>JARHVA010000354.1:4312500-4997500 GCA_037957365.1 Torreya grandis
GGTGGTTTCTTGTATCTCTTGTTCTTTGCTATTTCTGATTCTAGTTACTTATCATTCTAGTTTAATTCCGTATTTAATTATTTTCATATAGTAATCAACTTTGTTAGTTGATCCCCAACAAGTGGTATCAGAGCTCAAGTTGACTAATAGGTGTTTCAGATCTGGTTAGTGTGTATTGATTACAGGTTACTCACAGAGATTTCTATTTGAGTGGGAGAAGCAATGGCAGAAGAAAGTAAACTGAGAATGGAGAAGTTCAATGGCAAGAATTACCAATTATGGAGAATGCAGATAGAGGATTATCTATATCAGAAAGATCTATACTTATTGTTAGGTGGAGTTTCAAGGAAGCCCACAGACATGGAAGATGAAGAATGGGAAGTTCTTGATAGAAAGGCTCTTGGATCTATAAGATTGAGTCTGGCATCTATTGTGATATCTAATTTATCACAGGCAAAGTCAACGGTAGATTTAATGACTACTTTAGCAAATTTATATGAAAAACCCTCATCTTCAAATAAGGTATATCTTATGAACCAGTTATTTAATTTGCAAATGCAGGAAGATGGATCTGTATCTAATCATCTAAATGATTTCCATGGAATTGTAAATCATTTAAATTCAGTCAAAATAGTGTTTGATGATGAAATTAAGGCTCTTTTAATATTATGTTCTTTGCCTGAAAGCTGGCATAGCTTGGTAATGGCAGTTAGTAATACTGCATCTGCTTCAAATATTTTAAAAGTAGATGATGTTGTTAGTGTAATATTGAATGAAAAAAATTTCAAGAAAAGTACAGAAGAAACATCAGGGAACGCTTTAAGTTTTGAGAGCAGGGGAAGGCAAAAAGAGAAGGCAAGAAAGGGAGATCAAGGTCTAAGTCAAAGATGAGAGGTAGATTCAAATCCAAAAATGGTAGGAGGATATCCTACTAGAATTGTGGAAAGATAGGGCATATAAACAAAGATTGTTGGTCAAAACCTAAAGAAGACAATCAGCATGAAGGTAAAAAAGAAGCAAAAGTTGCAGGTATTGCACAAGATGCTCTTATATTCTCTTTGCATAATAATATAGAATCTTGGGTTTTAGATTCTAGTGTGTCTTTTCATGCTACCCCTAATAGAGAATATTTTAGTGACTATGTCCATGGAGATTTTGGAATAGTTTATTTAGGGGATGATGAGCCTTGCAAAATTGTTGGCAAAGGAAAAGTGCAGCTGAAAATGCAGAATGGCAACACATGGGTGTTGAGAGATGTCATGCATGTTCCCAGCTTGAAGAGGAATCTGATTTCTACAAGAAAGTTAGGGGATGAGGGTTGTACAATAACTCTCATAGCTGAATCTTGGAAGGTTACCAAGGGTGCACTTGTATTGGCCAGAGGTAAGAGAGTAGGTACTCTCTATTTATGTAATTGTATTACTGATAATTCTCCTTTTGTATTATCTACTTCAGATGTAGATGCAAAGTTGTGGCACCAGAGGCTTGGCCACATGAGTGAGAAGGGAATGACAATTCTTAAGTCAAAAGGTAAGCTTTCATATTTGAAAAGCATAGATCTAGATTTTTGTGAGCACTGTATTTTTGAAAAATAGAAGAGAGTGAGTTTTCTCAAGATTGGGTCAACAAAGAAGAAGCACAAGTTGGAGCTTGTTCACACAGACGTGTGGGGACCAGCTCAAGTTGCTTTTATTGGAGGATCACAGTACTATGTCTCTTTCATAGATGATGCTACAAGAAAGGTATGGGTCTATTGTATAAAGAAGAAATCTAATGTTTTTGACACTTTTAATATTTGGAAAGCTATGGTTGAGAATAAAATAGGCAGGAGATTGAAGTGCCTGAGATCTGACAATGGTGGTGATTTCTGCAGCCACAAGTTCAATTGGTATTGTTATATGCATGGAATACGTAGGCAAAAGATGGTTCCAAGGACACCTCAGCAAAATAGAGTTGCTAAAAGGATGAACAGAATAGTAATGGAGCGTGCAAGGTGTATGAGATTGCATGCTGGTTTGCCCTTAGATTTTTGGGTAGAAGCTATGGATACTGCAGTTTACCTAATTAATAGAGGACCCTCTACAGCTCTGGATGGTGGAATTCCAGAAGAGGCATGGATAGGTAAAAAGGTAGATCTCTAATTTCTCAAAGCTTTTGGTTTTGAAGCTTTTGTGCACATTGATAAGAAAAATAGAAAGAAGCTAGATGCTAAGTCTATGAGGTGCACATTTATTGGTTATGGCTCTAGAGATTTTGGATTCAGGTTTTGGAATCTAGGAACTAACAAAATAATTAGAAGCCGTGATGTTGTTTTCAATGAAAAAGTGATGTATAGTGATCAGCTCAAGAAGCTGAATCAATCTGGGTAGAGCAATGGAAAATTAGACGAGGTGACAGTCCAAAATGAGCTCGCAGGAAAGAATAATCACATACAGGAAAACATAGAGACTGACGTCGATCAGAAAGGAACCGACGTCGGTAATACAGGAAACAATGTCGATCAGACAATGACCAACATCGGCCAGGAAGGAACTGAGGTTGGTCATGTGAAACTGACGTCGGCCAGTTACAGGCCTAGAAGTGACCGAGGTCGGTCACTGTCAGAGAATTTGGGCAGACAGTGTGTTGTGAATGAGTCTCAAACGCCCATCAGGAGGTCAAAAAGGGTAAGTAAACCTCCAATTCGATATTCCCCTTTATTATTCTATTTATTTCTTACTGATGGTGGAGAACCAGAGAGTTTTGATGAAGCAATACAGGTGGAATCCAAGAATCAGTGGGAGCTTGGCATGAATGAGGAGATTGATTCCTTGAAAGAGAACCAAACATGGGATTTGGTTGAGTTGCCAGTGGGAAAGAAGACACTAAAGAACAGATGGATCTATAGATTGAAGGAAGGTGAGAATGGATAGATGAGATATAAGGCCAGGTTGGTAGTGAAAGGATGTGCACAAAAACTAGGTATTGATTTTGGTGAGATTTTTTCTCCTATTGTTAAAATGACTTCTATACAGACTATATTGTCTTTAATTGCTATTGAGGATTTGCATCTTGAGCAGCTTGATGTTAAGATAGCATTTCTTCATGGAGATTTGGATGAAGAAATATATATGGATCAGTCGGAAGGATTTGAGGTCAAAGGTAAGGAGAAGTTAGTGTGCAGATTGAAGAAAAGCTTGTATGGCCTCAAGCAAGCTCCTAGACAATGGTATCTTAGATTTGACAAGTTTATGACTGAGCATGGCTACAGTAGATGTCAATCTAACCATTGTGTGTATTTTAAGAGATTGGATAATGGTAGATATATTATTTTGTTGTTGTATGTAGATGATATGCTGGTTGCAGGATCACACATGCAGGATATCTCTGAGCTTAAGGTGAAATTAGCTCACACATTTGCCATGAAGGATTTGGGAGCAGTAAAGAAAATTCTTGGCATGAGCATTAAGAGAGACAAGAAAAAATCACAGGTTGATTTTGTCTCAAGAGGATTATGTGAACAAGGTGTTGAAATGGTTCAATATGCAGGATGCAAAATCGGTAAGCACACCTTTGGCTGGACATTTTAAATTGAGTAAAGAATAGTGTCCTAATTCATATGATGAGGTAGAGTACATGAAGAAAGTTCCATATGCTTCCGCAGTAGGGAGCTTAATGTATGCAATGGTTTGTACTAGGCCTGATATTGCCCAAGCAGTGGGAGTTGTTAGTAAGTATATGGCCAATCCAGGGAAGGAACACTGAAAAGCAGTTCAATGGATCTTCAGATATCTGAGAGGGACCAGTAGTAGGCATTTGTGCTATGGTGGGTCAAACACTTATCTACATGGTTATGTAGATTCAGATATGGCAGGTGATTTGGATGGCAGAAGGAGCACCACAAGATATGTTTTCACTGTTGGTGGAACAGCGGTTAGCTGGATTTCAAAGTTGCAGAAGGTTGTTGCCTTGTCAACTATAGAAGCAGAATATATTGCAGTCACAGAGGCTAGCAAAGAGATGATATGGATGACACGGTTCATGGAAGAGCTAGGAAAGGAGCAAGAGAGTTGTAGACTATACAGTGATAGTCAAAGTGCAATTCATTTGGCTAAGAATTCAGCCTTTCATTCAAGAACCAAGCATATACAGCTGAGGTACCACTTCATAAGACAGGTATTGGAGGATGGTGAGTTGAAGCTGGAGAAGATCCATATAGATAAGAACCCTACTAATATGTTAACCAAGCTGGTAACAAAAGAGAAGTTGAATCTTCATTCAACTTTTGTAGGTCTTCATGATTGAGTTTGAAGATGGAGGAGCTAGAAGATGTTGCTGTACAGGTACTGGTGCAGCTATTTACCTTCAAGTGAGAGATTGTTGAGTTGTGGAGCTAAAAGCTTCACCAAATGAGCAAGTTGCAGGTTGCAAGAATTACACAGTCACCGGCGTCGGTCAGAAGAGACCGACGTCGGTCAAGAGTCGACTAGGAGATGCTAGCATCGGTCATGGATCAGCCGACGTCGATCACAGGCAAATAGGTAGGGACCGATGTCGGTCACCTATGCATCCAGAATGTTATTTTTGTGGACAGAATAGAATGTTTGCATGGTAGGATTAAGTGTTAGTCTTAAGTCTGCATCTCTATCTTTAGTAGGACTGTTTTGAGCCCTTGATTAGGAGGTGCATCTAATGGTTGTGATTGTATGCTCATGAATCCCTAAAGTTATTTAATGGGATAGATCTTCATAGCTTATTGTAGAAGTAGAGTAACAGTACAAGAATTGTATATGTGTATCAATCCAGGTTGTTGGAATTGATTGTAATTGTGAGAGAGAACTCTTGAGGGAAAGAGATCTGTACATCTGAGAGAGGTGTGGAAGAAAAGAAGTTTCTTCAATTGTATTCCTTCTGTAAAGAGTTTAATACAAGTTTTTAGGGTGGTTTCTTGTATCTCTTGTTCTTTGCTATTTCTGATTCTAGTTACTTATCATTCTGGTTTAATTCCGTATTTAATTGCTTTCATATAGTAATCAACTTTGTTGGTTGATCCCCAACACAAATATGACTAGTCCCATTGTAGATACAGAACTCCAAGACATATTCAAGTAGATTTTATTACTAGCATTACATGAAGTTATATTATTCAAGAAGTTTTCATAATTCACAAATCTATGCCATACAGTGAAAGAAATGGAAATCAAGATTATCTCTATGGGCAAGTTAAAATACAAAAATAGATCAAATTTAACTAATAAGAGTTCTAATAATCCCCCATACAAGTTGAGGCTCACAAAAAACAAGAATGATCAAAATATAATAGTTTATCAACTCCTCCAAGGTGACCCTTTATGACTCTTACAGAACCATCAGCATGTGTTCTCCAACAAATCTTAGAATGCAATGTCATATCTCTCTCTCCCATCAAAGAGGTTGATACAACTAGGCCTCTTCCAAGGAATTATAATGCCAATGCATTTATGACTATCATAGGGTATTGGAAAATACTGCAAACATATGCCTCAATTTACAACATAAGATACAAGATTTGATAGATGTTAATATCATTGATGTCAGTGCTCCTAAAGAGGCACCTAGACCACAACTAATGGAAGAAAATTCATTAAAAATATTTTTAGATCCATTTCCAAAGCATACAACTAATGAGATAGTAGGCACTTCAAGTGTCTATTATACTTATCAGGCACATCTACCACTAGCATCTTACCATACTCGTATAATGGACACACGTCATCTGAATAATATCATTGGTGTGTATCATACTACAGTGCCAACTAGACCTCTCATCACTTTATCAAAATAGGAGATTGTCAATGATGACTCAGATTTATATGCACACTTTGTAAGAGCTTACATTGATCATCATCCTATTCAGAGTGTCATGGTTGAAAATGGGTCAAGAATTAACATGCACATACTACCACACTTTTAAGGAACTTGGGTTATTAAAAGTAGGATATTTCTCATATAGATACATTTATTCATGGTTTTAATAGCCATGTTAAAATATCCATCAAGGATATAGTACTTCTATTATAATTTGGTCACATACATGTGGACACTCGATTCTTAGTGGTACCTAGTGCTGGCATATTTGACATGTTATTGGGTAGGCCTTGGATACAATAGCTTCAAGCCATCCCATCTACCGTACATATATGCCTTAAATATATACATGATAATCAGGTGGTTATAGTTAAGGGACTTCCATATGAGTACCCCTTACCTACCTATTTCACAACCAATTACACAATAGACACTATTTACCAATATGCACATAACTTTAATCAACACACCTCTAATATTAATTTATCCACTAGTGCAAGTGAGGTCTACTCCTATGATATTACCACATACACATACTCTCCCACAGAGACCTATATTAGATAGACCCTTGCATCAAAGATATGTTGTGGAATCTAAAGTTCCTTTCTACTTGATTCCTACCCAAATTAGTGTTAGTGAGTTCCCTGTGTACTCAACATAGAGAATCCACTCTAGCTACATCTTCTTCTACCAGATGGGTCCCCAAGATCCCCATAGTTCACAGGCTAGTTCAGTTATCACTATAGATTCCTAGCCCCATTCCATGTCAATTTCAATTTCAGAGTCTTTAGCACATCTGCTTCCTAGATCTAAGATACCTCCTCACATAGCATGCATGATCATTCTTCCTCTATTTGATATAGGGCACCTTGATACAACATGCATTATTATTAGATTTTTTAATTGAGAAGATTGGATATCCATAGTTTCTTTCATGGGTTCTTCCATTTTCATTTTTTTAGAGTAGTGTTCTTTATTTAGGGATTGAAAGACATTTTGGGGATTGGTTCTTAAGGATTCTAGTGAAGTTATTTTCCTACTCAAACCTGGGAGTGGTTTCATAGTGGAGATTATTTTTTGTATTCCTATTCTATTTTAGGATGTGAAGATTTTAGGCTTAATTTATTTGTATTTCCCTATCATAATTGGTTTGTTGTCTTTGTGGATGTTTAGCTTTTTGGCTTTCTTTCCATATCATTTTTTTTATTGGGGGCCTCTTTTATCTTTCTTGGTTTGATATACTAGTTAAATATTTTTGTACTCCAGAGCAAGGGCCCATTTTCCCTTATTATTTTATGTCAAAAACTTTAAACCTGTTGTTGGATGTGTTGATGCAAGTTTTCTATTCAACAATCTAAATATTTTTAAAATATCATTTACATACTTGGATTGAGATAATAAAATAATATCACTTAATATGTGTTTAACATCAATACAGAGAAAGTATTTCAATAAATAGAAAATTGTCATTTCAAATTCTTTCTTTATTATTGATTTAAATTTTTCTATAGATACATTTTAATTTATAGTAATAATTAAATTATTTACATATAAGTAAACAACTAAAATTTCACCTTGATTGTTGGCTTTGGTGTATATTTTTGGTTTATTGCTTCTCTTGATAGAACCATTAATCAACAAGTATGAGTCAGTATGGTTGTATAAAGCCTTAGGTTCTTGCTTGAGGTCATACAATGTTAAATTTTAACTTATATCCCTTATTTTCAAGATCTCGAATCTCATAACCTAGAGGATGTTTCACATATACTTCTTCCTCTAATACTCTATTCAAAAAATCTTATTTTACATCCATCTAATATATTTTCCATCTATGTTTAGTTTTTATTGGAAATAATATCTTATTGTTTCTAACCTCGCTACTGTTAGAGTTGGTTCTCATATTTTTTAGGTTTTATAGATATTTTTTGTCTTTTTTTATCAATGCTAGAGAATTTACAGGTCCCTGGCCCTTATAACATATGACATTCATAAGAAAAAAAATTGGTCTATCTTAACATTTGATTATATTATGGCATAATGACAAAACCAAATTACAAAAATGGTTATGAGATAAACCATCCTTACTACAAAACTATCACTATTATCATAAATTATAACATCATGTTGTCCATATATTATCAAAAAAGACCAGACAAACAAAATTCATTCTCGGATTAAACTAATTCCACCAATTTACCATTACTTGGTAGGGAATCACTTGATGCTAGTGACTTAGCATACTTTTTAAAATTGGCAGTGTGCACTTCCTACTCCTTCACTTCTAAAACTACTCCAACTGTCACCACCACCTTCCCATGATCCACTCCAACATCCTCCTATGGATGTGAGAAGACCAAATGTCTTTGAGAGCTACCTGGGTCCTTCAACAACTAAACTTTTCCTTTCCACCAAGGCGGAGTCTTGAATACCCCCCTCACAACTCCTTTTGTCATCCATTTAATCACCTTTAGTCACTCTGGCTTCCTTCTCTACACCGTCCATTCCTCCAAACCTAGAATAAGCTACAACAAATCTTGAAATATTGGCATATAAATGCCCCTATTTCCTATAATTTTTTTGCTTACCTACACAAGCCTCATCCACTTCTTGATTGAAATTCACTAAGACCATAAATCTAGATCCTAGAGCACAAAAAAAAGATAAAGGAATAAAACCCAAATTGTCCTTATCATAGAAAGGAAGACTGGGAAGTGGACCTAGAGGGAAGTTTTCAATCTCCGACAGTAAACCCAACCTATATTCGGCCCATAAAAAAAATTACCAACATTTGAAGCTGCTCTATGTCTAACATTACCAAATAGAGATTGCTTGTGAATAAAGAAGCCAAACATGAATTTAATCTTACCCATTTTATTGTAGCCTAAGTTTCCATACCCAAAACATGATCTAAAGATTCTGCCACCTCTATCATAGGAATCCAAAAAATGTTGAAAAGATGCATCTGAGACACCATGCCTACAAACCCCATCTCTCTATTTTTGTTTCTTGTAAAGACCATTGGCCACCCTAAAGATTCAACACAGAATTGATCCATTTTCTGACTCACCATTCAAAATGGCCTCAAAACCAATTGCTCGATCATTACACTCAATAAACAATCTCCAACAATAAATGTGCATGCATAAAATCTTACGGTGGCCATAATGAAATAGTAAGGCATGTCCTCTCACTTGAAAGTTGGGATATCCACCACCATCAAAACCCAAATTGAACATGCTCACGTACATGTCAGCATAAACACAAGGAAATCACCTTAAAACAAATAAGACAAAAAAACGCATTTTTTTTACATTGAAAAAAACAAATCAACTTATATAAGCTTCAAAGATCAATTTGATCAAAGTATTTGTAGTCTTCCCAACTTATTTTGATATTATCCATTCTTACATCCATCATTTGATCAATTACTACATTAGCAATAAAGTCAACAACTTTATTACTTTCTTGAAATCAATGGGAACAAGACCAGACTTCAAAATTATCGACTTTTGGCCAAATAATATCTAAAATATTCATTATTTTCCAAGATTTAACCCTTTGATTATTCAAATCTTGAATCACAACCTAAGAATCACATTTAATTTTTAGGAAGGATATACCACATTCTATTGCCATCTCCAATTTAGCTACTAAATCTTGGGCCTTAGTTTCATTATTGGTTCCATCTGGAAGATTTAGAGATAATTCTCTAATTAGAGAACCATTGCAATCCTTTATCACACAACCTGCACCAGAAACCCATGTATTTCCTCTACAAGCCCCATCAAAGTTTAGTTTGAACTAGCCAAGTTTAGGTGGATTCTAGATTACCTCCTTTCTGATTTTATTTTCTTTCTTATTTACCATTGACCCATTAATAGGATGGTATTGATATATTTATAGTTTGCAAAAATTTGTGTATCTCATTGTGTCAGCATACCTTTTTTCTTTGAAAATGAGAAGAAAAAACTTTAGAGATGGAAAGTTCCATTTCTCTCAAAACCACATGCAATGAAAGAGATTTGTTTTCAAAGATCGGGGCATTCCTTTCATTCCACACCATCCAAATTAGGATGGTTGGGATAAATCTCCATAAATTGAACAAGGAATTCTTCACATCCCCCATTGGCTAGGAAGTAAAAGCTTGAAAAAGTGTCTTCGGCCAAGCCCATAACCAATTGAATTTGTTACATAGCTAAATCCAACACCAATAGGCAAAAGAATAGTTATACAATAGATGATCAACTAATTCTTCCTCTTCCTCATATAAGCAATGTAGAGTAATTTTTTACTCTATGTTGCATTCAAATTTTTAATCGAGCACTACAGTTTGGGTTCCCATATACCTTGGTTGTAGTGGCAGAGTTGGGGCAGAACGCGAGTTCATTTTCCGTCTAAGTGTCGAAGTGCAGCGGAGGCCACCAAGTGTCACTTTCCTAGCGCGGGTCCTCGTTACTCCTCTTTTTTTTCTTATTGTTTCATTTTGCCTAAAATGTTGCATTCGAGCGGAAGTCACCAAGTGTCACCTCCCAAGAAACTGAGCTAATTAGTTGGCATCCTCTGAGGCCCTTTTATAGCTTTCTAGAGAATTGTGGATCATGCCACGTACCCAGTAGTAGCTAAGCAGAGTGCACCACGTGTCAGCATATGTGTATCATAGAGGCACCCGCATTTCATTCTGCCTTTTGACAAAGACTTTTGACGAGCTAAGCAGTAGAGTAGTGGAAAGCGCTAGGTGGTAGTCGTGACAGGCCCTAAACTGCCTTTTTGAAGAGGCACAAAAGTCACCATGTGTCGGCATCTGAGAGACTTTGGTTCAATACTTTGGTTCAGCGTAGAAAGGCGTCATTTATTTTGCTTAAGTGCCATAAAGCAATGGATAATACCAAGTGTCACTCTTTGAGTCCCTTCCTACTCCATCCCCAAAAATAGCGAAAGATGCCACATATCTTTCCAGGAGTAGTGGAAGTCACCACGTGTCAACCTCTAAGAAACCATCTTCGAGCCTAATTACCGAATAAAGATTGTGGTGGGTCCTGGATGTTGTTTCAAAGGACTATGGAGGCGCTGAGTGTCAACATGCAAATATTGCCACATGCATCCATCCCTTCCTAAAAGTTGGCTGAGCAAGGAACGCAGTGAGTTTTGTTTTGTTAAAATTACAAAGTATCGAGGAAGCAGATTGTGACAGGTGTCGAAGGTGGAGCGTCCCTGAGCTAATAGGCATGCAAGATAAACCATAAGACTTTGTACCAAAAAATAGAAAATGGAATTTGTTGTAATAATCATGATGAAAGGATACAAACTAAAAACTAAGCAACTGTTAGAAACAAAAAGGGAAAAATAGAGAAAGTGGAAGCAGCTAAGTGTCATTTTTTTATGCCTTCTAAGTAATAAGAGGATTTTTAGGAAATTGACTAAGTGTCCTCTCTCGTTTAAACATAACAGAGCATTTTGTGTATCTGTTGCCATAAAGCAAAATGGAGGGAAAATCGGCTAGAGTTAATTCGAGTAGATGAAACAGTTCCTCGAGTAGATTTTTAGAGCCCCCAAAGCATTGAAGGCACCGTCTTTTTGTTCCTTGTAAGTGGAGGATGAAGAAGAATTGTGCGAGAAGTGGAGTGATGGAATGAGACATTCGAGGCTATATAAGTAGGATTGTAAAATTAGAAAAAAGGGGGGAAATTCCTATAGTTTAGACTTCTAGAGTTTCTGACCAGTAATATCATTTGCTCTTGTCTCAATTTTCTAGAGTTGTAAAGTTGATATAATGGTGCATGTTTCTGTGCCCTTTATGTCACTGAATGAATTAAGGAAATTTGAGCTCCATTCCTTGGTTGGTGTTGTCTGTGTCATTTGCAAAGTAGTCTATATTGTATATTTTCTGGAGTTGTGATTAGGAATGTCATTTGCTTTTGTTTCTTTTTCTTGAATCGTAAGGTTTATATAATTGTACGTGACTTTTGCACCTCTTATGTGATTGAAATATTTTGTTAAGAAGATTGAACACTATGCCTTTGTTGATGTTCCCTATATCTCAGTGAAAGACTCCCCTATTGTGAGCCTCTATTTCTGTTATTTCAATCTTTTACATTGATCATGCACTTGTCTGCTCTTAAATGTAATTGAATCCTATAATAGTCTCATTGTGCTCAGGTTAGGATTAGGATTACACTCAGGCGCATCACCATAATTAGGTTTTAGTTCCTTCATTTGCATTTTTGTTTAATCTCCTATCCATTTTCCCCAACACTGGATACAAAAGAAGATACCAGCTTCTCTAAAATCTAGAGGTTGTTTCAAGCTGCATTGTCCCACAACTTGAAACTTCCCATTGTTGATTGATTAAGATCAAGCACAATTTTAAGCCATCAACAGTTTCTGGCACGCCCGGTGGGACAGTCTTAAAGTTTCTTTCAAGACCACATGAACCAGAGAGCTACGAGAAGTCAGAGCTATAAACTAGTTACCAGATCACAATCTGCTGCAAATCCAGATATTCTTTTGCCACCTCTAGTAATTAGTCCAAGAAGAAGAGCCAACTAGCTTGTACCAGTACCAAACATGGGAGCCCATGTACCCCCAAGAAATTATGCAAGCTATAACACTAGTAGCCCCTTAATCCTCCCAACACCACCAGCTGTTTGGGACCCTATCCCAGTAAATGCTCTAAAAGCCCTACCCAAATTTAGTGGACAAGACTAAAAAACACCCGTGGAACATCTTCAAGACGTATCAGATGTTTGTGCCATACATGGTGTCACAGAACAAAATGTGGCCCTAAGGTTGTTAGCAGCCTCATTCAAAGGGAAGGCTTTAGAATGGTATCGGTCTTTAACCCCAAATACCATATCTACATGGGACCAGCTTAGAGATCAGTTCTTTGAAAGATTTGCAGAGAAAGGTGATAAGTCCTCTTTATTACAACAGTTGATCACCATTCAAAGGGGACCACAGGAGGACATGACTGATTTCAACACCAAATTCTAGAAAACTTGGGATAGAATCCCTGTTGCAGCTAAACCACCACCTGGTATGGCCATAGTATTCTATCTCAAATCTTTAAATTTAGATATATTTGTTATGATTCAGTCACTAGGAGGACACACTTTGCCAGTAGCTTATGACCTTGCGGTCAGAGCTGAGAATAATTTAATTGATGTCTGGAAGTTACCTCCAAGGCCCCCCATGCCTGTATTCCCAAAGATTACCTTGCCCCTATCTCAAGAGGTTTCTAAAGCTGTAAGCCTGCCTGTGTCTATGTATGCTTACCCTCCATCATCTATGAAGCAATCGGTCCCTAGTCAGTCATCTGAGATGGATGATATTAAGAGTATGCTAAGGGCATTCTCCAATGAGCTGATTAACATAAAGAGGTAGCAGAATACTTTCCTTAAGCCTCCTTATCAAGGCTATCAAGGAAACAGGTTTTCATCCCAACCAGACCAATTCAAGGCCTTCCAAGGCAAACCAATCATCAACCAGAAAATCAATTAGTTGCAGTTCCCACACCCTCACAGACCATTCTTCCCAACTCAAATAGGGAGATGGTTCCAGGTAAGAATAATTATGTGGATGATACTAATGCTTGGTGTTTCCCTTGAAACGATGCTCACACCCCCAGAGACTATCCTAAGGGCAATCTACAACAAAGAGTGGCTGAGCAGAGAAGAACGGATAGTCAGTTTGCCATTACCAGTAACAGTCAAGCCTTCTAGTCTCTCGATATGCAGAACTCAGTCCTAGTGGCTCAGATGCAAGGAATGTCCTTGCAACAACAAGAAGAAATAGCCCTAGAACATGCTTTGTTCTCATAGGTTGAGGATGAAGAAGCAATTTTCTTGAATGAAGCATCTACCTCCCAAAGTCTAGTAGTACAATCTGATTATTATACTAGATCAAAGTGGAGGATGGTGGAGCAGCCCGAGATTGCAAGTGGTTAGGTCAAGAATAATCCTCCATCCCAAGATCAAAGGAATGTTGTTGTTAGACAAGAAATACCTAAATCGGTACAAGATCAAGGGATCCCTATCCAGATTCAAGAAAGAACGCGGTATCCTTATTTCCAAAAAACTCAGTCTTTAGGGCCAATCAACATAGTGGACCAATTAAAGAAGACTCCTGCACAAGTATCTATATGGGATATCTTTGTTATTCCTGAGCAAAAGACACTACTACAAGAAGCTTTGCAAGGGCACGTAGTGCCCAAAGATGTTGTTACCAAGGAAGGACTTGCTGGAAGGGAAAAACTCAAAGATACGGTTCCTCCAACGACAACAGCCTTCATAAACAATGCAGCACAAGTAAGTAAATCCAAGCCAGAGCCTTTCTATTTAACTCTGATAGTTGGAAAGAAACTCCTACATAATGCATTGATAGATTCAAGAGCTAGCACAATTGTGATGCCCAAGCAAATAGTTGATGCTTTGAAAATAAAATATGAACCCCTTGCAAAGAGAGTTATGCAGCTAGATGGCAAAACAGTTCAAACCATAGGGAGAATTAAACTCCCCTTACAGTTATACACATGTCCCAACATAATTGTCACCCAAGATATAGTTGTCATAGATATACCTCCTGTCTTTAGTTTATGTTTATCCAGAGATTGTACAGCAAAAATAGGAGGATATATGTCTCTTGACTGGTCTCACCTCATCCTGAGAACCAGATACAGTTCAAAGATGAAAATTCTATCTGAACCACTATCCAAAGACCACATCACCAACAAACCAATGACAAGATTAGAAGCAGATCATGCCATGTTGAATAAAGAAGAAAGGATTTTTGTTGAAGAACTAGGCGACTGGACTGAGCATGATCAAGAAGAAGAAAATAGCCAATTGTTGGCTATGATGCATAGCGACCCATATGGGAACTATGACTCTACTGGTTTGGGCACATACGTCATTTTTTATGAGGATCAGGAAATCCCAAATGTTATAAGGAAAGAGGCACCTACTGCTCGGGATTCAGAGCTCTAAACTTTGAATTTTGATGGAGCTAGAAGTAAACATGGTGCTGGAGCAGGAATTTGTCTTACTGCTCCAAATGGTGATAAGATTTTAAGGTCTATCTGATTCCAATTTGCTTGCACTAATAATGATGCAGAATATGAATCTTTGGTACACGGGCTCTTGTTGGCCCAGAAAAAGGGAATAAAGAACCTAAAAGTAAAAGGAGATTCAGAATTAGTAGTAAAGCAAATTAGAGAAAAGGCAGCAGCCAAAAATGTGAGAATGAGATCCTACAGGCATAAGATTTGGGATTTGATAGAATATTTTGAAGCTTTTAATATTGAGATAATCCCTAGAAGTCAAAACTCTTAGGCTGATAGGATGGCTCAAATTGGCTCACAGTTTAACCCAGTAACTGGCCTATTGGTTAACAATGAGTCAGTAAAAGTTATAGTGAGACCGACCATCCCAGACAATGATGAAAATTGGCAAGTGTTTGAAAATGATGCTCAGGTAGTCTCTTTCTTAAAACAATCAGATGATTTTGCTGATCAATTGCAAACTAAAATTGAAGAGGCATATGGTGATCAAATTATACAATTAAGGACAAATAAGCTCCCCAAGGGATTGATCACCTTAGAAAAATTGTTTGACCTAGAGGATTTAAGCCTAGAAAAGAAAAGGTTCCAGGTAGATAAAGTAGACTATTCTAAGATAGAGGTGAGTGATGGGAAGAAGCTAAAAGTGGGAAATTTTGCAACTAAAGAAGAAAGGGAAAAATTAATTGAATTATGCCAGAGATATGACAGAGTCATAGCTTGGAGCTATGAAGACCTTCACGGATACAACAGAGACATTATCCAGCACACAATAGAGTTAATCGAGGGATCTAAGCCCATTAGACAAAAGCAGCGGCCAGTAAATCCAAGGATTGAGCCTCTAATGGTAGATGAGTTGCAAAAACTTCTAGACTCCAAAATAATATTTCCAATCAAGCACTTGACCTGGGTATCAAATCTAGTCCCAGTTAGAAAAAAGAATGGAGATGTAAGACTGTGTGTAGATTTCAGAGATCTAAATAGAGCATCTCTGAAAGACCACTATCCCTTGCCCTCCATGGAACAAATTCTGCAAATTGTGGCTAGATCAGAGAGGTTTTCTTTACTTGATGGTTTCTCTGGATATAACTAGAATTGGCTATCTGAGGAAGACCAGTACAAAACTGCTTTCACTACCAAATGGGGGACATTTGCCTACGCAAAGATGCCATTCAGCTTATCAAATGCAGGAGCCACCTTTCAACGAGCTATGGATATAGCCTTTGGTGAACTTATAAACAAGGTCATCCTTGTCTATCTGGACGACCTCACTATTTTCTCAAAAAATGCTGATGATCATTTTGATCATTTAGAGTCTGTCTTCAAGAAATGTCAAGATTTTGGGATATCATTGAATCCCAAGAAATGTATTTTAGTTATACCTTAGGTAAACTGTTGGGGCACATAGTGTCTAAGGAAGGGGTTTCTATAGATCCTGAGATAATCACAGCTATAATAGACCTACCTCTTCCAGCAAATAAGAAGGCAGTCCAGTCCTTTTTAGGGAAGTTCAATTTTGTCAGTAAATTCATATCTAATTTTGCAGGCTTGGTTAGGCCAATGACACTTGCTAAAAAAGGACCTGGTCTTCAAGTGGAATACAGAAGGGAAGCAAGCATGTGAAGAGGTCAAGAAGGCTATCTTAGCAGCCCTAGTGCTCAAGAACCCAGTTTTTTCCAAACCCTTCATAATGTATGTCTATGGAGGGGAGTCAAGTATTGCTGTCGTCTTAACTCAAAAGAACGACAGGATAGACGGGGAGCACCCAATAGCCTTCTTCTCAAGAACTCTTAGAGAGTATAAGACCAAGTACAATTTTGTGGAAAGACAAGCCTATGCCATGGTAAAAGCCCTCAAGAAATTTAGACATCTGATATCAGGAAATAAGATTCTGATACTTGTAACTCACCCAAGTGTCAAAGAATATATCATGGAGGGGGAAATTACTGAGAAAAGAGCCAATTGGATCACTAAGATCCTTGAATATGATGTGGAGATCAGACCCACCAAGCTGGTCAGAGGCAGGGGGTTGTGCCAATATATAACCCAAGAGCTTGAAAAGATGTTACCTAAGGAAGCAAATTCAGAAGGAGAAATGGAGACGGTGCTAAGATTACAAGAGGTTGATTAGGAATCCTGGGTCACAAGCAGGATTTAATTTATGAAAAATGGGATTTATCTGAGAGAACTCCCTCGAAACAAGAGGAGATATTATAGGATACAGGGTGTTCATTTTTTTTAATTGAACAAGTCCTTTTCAGAAAAAATTCTAATGAAAGTTGTTACAATGTGTAGAACAGGTTGAAGTTCAAAGGATACTACACGAAATGCATCATGGAATATTAGGGGGACATTTTTCTACGAAGACCATAGCCATAAAAATAAGTGAGGTAGGGTATTTTTGGCCTACTTTATTTGCAGATTGTTATCAGTTGGTTAGAAAATGTCAATCCTGTCAGTATTATATGGGGATGAGAAGGAATGCAGCCATGCCCCTTAGTCCTATAGTTGTGGATGAACCTTTTACCCAATGGGGTCTTGAATTCATTGGGATGATAAATCTAGTGTCTAACATGGGCCACAAATGGATATTAACTGCCACAGACTATTTCACCAGATGGACTAAAGCAGTCCCACTTAATGAAGCAACAAAGAATGTGATCCTAGATTTTTTAGGGGGTATCACTACTCAATTTGGGGCTCCTCACACCATCATTTTAGATAATGCTAAAGCATTCTTGGGGTCTAAGGTATCTGACTTCACCTTGAGACATGGAATATATCTGAAAACTTCATCCAATTATTACCCTCAAGGTAATGGCTAGTATGATCAACCAACAAGAACTTGATAAGACTCATCAAAATAATAGGGGATGATCACCACAAAGAGTGGCACAAAGTGCTTAATCTATCACTATGGGTTGATAGAATCATGCCCAAGCAAGTGATCAAAATGTCTCCATATGAACTGGTATATGGAAAGTCTACATGATTCCCCTAAGCTTGAAAATCCCTGCTCTTCAGCTGATCAAATAGATTGAGATTGAAGAAAATGGCCCCATGCAGGTCAGACTCACAAAACTTTTGGAAGTTCAGGAAAAGAGGGATATGGCTCACGATTCATTGATCAAGCATCAGGGAGTGGTTAAGAATTGTTTTGATAAAAGGACTTCAAATCCTAATTTTGAAGTAGGCTCGATTGTTTTGAAATGGGATGCACGGGCTGCCAAAATGGGTCAACATACCAAATTGAAGCGGTGTGGACTGGTCCATATAGAATTCGCGCATGCAAGAAAAAGAATTCTTTCGATCTAGAGTCGATGGAAGGATAACCTGAAGAGATTCCTGTAAATGGAATCTATTTAAAGCATTTCAATTGACTTGGGTCTCTCATGTATTATAGTTAAATAATTTCCCTTTCTCGCATTGTTTTTCCATTGTTTTCCCACTTTGCTTTTAATAAGTGTTTTAAACATATGTCGACGGCTCTTTTGAAGCTGTAATTTTCATAATTTTGATCTAGCGGGAGGTGGAGTTTTCTTTTTGAGCAAGCTCAAAAGTCCTGATGGTCACCAGTAACTGTAGAGTAATTTTTTACTCTACGTTGCATTCAATTTTTCAGTCAAGCACTATAGTTCGGGTTCCCATATACCTTGGTTGTAGTGGCAGAGTTGGGGCAAAATGCGAGTTCATTTTCCGTCTAAGTGTTGAAGTGCATCGGAGGCCGCCAAGTGTCACTTTTCAAGCGTGGGTCCTCGTTAGTCCTCTTTTGTTTCTTATTGTTTCATTTTGCCTAAAATGTTGCATTCAAGCAGAAGTCACCAAGTGTTGCCTCCTGAGAAACTGAGCTAATTAGCTGGCATCCTCTGAGGCCCTTTTGTAGCTTTCCAAAGAACCACAGATTGTGCCACGTACCTAGTAGCAGCTAAGCGGAGTGCACCACATGTCAACATTCGTGTATCATAGAGGCACCCACGTTTCATTCTACCTTTTGACAAAGACTTTCAACAAGCTAAGAAGTAGAGCAGTGGAAAGCGCCAGGTGGTAGTCACAGTAGGCTCTGAACTGCCTTTTTGAAGAGGTGCGGAAGTCACCACGTGTCAGCATCTGAGAGACTTTGGTTCAATACCTTGGTTCAACACAGAAAAGCGTCATTTATTTTACTTAAGTGCCATAAAGCAATGGATACTGCCAAGTGTCACTCTCCAAGTCCCTTCCTACTCCATCCCTAGAAATAGTGGAAGATACCACGTATCTTCCCAGGAGCAGCGGAAGTCACCACGTGTCAACCTCTGAGAAACCATCTTCGAGCCTAATTACCGAATAAAGATTGTGGCGGGTCCCGGATGTTGTTTCAAAGGACTATGGAGGCACCGAGTGTCAACATGCAAATACTGCCACATGCATCCATCCCTTCCTAAAAGTTGGATGAGTAAGGAACGTAGTGAGTTTTGTTTTTTTTAAACTGCAAAGTATCGAGGAAGTAGATTGTGACAGGTGTTGAAGGTGGACCGTCCCTGAGTGGAATAATAAAGAAAGTGAAAGCAGTCAAGTGTCATTTTTTGATGCCTTTTAAGTAATAAGAGGATTTTTAGGAAATTGACTAAGTGTCCTCTCTCGTTTCAACATAACAGAGCGTTCCATGTATCTATTTCCACAAAGCAAAATGAAGGGAAAATCGGCTAGAGTTAATTCGAGTAGATGAAACAGTTCCTCAAGTAGATTTTTGGAGCCCCCAAAGCATTGAAGGCACCGTCTTTTTGTCCCCTATAAGTGGAGGACAGAGAAAAATTGTGTGGGAAGTGGAGTAATGGAATGAGACATCTGAGGCTATATAAGTAGGATTGTAAAATCAGAGAAAAAGGGGGGGAATTCCTATAGTTTAGACTTCTAGAGTTTCTGACCAGTAATATCATTTGCTCTTGTCTCAATTTTCTTGAGTTGTAAAGTTGATATAATCGTGCATATTTCTGTGCCCTTTATGTGGCTAAATGAATTAAGGAAATTTGAGCTCCATGCCTTGGTTGGTGTTGTCTGTGTCATTTTCAAAGTAGTCTATACTGTAGATTTTTTGGAGTTGTGATTAGGAATGTCATTTGCTTTTGTTTCTTTTTCTTGAATTATAAGGTTTATATAGCTGTACGTGACTTCTGTGCCTCTTATGTGATTGAAAGATTCTGTTAAGAAGATTGAACACTATGCCTTTGTTGACATTCCCTGTATCTCAGTGAAAGACTCCCCTGTTGTGAGCCTCTATTTCTGTTATTTTAGTCCTTTACATTGATCATGCACTTGTCTACTCTTAAATGTAATTAAATTCTATAATAGTCTCATTGTGTTCAGGTTAGGATTAGGATTACACTCAAGTGCATCGCCATAGTTAGGTTTTAGTTCCTGCATTTGCATTTTTGTTTAATCTCCTATCCATTTTCCCCAACACTGGATACAAAAGAAGAGTCCAGCTTCTCTAAAATTTGGAGGTTGTTTTAAGCCGCATTGTCCCACAGCTTGAAACTTCCCATTGTTGATTGATTAAGATCAAGCACAATTTTAAGCCATCAACAAGCAACATCTAGAGGGACCCACAAACCTAATCTTCTTCAGTCGATCTTGAGTTAGAATACGGTCATGAACTACCAACCAAGTGAAGGCACTTGCTTTCTACAAACCTTCTTTACTCTAGCAAATAAAACTTGCCTAGCTTAAAGAGTCATCTTTATCTTCTACCATTTGATAACCTAATCTAACTAAATACAAATCCAATTTTGTTCTAACCCAGTGCAGCTAGTCTTCTTGATTCTTCAACAAATTTGTCCTTTTTTTGAGACAAGCCTCTTCATGCGGGATAGGAAGGTCCTGCAAACTTTTCCACTTGCAATCTACTCTTCTTGAGTGTGAATCAAATAATTCATAATCACTCACTTTCTTACCCCACTGATTTTTTAGAAGAGATTTAATCTGACTATCCACAAACTCCTCCACCAAAGGGTGATGACATCCAAGAATCATTCCTAAAATCTACCTTTCTATCATTGTTAGCAGTCTAAGACACATGTTGTGTAATAACTGATTTACATTTTAGCATAAAGTTCCAAATGTGAGATCCTCTGGGATGATTCATAATTGATATCATAAGCTCAGGTGAATCTAAATCTAGATATTTAGCATGGAGAAGTCTACACCACAGTCTACCTAAATTAGAAACCATTTTAAAAACCATTCTACATCCCAAAGCTAAATTTTGGAGATGAAGATCCTTGATACCCACCCCTCCTTTCTTTTTCCTCTTACAAAGATGCTCCCATTTCATCAAAGGAATTTTTTTATCTTCTCCATAGCTTTACCAAATAAAATCCCTCGTGATCTTATTCATGGAATTTATAACTTGATTTAGAGGATAGATAACTAAGAAGCAATATGTTGGAAGAACATTGAGAACTACTTTGATGAGAGTTTTTCTACCATCCAAGGAAATCCATCTTCCTTTCCAAGAACTCAGACAAGCCTTAAACCTTTCAAGCAATTTTTTCCAAATATCAAGGGAACCAACCCCTTTGAAAAAAAGAACCCCCAAATATTTGTTTGGAATTTTCCCAATTTTAAAACCAAGAATCTTGCTTAAATTTCTTTCAATCTTGTGATAACAATTTACAAAATAATTTTCGGACTTACGTTCATTAACTCTTTTCCCATAAGCTTATTTGTAACTTCTCAAAATTATTTTGAACTCTAGGGATTCCACTACTACTACTTTTTCAAAAGGAAAAGTATCATCTACAAATTGATGATGCATTAGAGTTTCAAAATTTTCAACAATTTGAAGACCATGTAGCTTTTCTCAAACTTGTGCCTCACGAACAACTCTTCCCAAGGTTTCTGCCATAAGTATAAAAAGAAAAGGGGATAAAGGATCCCCTTGCCTCAAAACTTTGGAAATAAATAAAAAATCAGATGGGCTACCATTTACTAACACTGAGAAATTTGGATTTGAGATGCAACTAAAACCCACTCACACCAGACTTTGCTAAACCCAAAATTTAAAAGAATCTTAAACAAAAATCTCCAATTTACTCTATCATAATATTTACTTATGTCCAATTTTATCATCATAAATTGTTGATGATTATGGATTAGATAATGCATTATTTCATGTGCTATAATAATTCCTTCTTAGATACTTCTCCCTAGCACAAAACCCACTTGTTCGCCAGAAATCAACTTTTCTAGGAAAGGTTTCATTCTCTTGGCAATTTCTTTTGATATAATCTTATAAATAGTACTATACATAGCAATAGGTCTGAAATACAATAAAGAAGATTGAGATTCACCTTAAAAAAATAATGAAATAAAGGTCATATTTAGCTCTAGTTTCACTTTTCTCTTTTTTTTAGATTCTTCTACCCTCTCCCAAACATCGATACCAACCACTTCCCTAAAATGTCAAAAAAAGGTTGCAGGAAAACCTTTAGGACTAGGGGCTTTATCTTTGGCCATATAAAAGACCACTTTCCTGATTTATTCCAATTAAAAAGGAGCCATCATCTTATCATTCATTTCATGATAAATAACTTCAGGGATAAACTGTAAAAATTCATTATGTGTTCTCAAATTAGAGAAAACTTCATCATTTAACAAATTTTGGAAGAATAGGACTGCTTCTAGCTGAATATCTTTGGGAGTTTGTAAATCCACACCTTACCTTGATTAGATATGAGCAATCCTAGTTACCTTCCTTTTAACATTAACTGACTGATGAAAAAAGACTAAATTTCTATCCCTTCTTTAAGTCAATTCTCCCTTGATTTCTGTTTCCAAAAGATTTATTCTCTATAGAGAATTTTCTCATAGTCACTAATCAAATATCTTTCAAGATGATAAGCTTCCACATCCATTCCCCACTTGAAAATTTTGTCATTCAATTTATTCAACTCACTTTAATTCTTATTTTTTCTTGAAAAATATTCTTAAAATGCTCATGATTTCACACTTTTAGATTTTCTTTCACAAATTTCAATCTTTTAACATCTAAAACATCTTAGAACCTTGAGTATCTAAGAATTGAAACCACCATTCCTTAACCATATCAAAGAGAGAAGGATCTCAAATCCACATCAATTTGAATTTGAATGGACATATTTCTGGAAGGCAATCAAAGTCTATGTTTAAAATAATAGGCTGATGATCTTATCCAATATGTTGGGACACCCAACAATCTAATTTTCTATTACTTTGATTCCAATTATAATAAATCAAAAACCTATCCAGCCTCTTCAAAATATTATCCTTACCCATCTATCTATTATTCTAGGTAAACCAACCTTAATTAGGAGTAACATCTTCAAGATCATTCTATTCAACAAACAATCCAAAATCCCGATTCACCTGAGAGTCAGAGAAAACTCCTCCTTGCTTATCCTTCTAGCACAAAATAGCATTAAAATCACCCCTAAACACAAACTTTTTCATCTAAAAATACTTTAGAAAGGACAAAATATCATCCCATGGAGCAGATTTTAGTAGATCTCCTTGTGGCCCATAGATATTGAATAAAAAGAACTATAAATCTGATTTAAAGCTCAATATTTTACCCACTTTCTAATTTTGACCTAAAGCCAACAATTCTAATCTGGATGAAAAGGGTGACCAAATAATTTCAAAACCCCCAAATGCTCCTACTACCTCCACAAAGACTCCTAGCCAACAATGTCCAAACAAACTCAAAAAGCCTTCTACGTCTACCTTATTATGTTTAGTTTCTTACAACAACAAAATATCTAGTTTTTCAATATTGATAAGATGCTTAATCAAGAATATTTTGTTAGGTTCATTCAAACCCCTAGCATTCTAATAAATAACCTTCATGTTTCAAGAGGAGGGAATTCCACCCCTCGCTTTGGAACATCTAAAAAGTCTTCTATAGTGCCCTATTTTCCTATTAAAACTTCACCTACAATGTGATCTTTTATCTTTTTCTGCTTCACCCACTATTAGTCCCCAATTAGGGTTTAAAATATTTCTTTGACACTGAGAAATAGAAATAGTTTCATTAGATATTAAATCCCCTTCAGAATCTTCTTCCAATTCTTCTTCACCATCTGACCCCTCCTTATTAGAATTGATTATCTCCTGAACCACTACCTCTAAAATTTTATTCTCATTATTGTTATCAAAATTCATCTAATTTTTCAAGACTAGCACTCAATGAATAGAGATTATTTCTCAATGAAATCATAGCTTTTTATCACCAAAGCTGAGGAGATTACTTTAGTTGTGCCTAGCTTTACTAGTAGATCCTTTGTTGCCTTAATTTTTTAAGAGTGAATTTTCCATGCATCCTTATCCTTCGTATTATATTCTACCCAAATCTCTAGTCCCTTTTGATTAGGATTTTTCCATTTTAGGTCATTCTTTGGTTTCCATTAAGGCCTCATCTTGATTGTTTTGGTTTGAAGAGAGATACTCTTATTTTTATAAAACTTCTAGATATGCCCTGGTTGGTGACAATTATAACATTTGAAGGGAATATTTTCCACATCAATTCTGTAATGCCAAATCCTACCCTCTATCTTGATGATGAAAAACTCTAGAATTTTTTGATCCAAATCCAACTCAACCCTAACTCTCACATAAGTGACTCTTCCACATTTCATCAAAGTTTCATCAATTTCTACTAACATACCCACCAAGCCTCCCAAAGTAGCCAAACAATCTTCACTCTAATATTCTAGAGGAAGAGCATAGAATCTTATCCAAATTGGATAAATGCCCTTCCTAGATTTTAATAGATCAAAATTAGGGCTCCAATTTTGAATCCAAAGACCCAAACCATTTATAGACCAGGTTTTAAAATTAAAAACCTTTTCTTTCTCTTATTTAGAAATAAAGATCACAACAAAAAAAAACTTTTAGCAAAAATCTCACCTACACCTTCAAACCTCATGATCTTTAATCCATAGTTCAATAACCCCCACCATTATCCATTTATCATCACATTTACAAATTATGGTACAATTAGATAGGAGTTGAATCTTTGCATTAAATGGCTCTGAAGACCATTCTAAGGTTTTGTCTTCTCCAATTTTTACTCCATTCCCCAAGGAAACCCCTTTATTAACCTCTTGATTAGCCATCAACTAATCTCCAACCTCCACCTACTATGATTCTTCAAAAAACTCTGGCCTGGCCTCCCCATCAACATTAACAACCCTCAAATATTGTTTATTCCCCTCATGACTCTTCAGGATCTACTATGGCACCCATACCATCTTGCCTTTCTAATTGGCACCAATTCTGCTCACACTCACCTCTTCATCCCACCACTCTCGATCTTCTTCAATCACAAGTTCCAAAACCTTCTTGTGGTATTTTTTACCATGTTTACCACTAGATTTACCTTTCTCACAATAAAAATTTAAATTTTGCAAAGGACCTACTCCTTGCTCAAATGTTGTTACCCTACTTTTCTCATGCACACTTACCTTCTTCTACTCCTTCTCCTTCATGCCCTCCTCCTTCTCATCTTCCTTATCCTGCTCTTTTGCACATGACATTTCCAAATTTGATTATAGTTTTTATCATTTTATTAGTTTTATTTTTGTGGATTTATCTCACATTGGTTAGTTTGACTTACTTCTTGTTTATCCTTGCCTATATATGCAAGGCTTCTCGTTTATAATAGATAGAAGTTATTTGATAGGTATTATATGATATTGCCTTTGTCTTTACATATCATCTTTGTAGATATTACAAATATTATTATGATAATTTTATTGTTAATGCTTCATATCTTGGACTTGGAATGATATTGTTGATGTTCTTTTCATGGTATCAGAGTTGGAGGTGTTGTAACCATTCATTTGCAAGTTTGCTGCTACAAGGGTTTGTTCATTTATCAAAATTTATTATCGATGGAATGGAGATTATTTTTATTGAATTGAGACTTTTTTTGGTTATTGACTAGGCCATATAGATCCTAGGCTACACCATTATGTACTCACTATGATAGACCCAAGTTTGAGTTTGTTTTGAAAGCTTTTTAGCCAATTTATGCATGTTTTTTAATAGTTTTACGCCTTAAATGCATCCAAATCCAAATATAAAATCATAGGGGAATATAACTATGATTTTTATGTAATATTAAATTCTTTAGAATCTATATATATCGTCATATAACCCTTTTACTCAAAATCTTGCTTGCTAGTATGCTAGCGAATACCTACCACCTTTTAAGTTTTCTCTCACCACAGGGAGTACATATCTAATTTTTTAGATATGAGACCCAGTATGATTATCTTATAGTCTGATATTTCCTACCATACCATTTTTAAGAATTTTGGAGTAGGTCATACATCTCTTTTGGTAGCTTATAAATTACTGTAATAATTTATTTTCATCATCTGGATAGTTGGTCAATTTTCTTTTGGTTTGATGTCGTATGATTTGTAATTCTAGATCTAATTTTTAAAAAAGATAGTATTTTAGGTATAATTTTATACTATAATAGGTATAACCTTTGTGCATAAGCAATACCACATTTTGAGATGTTAGAATAGGGCCCATTCAGTGATTTTTTATGGATCTTATAAAGAGTCTTCCTAAAGCTGGCTTTCATGCATTTTTGACAACCTATGCCTAGTTTTTGCCAAAGAAATTGATGGAAATAATTTTTTTTGAATATTTTGTTTAGACTCATTAAGTGGAAAACCATTTTTTATTTCTTATTGAATTTAAGTTTTTTTCAATGTTTAGTTATTTGACCCATTTTAATGATGGAAAACTTGTAAAGATTATAACTTTTGAACCGTGACCAAAAATTGAGTACTATTTTTTTCAAAAGTGTATGTTTTTCATTATACATCCATTGAGGTCATTTATGTTGTAAAAATAACTCAATTATAAAGTGTCAAATTTGGGGGGCCTTACACTTTTATGGGGTTTATTTTTTCCTTATTGAAGGAATTGTTTTTTTTTTTCTTTTTTCTTTTTTTTTTGGTGGGGGGGAGGGGTTCATTCTTTATTATTATAGAATTATTCATTTTATTTTCTTGGTTCTCATGTTTGCTATGTTCTATGGATAGGTTTTGTCTTTTTCCTAGTTTGTGCTTTTGTGGATTTATTCCACATTGGTTAGTTTGAGTTACTTATTATTTGTCTTTGCCTATATATGCAAGGCTTCTCCTTTGTAACATATAGAATTTATTTGATGGATTTATAAGATATTACCTTTGTATTTGCATATCATCTTTGCATCTCTTACAACTCTTCTTGTTATGCTTTTGTTATTAATGTTTTAGATCTTGGGCTTGGAACGATCTTGTCGATGTTCCTTTCAGCAACATGAGTAAAGGTTTCATTAGAATCTCTTCTAGGTCATTTTTTATATTCTTTGATAGATACTCTTGTCTTGTATCTTTCAATTTTATCTTTTGTGGTGTTCTTGGTTTTATAAACCCACATGACACTAATAGCTTCCTTGCATGTTGGAAGGTTTACTAACTCCCAAGCCTAATTTTTTCTCAAAGTTTATTTTCATTTCTTCATCCATGGTTTCATACCATTTTATGTGATTTACAACTTCTTCAAAATAAATAGGATCACCTTCATAAAATAAATTAAATTTCAAAAATTCATAATCATCTTTTTCATACCTAGATGCCTCATGTATCTACTTCAAGCTTCTTGTTTTCCTTGAAGTATCACTTGAGTGATACCTCAAAGTTGATGGATTAGTATACAAAGGTGTCATTTGAGTGAAATATTGAGTTTCAGTATGATTTTTACTACTCATGGAATCAACAGGAGGTATCTCTATTGAAACAAGATTCTAATTCAGTATTGAATGTGAATTTCCACTTGCTTGTTCAATTTTTTCATCCTATACTTTATCTTCATCAAATATGATATCTTTACTAATTATTAAGTCCTTGGTGACTGGATTATATAACTTATAAGCTTTTAATAAATCACTATATCTAATAAATATGTATTTTTATTCTTTATTTTCCAATTCATTCCTTCTTTTTCTAGCCACATGTTCATATGCCACAACCAAAAACTCTTAAATTTTCAACATTGGGATTTTTCTTACTTCATGACCTCTAAGGAATCATATCATCAACAATTTTTTTGGGGCATCTATTTATCAAAAAAATTGTATATGTTATAGCTTCAATGCATAATTCATTTGACATTCCTTTAGCCTTTAACATGTTCCTAGTTATTTCTTGAATTGTTTTGATTTTCATTTATTTAAAACCATTCTATGTTGGCATATATTTGGTTGTAAATTATATCTTTATCTTATTTTATTTTCAAAATATTAAAAACACATTTCACATTTATTTTTATTCTCTGGCAGCTCTAATAGTTTGAGTCTATATAACCCTACAAGAAGAAATGTGAGTTATTGTATTCCATAACTAACATAATCTCATGTACCTCAGACATATCTCAAACTCTCTTTTTAGTAACCCAATGACACTTCTTTGGATCCTGCATGAATCTTGAAAGATAGATGGCATCAAAGCATATATCTAGTCTGGTATATGTCAAGTAAATGAGCCTCCCAACAAGTTGTTTGTAGTGAGTTCCATCTACTTGAGGTGAATACTGAAATCAAGATAGTTGTAAAAATTTTCCATTAAAGTTGAAAATGGTTTACAATATGTCATCCCATATTTATCAAGTAGTATCTTGGCATTTTTCATCTATGAGACGAAAATGTGATTCTTCTTTTTCAATATCTCCAAGCCAAGGCAGTAATGAAGTATCCCCAAGTATATCATGTTAAATGATTTCTTCAATTCTTTATTCACTTATTTGATGATATCATATGATCTTCTTGTGATCAAAAGATCATCCACATACAAAACCAAAATGAAAATATTTAATCCTAAATTCTTTATATACAAATTTGAATTTGAGGGGCTACAAGTGAATCCATGGTACAATATATGATCATCTATCTTAATGCACCATGCCCTTGGTGCTCGCTTATGTCCATAAAGTGACTTGATTAAATTAAATACCTTTTGTGGATGTTATTCGTCAATAAATTCTTTTAGATGGGTCATGTACACTTCTTCCTTGAGATTACCATTTAGAAAAATACTTTTGACCTCCATCTACTAAAGCTTCATTCCTTTTTGTGTTTCCAATGTGAAAATAACTCTGATGGTTTTCGTATTCGTAGTGGGTGCAAAGGTCACCTCATAGGCAATTCATTCTTGATGAGCATACCCCTTTGCAATAATTCATGTTTTGTATTTCTCTATGGATCCATCTACCTTGTATTTTGTTTTGAAAATCCACTTGCAGCTAATGGGTTTCTTTCCTATAGGTAGATCAACAAGTTCCCACATTCTATTTTTTATCAAGGAATCATATTTGACATCCACAACCTTCATCCATTGAGGTTAACATGATGCTTCTTGAATTGTCTCTAGTTTGGTGCTTTAAACAACTGAACTCATCAATGTGATATTAACCTCATTTATCACCTGTCTTCTTCTCTAAACTCTTGATGAAGTACCTAGAATAGAGTTTAGGTGTGAGTACCTGATATTGTTTTATACCCATTTTGGATGTCAATGTTATTATTGATTTGAAGAATTATCTTCCAAGTTTAAAAGATCAATGAACAATTCTCCTTGTAGCTCATATTTCATGTTGACAAGATTCATTGTGCTTATCATTTGACTATGGAATCAACTTATTAGAGGTGGTTACTTTTGACTCCTCTTTGTGTGTTAGTGAGTTGAATGATGGCTCATCACAAACCATTTCTCGACTTTCATACATATTTTTTGTTTTAATAATCATGATATGATTGGTTTTTGAGGTAGTATTGTACCCCAATAGGAATAACAGTGATATGATATGTCTTTGGTTCAATATTCTTCCTCTTTTTTATTCGTATATGTATATATGATGTACCACCAAATACTCTTGGATGGGATTTCGAAGGTTTATGACCACTCCATACCTCTTTTGGTGTCTTGTTCTTCAATATCTTCATATGTGCCATGTTCAAAATATAAACGATTGTCTAGACTACTTTTGCCCAAAATGGCACCACTATTTTCATAATGGAAAGCATGCAATGAGCCATCTCCATGATAGAATAATTGCATCGTTCTACAATTCCATTCTAGTAAGGTGTATATGGAGTAGTCAAGTGATGTTTGATGTCATGTTTATTCAAGAATGTCAATAACATTGATGTGAATTCCTTCCTCAATCTGAGTGGAGGAGAGAAAGAGGTCTCCTTGACTATGTCACAATAAGCTGGTGGAAGAACTTAAAATGAACAAAGGTTTCACTCTTCTACTTGATAAATAACACCCAAGTATTTTGAAATAAATCATCAACAAATAAATGGAAGTACTTTAATCCTTGAAAAGTAGTAGGTAGGGGTATTCATAGCTCAGTATGCACCACATCAAGATGATCCTTGGCATCATAGGAACTTGGCTTGAATGGATACCTATGTTACTTTCCTAAAATACATCCAGGGCATATAAGTAAAGAACGGAAAATTTGAGGAAGACCTTGTACCCTTGCCTTATAGTTGAGGTAGTACATGGAGCTAGCAAAAAGGTGTCCATTGATAATGCTAAAGGGTATTAGATTATGTTTTATAGGTAGAGAGAGTAACTACATTGGATGAAACTGCATCTAGTGTAAATAAATGATCCTTCATTAAAGATCTAGCAATCACATTACCTTCCCATGAGATGAGCTAGAATTTAGTGTCATTCTTGATCATAAACTTCACCTTAAGCTTATGGTTCAAGAGTTGACTTACGGATACAAGATTTGTTGTCAAGATGGGGACATACAACACCTTTGTGAGAGTATAGCTTCTTGTCCCGAGAGGAATAGTGATAGTTTCAATTCCTTTTGCAACATATTCCTTATCATCTATAATCTGAAACCCAATCTCCAATGGGTTTATTAGTTATAGAATTAAAGAGCTCATTGCATCCTGTCATATGCTTGTTAGTGCTTTCATCAATCAACCAAACATTTCTCATTAGTGATGAGGTTTGTGAGACAAGAACTACATTCTTATGTGTCACAATTTCCTAATTTTGGTACATCCTCTTCAAATGCATCATCTTGTTCTGGTTGATTTTATGTCATTACATGTCCTCGTTGTTTCCATCACTGATGATGAGGATGTATTTTTTATTTTTGAGAATCAGTTCGACTAGATGTGCCTTGAGTCAAGGCATTATAGTAGCAATAATCAGTGTCATGAGTATTTGTGTAAAAAAAATGACACCACAATTTCACTATTTGAGACTTCAACTTATCTTAATGCTACGTTGGCGTTCCTTTTTGGAACTTCTAACCACACTACTTTGAAATAAGTTCTTTGTCCTCGAAATTGTCTTGCACTGATTGGATGGATTCTTCTTGTTAGAGCATATTCACCAGGTCTTCAAAAGATACAACTTGCTTTTTAATGTCCAGTGTTGTGATGAATGTCCAAAACCAACAAGGAAGAGCTCTCAAAGTAATCAATACCAACATCATGTCCTCAATCTTTTCATCAAGTGAAACTAGTTCTGTGTAAAGTTCTATCACTTGGTGTGTGAACTCCTCAATTTTTTCAACATCTTTTATACTGAGTGTATGATGTTTGGACTAGAGATGGAGGATAATTGTTTGATTATTTGCCTCATAGATAGTGGATAGAATGTCCCAAGCCTCCTTTGATGTTAAAGGATCCTGAATACATGGTTGAACCTCATCAATGATACTGAGTTTAATCAACATCAAAGCTTTGGCATTGGACTTATCATTCTTTATTTGTTCATTAGTTCCAGTTGGATAGGTGAAACTACCAGTGAATATGCCCCATAATTATTTCAATTGAGGAATCATGTGTATCTTTGTCTTCCATGCTTCATAGTTTGGCCCTTTTAAGAGCTAGGAATAGAAAAGGAGCAACTTTGATGCCAACATGACTTATGTCTCCTTTATGTTAATCACAGGGACGTAAAAAACCCTTTTAAGATTGAAATGTGGCATGTAGGGGGATCGATAGGCCTATACAAATAGACACGATTTCTTGTGAGGATGTTCTTATTCACATTCATCAACTGTAGCATATCCTTCTTCTAGGTTGGCAGTATCTTCCTTACTTGACACTACATATTAAACCAAAAATATTCTAGTAGTCCTTGTATTAATTCATCAAATTGTCCGTTTAAATTTAACTTAATCTCAAATAAAAATACACTTTTAAATTTCATTGTGACTAATTCCCTTCCAAACAAAAATAAAGATACCAAAAAAGAAAGAACGAAAGAAAAATGACTTATTACAAATTTAGAACGGAACACCCTCTTAAAATGTAAACAAAATAATTTATAAGTACCTTTGGAAAAGGAATTATCAACCCTAAAAAAAAAAAAAATCACACACTTTTTCAAACATTATAAATTTCGATTCTCCCTTAAGTAAAACAACTTCTTATATTGAATTTTTTACTCTCATTCAACGTGTTAGAATGTATCCTATGAAAGATAACGAGCAGTGTTTATTTTTAATTTTTTTTAAATCACTTCGCGCATTTTATAAAGGAAGCCCCTTCCATCAAAAAAAAACTGTTTTGAACGAAGATTTGCCGGATGATAGAATTTGACTTACTTAAATTTGATGCAAGCGTCGATCCTGTGTCTGTGGGCCACTGTGCTTCACTGTGCTTTGGCTGAACAGTTGTCCGTCAGTGCCTGTTGCAGGCGTCGTTTGTGATGTTTCTGGGCAGCAGACTTCCTGTTCGCCTGCGCAGCAGACTTCCTCTGGGCAGCAGACTTCCTTTGTATTAGAGCTCCTTTGAATCGATTCTGGGTTTGACGACACTTTCCTTCGATTAGAGTTCCGTCCTGCTTTTCCTTCAGCAAAAGAAATGACTGCTCTGCACAGTCAAACACCATTGCAAAGAGGATATTAGACAGTAGATAAATTTGGGCAGCAGCTGGAACGGTAGAGATGCACCCGCAGAGGATATTTGGGCTGGGACAGAACACAGCTGGGACAGGGAAAGAGATTAAAAGCAACCTGGCTCTGATGCCATGACAAAAGAAATGTGCACAATATTATTAATAAAAATACAGAATTTACAGTCAGATCTAAGGGGACTGCGTTGCAATGCACAGGGGGTGAGTGATTGATTTTATAAAAGATTTGGAGAAGTCTAGAGGAGCCTAGGGAGCTTCCAGAGAAGAATGATCTAGAATAAAGAGATTCTAGGATGGATGGAACAATCTGGAGACAGAGGAAGATGACAAAACAGTGTCCGAGATGGCTGAAGATTATTTTAGGTTTCTTTTCATAGATTCAGAATAGAAAGTAGAGACTAGACTCGAGCCAAACGGAACAGAACTTAGGTGCAAGCACATCAAGCCAGGGGCAGGACACATTCCATGCTCATGGTGATCTCTCTTGCCATGCATCCCAAAAGACATGCCCTAACTCACAGTGAACTCCCCGTAGATGACAGAACCACAATCATTGAAGCACGGGGAAGGAATGGGCGACATCATTTTGACTGTTTCACGACATAACTAAAATCGCTTTCAATGTCAGCTTAATTTTTTCCTAAAAAAAGACATTTCTCTCAATTTTCATATTTTTTCCAAATTTATTGAAATAGACCTCAATTTTCTTTTATTATGGAATTTTTTTTAAGTTTGGTATTTTTTTAATTTCTTTAAATTATTTTTATTTGTCTTAAATTTATTGAAATAGACCTCAATTTTTAGAATTTTCATGAATATGATTTAATTTTTTTTAAATGTATTAATTTTTTTAAAATTTAAAAGGTTTTCTTATAGAATTTTCTTTAAACTATCAAATTTTTATTGATTTAATTCATCAATAATTTTTTAGATTTTTTTTTTCCCCTCTCAATTTATCATTTTTTAAAATTCTTCTTAAAATTCCTCTCTTTTTTTTTCTTAATTTATCTTAAATTTTTCAAAGTTTCTTTTAATTTTTTAAAATATTGATAATTTAATTTAGTTTTTTAAATTTTTTTTTCATATATTTTTAATTTATTTAAAATTACCTTAAATTTTCTCATTTTTTGATTTTTGGCTGCTTTAATATACGTTTATGAATTTACACTAAATTGTCATAATTTTTTATATTTCTTTTAAATTTGAAATAAATTTGTATAAGATGTTAATTTTTTAAAATTTTGTTAAATTAATTTAATATTTTTTTAAATTTACCTTAGAATATCTCAATTTACTTAAGCTTTTGAAGTTGTTCTTATATTTGTCAAAATTATCCTTTTTTTAGAATTTTCACCAATTTAATATAATTTATTGATTTTTTCTTAAATTTTCAAAAATTATGATAATTTTTAAATTTAACTTAATTTTTAATAATCTACAATATGCCAAGAGGTGGAACGGGTCCATGACACACCAAGGATTAAATGAGGCCCTTACGCTAATAAATCAAAAGAAAGCCTTCAATGTGTAAATCACAAAAATTTAATACACATGAATCAAACAAAATGTCCTAAAAATAATTGTCAGCTTTGAACCCCAAAAAGATGGGAAGCTCCAAACCAAGAGTAAAACCCATCCTAAACAAGAAAGCCAACACACCAACCCTATCATTATAGCTGACTTCAACTCCCAATATCATCAAGCAAAAACATACTACAAAAAAAGAACAGCAACCAAAAAATACCAAAGACTATCATGAATACAGAAAAGAAATTGTTAGAATGGGTATAAAGAAGTTATAATTATTATAAATTGGCAAGTATGAAAAGGGAGAAAAGTCATGTAAAGATAAAATAAAGATGAAAAGGCATTAAAAAGCCAAAGAGGCAAGTGAGGAACCAAAGAGTTAAGTGAGAAGTTAAAAAATCTATATAGGCAAGCGTAAAAAGGAAAAAGAAGGCCATTGTTTTAATATATTTGTCTTATATGGCTGCTTGTTCATCTTTATCAGTTGTTATTCATGAATATGCATTATTGTTTTCCTACAATTACTATTTAGTATGCAAATCTTATATTATTGTTTTGTTAAACTACAGTTCCAACATTTGATGCGGCTGCTAGGATGTTCAACCCCGGGCTTATGAGGAGGCACCATGTTATGTTATTATTTGCATCAAACTTGTCCAAAATGTTATTATGATCTATGTTATTATGACTTATGAGAAGGCAGCCAAAGTGGAGGTGATGAAGCACAATCAACCCGAAAATAAAGCTCAAATTATCTAAGAGAGCGATGAGTTTGGCATGGAAATTATAAGGACCATACAACCACTCTAAAAAGTTATGTTTCACCTTAGATGAATGGAAAGTTAATGATGATGATTCTATTATGTGCATCTAAAATCTTTGAGGTGGCAAAATATAATAAGTTTATCTACTTTTGACAGACTTATTCCACCATGAGAAAAGGCATCAATAATCTTCTCTAATCTAGGAAGAAGGTTGTCATATGTCATAACAACTATTGATAAGAAAGGAGGTAACCAAGTGGTTAAAAAATAGACTACACACATCCATACCTAGCATATCAGTCACTTGTTATAATGACTGACAATAACCACTTTGGTAGCAAGGGTCCCAAGTACCAATGCTCACAGTCATAGATGGTATAGCCATTTTCATTGCAAGGCTCATCCTCTACCTGCACAAGGTGAATGTGACTGATGAGCACATATATGGTGTTCTAATCCATTCAGATTAGGAGTGCAATGAAGCAATCAAATGTTATAAAAGTGTTTTAAGAATTTAGCTAGACATAATCTAATAACTCTAAATCCAAATCAATGTATTAGCTAGATTGGATTTATAGTTACACATCACATGAATTATAATCCAAGGCAAGATGCATATGGAAAGGTTCATTAGAAGATAGCATATATCTATGCAATTGGGGTCATTTTTCTAGAGTTAGTTACTGATATTTTTTTTTCATCATAAGGTATCTTAGTAAGGATGTTACTCCACGTGGGGATGTTAAAAGAAGAGCTCGTATATCCTTAGTATAAATCATGGAAATATTAATGTGAGCTACAATAATGTTTATCAAAAGCGGGTCAGATACAACAAGTTGTAATCTAAAATTATCAAAAGATTTCCTTTATAGGCAATATTTCCATTTCAAGATAAGTATTTATATGTACTAGGTGAATAGGTCTAAACAAAGTGAAGAGTTTATACTTTTGAAAATATATGTATTTGAGGTTGTATATATAGTTACAATAACATACAAGGAGAGTTAATATGAGAGGTCGAGGAAACTACTTAGTTGTAAAAGAGCATGGAGTTTCTTTATGAGAGGTTCAGTAAATTAGTTTATTATAAAGGAGCAAGGCATTCTAGTATGAAAGGCTAAAGAAATTAGTTAGTTGTTGAAGAATGAGGAGTTCTAACATGTGAAGTTGAGAAAGTTAGTTAAGAGTAGCTTACATCAAATGCAATGTAGTGGAGCAAAATTTTAAACGCTTGATTAAATAGGGAATTTTATCTAAGTGTCTTAGGGAGAGACACATATTTTATTTTAGGTGACTATTAGCATGGGCATTGGGAAGTTGTATTTATTATAAATTGAAAATTATGGAAAGGGATAATATCATGTAAAGACAAAAGAAAGATGAAAAGTCATTAAAAATCTAAAGATACAAACTCACACTTGACAACTCTTAGTAATGGATAAAGACATTTTAAATGCATTTTATAACACTCTATATTTCCTATAAAACCCTTTAAGGTATTCTTTTACTTAAAAAGTTTCTTTGTCCCATTTTTACACAAGGAGTAGTCTAACATGAACAATCTAAATGCATAGAAAACACATTTTTTCCTCCTCTTGATGTCATGTTTATAATGAAAGTACTTATAATATTCACAACAATATAATTATATATAGCAAAATTAAGAATAGAATAAGCAGATCCACAACAATAATTTGTAAAAGAGCAGAATGCTTTAATATTATTGTTGACGCAGTGGACTGCACCCTTGGCAGGAGGCCAAGCTCCTGCCTTCCACACGCAACAATGGAAACTCCCCTCTCGACTGTGGGACCGGGGAAGCTGGAGGGGAGAGTCTCTAGGTAAGGGCTAGTTCCCTTTGATGCATCTGATTTTTTCCAGTAAGTGCTAACATATATATATATATATATAGATATATAATGGGGGGGATGAAAAGGGAGGAAGATTGCAGGAAAACAAATCTATTCTAAAAGGGGTGATGCACCAAAATGATCTGACCTTCTCACACTCACACTTAAAATCAGACAAACACATACATACACTTCAAACTGGCAAAAGGACCAGGCTGCAAGAAACTTGGCAGGGAGGCTTTAATGGAAAATACAGAAAATAGAGATTCACCAAAGGTGCTGTGAAAGGCACTTTGTATAGTAATTTCTTCTGTTTCTACACTTCCAAATACAACTCTCCTTGTCAGCTGCAAAAATGGCACCTTATAGACACCAGGTATGTTGGTGTTGAACCTGTGGAAGCATCAAGAAGCAATGACTAAACACAAACTAACGCTCAGACATACACAGAGATATCTAACCAGGATAGAGGTAAAAAATGTGTTTATTGAATCAAGTGAAAATTTGCCAGGGCTACACCTTACAAATGTGGAAGATCCATTCTCAAATGACAAGTCTCCAATATATAGAAGAAGAAAGGAGGCCTTTTGGTGCCCCTTTTACAAGTGACCCATGTGCCTTACGAGCATTGGGAAGAGCAGGCCGCTTAAACATAAATGTTGTGTCGACCCTGGTTTTGACTTTAGGCATTTATTAACACAGGCCACGCCACTTCCCCATTAACCAAGATTGCTCCTTAAATGCACCTACGTGATTTATCTGCTCATAAATGTGAAATGAAGAAAATGGGTCACACAATTGGTCGTTTGCGCCTTCTAATGGTCAACTCGTAGACACTGTTTCACCTGCTGGAGTAACTTCTTGAATTGTCACCTCCCTTCGCCACTTGGAATATCTGCCTGCTCCATGTTCTTGGCACTTTTGTCTTCTCTCTACCTTGTCTCTTTCTGGCTCCTTCGGCCCTCGAGGCTATCTCTAGGCAGGTCGCTGCATTTCTTAGGCTCCTTTCATGGTTGGTGCTTGGGTATTTAAAAACCAACGACTTTTTTACTGGCTTAAATTTGACGTTCTCACCCATCATCGCTTGAAAACCAACGGCTAGTTTGCCCTCTTAAAGTTGACAACTTTCAGGATGTCGCCGTCCTTGGCTATTTCCTTTGGGTTTTTCTGCTTAGCACCTTCCTGAAGGGAAGGTGACCCTTCGGCCTTTGGAAAGTGCCCCTTTATTTTGGCCAAGATTCCCCTGCTAGGGCACCTATCCTTCGGGGTCCTTCAGCTCTTTGGCAGGTCTCTGCATTATTTTAGACTTTTCCCACGGACAAAAAGTCTGCAGGAATTGGCCACCTCCAAAATTTTGTGCTTTAGTCTTCGCTTTAGTCTTTCAGGCAGCCCCTCCAAATTCTATGGGCTTTCCTCCTTTGTGGCCTCTTTGAAGTGCCTTTCCCCTCCACAAGGGCTTATTGAACTTGGACTGCCCTCCGTAAGGGCTCCTACCCTTTGGCTTTGGGGGCACCTCGTTGAACCGACCCTACCAATCACATTGAACTGGGCATTGAACTGATTCAACGGTTCAACATTGTGCGCTGAGCCGATTGGACCAAAGGCAGCTGAACCATTTGCTTTGAACCGCTTGCTTTGAACCACTCATTGAACCATTCACTTGAACCAATCCATTGAACTATTTGATTGAACTAGTTCAATGGTTTAATGCTACGTGTCGAGCTGATTAAACCAAGCCTTTAAACTTTTCTCGCTCACCTTAGCCATTGAACTTGCATGTTAAACTGGGACATTGAACCAAGCAATTAAACCAATCGCATTGAATTGGGCATTGAACTGGTTCAATGGTTCAATGTTGCGCACTGATAAACTTGCTGAAGGGAAGAGCTAAGCCGAAGCATTGAACTAAGTGATGGACCAAGGCATTTGAACTTTGTCGATGAACCAAGGCATTGAACCGGTTCAACAATTCAAGTGACTATTGAGCCAAGGACGTTGAACTCTTTGTTAAACCAAGTGATGAACTTGAAGATGAACCAAGGCTTGAAAATGAAGCAATGGACTTGAAGCGAAGAACTAAGGCATGACCAAGGCTGATTAAACTACAGATTGAACCAAGGCTGTGAACCGAAGCAATGGTTTAATGATTCAAAGATGCCAACCTTGTAAATTTTCTTTAGACAAGAGCCTAAAGAAGATTTGTAAAACCCATACTCTCTAAAGTCAATTTTCATTTGCCAAGGATTTCACCTACTGAGTCCCTAGAAAACCAAGCTCTGCAGAGTCCGTAGGATTGGACCTGCAGAGCCTGTGGAAATGGACCTGCAGAGTCTGTAGAAATTCTTGGACTTGTGCAAAATCAAAAAATGAAATGGCCTAGAATAGCAGGGACAGAAGGGGACAGATTTTTGGCCTGTTGGGCAAAAAGTGTTCAACAAATTGGTGACTCCCAGGGGAAGCATGCCTGCTATGCGTAAAGACCAGTTGCCTTGCAGTCCATTGGGCACAGAGTCAGAGTGTGGCTTGAACAAAGTTAACAACATACCCTCGAAGATTAAAGAATCAAACATGAAGCCTTTCACCCCAAACAAAGGGAAAACACACGCAAGACTAAAAACACTATTTATGCAAACTGCACTTAGGGAAAGCAGGAAAGGAAACTGAAAACAAACTACTATGTATAACTAACCAGGTTTATTGGCTTTCCTCCTAGATCAAAAGGAAAAATTCTTAATTCCCCTTCCTGGCAAGAAGACTTATGGTGCCAGGAAAATGGCTAAATGAAAAGGAGATTTGGTGACCTGCTTCTCTTGCCCATCACCTGGATTGGCTGATATCCGATTAGAGATTCAAACATGCTTCCAACGTATACGTACTTTGTTTGTTCTTAGAAGCTTGCCTCCTATTGGTTCTTCAGGCTGGTGTATCTCATCAAGAAATCAATTGCTATCAGCTCATCACTAGAAGCCCCTTGATACACACCCTTGACTGGCTTTCTCTCTTCTACCTCATGCTCGGGTTCCATGGTATGACCATCCTCCTTGATGATTTCAAAGAAACTATCTTCAGATTCACCAACCTCTCAGAGGGATAAATCTAAAAGCCTACAACCCCCTTGTAAACTTGTTTGAACCCCAATGCTGCCTTCTCCACTCTTAACCAGCTCATAACTTCCTTGAAGAATAATGCAGCCTGCCTCAATGTCTTCAAAATAATCATTCAAAACATGAACAAGAGATTGCCCATGCTCTTCCATGTCACTTAAGGTGATTTTCTCCTCATCCGTACTCATGAAGTCTCCCTGGTCAGTCATAAATTGAGCATAATCTATATCAGGCAAGGCTTGATAGCTTTTTTGGAGGTGTATGGATGGAATGTATTCAGACACAGAATCTACTATTTGGTCTGAAATGTCCATCACACATTCACTGAGGAGACCTACTCTGGACTCCAACTCTTCAATCCACCTATCCATATCTTCCTAGAAAAGCCTTTCTCAGAAGTCAAAATCATCGTTGGGAGCAAGAGCAGCCCCATCTTCTTCAAGGTTTTGAGCAAAACCTTTCTCTTCTTCTTCCTTTTTGCCCCAAGATTCCACTATTTGCTTCCAACTCATGATCTTAGGATTGGAATCTTGCTCCTATGATCAGGTAACAACTTTATCCTCTTCAAGGTCCTAAGCTGGTTCATGATGTTCCTTCTTCCAGCTCAAAATTTAGAGATCATGTTGAAAGACTTGAGGAGGTTGGGGAAGATTTGGGAGGGTCTGCTCATGTACAAGAAGAGCTGTTTGAAAAGAGGCATGCTGAAAATCTAGGTGCACGAGATTGAGGGTAGGATCGATTGATGCATTGGATGAGTCAGAATGATCAAGTGCCATCTAATAGAAAGGATTTGGCACACAAGAGAGAGTTTTCTCTAGAATAGGAGAGGGCAGACCCTGGGCCAAAATTTCTTGGTTTTCGTCCCTTCACTTTACCAACACTTCATCAATATTGAAATTAGCTTGTGGATTGGTGGAAGGGGTGCTTTTTGGTGTCAACTCCTCTACAAGGTCTGAAAGCTCCATCTCTCTTTCACCCAGTAGTCTCATCTTCTTTTCTAATTCCTTAATCTGTTTGGCCATGTCATCCTCATTTTGTACCTCTTGGAGCTCGTGGAGTCATCATAGAGATGGGGAGTGCATGAAGATTGCCATGAAATGCAAGGAGCTTCTTGAGGAAGGGTGGGAGGGACTTGAAAAGGACTAACCTCATTTTTTACCTTGCACTCTTGGACAATGTCTTTCTCCCCCTTGTTATTCCATGACTCAACCACTTTATCCCAGCTCAAGCAATTCGGACTGGGCATCTCATTTGGGGTTGATGGGGCCACAATGTGAGAGGGTAGTGAAGATTTAGATTCCACTTCCCTCACTGCCAAGATGGACTGTTGCATTTGAAGGTTTGCCAATTCAATCTGTCTATCAAGATTAGCCTTAAACACAAGATTTGTTGTTTCGGAACTCTCCTCAACATGATTAGGGAAAAGACTTTGATAGGCTTGACTTGGCTCATAAGCAGGGGCTGTATATGACTGATATGATACTTGGGGTAGCAAGTATACAGGTTGATAGACTTGGTAAGGCTGCCTCTCATGAACACTCAGCTTCTCTTCCAAAGATGCAATCAAATCACCCACATATAGCATCTCACTTGTAAGCCTATGCCAATTGGCTCTTTCAATAAGATCCCATTCCTTCTTAACCTGATCCATTGCATTCCTCACTTGATGGATGATATGATCAAGAATTTCTTGGCCACATCCCCTTCTGGTGTCAAGATCTATTACATACTTTTCTTATTCCAACAGTGCTCGTTTGAAGGTGAAAATCGGTTGATTGGCAAAGAGACTGGGTTGAGTAGGATAAGTGACACATTGAGAAGACTGGGCATAAGGTTGATATAGCTTATGTCAGGGTTGAGACTAGCCATATTGAACCTAATAAGGATCAACATAAGGCTGGTAAAGATCATAGCCATGTTGGCCAAGGAAAATAGGGTACATGGCTCTGAACGATGGGGGTATACATACCAAAATATTGTTTCTTGATGGTACGGTACCAGAACTGCTTAACCAATTGATTTAACTCAGAGTCACCATTGGTGTTTGATGCAAAAGCCTCTAAAGGCTAGTTGGTCAAAGAACACAACAAAAATTCTTCAACTCTATGGACACAACTTGTCCTAGTTGGTCCCACCAGGCGTGCCAACAATTGTTGACGCAGTGGATTGCACCCTTGGCAGGAGGCCGAGCTCCTGCCTTCCACACGCAATAATGGAAACTCCCCTCTCACTTGTGGGACCAGCGAAGTTGGAGGGGAGAGTCTCTAGGTAAGGGCTAGCTCCCTTTGATGCATCTGATTTGTTCTAATAAGTGCTAACATATATATATATATACATATATATATGTATATATACATATATATATGTATATATACATATATATATATATATACATATATATATATATATATGTGTATATATACATATATATATGTATATATACATATATATATATATATACATACATATATATATATATATATACATACATATATATATATATATATATATACATACATATATATATATATATACATACATATATATATATATATATACATACATATATATATATATAATGGGGGGGATGAAAAGGGAGGAAGATTGTAGGAAAACAAATCTACTCTAAAAGGGGTGATGCACCAAAATGATCTGAACCTCTCACACTCACACTTAAAATTAGACAAACACATACATACACTTCAAACTGGCAGAAGGACCAAGCTGCAAGAAACTTGGCAGGGAGGCTTTAATGGAAAATACAAAAAATAGAGATTCACCAAAGGTGCTGTGAAAGGCACTCTATATAGTAATTTCTTCTATTTTTGCACTTCCAAATACAACTCTCCTTGTCATCTGTAGAAATGGCACCTTATAGACACCAGGTATGTTGGTATTGAACCTGTGGAAGCATCAAGAAGCAATGACTAAACACAAACTAACACTCAGACATACACAGAGATATCTAACCAGGATAGAGGTAAAAAAATTCATTTATTGATTCAGGTGAAAATTTGTCAGAGCTACGCCTTACAAATGTGGAAGATCCATTCTCAAATGACAAGTCTCCAATATATAAAAGAAGAAAGGAGGCCTTTTGGCACCCCTTTTACAAGTGACCCATGTGCCTTACGAGCATTGGGAAGAGCAGGCCACTTAAACATAAATGTTGTGTCGGCCCTGGTTCTGACTTCAAGCATTTTTTGACACAGGCCGCGTTGCTTCCCCATTAATCGATATTGCTCCTTAAATGCACCAACATGATTTTTTTGCTCATAAATGTGAAATGAAGAAAATGGGTCACACGATTGGTCGTTCATGCCTTCTAATGGTCAACTCATAGACATTGTTTCACCTACTGGAGTATCTTCTTGAATTGGTGCCTCCCTTCACCACTTGGACTATCTGCCTGCTCCATGCTCTTGGCACTTTTGTCTTCTCTCTGCCTTGTCTCTTTCTGGCTCCTTCAGCCTTCGGGGCTATCTCTGGGTGGGTCGTTGCATTTCTTAGGCTCCTTTCATGGTTGGCGCTTGGGTATTTAAAAACCAATAGCTTTTTTACTAGCTTAAATTTGATGTTCGCACACCCGTCATCACTTGAAAACCAACGGCTAGTTCTCCCTCTTCAAGTTGATGGCTTCTGGGATGTCACCGTCCTTGGCTATTTCCTTTGGGTTTTCCTGCTTAGCACCTTCTCGAAGGGAAGGTGACCCTTCAACCTTTGGAAAGCACCCCTTTATTTTGTCCAAGATTCCCCCGCAAGGGCACCTACCCTTCGGGGTCCTTCAGCTCTTTGGCGGGTCTCCACATTATTTCAGACTTTTCTCGCAGACAAAAAGTCTACAGGAATTGGCCACCTCCAAATTTATACGCTTTAGTCTTCACTTTAGTCTTTTGGGTAGCCCCTCCAAATTTTGTAGGATTTCCTCCTTTGTGGCCTCTTTGAAGTGCCTTTATCCTCTGCAAGGGCTTATTGAACCTGGATTGCCCTCTGCAAGGGCTCCTACCCTTTGGCTTTGGGGGTACCTCATTGAACTGACCCTTTGAACCAATCGCATTAAACTGGGCATTGAACTGGTTCAATGTTTCAACGTTACGCACTGAGCCAATTAGACCAAAGGCAATTGAACCATTTACTTTGAACCGCTTGCTTTGAACCACTCATTGAACCGTTTGCTTGAACCAATCCATTGAACCGTTTGATTGAATTGGTTCAATTGTTCAATGTTGCACACTGAGCTAATTAAACCAAGCCTTTGAACTTTTCTCACTCGCCTTAGTCGTTGAACCTGCATGTTGAATTGGGACATTGAACCAAGCGATTGAACCAATCACGTTGAATTGGGCGTCAAACCAGTTCAACGGTTCAATGTTGCGCGCCGATAAATTTGCCGAAGGGAAGAGCTAAGCTGAAGCGTTGAACTAAGTGATGGACCAAGGCATTTGAACTTCGTCGATGAACCAAGGCATTGAACCAACCCATTGAACCAGTTCAACAGTTCACGTGACTGTTGAGCCAAGGACGTTGAACTCTTTTTTAAACCAAGCGATGAACTTGAAGATGAACCAAGGCCTAAAAATGAAGCGATGGACTTGAAGCGATGAACTGAGGCATGATCAAGGCCAATTGAACTGTAGATTGAACCAAGGTTGTGAACTAAAGCAATGGTTCAATTATTCAAAGATGCCAACCTTCCTTGTAAATTTTCTTTAGACAAGAGCTCAAAGAAGCTTTGTAAAACCCATACTCTCTGAAATCAATTTTCATCTACCAAGGATTTCACCTGCTGAGTCTATAGAAAACCAAGCTCTACATAGTCCATAAGAATGGACCTATAGAGTATGTAGAAATTATTTGACTTGTGCAAAATCAAAAAATGAAATGGCCTAGAACAGCAGGGACAGAAGGGGACCGATTTTTAGCCTATTGGGCAAAAAATGGTCAACAATTATGATTGAGCCCTTCGAAGGGGAAACCTCTACAACAATGCAATAAGAATAGAATCCACAATATGATGATAAAATACTAACCAATACCCCCTATATACACTCTACTTATCCATGGTTATTCCATAGGCCAGACATACTAAAAATATCAAAAAATTCAACAAGATAATAATGAAGTTGTGTAAGCCACAAGTCAGCCACACATTTCCCTAAATGCACTATAGGTTAAGGGAGTAGCATGCCCCTCCCCTTCAAAATAACATTGTCCTCAATGTTGAATCAAACCAGGATGTCATTGTAGAAATGCTTCATCCTCCCATGTTACATCTGAAGAATGTAGTTTCTTCAATTTGATCAAATACTCCTTAATGGCTCTAGTTTGTAGTTTCTTAGTGCATGTGTGAAGGATCTCTTCAAGCTCTAAAATGACTCGGTCTTCTTCATTCAATTTAGATAACTCAATTTGATTGGAAAATCTATGTCTAATTACCTTCTTCAAGAAAGATACATGAAATATTGAATGCATACGAGTGGATGGCGGTAATTCTAGCTTGTAATCCACACTACCAATTTTCTGTAAGATCTAATAAGGAATATAATAATTAGGTGATAGCTTGTTATCTTTATTATGTTGCTTTAGAGACATGATATACTTATATGGATGTAAATGCACAAATACCCTATCACCTATGTCAAAAATCCGCTCACTGCAATGTTGATCCTGGCTTTTTGCTTCATTATATTTTGTGCCATTACTCTATTTTATCACAAACTCATTGGTACCTAATATTGATAGTGAATGTGTTCCTCGACAACTCAAACCTTGTGATGCATCATCAATGAAGAAGTGATGTGTGGGAGTTGATACCCATACAATGCCACAAAGGGAAACATCTTGGAAGAAATGCAAAAATAAGTGTTATACCACCTTTTGGCAAGTGGCCACCAATGGACCCATTTATCCTATTTATCAGAATCAAAACAATGAATATATCTTTCTATACATTTTTTGGCTACCTCTATTTGTCCATTATATTGAGGATGATAGGATGAGCAATAAGCCAACTGGATACCCAAACATGAAAATAATTCAGTCCAAAAATTACTAGTAAATATGGGATTTGGTCACTTACAATTATCTATGCAGTATCATGCAATTTATGAATTGTATTGAGAAAATCACAAGCTACCATACTGGCAACAAATGGTTATGATAAGAAACAAAAAAGAGCATACTTGGTCACTTGATCCACAACTACCATGCTAATATTTTCCCCTTAGACCATGGTAACCTAGTAATGAAATCCATGGAACCCTCCTTTCAACACTGGCTAGGGATTGATTAAGGTTGCAAAAGACCTAGCGTATTAATGGTTTCACCTTTATTTTGTTGACATATCATGCATTTATCCACATATTTTTGGACATCCCCCTTGAGTCCTTCAAAAAAAATCTTTATTGATTCTATGATATGTTTTCAAAAACCCTGAGTGACCTCTCAGTGGAGATGCATGAAGTTCTTGAAGGATTTTATTTTTGAGGAGAGAATGCTTACAAATGTATAATTTGTCTTTATACCATAACGCATTCCCATTCCACATAAATATTTAGCTCCCCCAGAACCCTGCTAAATATTTTGAATCAAATCATGGCTAGCACTATCATTCTCCCATTCTAATCTTGCTTCTTCTAGCCAGTCTGCCTGCTAAATAGTCATTACACATAATAATTCCTCAACTAATTCATCTCTCTAAGATAGTGCATCTACCACCACATTCTCTTTTCCTTTCTTATAGACTATTTCAAAATCATAAACTAACATTTTAGTAACCCATTTTATTATTATTCAGATGATAATCGTTATTCTAAAAAATATTTGAGGCTATCATAATCAGTCTTTACTTTAAAGTGATGACACATTAGATAAGGTCTCCATTATTTGACTACATGTAGAATAACCATCATCTCTTTCTCATAGATTATTTTAGAATATTTTTTCCCTTCAGTTGGTGACTTTCAAATGTCATTAGTCTGTCTTCTTGCATGAGTACAACTCCCATGCAATATCTCGATGCATCACACTCCACAACAAATGTTTTTGAAAAAAATGAAGCAGCCAAAATTGGATTTGTGCACATAGCCATTTTCAATTGTTCAAATGCCTTGGTAGCTAAATTAGTCCATTGGAGGGAGTCTTTATTCAACAAAGAGGTTAGTGGCGCTACAATGCTACCATAATTTTTGACAAACCTACGATAGTAAACATTTAGCCATATAAATTCTAAAAGGTTCTTGAGGGTCTTGGGAACCTACCATTCCATCATCGCTTATATTTTTTAAGGATAAACTTTAAATCCTTCATGTGAAATAATATGACCTGTGTACTCCACCTCTTGGACAACAAAAGCACATTTAGAAGGTTTGACATAAAGTTGATGTTGTTCTAGAACTGAAAGTACTTTTTTCACGTGCTTCAAATGGTCATCCCAATTTTTGTTGTAGATGATGATATCATCTTCAAACACTAATATAAAGTTTCTCAAAAATGTCCTAAAAATAGTATTCATCAAATTCTAAAATGTAGACGGTACATTTGTGATGCCAAAAGGAATTACCTTAAATTCATAATGGCCTTCATGAGTGCTAAAAGTTATTTTAGGTATGTCCTCATTACAGATTTAAATATCATGATACCCAGAACAACTTGGTCTAACATGGTAAAATAAAATAACCATGCAATTCATCTAGAAAATCATCAATTACTAGAATATTAAACTTTGTCTTTGATGGTGTACTTGAGTTCTCTGTAGTCTATGCACATCCTCCAAGTGTCATCATTCTTTCACACCATGACCACAGGGGAGAAATATTCACTTTGACTATGTTAGATGATTCCTGCCTCCAACATCTTAAGTACCATCTTTTTAATTTCATTCTTATGAACATATGGATCCTATAGTGTCTGATGTTGGGTAATGTACTTCTCAAAATGAGCCTAATGACATGATCATGCACATAGCTTAGAGGAAGTACTTTTGGCATGTCACTAAAAACAACATAACAGTCATCTAGCACCCTTTACAAATTAGGATGTGTATACTCTTTAGTTGGTTGAACTTCTATGAAAAATAAACGTGCCACAAATCCATCATCCCCTTTTCTAATAATCTTCATCATCTGATGGGAACTAACTAGTTATGGATATTTAGCCTATAATCCACACAGTTCAAAGGTCCTACCTTCTTAATGGAATCTCATAAATATTTCTTGGAAATTCATCTCAATAGTGCCCAAAGTGGTGAGCCACTGCACTCCCAAAATAATGTAAGTTCTGCTCATAAAAATAGAAAACATAGGGGAATCTAACAAAGAGTCTCACATAACAATCTTAATGCTATGGAATTTTTCAAAATAGTTGATGGTACCACCATCTATAATCATGACCTAAAATTTAATAGCTAGGAAAATTAAATAGTTCAAGCATGTAGCCATCTTACTATTGATGAAGTTATGTGTACTCTCAGAGTCAATTAACATAGTCACCTTTTGTTTCTTCAAGAAACCAACCACCTTAAGAGTATGAGGAGTGATAATGCCTGAAAGTGCATAGTAAGAAATAGTAGGTTGAGAATCTTTAGATTCATTCTCAAGTTATTCCAAACCTTCCCCTGAATCCTCATCATCTTATTCCTCCTCATTGGCACCTTTAAATAAAAATAACTTATTTTTATCACATCAATTTCATTTTCTTCATTTTCTATCACATCCAAAACACAAATCTTGCATGTTTTTACTCAATTTGTTGAGGTGCCAATCAAATAGGTTGTAGAAATGATGGTGTTGGGAAGGTGTGTTCACAAACATTAGTGGAAGGTCTTTGTTTGATCAACTCTTTTTCCTCAACCAAACATGCCCTTGGTATGGCTTTAGATACATTGCTAAGATGAAACATGTGAACCTCCAATTGGATGCTAACTTTGAGTTCACCCAAAAATAGGTCAGTCAAATTTTCCTCAGTGATGTCTGCTATACATAAGGAGAGATTTTGAAATGGGTGAATGTAATCCTTTACAGTCCCAGTTTAGCACAACTTGTCTAGTTGGTTGAATTAGTTTTTGAAACATTTTTATGATAGTGGAGCTACAATTCTTTAAAAAATACAAATCAATAAACCAAGAGACCCTTAATTTTATTTTGATAATAAAACCAATGATACCAAATAAATTTATCAGGTTCTGGATACAAAGAGGCCATGACCACCTTTTTTGAATAGAGAGTCTAATGTAGATCAAATAAATTTTCAATTTGAATAATCCATGTGAGTGGGTCATTAACATAAAACTTGTGCAAGTCCACTTTTGACAATGAATTTGTATCAAGGTTGATGTTGTGATTGTTTGGAGGAGAAGAACCAAACTAGAGTGGTGGAGGGTTATTTTGTAACTACTGATATGAAAGATTGGTTAATTACCCAATGATTTGTTATAATTTATCCCATAAGCTATTCAGGTCCCCTCTCAACACTATGACATCCCCTTTTAAATACATTAAGATTATATTTCTACACTATGCCTTGTAACTCTGACTTAACTTACTGAACTATCTCCAAAATATTTGGATCAAAAACTTCTAACTCCATGTTATCTTTGTGAGAATTTTTAGGTATTTATTTTCCTTTCCCATGACCATGAGTGTTAGGCCCTACCATGCACAAACCCTAGGAGGGTTAAGATGATACTATTATTATCATTTCACCAAGATGAATCCAACAACTATGAATGTGCATAAGGGTGAAACATTTTATCCCAAAAAAATGTATCGGTAGAATATACTATTATGGTCATCTCATAGAGACAAATCTAATGATTGCTAATTAGCACAAGGTAAAAAAAATTCTAGAACTAATTTTTTTTATTATTATTTTTACTTGTAATTTTTTTATTTTTTACAAAAAACCTCATGAAAAAACTACAATAAAGAAATAATTCAATTCATCTTGGAACACAAGTTATTTTTTCTAGCCTTCTAGTGCTCACAATGCCAAATCTAAAAAAACTATGACACAAACTTTCTCAAATCAAATCTCTGATACCACTTGTAATGAAATTACTTAGATGGTTCACAACAATAGAATTATATATCATAGAATTAAGAATAGAATAAGTAGATCCACAACAACAATTGATGAAATAGTAGAATACTTGAATATTATGACTGAGCCACTTCGAGGGGTTAACCTTCACAATAATGTAATAAAAATAGAATTCAAGATATGATGAAAAAATACTAACCACTGCCTCTTATATATACTCTACTTATCCATGGTTATTCTATAGGTTGACCATACTAAGAACATCAAGAAATTCATTAAGAAAAAATGAAGTTATGTAAGCCATAAGTCAGCCAGACATATCCCTAGATGCACTATAGGTTAAGGGCATAATAGTTTCACTCTAGAATTCTTATAGAAGATAGAGAATCATTTGGATAAGATGAGAAGACATATATTTCAGTCCATATAGGTATAATGATAATCAATTTGGGAGGTGGGGGCTTGGTGGGGATTTGTGAAGAATGACTGGAACTGTAATTTTTAGATCTTATGGGTCTAAGTGGATGGTGTGACTGCCAAATTAAAATTAGAAGTTTAGTGTAACACCTAAGGGTGAATTTGTATTGATGCCTCCTTTTTTATGTATTGAATAAGCCAAATTTTGGCATAAACTGAATTTTAATCCCACTATGTTAAAGCATTGAATTTTATCTTTGTATTATGTCATCTAATTATTTGAAAAAATAATTGTGTGGCCAATTTATGTGATGAACCCCTAAAACATAGTAATTAGATGTAGGTCTTGGTTGGTCTCCAAGTGATATCATATAAAGGTAGTGTCCTTGTAGTAATGATTGTGAAAACCCCTCAATGTGTGTTGTAGGCTATGAGAGAGAAGTCTACATAGAGATACAAGTTGTTGAGAAGCTTGCATAGGTGGTTGTAGGTGTGTTTAAGTCCTAAAAAAGTGTGAATAAGTTTGTGAGAGACTCAATTTGGAGTCCATTATAGGTTATGAAAGAGGAGACTATTGATTCATGGTGAGAGATGGCACACAAAAGAAAGGAACATGAGATAGGTGAGTTGACAGAGATTTTGAAATTGTTCCAAGAAAGGATGGACATGATGGGAAATATTACACAAGGTGATGAAGGTACAATTGCATGTGATGTTGATGAAGAAGAGTATATGGTGGGGTTATTATCCCTACAAGTACGGATAGATGTTTTGGATAAAATCTAAGCAAGCAAAGGAAAAGAGGCTAGCATATGGAAGAGACCAACCAAGGTTATGGTGGAAAAAAGAAGTAAATATTTGAATGATATTTCTGTGTTTTATGGCTAATAAAGTTCAAAATATCTCATGACTTGGATAGTTAATCTAGAGATGTGTTTTGAGTATATGAATTTAATGTATCAAGCAAGATGTAGGCAAGACCAAGATATGTATGATCAATATAAGTAGCTATATCTGATAAAAATAAATTAGGAAGGATATCACCTGAGACCCATTAAAAATATGCCTTCAATAAATGGTAAGCCACCAATGTGACAATGCCCCCGAGTGTGGGTGTAAATGAAGCTACATATAATTTATAAGTCCATGAGAATATATAACCTATATATTGTATTTTACTCACTCAAAAAATAATATGAGAAGTACACACATGTGTGTGCATGTCACACACACACATATTATATGTATGTATGTAATTATGTATGTATCAACAAAGATAAAGGTAGATATTTATTTTTATTTTTATTTTTTATGATTTTTGAGAAAAAGAAGATCCCATGAAGAGGAGGCCAGGGGTGTAAGTAATGAAAACTTAGTCAAGAAAGAAGAGAAGTCAAGGGTTGATATCAGGGGGACACAATAATGTAGGATATCCAAGGGGAAAAATCTATAAGAAAGAAAAAAAGGAGGATTCCAAACATATTAAAAATGAAAACATAGCCCTTGAATCTCCAACATAGACACAATCAACATAAAGTATTCATAAAAGAGATATTTACCAATAAAGACACATTGTATTAACTAAGTGTAATATATAATGTATGTATGAAACCAAAAAATTTTGCACAAGAATAAGACTCTAAAATACTACATCTCCACTAGCTCAGGGGATGACTCTAAGCTCCATTTATTTCAACAAGATCAAAAAGGATTATTATATAGGAAACATAAGATGCGAGTGAGAGATTATTATCAGTGGAGTAAAAGGTGGTATCATTCCTCAAGTTTCATCTAGCCCTTCTCACACATGTGATAACAATTACCACATTAATTATGCATTTAATAATTTTATACACATAATAAATCACACATTGATAACGTATCTACCTAAGGTGGATTTCACATCAAGTGTGAATATGACACACTCCAACAACCTTCTGAAGATAAAATTAGGTGATATGGTAAAAATAAGAATATTTATGCTCATAAGTATGTGTCTTGACAATTAGACCTAGTGAGGTACCATGTACAATGAAAGAGAAAAAAAGTAATGAAGTTGTTGAATTAGATTTCTACCAAATATGATGTTCCTTCAATAGCATGAATCAAAAGTAACATCCATGAATCTGGTTATGTGAACAAGAGTGGATATTGGTACATGTTCCATTTGAACAAAATGCATGTTTAAATTATTGTAAATGAAGTGTTATGAAGCTCCTTCAAGAAACAACCAAATTGAAAAAAGAGTGAAATGGAGATCCTCCAAGAAAAAAATAGCCTCTAGGTACATAACATACTAAAACAACCAAGAAAACATTAGCATTACAAAACACCCCCCTAATGTCGATTAGAAAGTGAAGACAAAGTAACTCAATATCTCCAAAAGTGTCAATGTGGTAGGTGTGTATAAAAAAAAATTATAATCAAGTGAGAGTGCCCAATATGCCACATGAAGAAAAAATGTTTGATGGAAAAAAAACACCCTCTGTACATACCCAAATCCAACTTATATCTAAACATAGAAGTTAATAACTCGTCATGATGTACTAAAAATGCTTAAAATATGGTCTTAAAAATTTTTATATGAGCTGAAAATTGTGTTTTCTTTCTTTTTGGTCATTCTTACCCATGCAAAATTTCTAGATCTATGCAGAACATGATCTACATGGATTGAAAAATTAACTCATGATGTCAAATTCAGGTTAAATGAAAGTCAAAATTGACTTTCTATGGCACTTTGAATACGATGAGAATTTTTGATACACACCAAAAACACTAAAATAAAAATTGGATAAAAATCTTTTCCATAAAACTCCTCCATATGTATATTTATAACTAGTACACAAATACAACTAAAGCAATGAACCATATCTAAACAAATCATATGGAACATGAGAATGGATTATCATAGAAGCTAATGAAAAGATAAAAAATTATCCTTGCCACTTTAATCTTGCTAAGGATTGAAGCTTTGGAGTGCATGAGGCTCCTTCTCTACTCTTTATCCTCTTGATACTCCTAGTAACCAAGCTTTGAGAGTGATATAAATCTCCTCTCAAACATACTTTAAATTCTTCTTAGGAAATCTCCCTATGTTATCATATCAAAAATAGCACATGTATCTCTATCAAAGAAACCATCAACATAAAGTATTCATACAAGAGAGATATTCACCAATAAAGACACACTATATTAACTATATGTGATATATAATGTATGTGTGAAACTAGAAATGGTTTCACTAGAACGTGACTCTTTAAAAGACTATATCTTCACTAGTTCAGGGGATGACTCTAAGCTCCATTTATTTCCACTAGAACAAAAAGGGTTATTATATAGCAAAAGTAATATGTGAGTGAGATATTATTTTTGGTGGAGTAAAAGGTGGGATCATTCCCCAAGTTACACCTAACCCTTATCACATATGTGAGTATAAATACCACATTAAATATAGATTTACTAATTGTGTGCACATCACAAATCATAACTTGGTAATACATCTACCTAAGGTGGACTTCACATCAAGTGTGAATATGACACACTCTAACAAAACAACCTACAACTTACCTCATAAATCAATGCAACTAGGATGAAATATCTCAATACACACACATACACACACACATGATTTCATTATCCATAAATTTATGCAAGTGTTTGGAATGGGATCAACAATCAGTGGGAAAGGGACATGGAAATATAGCAATCAATATAAACCAAAGGGCTAGCAGAATGTTAATGCAAACTAAGCAAGAACATAAAAATGAAAAATTCATAAGAACCATAAGGTAAGGATAAATATCAAGGGATGAATGCATGTGAAAGGCATGACATATATAAGGAAAGAGATGAAATAATCTATGTAAAATAAGATATATGAATGAAACACATGGGACAAGCTAGTGTGCCTAACTAATGAGCCCATCTAAATGTCTGCCAGAGGTGTTATAATTAACCTAATACTTATTGAATGGTATCATGGGTTATGAATTTGGGGATTTATATGCATCATTATAAGTATCATAAATATAGTCACGAGTTGTATATAAACTTGAATCATCCTCCCAAGGAGATATATTGTGGAGATAGGATGGAGAAGCTGCCTTAACCTCTTGAAAAGAATGTGTATTACTTCATACTTTTATTTATATAGTTGAGATCTTTGTAAGTGTTTTAGTATAAATTGATGAAAGAGGTGGTAAAATAATCCTAGGATGTGTATGAGTAGGTACTACAACTATCAGTGGTGCAAATGTAATATTTTAAGCTCTAGGAACCATAACTCTAAGTATCATAACTACAATAAACAAGACTGTTAGAAGTGACATTGTATAAAATATTGAATGAGATTGAGAAATTTTATTTTTGGTAAGCATTTTAGGTAATATCCCACGTTTTTGCTTATATTAAATGGGTAACTCATAAGGTGAAACATGAATTGGATGTACTTTGCTACCATGAAAAAACTTAAGACACTAGTGTAATATGGAGGAGATAAGTATATTTTGATTTAACCATGGGCATACAAGTATTAGATCATAATTCTCACTATCTGAAAATACATAAAAGCATACTAAAAGGGTCTTAGGGCCTATGGTGACTAGTATTGTGATACCACTTATGGGTGTCTATGTGAGACCAATAACTCTTAAGAATCATGGTTGTGCCAAGTAATTCTCATTGAGTATACTCTATACTAGCAAGAATTGACATATTAATTGAGTTTTTACTTGAATAATTATCTATTAGAATTGCATTTGAAACCATAGGATGTGAGTCAAAAAAAACATGTATAAAGAGTGGACCATTACTAGTATCATCTTTTGGAAATTTGTGGTCATAAAATGTGATATATGGAAATTGATTTCTTGAACTAAAAAACATACCTATAATACCATCTAAGATATATTCATTATAAATTATTGATTGATGTGTAGGTGTATCCATGTGAATACTGTCTTGTTTCTTAGTATCATGATTTAGAAGTGGATTGTTGAATATTTGTAACTATTATTTTGGTGTAGAAATAGATTCATTCAATGTTTTATTGTGTCCTACCACTTGAATAACATTATCATCTTTATCTTCTATAGATAAATAATATAAGTGAGTTGTCAATGTTTCCATTGAGGCTATTTAGCTTTAGGGGATTCTCACTGAGTTTTATATCCAATTTTGATGACCAATAATCAGCTTCTTTGAAAACCAAAGAAAAATCCATATTTTTAGGAACCTTTTCCTCCATCAATTAACCAAGCATATCAAGATTCACATGCATTTCATTTAGGAGCTTATTCATGATCAAGTCAGTGATCTTTGCTACCATCTAACAAAGGATCAAATTGATGATATATATACCAAACCCCTCACTAAGAGCAAGTACCTTAATTTTTAGGGTCTTTTTGGGGTTCAGGTATCTCTAGCATCCTCCTTTGGGGGATTTTATATGTACTTGGCTACCTCATTAGGCCTTGTTGCTGAGACCCAATTCTACTACCCACTTAAGCTACACTTAAGGGGGGTGTTAGTGTAGAATTTTATTCTATTTAATATTTTTTTCCTACACATTTGTTTAGCTTACATAGGTATTATTTTAGTTCATTAGGTAAGATAATCTCACATGCATGAGGATGTGTGGTCATTTCTATCTTCCACCTATATATGTACCTTTCCTAAATCTATTTTGGCTAATGATCTAATGAATGATTTAATATTGCTAATGTTAATAGTTGAATATTTCAATTATTAAGATAAACTTCTTTTGGTTCGTGTTTGATTTCACTTTTACAACAATAATCTCTTATGCATATTTTTTTTGCGTATTACACAGATTTTTGCTTTGTATCTACTCAAACCTCGATCTTCAATTGCAGTGTAATTTGACATCATTGTGAGAGAAGAGGAAATATAAATCATGAGCACCATTAAATTTTTTATATTAAGAACCTATTTTATATTTGTTGACCCAAAATAAATAAAATATGACAGACATTAAGCTTACTACTAGCAAGCATGCAATCATACTAATAAATAAAGGATGTAACTAGGAAATGTGTGTTTGGTTTGTAGGATCTCATATATACTGATCCTAGTTGTAAATAGTGAACATGACATACAGATCACTAATTATAGATGATTCCACTATCCCGTATCTAGCCTATCCAATCTCTAGAGTATTTTGAGATTAACTTCCCAGTGTTAATCACTTATTGGTGCACAAAGGCTTTTTATGGTTGAAAAATAAAACCTAGGTGTTTTTGATATAATGTGAGGTACGTGGAAATTAAAATACATATGTATTTTTTTATAATGTCTTATATATTGGGGAATTACTTCTCACACCATGACTCAGGTAAAAATGAAGATCACTTTTCCTATAACAACATTTCTTATGAGTTTTAAAACTACCGGAACATAGTTTTTTAGAAAACAAGGGAAAGAAAAAAGAAAGAAAATGGAGATCAAATGAAAAGAAAAATAGTTTTATAAAATTAAATCAATAATTATAAATACTTGAGGTCAAAAATAAATCCCATAATAGTGCTTAATAAAATTTAGTAAAGGACAATCAAATTTCTATCTAGTGTCTAGAAATAAAGAATTTAGCTAAAAACCTAAAAAAATGAAAATGAAAGTAATGTTCAAAATAAATGAATGGGTTCACCAATATGTTTTTGAAAATAGGTATAAAACTTTAAATATATTATAATGTTAAATATATTTATAGCAATTAACAATTTTAATTTTGAAACTTGATAAATATGGGAAAAACAAAATTTAGAAAACACTAAGAAGAAATGTAGTTAGCTAAAATTAGGTTTTTTATTGATTTTTTCATATATCTAAAAGTGTAAATAAATCAAGGATATTACTATGTGTGCTTAGGATCAGTTACATAATTTAAAACTATTTCTGGACATGTCCATGTTCTCAAGACAATAATGCAAGTCAATCGTGTCTTTTGACTACAGACTTGTCCTAATTGATTGATTGAGAAAGATAAAAAATAGAGATGTGATGGTAAAGGATGAATGAAAGAGTTTGAGAATATTCCTAGACATGATCCTAATCCCTATAAAACAACACATACTACTCCTATTTGTTGAGCATGGATTTGTTTATGTTAATTGTGATGAAAATATGACTATTTCACATTTTGCACATGTATTAGTTGAGTAGACTATTATATCATGGTTCTATTTGGATACATGGAATTTTTTGTTTTCCTTATTTTCTCTTTGAAACCCTAAGGGAACCTTGAAAACATGAAACTTGAAAAAAATAGAGGAGAGTATAATGGGATAATTTGATCCTAATCACCTCTATGATGATTGACCACTACCTATGAATTTAATAATTCATGTAGGGAAATCAATCCAATGGAGTTATCCCACCTAGAGTGATTGTGAGTTTTTACTCCTTGAATATATGTATGTAGCTAGAAATATGGATTTTATACTTGATAATGATAGCTCTTGACTTGATTTAAGATGTTTTAAACTTGATTTATGGTTGTTTTTCATGAATAATCTTGAATCTGGGAAGAGTAGGGAAGATTTTATCAATGTGCAATAGTTTGAAAGTGCTTAATACATAATGTCAAGTTATAAACTAAGTGGGGATAATGAATGAAATTTGATGTGTATTTATAATAAAACCTTTTTAAATTTTCATGTAGTTGACCTTATGAAACATGTAGAAAGACCCAAAAGAATATTTCAAAATTTTGAAACTAGATATTATTTGGCATGGGACATGACTATTCTAGGTGGACATGCTAACAATAGTTTAGTCATAGATTTTTAGCATGAATCTATCCCATAAAATCATAGACAACTATCTTGAGTTGGAGATAATCAAAGGGTGGTATGAAGTACTTTGAGCTTTTGATTTTGAATGTCTTATGTAAACGATAGAAAATAAAGGGTCAAACCTGCATATATATAAATGTATTAATGGAATCCCAAATAAGAGTCATGTGTTTGGGCACAAGTCATGTTGTGTAGGATGTGTCGATAATTATCATTGTCAAGTAATTTTGACTAGATTTATGTGTCTACAATTTAATATACACATATTATCCTTTCTCATTTTTATACCACATGTGTAACATAAAATGGAAGAGACAAATCAAATAATGCCTTTCTCACCTCTATTTTTTCTTGAAAAAAGAATGACAATAATGAAATATAGGTTTAATGAATAAATGAACACCCTTTTTTACTATAATCATGCAAATAAAATGGGTACTCGTCACTACTCCTAATCCCTAGAAAAGAATGCAAACCACTCATATTCATCAACCACAGATTCGTTTATGTTGATTGTGATGAAAATATGATTGGTTCACATTCTGTGCATGTATCAGTTGAGTAGACTTATATATCGTGGTTTTGTCTACTTTCATAAAATTGGTTGTTTTCCTTATTTTGTCTTTGAAACCCCAAGGGAGCATTGAAAACTTGAAACCTAAAAAAACATATGGGATTATAATGGGTTGATCTAACCCCAATCACCTCTATGATGATTAATTTCTACATATGAATTCGATACTTCTTTTAGGGAAAATCAAGCCAATAGAGTTCTCCCACCTATAGTGATTATGAAATTGTACTCCATAAACATTTGTACGTAGCTATAAATATGGATTTTATACTTGAAAATGATATCTCTTGACTTGATTTGAGATGATTTAAAATTGGTTTATGGATGTTCCTCGTGAATAATATTGAATTTGGGAAGAGTAGGGAATATTTTATCAATGTGCAATAGTTTGAAAGTGCTTAATAGATAATGTCAAGTTATAAACTAAGTGGGGATAATGAATAAAATTTGATGTGTATTTATAATAAAACCTTTTTAAATTTTCATTTAGTTGACCTTATGAAACATGAAGAAAGACCCAAAAGAATATTTCAAAAATTTGAAACTTGATATTATTTGGAATGGGACATGACTATTCTAGGTGGACATGCTAACAACAGTTCGGTCATAGATGCTTAGCATGAATCTATCCCAGAAAATCAAAGATAACTATCTTGAGTTGGATATAATCTAAGGGTGGTATGAATTACTTTGAACTTTTAATTTTGAATGTCTTATGCAAACAATAGAAAATAAAGGGTCAAACCTACATATATAAAAAAGTATTAATGGAATACCAAATAAGAGTAATGTGTTTGGGCACAACTCATGTGGTGTAGGATGTGTCAAGAATTATAATTGTTAAGTACTTGTGACTAGATTTATGTGTCTATAGTTTAATATACACATATTATCCTTTCTCATTTTTATACCACATGTTACATAAAAAGGAAGAGACAACTCAAATCAATGCCTTTATCACCACTATTTTTTCTTGTAAATAAAATGACAAAGATGAAATCTAGGTTTACTAAATAAATTAACATCCCTTTTTACTATAATTATGCAAACAAAATGGGTACTCATAACCGAGTAAAAATAGCCTCTCCAACTTATTAAAAATACAAAGAATACAAAGTTAAATCATTTGCTTTGAAGACTTAAAAAACCAAAACTTTGTTGCCATGATTATCTTTTATGTAGATCAATAATAAAAATAATAATAGCTCATCAATGATAAAATTCAAAGCATTAAATACAAGAATAACTTAGCGATGGAATAGAATATAATAATAACTCACCCATGGTAACTTCAAAGCATCATGTATAAAAATAAATCATCCATGGAATCAAATACAATAATAACCCAACCATGGTAAAATTCAAGGCATCAAATATAATTATAACTCAATCATGAGACCAAACACAACAATGACTCAACCATTTTGAGAGCTCTATTATCCCCTTCATCAGCCGCATTGCGCCTTCGGATACCTACAAGATATGGAAGAGGGGTTCCAATTTGAGGGCCGATATGACCCTCACGGGGTTTGATGGATTTTGGATACAAAGATCGGATCAGAGCTTTCTGTTCCTTGGGGACGGCAGTGAGGAGGCTACGATCATCATTATTGTTGGATCTGACGGTGTCTCTGTCAAATCAAAGTGAAAGAGAAACCAAAGGTATTTTGAAAAATTTTAATGTCCCAGTAAATGCCTGTGTGTCATTATTATTTATTGCAATGGCAACCTACATTGTTGGCTAGGGCAAAATGCTAAAGATATATATTTTTTAGCATTCTTTACCCTATGCTGTAAGATCTTTGAGGTTTCAGGTCCTTGTAAAACATGGGTACTTTTATTGGACTATGTTTGTGGTTTTAGGTCCCTGTAAAACTTGATTTTGATGCTACTCTTCAGTAGGTTTCAGGACTATTTTTCCTGGTGGTTGTTAATGCTTTATCTTTCTTGATTCTGTTAAAGGGTTTTAGGGTCCTTTTGAAACCTGCTTTTATCGTAATCTAAAACAATGACTCAACCACAAATATAGATTAAAAAATAACTCAACCATGAATCTGAATACAAGAATGACACAACCTAGCTAATTTTAATCCATCAAAATTAAACATAACTCATCCAAGGTAATGAAAAATAAGAGTAACTCATCCATGGTATTTTCAATGCATAGAATACAATAATTACTTAATCATGGTAACAAGAATAACTCAGCCATGACAACTTCAAGATAACCCAAATATGAAGCTCAACTCCACTGACTACCAACCATATTTCCATTCTTAATAAACAACCTAGTTGTAAGAAAAGAATAATGAAATCTTACTTGGGTGTAAGATGGAATAGAAGGTAGTCGAGGGTTCAAACATGGTTGTTATAATGAAACTCCTATCCATATAGTAACAAGCCTCTTTCTCCCTAAAGCACCTATAACTCCTCCATTTTATTTTTACAATCAAGATTGTGGGCCAAATAGGCCTGTGGCTATTTCCCCCTTTTCCCCCATTATTGACATGCAAGTGCTAGTTAATCAAATAGTTAATTTTTAGTTATAAATTTAAAATTAAATTGAAAAACTCATAATAAATTTAACAAGACATGTTTGAATGCAAAACTATAGATATTTTAAGATATTTCCTTAAAAAATTAGAATGAAACTACAAATATGTAGAATTAAATCAAGAAATAAATAAAAATTGACTAATTATATTAAAAAAAATAGGCTTGACTTATAATGATCAATATCCTCTTTGAAGCGGAAACTTTCTTTAATTAAATTCAATTCAGTACAATTCATGGATGATTTCTCACTAGTCTAAACTCATATTTATACTAATTTATCACTAACTAACTACTAGTCCCTATGAATGTGCAATTATTATAATGGGATTGAGGGACGTCTTACAAAGTATATGCATTTATATCATTTTATTAAGCAAAGAAATTATAGAAATATGGTTAGGAGAAAGGGTCCTAACATTCCCTCCCCTTAAAATATTTGCCTTCAAAGTTGTAGGTGAGGAAACTGTTATTGGTTTTGAAGAAGAGGTTCTCAAGTATCTTCTTCTAGTTACATTCCATGCCATTATACTATAACTTTAGTGTTGAGCCAATTTCAAAGCTGATGAGAGTGTCTATCAAGTATCAATGCAGGTGTTGAAAGGAGATATGATTTTACATCAAAATATAGAATCACTATCTATTTGGTGACATTTTGGGCCAGGACCTTTAACAAGAAGACATGAAAAATGGGGTGCATGTGTGATGAAGGTATCATAGTAAGGATGTTACTCTACGTGGGGATGTCAAAAGAAGATCTAGTAGATACTTAGTATAAGTCATGGAAATATTAATATGAGATGTAATCATGTTTATCAAAAATAGGTCAAATACAACAAGTTGTGATCTAAAAATATCAAAATATTTATTTTATAGGCAATATTTCCATTTCAAGACAAGTATTTATATGTACTAGGTGAATAGGTCTGAACAAAGTGAAGAGTTTATACTTTTGAAAAATTAGATATGTATTTGAGGTTGTATAGATAGTTAAAATAACATAAAAGGAGAGCTGATATGAGAGGTTGAGGAAATTAGTTAGTTTTAGAAGAGTGTGGAGTTTCTTTATGAGAGGTTAAGTAAGTTAGTTCATTATAGAGGAGTGAGGCATTCTAGCATGAGAGGCTAAATAAATTAGTTAGTTGTAGTAGAATGGGGAGTTATGGCATGGAAATTTAAGTTAGTTAGGAGTAGCTTACATCAAATTCAATGTAGTGGAACAAAATTTTAAACACTTGATTAAATAGGGAAAAATATCTAAGTGTCTCGGGGTGAGACACATATTTTAGTTTGGGTGACTGTTAGCATGGGCATTGGGAATTTATATTTATTATAAATTGACAATTATGGAAAGGGAGAATATCATGTAAAGACAAAAGAAATATGAAAATTCATTAAAAATCCAAAGAGATAAACTTAAATTTGATAGCTCTTAGAAATGGATAAAGACATTTCAAATGCATTTTATAACACTATATTTCCTCTATAACCCTTCAGGGTCTTCTTTGGCTTAAAATGTTTCTTTGTCTCATTTTTACACAAGGAGTAGTCTGACATGAACCATCTGAATGCATAAAAAACACATTTTGGCCTCCTCTTGATGTCATTTTTATAATGAAATTACTTTAGAAGATTCACAACAATATAATTATATATAGCAGAATTAAGAATAGAATAAGTAGATCCAAAACAATAATTTGTAAAAGAGCAAAATACTTTAATATTATGGTTGGGCCACTTCAAGGGGGAAACCTCTACAATAATTTAATAAGAATAGAATCTGCAATATGATAATAAAATACTAACCACTACCCCCAATATAAACTCTACTTATCCATGGTTATTCCATAGGCCGAACATACTAAGAATATCAATAAATTTAAAAATATAATATGAAGTTGTGTAAGCCATAAGTCAGCCAGACATTTCCTTATATTCACTATAGGTTAAGGGAGTAGCATTCCCCTCCCCTTGAAATTAACATTGTTCTTAATGTTTAATCAAACCAGGATGTCATTGTAGAAACACTTCATCCTCCCATGCTACATCTTCATAATGCAGTTTCTTCCATTTGATCAAATACTCCTTAATGGATCTGGTTCATAGTTGCTTAGTACACATGTGGAAGATCTCTTCAAGCTCCAAAATTACTCAGCCTTCTTTATCCAATTCAGATAACTCAGTCTAATTGGAAAATATATGTCTAATCACCTTCTTCAAGAAAGATACATAGAATATTGAATGCATGCAAGTGGATGGATGTAACTCTAGCTTGTAATCCACACTACCAATTTTCTACAAGATATGATAAGGAATATAATACTTAGGTGACATCTTGTTATCTTTATTATGTTGATTTAGAAACATGATCTACTTATATGGATACAAATGCACAAAGAACCAATCACCTATGTCAAAATGCCACTCACTGGAATGTTGATTTGCTTGTTGTTTCATTTTATTTTGTGCCATTACTCAATTCTATCACAAACTCATTAGTACCTCCTATTGATAGTGAATGTGTTCCTCAACAACTCAAACCTTGTGATGCACCATCAATGAGGAAGTGATGTATGGGACTTGATAACCATAGAATGCCACAAAGGGAGACATCTTGGAAGAAGTGTGAAAATAAGTGTTATACCACCTTTTGGCAAGTGGTAACTAATGGACCCATTTATCCTATTTATCAAAAACAAAACAATAAAGATATCTTTCTAGACATTTGTTGACTACCTCTGTTTGTCCATCATATTGAGGATGATAGGATGAGTTATGAGCCAATTGGGTACCCAAACATGAAAATAATTCAGTCCAAAAATTACTAGTAAATATGGGATCCTAGTCACTTACAATGATCTTTGGAGTACCATGCAATTTATGAACTATATTGAGAAAAACATAAGCTATTGTACTAATAAAAAATGGTTGTGATAAGGAACAAAAAAGAGCATACTTGGTCACTCGATCCACAACTACCATGATAATATTTTTACCCTTAGAACATGGTAACCTAGTAATGAAATCCATGGAAACCTCCTTCCAACACTAGCTAGGGATGGATTAAGGTTGCAAAAAACTTGATGTATTAATAGTTTCACCTTTATTTTGTTGACATATCATGCATTCAGCCACATCTTTTTGGACATCCCCCTTGAGTCCTTCCAAAAAAAGTCTTGCTTGATTCTATGATATGTTTTCAAAAATCTTGAGTGAACTCCCAATGGAGATGCATGAAGTTCCTGAAGGATTTTATTTTTGAGGAGAGAATGCTTCCAAATGTATAGTTTATCTTTATACCATAATGTATTACTATTCCATGTAAATTTTTAGCTCCCCCAAAACCCTATTGAATATTTTGAATCAAATCATGGGTAGCACTATAATTCTCCCATTTTGATCTTGATTCTTCTATCCAGTCTACCTATCAAATAATCATTACACATAATAATGCATTAACTAATTCATCTCTCTGAGATAGTGCATCTACCACCACATTCTCTTTTCCTTTCTTATAGACTATATTAAAATCATAGCCTAACATTTTAGTAACTCATTTTTATTGTTATTTAGATGAAAATCATTATTCTAAAAGATATTTGAGGCTATCATAATCAATCTTTACTTGAAATTGATGACCCATTAGATAAGGTCTCCATTATTTGACTACATGTAGAAAAGACATCATCTCTTTCTCATAGATTGGTTTTAGCATATTTTTTCCCTTTGGTTGGTGACCTTTAAATGTCATTAGTATGTCTTTTTGCATGATTATAGCTCCCATGCAATATCTTGATGCATCACACTTCACAACATTTTTTTATGAAAAAATTGAAGTAGCCAAAATTGGAGTTGTGCACATAGCCATTTTCAACTATTCAAATGCCTTAGTAGTTTAATCAGTCCATTGGAGGGAGTCTTTCTTCAATAAAGAGGTGAATGGGGTTGTAATGCTACCATACTTTTTGATAAACCTATGATAGTAAACATTTATCCACATAAATCCTTAGAGGTTCTTGAGGGTCTTGGGAACCTACCACTCCATCATCGCTTATATTTTTTAGGATAAACTTTCACTCCTTCATGTGAAATAAAATGACCTATGTACTCCACCTCTTGGACACCAAAATCACATTTGGAAGGTTTGACATAAATTTGATGTTGTTATATAATTGAAAGTACTTATTTCACATGCTTCAAATGGTCATCCTAATTTTTTTTGTAGATGATGATATCATCTTTAAACACTAATACAAACTTTCTCAAAAATGGCCTAAAAATAATATTCATCAAATTCTAAAATGTAGATGGTGCATTTGTGAGGCCAAAAGGCATGACCTTAAATTCATAATGGCTTTCATGACTATTGAAAGTTGTTTTAGGTATGTCCTCATTATAGATTTGAATTTGATGATACCCAAAACAAAGGCCTAACATGGTAAAATAAACAAAACCATGCAATTCATCTAGAAAATCATCAATTACTATAATAGTGAAATTTTCTTTGATGGTGTACTTGAGTTATCTATAGTTTGTGCACATCCTCCAAGTGTCATCCTTATTTCACACCATGACCACAGGGGAGGAATATTCACTTTGATTATGTTAGATGATTCCTGCCTCCAACATCTTATGTACTATCTTTTCAATTTCACTCTTCTAGGCATAGGGATACATATAGGGTCTGATGTTGAGTAGTGTACTTCCCAAAATGAGCCTAATGACATGATCATGCACATATATTAGAGGAATTAATTTTGACATGTCACTAAAAATAACATAATGGTCATCTAGCACCCTTTACAAATTAGGATGTGTAGACTCCTCAGTTGGTTGAACTTACATGAAAAATAAACATCCCATAAATCCATTTGCCCCTTGTGTAAGAATCTTCATCATATGATGAGAACTAAAAAGTTGTGGATATTTAGCCTATAATCCATGAAATTCAAATTTAATGCCTTTTAAATATAATCTCATAAATAGTTCTTAAAAATTCATCTGAATAGTGCCCAAAGTGGTAAGCCACTACACTCCCAAAATAATGTCAACTCCTCCCATGGGAGTAACACACATAGGGGAATCTAACAAGTAGTTTCACATAGCAAGCTTAATGCTATGCCATTTTCCAAAATATTTGATGGTACCACCATCTATAATCATGACCTAAAATTTTAATGTTGGGCAAATTAAATAGTTCAAGTGAGTAGCCAGCTTATTATTAATGAAGTTATGTGTACTCCCAAACTCAATTAACATAGTCACCTTCTATTTCTTTAGGAAACCAACCACCTTAAGATTTTGAGGAGTAATAATACCTGAAAGTGTATGAAAATAAATAGTATGTTGAGAATCTTTAGACTTATTCTCAAATTCTTCTAAACCTTCCCTTGAATCCTCATCATCTTCTTCCTCCTCATTGGCACCTTCAATGCAAAAGAACTTATTTTTATCACATCAATGTCCTTTTTTCCATTTTTTATCACATCTAGAACATAAAGATTTTGCATGCTTTTACTCAATTTATTAAGGTGTCAATCAGATAGACTGAAAAAATGATGGTGTTGGGAATGTGTGTTCATGAACATTAGTGAAAGGTCTTGATTTGATCAACTCTTTTTCCTCAGTTAGACATGCCCTTAGTATGACTTTAGATACATTACTAGGATGAAAAATGTGAACCTTCAATTTGATGCTATCTTTAAGGTCACCTAGAAATAGGTCAGTCAGATTTTCCTCAGTGATGTCTACCACATATAAGGAGAGATTCTGAAATGAATGAATGTAATTCTTTATAGTCCCAGTTTAGTGCAACTTGTCTAGTTGGTTGAAGTAGTTTTTGAGACATTATTATGATAGTGGAGCTATAATTATTCAAAAAAATACAAACTAGGAAACCAAGAGATCCTTATTTTTATTTTGATAACAAAACCAATGATACCAAATAAACTTATCAGGTTCTAGATACAAAGAGGCCATGACTAGATTTTTTGAATATGAAGTCTAATGTAGATCAAATAAATTTTCATTTTGAATAATCCATGTGAGTGGGTCATTAACATAAAACTTGTGCAAGTCCACTTTTGACAACAACGACTTCATACCATGCTTGATGTTGTGATTGTTTGGAGGAGAAAAACCAAACTAGAGTGGTGGAGGGTTATTTTGCAACTACTGAGATGAAAATTTGGTCAATTACCTAGTGATTTGTTACAATTGATCCTAGAAGCTATTCAAGTCACCTCTCAACCCTATGTCATCCCCTTTAACTTCATTAATATTATCTTTCTACACTATGCCTTGTAACTCTAAATTAATTTATTAAACTATCTCCAAAATACTTGGATCAAAAATTTCTAACTTTGTGTTGTCTTTATGAGGAGTTTTAGGCATTTCTTTCCCTTTCCCATGACCACGAGTGTTAGGCCCTGCTATGCACAAACCCTAGGAGGATTGCGAAAAAAGTGTATCAGTAGATGATACCATTGTGATCATCTCACCAAGATGAATCCAATGACTACTAATGTGCATACGGGTGAAAAAAATTATCCCAATAAAATGTATTGAATGAATATACCATTGTAATCATCTCATAGAGATAAATCTAACAACTGCTAATTTGCATTAGGTAAAAAAATTCCAGAAGTGGTTTTTTTTAAAAAAATTTTGTTTACTTATAATATTTTTATTTTTGCAAAAAACCTCATGAACAAAACTATGGTAATGAAATAATTCAATTAATCCTAGATCACAAGTTATGTTTTTTAGCCTTCTAGTGCTCACAATGCCAAATCTGAAAAAACTACAACGCATAAATTTTCCCATATCAAAGCTCTGATACCACTTGTAATGAAATTAATTAGATTATTTACAATAATAGAATTATATATCATAAAATTAAGAATAGAATAAGTAGATCCACAACAATAATTGATGAAAGAGCAAAATACTTGAAAATTATGACTGAGTTACTTCGAGGGGACAACCTCCACAATAATGAAATAAGAACAAAATTTAAAATATGATGATAAAATACTAACCACTACCTCCTATACATACTCTACTTATCCATAGTCATTCCACAGGATGACCATACTAAGAACATCAAGAAATTCAATAAGATAAAATGAAGTTATGTAAGCCATAAGTCAGCCACACATATCTGTAGATTCACTATAAGTTAAGGGCATAACAGTTACACTCTTGAATGCTTATAGAAGATAGAGAATAATTTGGAGAATATGAGAAGACATTTATTTCAGTCCATATAAGTATAATTATAATCAATTTGTGGGGGTGGGGACTTGGTGGGGATTTGTGAAGAATGGCTAGAACTGTAATTTTTAGATCTTATGGGTTTGAGTGGATGGTGTGACTGCCAAATTAAAGGTAAAATTTTAGTGTGACACCTAAGGGTGAATTTGTATTGATTCCTCCTTGTTTATGTATTTAATAAGCCAAATTTTGGCATAGATTGAATTTTAATCCCACTGTGTTAAAGCATTGAATTTGATCTTTGTACTATGTCATCTAAGTGTTTGAAAAAAATACTTATGTGACCAATTTATGTGATGAACCTTTACAACAAGGTAATTAGAGGTAGGATTTAGTTGGTCTTCTCATCCATGTGTTTACACCAATTCATATCATATAAAGGTAGTGTCCTTACAGTTGTGATTGTGAAAACCCCTCAATGTGTGGTGTAGGCTATGAGAGAGAAGTTTGCATAGAACTACAAGTTGTTAAGAATCTTGCATAGGTGGTTGTAGGTGTGTGTAAGTCATAAAAAAGTGTGAGGGAGTTTGCAAGAGACTCAATTTTGAGTCCATTATAGGTTATGAAAGAGGAGACTATTGATTCATGGTGAGAGATGACACACAAGAGAAAGGAACGTGAGATAGGTGAGTTGATAGAGATTTTGAAATTGTTCTAAGAAAGGATGGACATGATGGGAAAGACTACACAAGGTGATTAAGTTACAACTGCATGTCATGTTGATGAGGAAGAGTTGATGGTGGGGTTATTATCCATACCAATGTGGATAGATGTTTTGGATACAGTCCAAGTAAGTGGAAGAAAATAGGCTAGTAGATGGAAGAGACTAGCGAAGGTTTTGGTGGAAAAAAGAAGTAAATATTTGAATGATATTTCTTTGTTTTTTTGACAATAAAGTTCAAAATAGCTCATGACTTGGATAGTTGAGCTAGAGATGTGTTTTGAGTATATGAATATAATGTATCAATGTATCACACAAGATGTAGGAAAGAGAAAGATATGTATGATCAATATAAGTAGTTATATCTGATAAATATAAATTAGGAAGGATATCACTTGAGACCCATTGAAAATGTGCCTTCAATAAATGGTAAGCCACCAATGTGACAATGCCCCCAAGTATGGGTGTAAATTAGGTTACATAGCTTTTATAAGTCCATGAGCATATGTAACCTATATATATTGTATTTTACCCACTAAAAAAATAATATGATAAGTACATGAACTTGTGTGTGTGTGTGCACATAAACATACTATATATATATATATATCATAGGTAGATAAGCATGATATGTATCCATCGACAAAGATAAAGGTAGATATTTATATTTATATTAATATATTTTTTTAATGTTTTTTCTTTTTTATGATTTTTGAGAAAAAGGAGATCCCATGAAGAGGAGGCCAGGGGTGTAAGTAATGAAAACTTAGTCAAGAAAGAAGAGAAGTTAAGGGTAGATATCAAGGGAACACAAGAAATTGGGCTAGCCAAGGGGAAAATATATATAAGAAAGAAGAAGAGGAGGATTTCAAACATATTAAAAATGAAAACATAGCCCATGAATCTCCAACATAGACACAATAAACTTAAAGTATTTAGAAAACAAAGATTCACCAATAAAGACACACTATATTAACTAAGTGTAATATACAATGTATGTATGCAACCAACAATTGTTGCACAAGAATAAGACTCTAAAATACATCTCCACTAGCTCAGGAGATGACTCTAACCTCTATTTATTTCCACAAGAACAAAAATGATTATTATATAGGAAACGTAAGATTTGAGTGAGATATTATTATCGATGGAGTAAAAGGTGGTATCATTCCCCAAGTTACATCTAGCCCTTCTCACACATGTGATGATAATTACCACATTAATAATGCATTTAATAATTATATGCACATAATAAATCACACATTGGTAACATATATACCTAAGGTGGATTTCACATCAACTGTGAATATGACACACTCCAATAACCTCATGAAGATAAAATTAGGTGATATGGTAAAAATAAGAATATATGTGCTCATAAGTATGTGTCCTGGCAATTAGGCCTAGTGAGGTACCGTGTACGATGAAAGATAAAAAATAATAATGAAGTTGTTAAAGTAAATGACTACCAAATATGATGTTCCCGCAATATAATGAATCAAAAGTAACTTCCATGAATCTGGTTATGTGAACAAGAGTGACTATTGGTATGTGTTCCATTTGAATAAAATGCATGTTTAAATGATTGTAAACAGAGTGTTACAGAGCTCCTCTAGGAAACAACCAAATTAAAAAAAGAGATATATCGATTTCCTCCAAGAAAAAAACACCCCTAGGTACATAACATATTGAAATAACCAGGGAAACATTAGCAGTAAAAAACACCCATAATGTTGACTAGAAAGTGAAGACAAAGCAACTCAATATCTCCAAAAGTGTCAATGTAGTAGGTGTGTATAAAAAAATCAATTGAGAGTGCCCAATATGCCACATGAATAAAAAATGTGTGATGGGAAAACAAACACCATCTATACATACCCAAATCCAACTTGTATCCAAACCTAGGAGTTAATAACTCATCATGATGTACTAAAAAGGCTTAAAATATGGTCCTAGAAAATGCTAGATCAGCTAAAAATTGTGTTTTCTTTCTTGTTGGGTCATTCTTACCCATGCAATTTTTTTAGATCTATGCAAAACGTGATCTACATGGTTTGAAAAATTAATTAATGATGTCAAATTTAGGTTAAATGAAAGTCAAAAATGACTTTGTATGGCACTTTGAATACGATGGGAATTTTTGATACACACCAAAAACACTCAAACAAAAATTGGCTAAAAATATGTTCCATGGAACTCCTCCATATGTAGATTTTTAACTAGTAGACAAATACAACTAAAGTAATAAACCAGATCTAAACAAATGATATGGAACATGAGAATAAATTATCATAGAAGATAATGAAAAGATAAAAAATTATCCTTGCCACTTTAATCTTGTTAAGGATTGAAACTTTGGAGTGCATGAGGCTACTTCTCTACTCTTTATCCTCTTGATATTCCTAACAACCAGGCTTTAAGAGTTATATAGATCTCCTTTCAAATATACTTTAAATTATTCTTAGGAAAGCTCCCTAAGTTACCATATCAAAGATAGCCCATGTATCTCTATCAAAAAAACCATCAACATAAAGTATTCATACAAGAGATATATTCACCAATAAAGACACACTATATTAACTATATGTGATATATAATATATGTGTGAAACTAGAAATGGCTTCACTAGAACATGACTCTTTAAAATACTATATCTTCACTATTTCAAGTGATGACTCTAAGCTCCATTTATTTCCACTAAAACAAAAAGGGTTATTATATAGGAAAAGTGAGATGCGAGTGAGATATTATTTTTGGTGGAGTAAAAGGTGGGATCATTCCCCAAGTTACACCTAATCCTTGTCACATATGTGAGTATAAATACCACAACAATTATACATTTAATAATTATGTGCAACATCATAAATCAAAAGTTGGTAATACATCTACCTAAGGTGGACTTCACATTAAGTGTGAATATGACACACTAACAAAACAAACTACAACTTACCTCAAAAATTAGTGCAACTAGGATGAGATATTTCAACACACACACACACACACACACATGATTTCATCATCCATAAATTTATGAAAGTGTTTGGAATGGGATCAAAATTCAATGGGAAAGGAACATGGAAACATAGAAATCAATATAAACCAAAGGGCTAGCAGAATGTTAATGCAAACCAAGCAAGAACATAACAATGAAAATTTTGGAAGAAGCATAAGGTAAGGATAAATCTCAAGGGATGAATGCACATGAAAGGCATGACATATATAATAAAAGAGATGAAATAATCTATGTAAAATAAGATGTATTGATGAAACACATGGGACAGGCTAGTGTGCCTAACTAATGAGCCCATCTAAATGTCTTCTATCATGGGTTGTGAATGTGTGGAGTCATATGCATCACTATAAGTATCATAAATATGGTCACGAGCTGTATATAAACTTGAATCATCCTCCCAAGGAGATATATTTTGGAGATGGAATGGAGAAGCTACCTTAACCTCTTGAAAAGAACATGTATTACTTCATAATTTTATTTATATAGTTGAGCTCTTTGTAAATGTTTTAGTATAAATTGATGTAATAGGTGGTATAATAATATTAGGATGTGTATGAGTAGGTACTACAACTATCAGTGGTGCAAATGTAAGATTTTTAACTCTAGGAACAATAACTCAAAGTATCATAACTATAATAACCATGACTGTTAGAGGTGACATTGTATAAAATATTGCATGAGATTGAACAATTTTATTTTTAGGAGGCATTTTAGGTAATATCCCATGTTGTTGCTTATTTTATATGGGTAACTCATAAGGTGCAACATGAATTGGATATACTTTTTTACCATGCAAAAACTTAAGACACTAGTGTAATATGGAGGAGATAACTGTATTTTGATTTAACCATGGGCATACAAGTATTAGATCATAATTCTCACTATTTGGCATTACATAAAATCATACTAAAAGTGTCTTAGGACCTATGGTGACTAGTATTGTGATATCACTTATGGGTGTCTATACGAGACCAATAACTCTTAAAAATTGTGCTTGTGCCAAAGAAGTCTCACTGAGTATACACTATACTAGAAAGAATTGTCATCTTAATTGAGTTTTTACTTGAATAATTATCTATTGTAATTCCATTTGAAACTGTAGGATGTGATTCAAAAAAAGCATGTATAAAGAGTGGACCATTACTAGTATCATCTTTTGGACATTTGTGGTCATAAAATGTGATATATGGAGATTGATTTTGTGAACAAAAAAACATACCTATAATACCATATAATATATATTCATTATAAATTATTGATTGATGTGTAGGTGTAGCCATGTGAACACTATCTTATTTCTTAGTATCATGATTTAGAAGTGGATTATTGAATATTTGTAACCATTGTTTTGGTGTAGAAATAGATTCATTCAATGTTGTATTATGTCCTACCACTTGAATAACATTATCATCTTTATCTTCTATCGATAAATAATACAAATGAGTTGTCAATGTTTCCACTGAGGCTATTTAGCTTTACAATATTCTCACTGAGTTCTATATCCAATTTTGACAACCAACAATCAACTTCTTTGAAAACCAAAGAACAATCCATATTTTTAGGAACCCTATCCTCCATCAATGGACCAAGCATATCTAAATTCACATGCATTTCATTTAGGATCTTATTCATGAGCAAGTCAGTGATCTCTACTACTATCTAACTAAGGATTAAATTTATGATATATTTACCAAACCCCTCACTAAGAGCAAGTATCTTCATTTTCAAGGTCTTTGTGGGGTTCATGTAGCTCTAGAATCCTCCTCTGGGGGATTTTATATGTACTTGGGTACCTCATTAGGCCTTGTTGCTGAGACCCAATTCTACTACCCACTTAAGCTACACTTACGGGGGGTATTAGTGTAGGATTTTATTCCATTTAATAGTTTTTTTCTAAATGTGTTGTTTAGCTTACTTAGGTATTATTTTAGGTCATTAGGGAAGATAATCCCACATACATGAGGATGTATGGTCATGTCTATATTCCACCTATATATGTACCTTTCCTAAAGCTATCTTGGTTAATGATCTAATGAATGATTTAATATTTCAAATGTTAATAATTGAATATTTCAATTATTAAAGACAAACTTCTTCTGGTTTATTCATGTTTGATTTCACTTTTACAGCAAGCATCTCTTTTACATATATTTTATTTGCATATTATAGATATTTTTGCTTCGTGTCTACTCAAACCTCGATCTTCAATTGCAATGCAATTTGGAATCATTATGAGAGAAGAGGAAATATAAATCATGAGCACCATTACATTTTTTATATTAAGAACCTATTTTATATTTGTTCACCCCAGATAAAGAAAATATGACAAACATTAGGCTTACTTCTAGTAAGCAAGTGATTGTACTAAGGAATAAAGGATGTAACTAAGAAATGTGTGTTTGGTTTGTAGGATCTCATATATACTGATCCTAGTTGTAAACAGTGAACATGACACAAAGAGCACTAATTACAAATTATTCCACTATCCCGTATCCACACTATCCAGTCTCTAGGGTATTTTGAGATTAACTTCCTGATGTTAATCACTTATTGGTGCACAAAGGCTTTATATGGTTGAAAAATGAAACCTGGGTGTTTTTGATATAATGTGAGGTACATGGAAATTAAAATACATATATATTTTTGTATAATGGTTTATGTATTGGGGAATTACTTCTCATACCATTACTAAGGTAAAAATGAAGATCACTTTGCCTATAACAACAGTTCGTATGAGTTTTAAAACTATCGAAACATAGTTTTTTAGAAAATATGGGAAAGAAAATGGAGAGAAAATATTTTTATAAAACGAAATCAATAATTATAAATCCTTGAGGTCAAAAATAAATCCTAGAGTAGTGCTTAATAAAATCTAGTAAGGGCAATCAAATTTCTATTTATTGTCTAGAAATCAAGAATTCAACTTAAAACCTTAAAAAATGAAAATGAAAGTAATGTCTAAAATAAATGAATGGGTTTACCAATATGTTTTATCATATTTTTGATTTAACAAATAATATGTTTTTTTAAATAGGTATAAAACTTTAAATATATTATAATGTTAAATATATGTCTAGTAATTAACAATTTTATTTTTGGAAATTAATATGGAAGAAAATTATTTTTAGAAAACACTAAGAAGAAATGTAGTTAGCTAAAATTAGGTTTTCTATTGAATGTTTAATATTTATAAAATTGGAAATAAACCAAGGATATGACTGTGTGCTTAGGATTAGTTACATAATTTGAAACTATTTTTGGACATGTCCATGTTCTCGAGACAATAATACAAGTCAGTCATGTCTTTTGACTATAGACTTGTCATAATGGACTGACTAAGAAAGATAGAAAAAATAGATATGTGATCGTAAAGGATTAAAAAAAGAGTTTGAGAATATTCTTAGACATGATTCTAATCCATATAAAACAACATAGGCTACTCCTATTTTTTTACCATGGATTCATTTATGTTAATTGTGATGAAAATATGATTATTGCACCTTCTGCAAATGTATCAGTTGAGTAGACTAATATATCATGGTTCTGTTTGGATATGTGGAATTTGTTGTTTTCCTTATTCTCTCTTTAAAACCCTAAGGGAACCTTGAAAACATGAAACCTAAAAAAAAGAGAGGGGAGTGTAATGGGATAATCTGACCTTAATCACCTCTATGATGATTGACCACTACCTATAAATTCAATACTTATGTAAGGAAGCCAATCCAATAGAGTTCTCTCACCTAGACTAATTGTGAAATTGTAATCCTTGAATATATGTATGTAGCTATAAATATGGATTTTATACTTGATAATGATAGCTCTTGACTTGATTTGAGATGCTTTAAACTTGGCTTATGGCTACTCTTCATGAATAATCTTAAATTTAGGAAGAGTAGGGAAGATTTTATCAATGTGTAATAGTTTGAAAGTGCTTAATATATAATGTCAAGATAGAAAATAAGTGGGGATAATGAATGAAATTTGATGTGTATTTATAAGAAAACCTTTTTAAATTTTCCTTTAGTTGACCTTATGAAACATGTAAAAAGACCCAAAATAATATTTCAAAATTTTGAAACTAGCTATTATTTGGTATAGGACACTACTATTTTAGTTGGACATGCTAACAATAGTTCGGTCAAGGATGCTTAGCATGAAACTATCCTTGAAAATCATAGACAACTATTTTGAGTTGGAGATAATCTAAGGGTGGTATGAACTACTTTGAGCTTTTGATTTTGAATGTCTTATGCAAATGATAGAAAATAAAGGGGCAAACCTGCATATATATAAATGTATTAAAGGAATACCAAATAAGAGTCGTGTGTTTTGGCACAAGTCATGTTGTGTAGGATGTGTCAAGAAATATCATTTTCAAGTACTTGTGACTGGATTTATGTATCTACAATTTAATATATGCCTATTATCCTTTATCATTTTTATACCACATGTCTAACATAAAATGGAAGAGACAACTCAAATAATGTTTTTCTCACCACTATTTTTTCTTTCAAACAGAATGACAAAGATGAAATCTAGGTTTACTGAATAAATTAACACCCTTTTTTACTACAATCATGCAAACAAAATGGGTACTCATCACTACTCCAAATCCCTATAAAATAACACAGGCCACTCATATTCATCAACCACATATTTTTTTATGTTGATTATGATGAAAATATTATTGGTTCACCTATTGTGCATGTATCAGCTGAGTAGACTTATATATTGTGGTTTTGTTTGGATATGTGGAATTTGATATTTCCTTGGTTTATCTTTGAAACCCTAAGGGAGCATTGAAAACTTGAAACCTAAAAAAAAAAAAAAAAGAGGGGAGTGTAATGGGTTGATCTGACCCCAATCACCTCTATGATGATTAATTTCTACCTATGAATTTAATACTTCTTGTAGGGAAAATCAAGCCATTAGATTTCTCCCACCTAGAGTGATTGTGAAATTGTACTCCTTAAACATTTGTTCGTAGCTATAAACATGGATTTTGTACTTGAAAATTATAGCTCTTGACTTGATTTGAGATGATTTTAAATTGGTTTATGGATGTTCCTCATGAATAATCTTGAATTTGGGAAGAGTAGGGAAGATTTTATCAATTTGTAGTAGTATGAAAGTTCTTAATAGATAGGGTAAATCTATAAACCAAGTGGGGATAATTAATGACATTTGATGTGTATTTATATGAAAACATTTTAAAATTTTCCTTTAGTTGACATTATGAAACATGTAGAAATAACCAAAATAATATTTCAAAATTTTGAAACTAGATATTATTTGGCATGGGACATGACTCTTCGAGGTGGATAAGCTGACAATAGTTTAGTCATGGCTACTTAGCACAGAACTATGCCAAAAAATCATAGACTACTATCCTAAGTTAGAGATAATCTAAGGGTGGTATGAATTACTTTGAGCTTTTGATTTTGAATGTCTTATGCAAATGACAAAAAATAAAGGGCCGCATATATATATAAATGTATTAAGGGAATAGAAAATAAGAGTAATGTGTTTGGGAACAAGTCATGTGGTTTAGGATGTGTAGAGAATTATCATTGTTAATTACTTATGACCATATTTATGTGTCTATAGTTTAATATATGCATATTATCCTTTCTCATTTTTTATACGACATGTTACATAAAAAGGAAGAGACAACTCAAATCAATGCCTTTATCACCACTATTTTTTATTGAAAATAGAATGCTAAAGATTAAATCTAGGTTTACTAAATAGATTAACATCCCTTTTTACTATAATTATGCAATCAAAATGAGTACTCATAACCAAGTAAAAATGTCATGTCCAACTTATCAAAAATGTAAAGTTAAATCATTTATTTTTAAGACTTAAAAAACCAAAACTATGTTACCATGATTATATTTTATATAGATCAATAAAAAAAATAAGAATAACTCATCAATGATAAAATTCAAAGCATTAAATACAATAATAACTTATCCATGTAATAAAATATAATAATAACTCACCCATGGTAACTTCAAATCATCATGTACAAAAATAAATCATCCATGGAATCAAATTCAATAATAACCGAACCATGGTAAACTACAAGGCATCAAATACAACAGTAACTCAGCCATGAGACCAAAGACAACAATGACTCAACCAAAAATATGAATAAAAAATTAACTCAACCATGAATCCAAATACAAGAATGACATAACCAAGGTAATTTTAATCCATCAAAATTAAACATAACTCATCCAAGGTAATGAAAAATAAGAGTAACTCATCCATGGTAATTTCAATGCATAGAATACAATAATTACTCAATCATGGTAACAAGAATAACTCATCCATGACAACTTCAAGACAACCCAAATATGAATCTCAACTCCACCAACCATCAACCATATTTCCAATCTCAATAAATAACCTAGTTATAACAAAAGAATAATGAAATCTTACTTGGGTGTAAGATGGAATAGAAGGTAGTCGAGGGTTCAAACATGGTTGTTATAATGAAACTCCTAGCCACCTAGTAACAAGCCTCATTCTCCCTAAAGCACTTGTAACTCCTCCATTTTATTTTTATAATCAATATTGTGGGCCAAATAGGCCTGTGGCTATTTCCCCCTTTTCCCCCATTATTGACATGTAAGTGCTAGTTACTCAAATAGTGAATTTTTAGTTATAAATTTAAAATTAAATTGAAAAACTCACAATAAATTCAACAAGACATGTTTGAATGCAAAACTGTAGATTTTTTAAGATCCTTCCTAAAAAAATTAGAATGAGACTACAAATATGTAGAATTAAATCGGGAAATAAATAAAAATTGATTGATTATATTAAAATAAATTGGGATTGACTTATAATTATCACTATCCTCTTTGAAGTAGAAACTTCCTTTAGTTAAAGTCATTTAAATACAATTCATGGATGATTTCTCACTAGTCTAAACTCATATTTATACTATTTAATCACTATCTAACTACTAGTCTGTATGAATGTGAAATTATTATAATGGGCTTGAGGGACATCTTACAAAACATATGCATTTATATCATTTTATTAAGCAAAGAACTTTAAAAAATATGGTTAGGATAAAGGGTCCTAACATACCCTCCCCTTAAAATATTTGCCTTCAAATTTATAGGTGAGGAAACCATTGTTGGTTTTAAAGAAGAGGTTATCAAGTATCTTCTTCTAGTTACATCCCATGCCATTATACTATAACTTTAGTGTTGACCTAATTTCAAAGCTGATGGGAGTGTCTGTCAAGTATAGATGCAAGTGTTAAAAGGAGAGATGATTCTACATAAAAATATATAAGTACTATCTAGTTGGTGACATTCTAGGCAAGGACCTTTAAAAAAAGGCATGAAAAATGGGGTACACGTGCGATAAAGGTGAAAGTTCCAACTTGTAGGAAATAGAGCCAATCTGCTAAATAATTTTATAGGGCACATAGAATTTAGGAGTTAGTTTTTTTTTTGCCTTTAAACTTCAAATTGGATTGTTTATAAGGTTTTAGGTGAAATAAAACCATATCTTTGGGTTGAAAGGATCATGCAGAGTGGTGCTAGTCTATCTATTGCTTCATGGGATTTTGTGCCAAGTGGAAATTATCCTTGAGGAGGTGAAGGATATTGTCATATGCATTGAGGGTAGTATCAATATCCTATACCTGAGAGATGCCTAGTAGATATGATAGAAGAGATGGAAAATTTTGACCATAGAAAACATCATATGTGGCCAAATTGGTGGTCATGTGGTAGGAGGTGTTGTACCACCATTAGATGAGAGGTAACAATTTTAACCATTGAAGTTTCTTTCCATGAAAAAATAATTAAAATAGGTCTCCAAATGTTTATCGATAATTTGTGTCTAGCCATTAGTTTGTGGATGATATCCCCAACTCATTTTAAGATGTGTGCTAAGGGTGTTGAAGAGTTACTGATAGAAATGACTCATGAAGGCTAAGTTATGATCTAATACAATTTAGGTGAGGATTCCATGAAGCTAGAAGATTTGATCAAGAAATTTCTTGGCTATAGTGAAACTAGTGTAGGGTGGGTTAGAGCTAAAAAATGAGCATATTTATAAATGTGATCCACCACCACAAGAATTTCATATTTTATCTATATTTTGGGAGGACTTCTATAAAATCCATTGAAATACCAATCCAAAGACATTCTAAAATGGGTAGTGGCTGGAGTAAACCAGGTGGTGTGACTGTTTCCCTTTTGTGGTGTTGTCAAATATCACATTCTTAAATAAACATCTTGATATCTTACTTCATTCTATGCTAGAAGAAACTATGGTAGACTTACTCATTTGTTTTCAAAAAACCTAAATGACCCACCAAAGGAGAGTCATGCAACTCCTAAAAAATAGTTTGTTTAAACTTTATGAATGCAATTAATATAAGGTGGAATTTATATCATAATTTGTGTCCATCCCAAGTATAGTGAGGTTTATAAGAGGAATCAATAAATAATTATAAAATGAGATATTGTGTGGAGTTTTCATGATGCAACTCATATTGAATATCATGTAGCCATGTGTAAATGGTAATAAATACATCACACAATCATGTTTCTCAAACTAGCAAGAGAGGGCATTTACCAACAAGTTTTCCTTGCCTTTTTTTGTGTGATCTTATAGTCATACTCCATGAGTTTAGAAACCTATTTTTTGCTAATATGGTGAAGAGATCCATTGTAATATAAAATATTTGAGGTTTTGGTGGTCGTTTTTTATGCAAAAGTGTCATCCTATATAGTATGGACACCATTTGTTGATTGCATAGAGGATAGCCATCATCTCTTTGTTCTATGTGGAGTATGTCACATTGTGCCCAATGAGGACCTTGCTAGTGAATGAAATTTGGCTTCCATCTTGAATGATCATAACACCAAGGCCCATGTCACAAACATCACATTTATTAACAAATGGTTTGGATAAATCAGGCATGACTAAGATGGGTATGGTGCACATTGCTTGTTTAAAGTGATAAAATGATTGTTTAGATGTTATCAACCATACAAATGAGTCTTTCTTGAGCATTTTCATCAATGGGGATGTTAATTTATCATAATCTTTGAAAAAAATGGTAGTACCTTGTGAGGGCAATAAATCCACATAGATTTTTAAATGTCATAGGTTTTGACCATTTTGTCATAGCCTAAATTTTGGTGGGGTTAACATGAACACCATAAGATGAGACAATATGTCATAATTACTTGATAAATTATTTCCCAAAATAATATTTTGAATGTTTTGAAGATAAGTGTTTCTTAGCAAGAAGATGCAAGGTAGTGTCAAGGTGGTTGAGGTAATCCTCCAAAGTTTTGTTGTATATGAGGATGTCATCAAAGAAGACCAAGATGTAATTTCACAAGAAGGGGTGAAATATTTTATTCATTAAGATTTGGAATTTATAAGGGGCATTGGTAATCATGAATGGCATGATAAGGAACTCATAGTGACCATTATGTGTGTGAATGGTCGTTTTGGGAATGTTTACTTCATAAATGTGGGTTTGGTGAAAGCTAGAGTGCAAGTCCAACTTGGAGAAAAAATTATCACCATGGAATTCATCTAGGATCTCATCTATTACCAAAATTGGAAATTTTTCCTTAATGGTGAACTTGTTTAATTCCCAAAAATAAATGCAAAGTCATCAAGAGCCATTTTTTTATGAATGACTAAGACTAGGGAGGAATATAGTCTAGTGTTAGGTTGAATGATGCCTACTTGTAGGAGGTCCTAAACCATATTTTCATTATTATCCTTTTGAATAAATGGGTAGTGGTATGGCCAGATATTAGGGGGTGCATTTCCTAGAAAAAATTGGATTTAATGTTCTTTAGAGTGGCAAGGCAATAACCCTATTGGTTCCTATAAAATTGTTGCATGCTTGACCTAAATATTTTTCAAGGTTGATGGTTGGTTAGAATCATTTGGGAAATAATTGTGAAGAGAAAAGAGTTGGGAAACTATTACATAGGATCCATTTTTGAGAATTTTTATCCATGCGATGAGAGATTATAATATTATGGAATCCAGTAATAAGGACTTTTAGTGTATATTGATGCCCATTTTTAGATAACTACATTCATAACTCATAAAAATCCTAAAGAATAGGTCAAAGGGTTCTTATCTATTTTGCTCCTAGAACAACATCACTTCTTCCCCAAAGGTAAAGCAAACATATCAGTCCTAAGGTTATATTCTCCCATCAAAATGTGGGCATTGTGACACTTGCCCTTGTAAGGCAATGTTCCACCATTGACAATAATCACCTTATAAATAAAACAAGGGTGCACAAAATAATCTACTTGATTAACTACTTAAGGTTTGATGAAGTTATGAGTGGTTCCTAAATCAATAAGAATGTTGAGGGATTATTTCTTAAAAACCCTTTTACATGCATTATTTGTGGAGTGGTTACCACTACCAAGGCATGCATGGAAATTTTTGATATGAATCTAAAGGCCTTGAATCATCAATTTATTGCTCTGGCACATCTAAATGAGAACCTATGTCATCCTACCATTTTTCTATATTAGGGGATGAATCAACATTGAGTTGATATAATTTTTGTTTGATATACTTTTGGCCCCTAGACCATTTTTCATCACAATTACAACATAAACCCTTGTCGTGATGTGCACATGCTTCTACCTCAATGAGATGTTTTATGTGTATTTATTTGAGAGAGAGGTTTTTGTTGGGGCACTGAAATAAAGATGGATTAGAAGGTGCCTAATTTAAATTGTGACAATACAATGTGACTTTGTCTTTAATGAGATCAATTAAGCCCAAAGCTTCCACCATGGTTTAAAGTTTGAACACTTAAACCTCAGCTCAAATCACATCTTTGAGTCTACTGATTAAGAAATTTTGAATAAATCATTAGATAGGCCTTTATTCTAATTGGATATTTTTTCAAACTCTATTTGATATTCTTGAACTATTCTATTTTGATGAAGTTGAGTCAAGGCACCTATGAAATCATCATCACCACTAGGCCCAAAAAACACTCGCAAGATTTTGGAAAAATGAGCTCAATATGGTTCTAGATTTGACTTTAGGTACCATTGGTACCACTAGATATATTAGTTATCTAAGTATAATGAAGAAATAGGTACATTTTATTCTCCCACATTGGGATGCATGGTGAAATATTATTTTGCATGATAAATATAGCTAGTGGTTTTAGTACCATAAAATTTTGGAAAATCTAATTTAGGGTGATGTAGTGGTGTTCTAGAGGGAGAGATACCATTGGATTTATGGTCCACATTAGTTTATAGTGCTTAATTTTTAACATGGAGGCCAAGGATGTGATCATTTAGTTAAGTTAGTTTAGATAAAGTCACTGCCATATGTAAATTTTAAAATGGATTGTATAAGTTTTGAGAATTTACTTTAAGTGTGAAGATACACATTTATGTGTTATCGCAAATCATAATTATATGATCAATTTATGTCATGAGTTCTTGGGACATGTTAATTATCAAAGTATTGGACTTATGGAAAAACAAACATAGTCTATGGGTTTCCAAAAATTTATCAACAACATAGCGGTGTGAAGGTTGTGCTATGGGAAAACAACATGTGGAAAGCTTCCAACAAGGAAATTCATGGAAAGAAATAGTTCCTATGAATTTGGTCCATAGTGATGTAATGGATATAATAGCACCTTCACTTTTAGGATTTAGGTATGTTGTCACTTTCAGAGATGATTATAGTATAAAAATTTGGATGCATTTCCTTAAAAGAAAGAGTTAAGTGTTTGATAAATTCAAAGAGTTTAAGGCTTTGGTATAAAAATAAATTGGAAGATCTATAAGTATAATAAGGAAATATAGGGGTACAAAATATATAAATAAAGTTTTCTTATATTTCTGTAAATAACATGGTCTAAAGAAAGAATCCATTATTTTTTACACACTTCAACAAAATGGGGTTGCAGAAAGAAAGAATATGAATTTGATGGAAATGGTTAGATGTATGTTATACTCTAGAAATATAGAAGTTAAATTTTGGGCTGAATTAATTCATATAGATACATATATTTTCAATAGGACCCTTACAAAAGAAGTCGTGAATGTAACTCTAGAAGAGGCATTGAGTGGTAGAAAGCCCATAGTGTCTCAATTTTGAGTGTTTGGTTGTAATGCATATATGCTCATATTCCTAATTAACAAAGGATAAAGTTAGATAATAAAAGTGAAAAGTAAATAAGGATTGGGTATAATGAGGAGTAAAAATCATACAAGTTATATAATCCTAAAACTAAAAAAATCTATAATAAAAGGAATGTATGGTTTTATGAAGACATTGTTAATAGTGTTTATTCCACTAAACCATTCACTTTTCCAATAATAATTGAAGATGATTAGATTAATAATGTTGATAATTAAAATGAATATGTGACATCTTCTATAGAATAAGGAGGGACCCAAATTGAGGCAACAAGTCAAAGCAATAATGATTGCATGAGAAAAACAAGAAGTATCCATGAAATATACTAAGAAGCTCCTAAACATCTTGTTGTGAACTATGTTCTCATGAAAAAAGTTATGCAGGTTAATTATCCAAACACATATGAGAAATCAAAATGAAAAGGTGAATGGGAAGAAAAAGTTTAAGATGAGTAAAATTTTGTAATGAAAAAAGACACTTGGGAGTTGACAACCCTTCCACAAAGAAAGAACACGGTTAGTTGCAAATAGATCTACAAGATAAAATTCACATTATATGGAGTCATGGAGAAGCACAAGTCAAGGTTGGTGGTTAGAGGTTTTTGAAAAAAAGAAGGTATTGATTATAGTAAAACTTTTTATTTTAGAAAAGTAGGCATTTTGGTCATAGGCTTAGTCAGGCACTTATCTAGCTATTCAATTCAGATTTGGGCTTGTTCCGATGTGGCACAAGCTTTAACTAATCCTATAGCACTCAAAATTTAACACTCAAATACACTAACATCACTTCACATAAGGAACAAGCCTTATTTTCTCACCTAAAGCACAATAGAGAAGGGAATGGGGTCTATGTTTTTTGTTTTAGAAAAGTAGGCATTTTGGTCATAATAGGTTTAGTCAGGCACTTATCTAGCTATTCAATTCAGATTTGGGCTTGTTTCGATGTGGCACAAGCTTTAACTAATCAATAGCACTCAAAATTTAACACTCAACTACACTAACATCACTTCACATAAGGAACAAGCCTTATGTTCTCACCTAAAGCACAGTAGAGAAGGGAATGGGGTCTATGTTGGGCTAGTTGTGCCATGACACAACTCTATCATTTAGGTTATTTGGTTAGTACACGATGGTGGTTCATTAATTAGCATAAGCCTTTGGTAACCTTGGCTTAAAAACATTAAAGTGCTTGAGGGGAAATTGGGTATCTAGTTGAGGGGCTTAGTCATAGGTTTGCACTTAGTCATAGGCATCATTACAAGGTGCAGGGTCCTACCCATACTTAGAGCATTTCCTATATCAGGTGTGAGAGTCCTCATGAGCTATAGGAACACCATAGATGAGTTAGGTTAGAAACTTGTGATATCTCAACATACATACTATAAACTTAAGCATTCAATCCATTAAACATTGCACAAATCTTTCATCATTAATAGAGTTCAATAACAATACATATATAAGTCAACAAAAATTGAGCATATGCTTAACTTAAGCTATTAAAGGCCCAGAGGCTCAAATGCAAGCTTGTGCATTACAATGGGGAAAATCAAAGGCATACCAAAATAATATCTAACTCTAATGGTAAACATAACATCTAGAATCACTCTGTTAGGGCTTCACTACTTCATTTGTCTCCCTTTGCTAACTAGTCTCAACTTCCTTTTATAGAGATTTAAAGCATCTTAGGATCATGGGTAATGGAGCACATTGATTGCCCAGCTAGCATTAGAGGTACTCATTTTTCCCACTCCACTATGTCGCCTTAAATGAGGCATCACTATCCCATGTGCCCACTTCCCAATGAATATTGATCTCAAAATGAGTTGTTAGCCACCTACCAACTGGCACCACCACTAGATGACAAAATAATAATCATGGAGAGTGATTACCTCATGCCCAAGTGTTTTTTGTGTTGGCACTGATTATATTACTTAGACATATTTAGGGCCAAACATTACCCCATACAAAAATTATTAGTCCATCCTCAAACTAATTTTATATCACCTTAGGTGCACAAAAATTGAGTGCACACTCCTTTAGTTCTACTCTAAAGTTCTCAAAACCCTGAATTATGAGCTTGATTTCTTCTATAGGACTATCTACGTATATGGAGGTGATGCTGAGGGTGATCACATTAGTTTTCTCTAATTCTATCCTAAATACTCACAACCTTTCCATTTCCTTTTCTACACCTCCATCAAGGATCTCTCCTTGCTTGTAGGCCTTTGTTTTCAATGCATGAAAGAGTTCTTCCAGGTCTTGCTCTTGGGTCTTGATATGGGTGCTCAAAGTGTTGACTTGTGCCATTATTTGAGTGTGCTTAGCCCTGATCATAGTGTATGGCTATTCCATTAGTGTGCCCTTCTCCCATTTTTATTTTTTTAGGCATTCATTGATGACTAATGCTTGGGTGGAGAAGTTGTAAAAAATCACATCAGCCATTTTTATACCCTTTTCCAACTTCATAAAGAGGTCTTCTACCTCTTTGAGTTTTGTGGTAATCTCTTTATTTATGTTGGTACAATAGTCCTCCTCTTTTTTTGGTGTTGATTTCACCTTCAACCTTAGGAAAATATACTCCAGTAGTGAACACACCTTATCAACCTCTAAAAAATTTGAAGTTTCAATGTCATCCAGGAGGGATGTCTTAGCTCCCTCCATGTGCTCAACTAGTTTCTACAACTTGAATCTTATGGCCTTGTTCTTTTTCACTTCCTCTAGCATGATCTTCTTCTAGATTAAGGCTCTAACATCATTGATGATGTTCTTGTGTACTACCTCTAAATCCATTCAAAGGAGGGAGTTAGCCAACCTTTCTAGATTCATTGTGTGGGGGTTGACAAGAAGTGAATCATGCCCTTCCTCTTGTTGGTCTATGTTGAGGATTGCCTTTTGTGGTACCTCAAATTGAGTCTCATCCATATAAATATCAAAGGCAAAGGATAGTTGTTGGTGCATTAGTGTCATGGCATATCTGGGGAGCATTTACTCCATCATGTAATAATCTTCATCCATGAACCCCTTCTGTGCCTTCTCTAGTAGGCTTGGCTCAAATTCCTCTTCTTAGATGGCTAGCTCCATCTATTCCATCTCTTCTTCACTGGAGCTATCACCTTCTTTGGTGCTTTCCCCTTATGTGCCTTATTTCTCTAGTAGGGGTTCTTCCTCAAACTTTTCCCCTTCATCCATTTTTTTCTTCTCTTTAGTGCTAGCTTCGCCCTCCTAAGTCTATTGGATTTCAACTACACTCCTTGTTTGCTTCTATAAGGCACCAATATCACCTTTCAGGCACCCCTTCACTACTTGGGCATGCCTGAGGTGTGAATTTATCTATTGTGATGGTGGGGGTGCTAAGTACCTTTACTACTTTTTCCTTTAGGGGTTATATACTTTCAACAACCCTCTTTTCTTCTTTTTCTCTTCTAGCCTTTTCCTTTTGGGCCTCATTTATCTCTGTTTTCTTCTTTTTCATGATCATGGCTATCTTTTCCTCATCAATCCTTATCTCCTTGGACTTGACTTTGTCAATCTCTACTTGGGATATGCCCTTGGCCTTCATGGCCTCCCTTTTTTGGTGCAACTCTAGTGCCACTTCTATATGGTCCTTACTAAGGCCCATTTTCATCCATCAATGCCTCTTCTCCTCTTCATCTTGCATAGGCTACATCATGGGTTCTATGGTTGGGGTGCTTGATGGTTTTTCTGCTTCCCCAAGTGTGGTAGTAGTACCACCTTAGAGAGCCTCATGAATTTATTTAGCATTGGTTTCTTCCTCTATTTCTTCTTCTTAGATGATATACACTTTCTTCCCTCCTTCTTGTACTTCTTGTGCCTCCATCTCTACCAAGGTTGTTGTGGGCATCACCACTATCCCCTTGGACTTATTTTTCTTCTCCCTTAGCTTAGGCAATGTGATCCCTGGCATGAAGACCACATGCTTATTCTTTGGTGTAGAGGGGGAAGATTCATCTTTAGAGGTGATCTTCAATCAAAGGCACTCTTGTATTTCTTCCAGAGTTTCTCCCACTTTTTCTGAGGGGATTTGTTTGGTGTCACTAGTGCCTCTAACACCAACTCTCCTTCTTCATTGACTTGAAGGGGTAGGTCATCATATTTGTCCATGGGTACACCCTTCTTTCTTGGCTTCATCTCATAGAAGATCCTATGGATGTGTCCAAGCATGGCTTCTTTTTTAAGGGGATAGATGTTGGTGGCATCCAAATCATCCTCCTCATATATGGTTGCTTTACTTCTTGGGTGCACCTACTACTGCCTCAGCGTATGTATTTCTAAATCCATGGTATTTGTTGGGATATCCACCTATTTTTCATTGGGGATTCTTCATAATGCCTCTCTGAAGTACTTGGTTGAAAATGCATAAGGCAATTTTAGCCAACCTAAATGATTCTCATATATGACTGCCAATTGAATGATGTTAAAGTATTTCATAATAGAAAAATTTACCATTCCAAATAGACTCTAAGGGAGCTTTTTTAGGATGCACCATTCTTCTTCAAATGCTTCAATTTACTGGGCACACCATCCCATTACTCAAGCTTTATACTTTGGGGTGAAGGTAGGGGGCAAGCGAAGTTCTAGTATTTGAGCTTTAGGGAGTCATTGTGCATTGAAAAGACCCATAAGTTATCTTCATAATCATTAGGCACATTGATCTCCTCCATTATAATCAAGATCAACATGAAACCCCACTAAACGGTCTCTTCCATCATGTGATAATAAATATTCTTCTTGATTATGTCCTCTATGATGAACTTGGTGATGTTGAATTTCATCCCCTGTACCATGTGGTATGTGATGCATAGCTAGGTCTTATTTACATCTACCCTTTGGCCATCTGGGTATAGTTTCAAAATCATCAAGTGAATAACTACCCTCATCCCTATATCATTGATGTCCTTGTTTGGGAATGCAATGCATCCTTTGTATTAACCTAAGATTTTCTTGACCTTTTTGACTTCCACATCATCTTCCATCATCTAATGAATGTCTATGCTAGATTTTGGAAATCTAGTGATTTGGTTGATGAGGTTTGTAGACAACCTCATCCTCCTTCTTGCAAAGTAAAACCTATCCCTATGGATGTACGAGAGGAGGAATTGTATAAGTTCCTCTAGATTTTCAAAACTCGGTAACTCATAGAGTTGTATCACACTAGTGGTTTTTAACTTGTCTCAGATTGAGACATTGAATAATATTGCACCTTCTTGAGTCTTTTCCCTTGTGTCTACCATCCAATCTTACACTAGGTCATTTTCATTACTAGAGTTTCGGTGGTTGTACTCTTATAGGTAGTAGTTGTGTATGAACGATGCCCAATTTTCTCCCATCAACACCTCTTCAAGAAATTGCATGTCCTGATAGAACATCTTCTCAAGTGCCACTAGACTGATTTGGGTGACACTCACCCCTTCTACTAATGGTATTACTATTTTTGTAGCGATGGATTTTAATTCTAGTCACACTCTCTTGGCATCCTTTTGTACCTATTGTAGGCCTAAAATCATCTACTTTTTCCCCATTCTAAATCTAATGGTGTTAAACCATGATCTATTTATCTTGTCAAAACCTTCAATCTTCATTGGCACTTCACACAATCATGAGGTCTATGAATATATGTTCAGATCTTGATCTCCATGTGCCACAAATAGTGGCCTTGGATTCACCTTAATTTTCCATTGGCTGGTTCTTATCCAAATCCTTCCCCTTTATTTCCTATGCTAATCTCATAAGGAACACAATTCACTTCTCTACACAGTCATTCACTTTTGGCATCTAAGGGTGTTTGGGGTCTTGTTGTAGTAGGGTCTCCTTGGTTCAACTCTCTAGTTCACTAGTTTTTCTTTGGTTTTCTATTCAAAATTCAAATTAGCACAAGGTTTGTAATTGAACATAGTCAATTGTTCCTTAATTTATACCTATATTCTCATCTGCCACCTTAATTTCAATTGATTAATGGCATAGTGGTGCCTAAACTCCTTAGGATTTGCTACACCCCATAAAATTTGTAAAAAAAATCTATTATTTATGCATTCAATGCAGATATTTGTGCCTCCACTACCACCTCATTAAATTCTTCTAATGACTTTTCAGTGAAGTGACATGTAGTTCAAATGGTCACTTCTAACCTCACTTTGGGTGGATGTTAGCTTGTTTTGATGATCTTCTCCTACACTTTTTTCACTTGGCATGACCTTTGCCTTTAATATGGTAACCTAGGCACAATATCTCACATGCACATGATTCAACCTCCTCGATCTCATTTCCTTTTTCTATTGCACTTCTATTTCAAGTGTGCTTGTCTATCTTGGTCAATTTCACTATACTTTCATCTTCTTGCCTTGGCCTTTCCTACCCCATATAAATCCATTATGTTGGCCCTCCAACATGACATTCTTATCTGATCTCTTGCACACAATCATGTTATGTGTCTTCACTCTATCTTGTGTGACTCTCTCAGTTCACATTTGCTCTAAGTCCAGTGATTTCTATGCACCCATATACTTAGGTGTCTGGCATAGGTGCTTAAAAATTAGCCTTTCTCAACTCACCTGACTGATATTATGCTTAGAAGCACTAAACTAGCCCTTATATGGGCTTAAAATTGCCTCGCTTCTTGAATCTTATGCATGAAGATTTGGTGTGCCTTGTGTTTAACTCTAGAAAACTTCACATGCTCATAAGTTAGGTGTCTAGCCTCAAATGATTAGAGAGCAGTCATGCTCAACTCACCCATCTAGAATTAAGCATGAAAGTGCTAGAGACATTTTATTGGTGGCCTTAAAGTGTCACTTATTCACCTACCACATTAAAATTATAAACACGCACAAAAAAAGAACTTGTTTGGCTTGTACCAAACCTTATTCTAATCTCTCAATACAACCAACTCATGACCAAGAAGTCAGTGTCTAATGGTACAAGCACCACCCTATTGCTAATACAACTTCAATTGATTGTCATTGAAATACCTAGGGAGCATTTCACTTGACAATGTGTGCATCTTGCATGCACCAGTCTCTAAGATGTTGTGGATGATATATGGGCCCATCCACCTTATCTACAACTTGTCTAGGTGTTTGACATACTTGGAGTCATAAATCAAACAAATTCCCCTTCTGTTAGCATATTGTGCTTTATATGCTTGTCATGCCAGAGCTTCTAGCATGATTTTTCTAATTGCTAACTCCACTTTGCTTGGGCATGCACCTTATCTAAGCACTCTAAGTCCTCCAACCTTGAATTTAGTGACTCTTGGTGATCTAAATAACCAATTCACGTGATGTGTAGTGATGGCACCAATAACTTCATTGGCAGGATCACCTCAATGCCAAACACCAATTGAAATGGTGTAGCCTTGTTCAGGCACTTGTAGGTTGTGTGATATGCCCATAATATTGTAAACACTTGATCATCCCAATAATTGTGACCCACATCACATATCTTTGTGAGTCACATCCCCATGATCTTGTTTAATGCCTCAACTATGCCATTTTCTTGGGGATGGTAAGGCATTATCTTATGGTATGCCACCATGTATTCTATTAGTAGGATCCGCATAGTTTCTTTAATGAAATGTGTGCCCTTATCGCTAGTCACATTGAGTGGGAACCCATACTGGATTATGATGTTTTCCCATATGAACATTATGGCTATGGTAGCTATGTATTTTTTGGTTGGCACAACCTTAGCCCACTTGGTGAAATAGTCAGTGGTCGCTAGAATATATCTCACACATGTGCATTGTGATGTGAGAGTAATTGGCCCAATGAAGTCAATGGCCCATTTCTCAAATGGTGCTTGGACAAGAATTGAGAGGCATCTCATCTTGGTGGTTGGGATTCTCTATGTACTGGCATATGTCACATGCCTTGGAATAATCCTTTACATCTTGAAATAGACTTGGTCACCACAAGCCTGATTATATCACCTTACACACTATTGTGTCTCTTGCATAATGGCCTCCTACTATACCCTCATGCACCTCATGTAGGATGGAGTCCCTTTCATGCTCTAAAACACATCAGGGTATAATTTCATCTCAACCCAATTTGTATAGTTCCCCGCTAATGAGTTAAAAAAGGGTGGCATAAACTACAAGTTGTTTCTTTTCTTTTATTGTAGTTATTTGGGGTATACATCCAGATGTTATAAAGGAAACTATTTATGTTAGATATTCAAGGGGATGTTGGAATTTGTACAATTATGTATCTAGAATATCATCCTCAATTAGAACTACTACATTGCTAGAGTCTATATGGGACAAATGGTCTGGCTCCAAGTTCTATTTTCTAGGTTTGATAACAATGGAAAACTAGAATTATTAAAATAAAATGATCCATCTACAAATGTGCCCATAGATAATAAGCTTATTCATGATGTAATTAAGTTCCTTGTGATCTATTAAAGATATGAATGGGGTCACCAATAAATATTGTCTAAATTTTTATAGGGCATAAACCATGGCGAGCACTTCATGCTCGATTTTAGTATAGTTCTACTTTGCCTTTGTTAATTGTTTGCTAGCAAGTGAGATGGGATGATCTATTTTGCCTTCACCAGGTTGTGCCAAGATTACACTGATTGAAAATCTAGATGTGTTAACATATATGTGGAATGGGGTCATCCAATTAGGAAATTACAAAATAGGTGCACTAGCCAATTTGAGCTTCAAGGTCTCAAAGGCATCATCTTATACTTCACCCCAGTAGAATGGTCTATCCTTGCATAAGAGATATTCTAACAATGCCACAACCTTTGCATAACTCATTATAATTTTTTGATAATATCCATAGTGGCCAAGAAAGGCATGAACATCTTTCTGTGTGGAAGGATTTTGGAGCTAAATGATTATTACAATCTTTTTTGGATCAACAAGCAAACCATCCTTACAAATGATATGTTTGATCAGGGTTCCAAATGATATTGTGAAGATGCACTTATTCCAGTTTAGGGATATCTAAATTTGCCTACACCTCTCAAACATTAGGCACATGTTGTCACAATGGTCCTTGATGAGGCCATACATCATCCAATCATCTAAGTAAACTTGGAGGAACTTGTGGATGAAATATTTAAATTCAATGATCAACACTCTAGAGAACATGACTAGTGCATTCTTGAGTCCAAATGACATCACATTATAATAATAAAAACCCCATTTAGTTTTAAATGTTATTTTGGGTTTGTCCTCCTCCTTAATCTAGACTTGGTGATATCTAGAGAACCCATTAGTGAAAGTGTAGATCTCATAGTATACAACACCTTCTAGGACTTTGTCGATGAATAGAGTTTGGAAGGGGTCATTGATGCATGTAGTGTTTAACATTCTATAGTCGATGCAAATATGAATGAACTCATATTTTTTATGATTATCACCATCATGCTCACACACTTAGACTCCTGCATAGTGTAAATGACCCCTAAAGTTAGCAATGCATTGATCTCTATTTTGACCTTGGTGTGGAGGTTGGGATTCATTTTGTAGGGGTAATTTTAGACCAATCTTGTGTCATATATTAGTTTTATTCTCATCTTATCAAAGCCTGGGTGGATGCCCTTCATATCTTGATAAGTCTTGGGGAATAGTTCTTAGAAATCCTTTAAGAGGTTATGATGCATCAACTCTGTATCATACCAATAGGTGCTAGAGTATCCATCTTCATATCTCCTACACTGATGTCCACTTTGATGGTATTTAGTGGTGCATGGTATGGTTCATTCTTCTCCTAGTTTGAGTCTTCTACTTGATGAGTTCTTTCAGTTGTCTCTAAATTAATATGAGTGGTGTCTTCTTTATCAGGAGCACTATCATCTACTTGGTGTACAAGCTTTCTTCTGATGATCAACATTTTATAGTAGTGCTCCTTTCAAGTTTCATCATCTTCTTAACTTGAGTTATTATTGATTATTTGTTCTTCAAATAAAATCGAGAGCACCAGCCCTTTTTCCCTTAACATGTCTTTATGGCACTCCTCAAGGATGGTGGTGTCCTTAAACACCACCCTCTGAATCACTTGTAGTGGATTGACCAATTCCAAGTTTTATGAGGAGAAGGAGAAGGTGTGCACAAACTTCTCCTTAAGGGCATCCCAATTTTTTGTCTCTTGATGCATCTCATTGACCACATACCATGCCCATGCCTATGTCTTTAGATTTTTATAGAAGGTGTGCACCCATAAGTGCTTTAGAGCATTTGTGCTATAGTCAGTCCATGTCTCTTCACATAGGCACATATGTACCATGAGATCAAAGTTGCTAGAGTATGTTCATATATATAAGTCCTTGTTACTCCTCCTAGATCAAGTGTAAATGACCACCTTCACCTTTGGCCAGGTTGGCAAGTTAGACTTTTACACTACCCACCAATGTGTGGCTGTGCTTCTCAAGGTATATACTAGTGTGCCCATTCTATCTGTCTCTTTGGGGATGTATGATTCAAGGTCATGGACATACCTTTCCACTGGGTTGATCCCTTCAAATTTTGGGAGCACTGCAAGCTTACTTTTTCTTAGGTGTGTTGGTTGAATATTTTGTCGATCAGCGTATTGATAAACAAAATAGGTCTGATCATCCAAAGTAGGAAGATTGGTCATCCAAATGTGTAGGTTTACCACATCAAAAGGGGACTAATCTCTCCTCTCATCAAGGGGAGGTTACCTATATATATATATATATATAGAGAGAGAGAGAGAGAGAGAAAATAATACTCAAGGGTAAAACAAACCATCCATCTCTCTTTTTTTAGAGATGATGCATGCAAATCAAAGGAGAAATCTTAGGGATAATGATAGAAATTACTCCTCTTCTTTCAGAAGTACTATTCAACAAACCACAAGAATCTTCCTGGTAGTAATTGTAAAATGTAACCAAGGACGTCATAACTAGCAAATTGAGATGTAGCACAAAGTCTCCACCTGAATTGCTCAAGAGTGAGATACTAAGGACAATGAGCACACAATGTTGTCCCAAGATCCTTTACACAAAAACAAAAATAAAACACACTAAAGGCAATTGTGGGGATACAAAGTCTCTCCACAGTTGGCTTCAAGACACTTCCCTAACTACTTTCACTAATTTTGCTTATGGAATTAAAGGAATAGAAGATATATTAAGGAAAAAGACATAAGAATAGTTTCCCCAAAAACAAAGATATCACAGCACAAAGTCTGAAAAGTCACTTGCTTTCTTATTCCAATAACAAAACATGATCAACAATTTGAGCTCAAAGTCTTAGTAATGCCTTTCAATTTGGGCAGAGTTTTATTTTCAATAATCAGAGAGAGAGATTAAAACAATAAAAGAGAGTCCCTTATATAGCCTCTTCAAGAAGGACTTGGGAATAGTAATGGATTATGTTGCATTAAATTTTGTTAAGAAGACATGCTAGAAATGAGTCATGCTATTGAAAGTTTGCATCTTTCAATATCCACCTGGCGGTCTACTTCTAAAAACATATCTGATGCACAAATGTTTCTAGTCATTCCTCCTCATTCCTCCTTTTCTAGTTATTTGAATCAAGTCCTTGATTCAGTTCGATGCTCTGTTCCTTAGTCATTTCCTATTGGTCTTTTGAGAACCCTATGGAAGATGACACTTGGTAGCTTTTGCTGCATTTGATATTGTGTCTGAATAGATGACACGTGCCAACTTCCATTATGACTTTGAAGATGACACATGGTAGCATAGTGGGTTTTCTATTTCTTTGAACTTCTCTTTCAGAGGAAAAAGTCTAAAGAAATTCATTTAGACAATTCTTTCGGAGGAAAAAGTTTGAAGAAATTCTTTCGGAGGAAAAAGTCTGAAGAAATTCTTTCAAACAATTTTTCTGAAGGAATTGTCTCTTTGTCACTTTTGCTAGGGAAATTTTTTTGAAGGAAATCCCTTTGCTCTTTTGGCCTTTTAATTGGTCCATTTGCCCCCTTCCTACCCTCTATAAGGGCTGTTTGAGCTCCTGAATTAGCCTTTCAGGTTTTTGCAGCGGTTCACTTTGGCTTTTGAGTGTCCTCCAAAAGGGTTGTTTGCCCCTTGGAAATTTGCCTTAGTCAATTTTATGTGAATCTCAAATTGTGACACATGGCAGCATCTGCTACGTTCTATCAAGTTTTTTATTTCCTTCCTTAGTCGCTTTTTCTAGATATTCCCTTCGCAAGGGCACTTGTGTCTTTGACACTTGGGGCACTCCTTTGAACTTGTCACTTGAACCGACCAATTGAACCAACTTTGGTTCAATAGTTTAATGGTTCATTCCCTTGTTTCTATTGACTGCTTGAACCAAGATCCTTTGAAACAAGCCTCGTTGAACCCATTGAACCTTGAACCCGTTGAACCTTTGAACCAATGTGGTTCAATGGTTCAACGGTTCAATCAATTCATTCCCTGAAAATGGCTAAGTGCCAGAAACTTGTTCTTTTGATTGAACTTGCCTATAGAAGTCTTTGAACCTACTAAACCATTAGTCCATCACTTCCTTGTTCTTTCTAAGCTCTTTGATCTTCATCACACTATTTGAACCTTTGAACCTGTTGCTTGAACCGACCAATTGAACCAACTTTGGTTCAAGGTTCAATGGTTCAATCGATTCATTCTTTTTATTTGGCTAAGTCCTTTTGATCTTTTTGAACCAAACGCGTTGAACCATTTGGTCATTGAACCTTGAACCCATTGAAACTTTGAACCAAAGTGGTTCAATGTTTCAACAGTTCAATGGTTCAAGCCTTCTTCTCTTTGATAAGTGTTTTGAAGGCGTTGAACCTTGAAGCGGTTGAACTTTGAATCAGTTAAACTTTAAACCTTCACAAATGTGCTTAACTCTTGTTGTTGATGTTGAACCTTTGAACCCATTGAACCTGTTGAACCAAAATGGTTCAAGTTTCAATGGTTCAATGGTTTAATCCTTGCTTAGAAGCTTGCCGATGAACTTTTTTGGTTAAACCTTGTCGTTGAACCAACTTTGAAATCGCCTAAGTGTTGAGAGCTTGCTTCTTTCCTATAGAGTCCATAGAAATCAACCTGTGAAGCCTGTAGAACTTGGCCTACAGAGTCCATATATTTTCTTCTTGCAGAGTCCGTAGATTCAAGCCTACAGAGTCCATAGATTTAAGCCTGCAGAGTCTGTAGATTCTCTGAGAAGCTTGAAAAATGAGGAATTTGAATGCTCAAAACAAATTTTGAGAAGGGAAGAGATTATTTTGGTTTGTTGAACCAAAATAGCTCACATGTTGTCTCAAAAAATGAGAAGTCTATTTTTGGAGACAACAGCTGGCTCCAGTTGGGGAACTTCTATCAATTGTAAAAAAATTGAAGGGAATAGAATCCAAAATCTCCAGTGTCTTCATGTGTAACATTGGGCTATGGAGTCATGTTACCCAGAAATAGAAGGCATCAAAAATGGAAACAAATAAAATAAAATAGAATTAAAAACTATACAAATATACATATGTACAGATGAAATGATCTGATACTTCAAGAGTTGAATTATTTCAAATGCTACCCACTGTGAGGTAGAGAAAAGAGTGTGCCATCTTGATATTTTAATAGAAAGTTGTTTTCACCATTGTATTGATGAATTATAAATGGGCCTCTCCAAAGGGAGTCAAACTTTCCATGCATCCCTTTTGGTTCTCTCCTTTTTTCCCATAGCAGGACTTGATCCCCAATCCATAAATCACGATTTTTGGCCTTTTGGTCAAAGAATTTCTTTACCAGACTTTGATGAGCAACAATTCAGTCCACCACCATGGTTCTCTATTCATCCAGCTCAGTCAGGTACATGATTCTCTTATCAAGAGAGCTTTCATATGTCTGATCTTCAATTGCCTTTGCCAATTTCAAGGCTGGCAATTCTAAGGTGATTGGTATCTTAGCATTGATACCATAAATAAGTTGAAAAGGAGACATACCAATTGCCCTCTTTGGTGTGATTCTGTTTGCCCATAGAGCATCAATCAATGCTTTATGCCATGTCCTTTGATTGCCATCTACTAGCTTCTTGATGATAGTTATCAAGTTCTTATTGCTTGATTCAGCTTGTCTATTCCCTTGTAAAAAATAATTAGAAGAGTGAGAGGGTGAAATTCCATAATGGAAATAGAATTGTGTAATCTCCTGTGAGGTGAAACAAGCTGCATTATCAGTAATAATTTTGGTTGGAACTCCAAACTTGGAAATGATATTCTCCTTGAGGAAATTACATACAACTTTTGAAGTAGCATGCTTAGTTGGGATTGCTTCTACCCACTTGGTGAAATAGTCAGTTGTTGTAAGGAAATAATCATGTCCAGTACTTGAAGATGGGTTTATAGTCCCAATAAAATCAATCCTCCATTGCTGGAATGGTTCTTCTATGATCACTGGCTTGAGAGATAAGGCAGCTAACTTGGGTCTTCCAACAAATTACTGGTAGAGTTCACATTTTCTCACCCAATTATATGCATCTTGGAAAAGAGTTGGCTAGTAATACCTGGCTCATAGAATCTTGTGAGTAGTTACAAGAGCAAAAAAAGGTCCTCCACAGGCTAGATTGTGGAAAGATTTCAAAAGTTGTCTTTGTTTTTCTTTGTCTACACAATGAAGGAATACTCCATCTATGCTTCTCTTGTACAAGCCATTGTCCCAAAGGACAAAATTAGCAACTTTCAACTTGATAGTCCTACTTTCTTTATAAGACAAATGAGCAGGACATTCACCATAAGTAAGGAAATGAGCAATACCTAAACACCACTCATTGGTAGTGGAGACAAAAAGGATTGTTGGTGTATTTTTCACTTCAGCTTCTTCATGTTGTGTATCTTCTGGCTTGTTGTCAGCAATTAATTGGCATAGGCCTTTTCCCCTGACCAGCTTTGTTGGCTTGATGTCTAGATCAAACTCTTGGATCTTTGCTATCCAATTGCCTCTTTTTGTGTCAAACTCTTGCTGAGTTAATATGGACTTGACTGTAGTGTCAAGAACAAAGGCAGTAGTTTGTGAATTCAAAATATAGAAGCGGAAATGTTTGACTAATTTCACCACTGCATAAGCATGCTTCTCTACGTTTGAATACTTCATCTCATGAGTTTTTTAGAGGGCAACTCATGAAAGAAATGGGAGATTCTATACCTTCTTTGTCCTATTGAACAAGAATTGTTGAAAGCGTGTGTTCAGAAGCATAGTTGTATATGATGAAATCTTTGTTGTAATCTAGACAAACCAAGGTAGGGGCATGGGCAATGGCAGTCTTGATATCCTAAAATGCCGACTTGCCTTCTTTAGTCTAGCTGAAGGTGGTCTTCCCTTTCATCATGTTCACAATGTGTCTAGTCTTCTCAGCAAATTCGGAGATGAACCTCTGTAAGAAATTCACCTTTTTAAAGAAAGAGTGAATAGCATTTTTATTTGTAGGCAAATTAAGCTCTTGAATAGACTTGACTCTATTTGAGTCAATCTTTATGCCTTCTTTAGACACAATGTGTCCAAGGAGTTTCCCCTCTATTACTCTAAAAATAGACTTCTTAGGGTTCAAGGAAATACCATTCTGGTAGCAGCGCTCTAGCACTTGTTGTAAGTGGTGTACATTATCCGAACGATGCTTTGAAAAGATAGTCAAGTCATCAAGGTATACCACTATTATTTTACCCATCTCATCTTTAAAATCTAGGTCCATTGCTCTCTGAAAGGTGGCACCAGTGTTTATCAAGCCAAAAGGCATTCTTCTATATGCAAATGTACCCCAAGGTGTGGTGAATGCAGTCTTGTATTGGTCTGCTTCACCAACTTCAACTTGATTATATCTTGAGAAGCCATCTAGCATTGATAACATCTCTAAACCTGTCACTGTTTGAAGCACTTGATCCATGATTGGCAAAGGGTAATTATCTTTCAAAGATGACTGATTTAGATTCTTGAAATCTACACAAATGTGAATTTCACCACTCTTCTTCCTTACAGGCACTATGTTTGCAATCCATGTAGAATAATAGATTGGAAAGATGATTCTAGCATTTAACATTTTTTATATCTCAGACAGAATAGTACCTGATATTTTTAGATTGTACTGTCTAGATTTTTGCTTATAGGGCATTGAGTCAACCTTGAGAGGAATGTCATGGTAGATTTCATCAAGTCTGAGAGACTTCAGATCGTCATAAGAATATACTAAGACATCCATGTATTAACACAGTAAAGTGGTGAACTTGAATCCTTCTTCAGGGGTGCAACACTTACCAATGTTAACCATCTTGGGATTTTCTTTAGTAGTTAGATTTACTTGATTGAATCCTTGAGAGAAGCTTTAATCTGTTTGTTGTTGTTTGATGAATCTATCATGTTTGTCAAATAGTTTCTTAAGAGAAACCAGGCCTTTGGAAATTTTATTTCCTTTCAATTGTAAGAATTCTTCATTTATATCTGAACTAAATTTAGAGGCTAATTCATACTTCTGAGATTCACTGCCTTCAAAGTGTAGTTTTTTGAAATTGTCTTTTCATTTCAAGAAGGCAATGATTTGATGATCATCATTGAATACTTGCCAATGATCAGCATTGTCAGGAACACTTGGTCTATAGACTAGCTCAATAATATACCTATCTTCTTTGAAATCTAAGTGAGGAACTAAGAGAGTTCTTGAAACAAAAAGTGCATCAGCTCTATCATTAGATTCCCTGGGTATGGCAGAAATGTTGAAAGCATCAAAGCTTTCAATTTGGTCCCAAACTAGGTTGTGATAATGGTGTAATCTTTCATTTTTGGTTTGGTATAATTTTCTCACTTGACAAACCACTAATTCAACATCCCTTTTGGTATGAAGAAACTTGATGCCTTTGTCTTGAGCAGCCTTCAATCCAAGCAACAGAGATTCATATTCAATTGTATGGTTAGTGTTGTTAAAATTTTTAATTTGTAAGATGAAGGAAACATATCTCCTTGAGGAGATATCAACACAATCCCAGCTCTCGAACCAATAGAGGAGCAGCTACCATCAAATTCCAGAGTCCATACCTCATTAGATATTGATTTTTCTTTAGACTTTCCTTCATTAGAGAGGGAGTGTCCTTCATTTGTATTACAAACTACTAGTTCTTTTGTTATTCTAGTTGAACTAATTTTTGGGTTGACACTTTCAATAATTTTATCAGATGTTTCATGAACTTCATCTATAGATATAAAGTAGTTACCCGTACCTGAAGATTCAAAGAGAATTTGAGCTTCAGGAGCTGATGTTTGGGTGACCACATATTTTGCCTCTTTTTCAAGGAGTAATCTCTTCATTACGCCTTTGACAGGGATTCTTGCCTCAGAGAGGTCCATGCTTAGTTCTCCTCCCACATCCTTGTAGAAATTTCATCCAATCAAAATGCCATAGGATGCTGGGACGTCAGCCACCAAGATAGTCATCTTGATTGTCTTATTTGGAAAGGTTGCAAATGCAAATTGGGCATCTTTGATTTGCCCCAGTAATGGTACTTGCTTATTTTCCATGGAAAAACATCTCCCAAATATCTTGGTCAGTGTGAGGCCAAGAGATTTAGTTACTTTAATAGGCATGACATTGTCAAATGTGCCTGAGTCTATAATACAATTACTTAGTTTGTGACCATTTATTAACAGGGAAACATAGAAAGGTTCTATTTTCCTAGGGGTAGTTGGAGGAGTAATGACAAGATTATTTAGAATGGGCATGTTTTTTGGGGAATCAGGAGTTACCTTTTTAGCTTTTTGTCCTACAGGGATAATTTGGTTCTTGACATATTGGACCAATTTATTTAATTGATCAGGATTGGACTACAAATATTCAAATTCAGACATTTGTATTTTGGCCTTTTTGACATGATCAATTATGTCAAATGGCTGAATTAGATTAGGAATAGAGGAAGGTATTTCAACCTTTTGGGTTTTAGGAGGGATATGAGGAGGGCTAGTTTGCAGCATTGAAGTATAAGGTAAAGGTGAAATTGATGTACTTACCTTTTAGGTGATCATCAGATCCTTTGACTAGAAAGGCAAAGTGGTTTTATGCTTAGCAATTGTAATTATTGGTTGAGGTTGCTCCTCTGTCTTCCCTTCATCAACTTGTTAGACTGATTAGTTCTTAGACCTAGTAAACACTACATATGATCCATCAAAAGCTTCTTTTTTGCTTCTGGGTTCATCTTGGTAGTTTAGAAAACCAATGTGGGAGTCACCAGCTAATTTTTCTTGATTTTCTTTAAGGAGATCAGTGTCATTTTCTTGATTCAATTTAGGCTAAAAAGAGAACTCTGATTCTGCTTCAAGACATCCCATTGCTGAATTGGTTGGTGGAGCTTCCAGGGCAAGTTTCCCTTGTGGGGGAGAAAGGTGATTTTGTTTTCCTTGATTCTTGGTAGCATTGCCTTGATATGACTGATTTGAAAATGTCCTTCTTGGTATATCTCTGTATGAAGGAGCAGAAGATATTCCTTGCGCCATTTGATTTTTGAAAGCAAGAAACCATTTGCCAACTTCTGCACCATTGGATCTGTGGTGCCTGTAGATGAATATTCAGAAGATGATTAGGGTCTATTTTTATTTGGATCTCTTCTTATCTTCCCTAATAAGATGATATCATCTTCTACCTCAGTGGCCAAATGTTGAGCTACAACAAGATCTATTTGACCAGAACGTCTCAAAAGAAAACTTACTTCAGGTAACTGAGAATTAATGAAGAAGCATTTAAGATTCTCAGCTGTAGGTCAAGCAATTATAGGAATTCTATTCCTTAGTTTGTCAAAATTGGCTATGAAGTCCCTCATTGGTTCATGAGGTTCTTTCTTCATCTATGTAAGTTGAGCCAGAAGTGCATGTGCATCTTCTGCAGGTTTGAGTTTGGATTCAAACTTAGCTTTGAGGGTATTCCAATCAGTTACTGACCGAGCTTGTAGATGATAAAACCAATCTACAACAACACCTTGTAATTTTTCTACAAATATCCTGACTACTGCATCTTCAAATTCTACTCCAATTACACCACAGGCTATGCTGAAGGCTGCAATGTGTTCATTAGGATGAACTTTCTCATCACTGTAGAATTTAGGGAAATTCTTCCTTGAACTTCATGGAAGTTCATGTAGAGGTTGAGAAAGATTGAGAAGACCAAAAGAATTACCCCAGGGGCCTTGAGCTACCATTATATGACTATTAGAAGGAGGACTAACAAATCTCAGAGGAGTAATTGTTGGCAAAGCTTTATCAACAGTAGAAGTGGATACTTTGTTTGGCAATGGAGATCTAACTTTAGTAGGAGGAAAGCTCTTGGTTCGTTGGAGGTGAGATGGTGAAGAAAATAGATCAAAATTACTTTGTTGTACCAACTCAAATACAGGGTCAACAATACCTTTAGCCCTTTGGCTTCGTGTATACCTTGAATCTGCCAAATTGTTAAACAAAAATGAAAAAGAATTGACCTTGCTTTAGTTTGAAGCTTGAGGCTTAAAAATGCGTGTTCTTTCCCAGTTAGTGTGGAGGTGAATGGTAAGGTTATAATGATAATGAATAAGACATAGAAATGGAATGGAGTCTATAATATATAATGGTAGAAATTGATTCAATCTGAAACTTGAGGTTTCAGAATACACATAACTATGTCCCCAGTGGAGTCACCAAAAACTGTTGGTTGAATATTTTATCGATCAGCATACTGATAAACAAAATAGGTCTGATCATCCAAAGTAGGAATATTGGTCATCCAAATGTGTAGGTTTACCACATCAAAAGGGGACTAATCTCTCCTCTCATCAAGGGGAGGTTCCCTATAGATCTACTATATATATATATATATATATATATAGAAAATAATACTCAAGGGTAGAACAAACCATCCATCTCTCTTTTTTCAGATATGATGCATGTAAATCAAAGGAAAAATCTTAGGGATAATGATAGAAAGTACTCCTCTTCTTTTAGAAGTACTATTCAGCAAACCACAAGAATCTTCCTAGTAGTAATTGCAAAATGTAACCAAGGACGTCATAACTAGCAAATTGAGATGTAGCACAAAGTCTCCACCTGAATTGCTCAAGAGTGAGATACTAAGGACAATGAGTGCACAAAGTCATCCCAAGGTCCTTTACACAGAAACAAAAAGAAAACACACTAAAGGCAATTATGGGGGTACAAAGTCTCTCCACAGTTGGCTTCAGGACACTTTCTTGACTACTTTCACTAATTCTGCTTATGGAATTAAAAGAATAGAAGATATATTAAAGAAAAAGACATAAGAATAGTTTCCCCAACAACAAAGATATCACAACACAAAGTTTGAAAAGTCACTTGCTTTCTTATTCCAATAACAAAATATGATCAACAATCTAAGCTCAAAGTCTCAATAATGCCTTTCAATTTAGGCAGAGTTTTGTTTTCGATAATCAGAGAGAGAGATTAAAACAATAAAAGAGAGTCCCTTATATAGCCTCTTCAAGAAGGACTTGGGAAAATTAACACATCATGTTGCATTGAATTTTGTTAAGACATGTTGAAAACAGGTCACACTATTGAAAGTTTGCATCTTTCAATATCCACCTGCGGTCTACTTCTAAAAACATATCTGATGCACAAATGTTTCTAGTTATTCCTCCTCATTCCTCCTTTTTTGGTTATTTGAATCAATTCCTCGATTCAGTTTGATGCTTTGTTCCTTAGTCATTTCCTACTGGTCTTTTGAGAACCCTGTGGAAGATGACACTTGGTAGCTTCCACTGCATTTGATATTGAGTCTGAATAGATGACACGTGGCGGCTTCCATTGTGACTTTGAAGATGACACGTGGCAGCATAGTGGGTTTTCTATTTCTTCAAACTTTTCTTTTAGAGGAAAAAGTCCAAAGAAATTTGTTCGGATAATTCTTTCAGAGGAAAATTTTTGAAGAAATTCGTTCAGACAATTTTTTTGGAGGAAAAAGTTTGAAGAAATTCTTTCAAACAATTTTTCTGAAGGAATTGTCTCTTTGTCACTTTTGCTAGGGGAAATTTTTTGAAGGAAATCCCTTTGCTCTTTTGGCATTTGAATTGGTCCATTTACCCCCTTCTTTCCCTCCACAAGGGTTGTTTGAGCTCCTGAATTAGCCTTTCAGGTTTTTGCAACGGTTCACTTCAGCTTCTGAGTGTCCTCCGAAAGGGCTGTTTGCTCCTTGGAAATTTTTCTTAGGCAATTTTATATGAATCTCAAATTATGACATGTGGCAGCATCCACTACGTTATATCAAGTTTTTTGTTTCCTTCCTTAGTCCCTTTTGCTAAAAATTCCCTTCGCAAGGGCATTTGTGTCTTTAACACTTGGGGCACTCCTTTAAACTTGTCGCTTGAACCGACCGATTGAACCAACTTTGGTTCAACAGTTCAATGGTTCATTCCCTTGTTTCTATTGACTGCTTGAACCAAGATCCTTTGAAACAAGCCTCATTGAACCCATTAAACCTTGAATTCGTTGAACCTTTGAACCAAAGTGGTTCAATGGTTCAACGGTTCAATCAATTCATTCCCTAAAAATGGCTAAGTGTCAAAAACTTGTTCTTTTGATTCAACCTGCCTATAGAAGCCTTTAAACCTACTGAACCATTAGTCCATCACTTCCTTGTTCTTTTTAAACTCTTTGATCTTCATCACACTGGTTGAACCTTTGAACCTGTTGCTTGAACCGACCGATTGAACCAACTTTGGTTCAGGGCTCAATGGTTCAATCGGTTCATTCTTTTTATTTGGCTAAGTCCTTTTGATCTTTTTGAACCAAATGCATTGAACCATTTGGTCATTGAACCTATTGAACCTTGAACCCATTTAACCTTTGAACCAAAGTAGTTCAATGGTTCAACGGTTGAATGGTTCAAGCCTTCTTCTCTTTGATAAGTGTTTTAAAGCCGTTGAACCTTGAAGCAATTGAACATTGAAGCGGTTGAACTTTGAACCTTGACAAATGCACTTAACTCTTGCTGTTGATGTTGAACCTATTGAACCCATTGAACCAAAATGGTTCAAGGTTCAATGGTTCAATGGTTCAATCCTTACTTAGAACTTGTCGATGAACTTTTTTGGTTGAACCTTGTCATTGAACCAACTTTGAAATCACCTAAGTGTTGAGAGCTTGCTTTTTTCTTGTAGAGTCTGTAGAAATCAACCTGTGAAGCCTATAGAACTTGGCTTGTAGAGTCCATAGATTTTCTTCCTACAGAGTCCATAGATTCAAGCCTATAGAGTCCATAGATTTAAGCCTGCAGAGTCCATAGATTCTCTGAGAAGCTTGAAAAATAAAGAATTTAAATGCTCAGAACAAATTTTGAGAAGGGAAGAGATTATTTTGGTCTGTTGAACCAAAATAGTTCACATGTTGTCTCAAAAAATGAGAAGTCTATTTTTGGGGACAACAAGGTCGATTACCCTCCTTCCTTTCTCCCCATGGTGTAGGACCCATTATTTTGAGGTGCGATCAATCTAGATCTAGCCAGCCCTCATGAGATTTAGTACCTTTGTACACACTAAGTAACATCTATGACTAGTGGCCTTATAAGCCTCTTCAACCCATTGGTCACAAGTGAAATTGATGGTGTTTGACCCTGACTACCCATCCTCTCAAGAGAGCACTCCTTAATCATAAGGTTTGATATTCTTTGTGTTTTACACCATAATGTTATATATATGGTTAATCTCATCCTCGAAATCAATGCTTTCCACATAAGGGGTCCTTGGTCACTTGAAATGGGAATAACTACCCTTTCCTTGCCATTTTTTAAGGTCATATATCACTTCTTAAAGTGCATATTATCATTATTGGTGTAACACCATGGCCTTCCTAGAAGAATTGGATAGTTATCCTATTCAGCAAACTTGATTACCTTGAAGTCAACATGGAATTTGGTGCCCATAATATCTACAATGGTGCCCTCTAAAATTTCAATTGGCTACACTCAAATCTTGTTGGCCATGAAGAGTACATGGGGAGAAGGCCTCAAGGTTGGCCTACCCATCTTTTCCCATGCATTCTTGGTCAAGATATTGACCTCAACACCTATATCGATAAGGACATCATAGATGGACCATCCATTAATGGTGGCATTCACTAGGATTTCTTGGTCATACTCTATTTTTTGTGTATCCCTGACTTATCACACCCTTTCTATGCATGGCATGACAACTTCAACTAACTACTATCTTGCATTTTCTAGAAGCAAGCTCTTTAATAGGGGCAGCATCTCTTCTATTTGTAGGAGGCACAAGATCTCTATTATCTCTTTCACTTTAGCCTCTTATTTATCCTACTTTTTGTGAGAGGTAGTAGCCTATGCCTCTAAGTCTCACACTAGTTGGTGCTCTCCTTACAGGTTCTAGATCACACTCATGGATTATTATAGTATGCATTTTCGGCATATAGAATCTAGATAATTCATATATTTTAGTTTTGGATGCATAATGTGCTCTCTACAGCTCATCATCCCATATTCTAGGTGCAACTCTAGTATTGGCACAACTAGCAGTTGAGTGGTGAGTCCACTCTGAGTAGTTACCTATACTTTGATTAGCTCCATGCATGCTAGTTATGCCTTTGGAGCCCATTTCACATCTTTAAACTCATGAATAATCATCCTTACACTCTTATCATTATTAAGCCTACATTGGGTCAATTTTTTATATAAGTCAAGGCATTCCTCAACCGGATATGGTCCTTGATAATACCTACACATTGGATGCTTCAGGTAGTCATGTTGATAGTGCTCAATCAACTTGCACTTGTAACATGATTGCAATGGGAATCTTCCTCCACCATATCCTCCACCTTACCCTTTGGCACCTCTTTGGTTCCCATATCCAACATTCTATTGGCCATAACCATCATTTGCTTGGCTCACCTTCCCTCTAGCTATTGTAGTTACCTATCGTGTACCTTTATCCATGTTTTAGTGCATCTCATCAATTACTTGATAGTGAACTATGGTATGAGTGTGGGCATCACACAAATTTCAATAGAATATTGTGTTAACTTGACTAGTGAATTTCAACAAAGGGTAGTTGTGAACATCATGAACCTCATGACAAACTTCATAGCTGATAAGTAGTGTGTGTACATTCCTCTGAGGGTAGTTATTTTTATTATGGCCTTTCATCTCACAATCAGTGTACTATAAACCACTTTGAGCATCTTTTGAAAAACTAGAGGTCAAATTTTATATTTAGGAGGCCATAGATGCAATCTACACCTCTATGAAAGGGTTAATGCTTGTATCGGTGCTCCCAACTACCTCAACTCTAAGCATGGTTTCAAGCGCTTAAGGGTCTATGAAGTTTTAATAGACAAAACCCTTCTAAATGGTACTATAAATCCTCTAAAAAACCATTACACATGATTAGAGGGATGAATATTGTAAGGGATCTTAAAAAGGAGAGTCTCGAATCTAGCATTGTACAAGTGCACACTCTTTATTAATCCCTAGTTGATCTCCTTGAGCACAATGATGCTCTGCTGCTCAAACTTAGGTATATCAAATTCCTTCAAGAAGTCTCCCTTCACAGTGTCATAATCAACCAAATCTTGGTTAGGATCAAACTTCCTATACCAAGTATGGGCACAATCAAGCAAGTTTGTCATATATTGGGTTGCCTTACACTCAGACAGGGTTATTCCCCAAGTGTGTCATTGTAATTCACACTTGAGCACATGCTTTGAGGCATTCTCCATGCTTTGATACTAGGGTAGACACATGGTCATATCATAGTAAACCTAGGGTGGGGGAGTAGCCAGTGTCTAAGCTATTTTCCCCCCTAGTACTTGTCCTAATGTTGGTCCTCCAAGGCCCCCAACTATTAGTCCAAGCGTTGGTCCCATGGTTATTACTAGCACTATAGAAGATGATGGCATTGTAATACCAACTAGTAGCATGGGGCCACTTCTTCCAGGCTATTTCCCAAGTTTCATAGTTGACATTGGATAGACTGGGGTGCTTGTGCTCACATTCTATCTAGTCGGGCTAGTGCCTTGCAATCTAGAGGTATACAAAGTTCTAGTCTAAATTTATAAAATGATCAAAGTCTAAATTGGCAATGAGGTCAATTATCAATCTTTTATCTTCCTATGGGGGATCTAGTACATGAGCTCTCATCATAGGTATAAAGGGGGTAGGTGCATCAGATACATCTCCAATGGTCAATCTCTACTAGGACCCCAAGCATTAACATATAAACTATGGAGCTTGTTCTATAGATTCAAGGGTTCCTCCCTTTAGGCACTATTTCCATTCAAGAGATCCTTCCCCATGCCCTTCCTACTTACTATGGGTCCTTTTGGCACTTTCAAGTTCTAGATTTTCCACCATCTTGTGCCTCTTCTTATTGTAACCCTATCTCTTGATCTCTCAGGTGTCAATCTACCCATCCCCTTCTATTGTGTCTCCCCTACACATCCCCTTCTTCCATGTTACACTGCTCATAAATGAGAAGACTTTATCCTTCCATCCTTACTATTTCAAATCCATAATCCACCATCAATTTTTTAGCTTAGTGTTGAGTTATTTCATAAATGTGCCTCTAGGTTCATGTAATAACTGATAATCTACTTCTTCAGGGTAGGAGTACATCGATATTGTGAACTCAAGCATGTAGTTGTTTAGTGCCCTTTGCCACCATTTGTCCATGGATATAATCCAAGTGGCATATAAGTTATCAAGCCTCTCTATGTGCTCTTTCATCCACTCAAGCCATTATCCATTACTTTGACTTTTGTGTCTCGCATAAGTAGCCAACCATCGATACACTTGATCCAGTAGTTCATAAAAGAAAACCTCATACAAGGCATCATATAAGTGGTTCTAGACCCACTTCCTTAGGTTTTGTCCCCTACAAGTTAGATGCCTTAGTGGAAATCTATCTTCCACTCATTTCAACCAGCATTAGATGTTCTTGAGGGAGAGTTGGAGCATTGTCCGGGTGCACCATTGAAGCAACAAAATTCAATAGGTCCCAACAATAGAACCAAAATGTATAGAAAAGTAGGTGTTTTGGTCATAAGCTTAGTTAGGTGCTTATCTAGTTGGTCAAGTCAGATTTGGGCTTGTTCAAACATGGTGCAAGCCTTGACTAATACTATAGTGATCAACATTTAACAATAGACTATGTTGACATCACTTCACATAAGGTGCAAGCCTATGTTCTCACCTGAAGTGCAACAGAGAAGGGATCGAGGTCTGTGTTGGGCTAGTTATGCTATGGTACAACTCCATCCTTTAAGAAATTTTTTTAGTGCACAATATTGTTTCATTCATTGGTGTAATCATTTGGTAACCTTGGCTTAAAATCATTTAGGCACTTAAGGGGCAACTAGGTATCTAGTTGAGGGCCTTAGGCATTGGTTTGCACTTAGGCATAGGCATCATTGCAAGGCATAGGATCTTACCCATACTTAGAGCATTTCTTATATTTGGAATGAGAGACCTCATGAGCTATAGGCATGCTAGAGATGAGTTAACTTACAAACTTTTAAGAGCTCAACATACATATTATAGACTTAAGCATTTAATCCATTGAACATTGCACAAAGATTTCATCATTAACAAAGTTCAATAACAATACATATATAAGTCAATAGAAACTAATCATATGCTTGAATTAAGTTTTTAAAGGCCCAGAGGCTCATACATGAGCATAGGCATTACAATGGGGAACATCAAAGGCATCCTGAACTAAGCTCTAACTTTAATGGTGAACATAACATCTAGACTTAATCTACTAGGGCTTTGCTACTCCATTCATCTCCCTTTACTAATTGGTCTCAGCTTCCTTTTATAGAGCTTTAGATCATCTTAGGATCATGGGGAATGGATCATGTTGATCACCCATGCACCTATTAAATGAAGGTTGATCCAAAAAGGAGTTTTTAAATGCCTGCCAATTGGTGCCACTAGATGAAAAAATAGAAATCATCAAAATTGATTGCCTCATGCCCAAGAGTTTATTGTGTTGGCATAGATTCTATTACTTAGATGGATTTGGGGCCCAACACTTTTGTTGTAGTTTCTAAAATGACATATATTCATATGATAGTATCCCTAATTGTAAAATATGGATGTAAAATTTATAAAATGGATGTTGAGAGTGAATTTTTTACATGATGATTTAAATGAATAAATTTACATGCAAAAACCACTAGGTTTTGTTTAACATGATTAAGAACATCTAGTTTGTATATTTAAAAAGTCATTATATGGTCTTAAATACGTGCCAAGGGCAAGGTACTCTAAAATAAATGAGTATTTTATAATATCATGATTCAAAAGAAGTAAAATGAATCTAAATATGCTTTTAAAGCATAATGATGATCAAATTATTATTGTTGTATTGTACGTTGATGATCTAATCATTATCGGGGTTCATATGTCATGTATTGTAGACACCAAGGAACAAATTTAAAAGGATTTTGAGATAGGTGAATTAGGCCTAATGCATTATTTTTTGGGTATGAGAGTATGGAAAGAAGAAGATAGGATCTTGCTTTATCAATCCAAATATGGATGACTTGAGAAAATTTAGGATGCTTGAGTGTAGACTAGCTACTACAACATTTGAAGTTGGATTAAAATCAAGTGTTAACTCTAACTTAAAAAAGGTAGATGGAACATTGTATCAAAAACTTGTTGTTAATCTCTTGTACCTCACTATTACTAGACTAGATATTACATATATAGTTGGAATTATTTCTAGATACATGGGAGATCCTCATGTTGACCATTGAAAAGATTCCAAAAGAATACTAAAGTATATTTGAGGTACATATCAACTTGGAATCAAATATAAAAAAGGAGGTGAAGTTACCTTAATGGGATATATAGATTCAAATCATGCAGGTGATGTAGATGATAGAAAATCAACTTTAGGATATGTATTTCACCTTGGTTTAGGAACAATCTCATGGAGCAATAAGAAGCAAGTTATAATGTCTCTTTCATCTACAGATGATGAATACGTTGGTTCTTTGAAGGCATCTCAAGATGATATGTGGATAAGAAGATTACTTAAGGAAGTTCATCTACCACAAAATCATCCTATATTTTGTAACAATCAAAACACTATAAAGTTATCAAAAAATCATGTATTCCATGCTAGATCGAAACATATTGAGGTACACTTTCACTTTGTTCATGACTTGATAGATGAAAAGGTGGTGGAGCTAAATGTTTATGGAAAAAAGACTAAATCATAGATATATTAACTAAATCATTATCTATACTTAAATTTGTTAAATTTTGAGATATGTTACTTCTTGTGGTTATTCCTCTTAAAGAAGTACATATAAAGCCTTAGGTAAAATATTATGCTTTATAAATGGGTACTTTACTAGGGCAAGTTTTTAGGACCCATATTAGGATTTTGTAACCCAAATAAACATTATGGGGGGGGGGAAGAGGGGTTGGAATAATGTTTATTTATGCCACATAGGACTTTTTTTGTCTTCTTCTAGAACCATCCGCTTCTTCTAGACTCTTCCATCTTCTAGAATCTTTCCTCTTCTAGATCTTTCTTGTCTAGAATCTTCCCAACTTATTTTACACTTATATTATCCCCTATAAATAAATCAATCACCCCCTCATGAAACTCAATGAAACCCCTTAAGATCTGATTGTAAATTTCATTTTTTATTAATAGATATTGTTCATTATTTGATTTTCTCTGTCAATGAGATTTTGGGTGAAGATAAATGGGTTGTCCATGCATATTGTTTAAGGGTTAGATGTCAGGATTGTGGTGAAGGAACTCAAGATTTATGTGGAAGTTGGGAGGGAAGATGATGGGATTTTTAAGGTAGAGTAAATTTTTAGGAGAATGAAAGAAGTTATGATTAGAGATCAGAGAAGATGTGCAAGTGAAAATATGGATAAACCACAAGAGATGATATTCAGATAGCAACGATATAAGGGAAGGTATATATAGGAGTTTATTGCTCACCTTGTTAAGTTAAGACAAAGTTAAATGGTTTTAATAATTGATATGTATTTAAGTTTCCAATATTATTTGATTATATTTATATTTAAGTGAGATAGTATTTATTGATTGTATTTGTCATAACATGAGGTAGTATTCCCACATTTTATTAAAACAAAATGTAGATTTCTACTTAAAATTTTATAATATTTTTTTTCAATATTTCTGACCATACTTCTTGAATCATTATCTATTCTTTTGTTCTTTAATCTTGATGATAGTTTATGCAGTCCAATCTAAAATGTTGATTTGAATTTTTTACATAATTTTAACTAGAAATATGCATTTTATTTATTGTATTTATCTTATTACAAATATATGTAAAGTAGAATCACATGTTTTTGTGGGTGTTATCATTACAAGGATGGATATGTCAAAATTGGTCTTTAAAAGATATAAATATATAGCATCAAAACTAAAAACCTTGTGCATATCAAAGCAGAGCATTAACTTATCATTTATTGACAATAGTTTCTAGTTTCCACCATAGGTCATATCATAATTTGTATTAGTGCTTCTTATGTAGATGTGTTATTAGGTTAAATTAAAAAATAAAAATCTTATATGTTTCCAAAACAAAGCTAGAATAGTGGGCAGGGGGTTGTAATTGTGATAACCACTAATATAAATGAGATGTGCATGTTTTGACTGAAATGGCATAATTGGGGCATGTAATCAAAACATAGGTGCATTTCTCCACATAAGTTCATATAAGGAATCGATCAAAAGGGGTCCACATAATATTTTTATTTGTATTATTGGAAGAGTGGATGGGGAAAGGATCTACACTTTGTGAAGGCTGGGAATGGTAGAGTGCATCCATGAGCATAAAGACAAAGTGATAGATGCATGATACACCTATGCTTGATATAAAATTGTCTAACCACCCTGATGTGATTAAAAACACACTAAAGATAAAATTGTGGTTGATATAAAATTGTCTAACAACCATGATACACGGGTCATCTTATATTTATATGGTCATCCCTAGTGTACATTATCACTTGAAAGTCCTTGTCATTTCCCTTAACCATCATCACACAACTCACCTTTAAAATATTTCACTATTTATATGTTTTGCATGGAATTTCCCTTTCTTGTAGGGGTTTGACTATGGTGTTTTCTTGTGTTCTTAAACCTAATGTTAATTACTCTTAGGTGTCAATGTATTGTTAGCATGGATGAATGGAAGATACAAGATGGAATCTAGGACCTCAATGTATTGTCCCTGTATCAATGATAGTATAATGTTGAATCAAGCCTCACATCAGACGTGGAGTCATGTCACAATCAAATCAACATTCATGACATCCTAGTCCACCCTTGAAAATAGAAAATGGCCAATATAAAATGTCATCACCCTAAAATCTACATCCCCATTTGTTATAGGTGCATGACATGTAAATCCAAAGAGATGCGCTAAATCCAAAGTTATTGTATGATATTGGCCCTCTAGTATATAGTATTAAATAATATATAATATAAAATACCCTATATTATGTAGTTATTAAATATTATGATAAAATTGTTAAATAAATATTATATATTTAATTTAATATCATACATATTTATTTAATAATATATAAAATAATAATATATGTTTTATATCTTAATATAATAATTTTATTTATTTATTTAATATTATATATAATAATAATATATCTTTTTGTCACTTACCTTTAAAATATTCTATATTGTAGGGATTCGTCACTGCCTCTACAAGAATAGCAAAAATATTGATTATCATTGTATCAATTCCAACATTAGCATTGGGTGACACTAGAGGAGGGGTTTGAGACCCATAAAGTGGCTAATGAGACAACTGTGTACCTAATCCAAGCACTGGCTCTCTACATTATCTACCCATGTGTAATACACAAGCTTCTTGCCATATGCCACTGTGGCATGAAACCCACATAAGCTCACATAGAACCTCTCCACAGCCACATCTACTGAGGTAAGAACCAAGTACATTGTGTTGTTGTTGTTCACCATTGAGGTTGCACTTTCCTTGAGGATTGCCACATTGGTGAGGATAAAATAGATCTGATAAACTGAAACCAAATTCAGTGATACTAGTAGAATATTTCATCTAAAATATAAGAGAAATGGAATACACAAGAATCTACTTGGGAAAATAATTTTAGGTAAAAAACCCAACTCAGAAAATTCCTTATTGTATTAGCTCAATTTTCTATAATACAATAATGTACTACTAATTTTTATATTGTGCACAATGACTCATTTATTGTATTAACTTAATTATTTACAATACAATAATGCATTGTCAAGCTCTAATTGTGCTCCAATACAATTATTTGAATCCTTTATTGTATTAACTCAATCATTTACAATACAATAATGCATTATCAAGCTCCAGCACTATTATATTTTTTCCATTATATGTGTAAGTATATATACTCACATCAATAGGAAAACCATGGGCACCAAAACCATGGGCCCTAAAACCATGGGCACCAAAATCATGGATACCAAAACCATGGGCCAAATATCTAATATATATATCTAATAACTATCCAAAACATAATAACTTTAGTTAATGTCCATCTACATCACAAACACTCTGGTTAATGTCATCTACATCATAAACACTTTAGCTAAAGGTCATCTCCATCACAAGTACTTTAGCTAATGGCCATCTCACCCACAAGCATTTTAATAATGGCCATATCCATCACAAGCAGATTACTTAAAGGCCATCTCCATCACAATCACTTTATCTAATGGCCATCTCTATCACAATCACTTTAGATAATGACCATTTACATCATAATCACTTTAGTTGATGGCCATCTCTATCACAAGCACTTAGTTAATGGTCATCTACATCATAATCAGTTTGGTTAATGACCATCGACATCACAAGAACTTTAGCTAATGGCCATCTACATAACAATGAATTTATATAATGGCCATCTCCATCACAAGCACTTGCATAATAGGAATCTCCATTACAAACACTTTGGTTAATGGCCATCTACATCACAATAACTTTAGCTTTCTGAAATGTTTATCAATATCTCTTTACATAGAAACTAAGTAATAAAATAGCTTAATGAAAGTATAAATAAATACATGGAAAATATACAACATATTTCCAACAATCTCCCACTTGTTGAATACTTTCCATAGGAATCACACGGCCATACCTTCAACAACTATGGGAAATTATGCCCATTAAGTTTTTGCACCAAAACCAACTTGATCATGACCATGTCATTATCGATCAACAACATTTAATATACATAAATAAATATGATTATAAATTTATCACCATCATTTGTAATAAACACAAGGATCAACAATTTTTGTAGAACTCAAAAATTTGAAGGACAATCATCCATCCCTTTCACCATGTCTTTAGTCTGCAACATGCGAAGAACTTTTTCACTAATATGGCCCGACCTCTAAAGATAGAACATTATCTCCTTTACCAAAGTCAATGCACATGTTCCTGCTTCAACCTTAGTCTCAAGAACCAAAAACTATAACATGAGCTACTAACCATAATTACATCAAGCCATAACAAATTACTAGTGTACATGCCCCTTGCCAATACCATGGCTCCACACACCATCTTACACCTATCTCTATTGATAATATAATGTGACTACATCTTCCACTTTTGTCTCTAATGTATCACTAGTGATATCCATCAATAGATCATCCCATAAGTCTGACAAAGGGCATAAAAACATTATACACCTTTCTTCATAATCCATTTTGACATTCATAGATGATAATTGACTTAACACAGCTTTGAATACATTTAGGTGCTTTGCAAACAAGTCACCATCATTCATTTTCAATGAATATATATTCTTTTATAGGAATGGTTTTTTTACCAGTGAATTGGCCTAATACAATGTTCCCAACTTATCCCAAATAATCTTTGCATTTTTTCAGTTGAAACATCTAGTAATATTAAATTCAACAAACATAATATGATAGAGCTTCTATCTCTCCTTTCCATCTCTATCATTGTGTTTCTTGTAATTCTCCTTTGCTAAAAATATTCTCACACACAAGCTCTCACTCAAAATAGTAGTTTATCACAAGTTAAAGAAAAACCCAACTCTTCACACAAAGCTAAAACCTAGCTCTAATACCAAATGAAGAGACAAATACTGATCTAATAAACTAAAACCAATTGAAGCGATACTAATAGAATATTTCAGCTAAACACATAAGAGAAATGGAATACACAATAATCTACCTAGGAAAACCCTTTTGCATAAAAAATCTAGCTCAAAAACTTCTTTATTATATTAACTCAATTTTTTACAATACAATAATGTACTACCAATTTCTATATTGTGTCAAATTACTCATTTATTGTATTAACTCAACCATTTAAAATAAAATAATGCATCTCCAAGCTCTAATTTTACATAATGACTCCTTTATTGTATTAACTTAACTATTTATAATACAATAATGCACTACCAAGCTCTAGCTCTATTGGACCCAAATTTTGTAATATATTCTAAGTATTTGGAGCCGTAAGCATGAAGATACAAGGGCATGGGAAGATCACAAATAATAATGGCATGGGAAAGAATGATTCAAAAGAGAGAAACATGGGATAACATCATAGAAAACCTTGGTGCAGATGGGTGAGATGCAAAACACAAGGAAATGGAGAATAAGAAGCACAAAACACAAGACTTAGAAAAGCATAAGACTAGGACAAGGATGTAGGAAGCAGAGATGGTTAAAAATTAGTTCATTAAAGTATCAGAGATTAATGGGAGTGTGATTCTAACACTGGCTCTTGAAGGAGGAGGAACACAAAAGTAAATATCTTTCATAAAGAGAGTATATAGGGACTGTTGGGATCGTTTCAAAAGGGACTTAATTGTAATAGCTCATCGTGACTTCTTTTTTTGAAATAGTCATTGGATTGTCATCTATAATATATTAATGATGCAAGTAGATAAGGGGTTTGCTTATGTATAAATACCTCTTTAGCTTCGATTAAAAAGTGTTTTTGAATATAGATGTGTTGTTGCTATCAAGATAAAGATGTAGAGAAAACATGTACTGAATGAGATACCTTTATAATCTTATCAAATGAGATTAATGAAACTAATACTTTACAAGTATTACTGTGTTTAATCTATTTTGTGTAATTCTTCTTTATGATACTAGATTTCTTGCATTATGTGAATGCATCAAATGACTAACTATGGAATAACATTTATAGTTATAATGATTAAATGTGTTAATTCAAGCACCCAACATTCATCCATCCACCATCGCACGATAGAACTAACGTGAAATAGTCTAGGTTATGTACCATGGGTGAGTGTGTGAGGTCATTCACGTGATATGTCAGCATGCTAGCACATTGGCTTCTCCCTTCTTCTAAGCACATTACTATTACTTATGGATAAAAATAAAACTCAATAGTTTGGTTCTATTATTAGGACCCATTGAATTTGTTAGCATGATGGTAGAAATATTCTCATGTGGTTATCTTTGGAAAAAATAAAGCATTAGGTTAGTACCATAGAGGAAAACTTTGTGATTCATCATCTTGGACTAGGAGTTTCTGCACTTACATGGGTAGAGCAACAATTATATGATTATCTATAGGAAACATTCTTTGTAGAATTACTTGTTCACTTTCATGTTTGGCCTTCAACATATGTGCAAGATAATATAATAAATTATGGATGAAAGGCTCCTTGGTAGCAAAAAAATAACTAATTGTATGTGTTGCCCCTTTCTAGCTTATTGAAGGAGAATAGTACAAACTTTGCTAGGATGAAGTATTATGAAGGTCCATAATGTAACATGAGTGCGCAAAATTCCTTTAGGAGGTTCATGAGGGTGTCACAGGATGACATTATGTTGGTGATTTAACATCACAAAAATTCATACTAAGTAGGTTATGGTGGCCTACCTTATTTAAAGATGTCAAAGCTTATGTGTGCTAATGTGATATATGTCAGTGCGTATGTAAACCAAATCAAAGGGATGTTATGCCTCTTCATCCCATACTTGCTCATGAACCATTTGAGAAATAATATATTGATTTACTTAGGCCCATTCACCCAACTACATGATGAACTAACATGCTATACATCATTATTTCCATAGACTATCTCACACGCTGGGCTAAATCAATGCCCACACATGATTATACTATTGTGACTATCATCAAATTTCTAAGGGAAAATATCATCACATGGTATGGATGCCCTTTAATTTTAACAAGTGATCATGGAACTAAATTTCTCAATGAAATAATGCACATCCTCTTGGTTGAATTCATGATTGTGCACCATGTGACCACACCATACCATCCTCAAGTTAATGTCACAATTGAAGCCTTCAACAAGATCCTAGGTCATACACTAACCAAGATTTGTAATATCGATCAACTGATTAGGATGATTTATTTTACATGGTCGTATGGGCATGTAAAACCACATACAAAAGGTTGAACAAGAGTACTCTTTTTAACCTTGTCATTGTCATTGAGGATATCTTACCACTGGAGTTCCTTGTACCCTTTTTATGTATTATATGTCTTGAAAAATTAGATGATGAGGATTCCCTTAAACTATGCATGGATGTTCTATGTCAGCTAGATGACATGTGCTTTCTTGCACACTAGATCCAAGGAGTTGAGAAGCAAAATATAAAGCCTGACATGATTGACTTATCAAAACCAAAAAAAATCATATTGGTATGCATGTCCTAGTCTATGATTCAAAATTTGTGCACCATTCAGGAAAACTATGGATCCAATGGGAAGGTCCATTTATTTTTCATGTTGTCCATCCAATAGGCACTTGTAAATTGTAAATATTATATTTCCAATTCCTATCAGGCCATTTCAATGGTAATTAGCTTCGGCCCTACCATTATGTGTAATCATTCCATTTAGTGAATAAAGCATATGCCACTAGGTTAGTCTAGGACTTTATATTATTTTAAAATAAGCATGGCATTCATTGTGCACCTTTTATATTTTATTTTTTCCCTCTTTTATCCTCTTTTGGTATTTATCACTCTATTTATCTTTCTTTCTTGACATGAATTTCACTAAGTTATGATGTGGAGGACCATGAACATATTTTAATATGGGATAGGTTTTAAGGATGGATAATATATTTAAGCTAAAAGCATCAAGAAGAACATAAATAAAGCATGCAAAGAGGAGATGATTAAAGGAAGTGCATAAGAGGAGGAACATAAAGGAAACACATAAGAGGAGGAATGTGAAGGAAGCATGAAAAAGGGGGTGCATAACCCAAGAATACAAAATGAAGATGACAAAGAGTACAACTATAAAAATGGGTTAAAATAGAAAAGGTAGTCTCTCATGATTAAAATGGGAAATTTGAATTATTAAAATTGGCATGCACACCAATAAAAGTGCAAAGGATGGTACATGTATTTATTAATGATGGAGTGGTATAAATGGCAAGTGTGCCTAATAGCAATCAAGATAGGTAGTTTAAAGCATTAAATGGTTGAAGCGATGAATGACAACGTGGAGAGGTTAATGTGAAAATTTGGGATAGACTATAAAGGATCATGAAGCTTCCCATTTTCATTTTTTACTATTGAAAAATTGAAAATTATAGAGTTTAAACCAACAAAAACAAGAAACGAAGAAGGCCTCTACATAGTGCTTAAATTTACAAAAGCATAGAGATTGAGGTGACAAGCATTCAAGAAAAGAGGAGTGGAAACGTGTCCAAACAAGCAAGAGAAATAAAATTTGTAGGTTTGAGGCATTAAATCCACCATTAGAGGAGGGTGAAGCAAGAAGCTAAAGTGTTTTGGGTGTATAACAAGGAATCAAAGCGTATTCATTTGGAATAATTGGTTAGCTATGCATTAACCTTTGGGGACCCTAAATGGTGATGTAGATAAAATAAAAAAGTAGTAAAAGAGATCCACTTCCAATTATTCCTAAAGTAGAATAATAAAAGGTGTATAAGGAAGCCCCATTTATATTCAAGAAGGGTCTAATGAATGCATTGCGTAAGTCAAGGACACCACAAATCTAGCAGAAGAGACATCTAATGGAAAGGCACTAAAAATGGTGTGCGTGAGAAATAAGGTTGCTACAACACCACCACCCTCTCCTATATTGGTTGAGGAAATACAATACCTAAAGAATTTTTGTGATCATATGATTGGGAATCTAAGGTTTCCACCTATCATATCCTTGATTACAATCATCACCAGACTAACAGGACTATCAGTTGGAGTACTAGAACACTAGTAATGAGATAACCTATGATCTCATGGTTTACAATTTACTAGAGGACATGGGGGTGCTCTAAATATTCAAACTACCTTATTTTGTGAAAACTTAGGAGGTAGCTCACTTTATAATTCCATGCATTCATGAAAGCTACCTCTATTTTTTTGGGTGCAAAATGAGGATTACCCTTGAACAAATCAATAAATTAACTAGGTTACTTTGATATGGAGTTGATATCGACACAATCTTGAGGATCAGGAAGTAATTGATAAAATGGTGATGGCACTATAATATAAAAAATAAGGCCATGCAATGTACATTACAAGCTTGACAGATCCTAAAATTAGAGTAGCTACATGCTTGGCCACATCCAATCTAGGAGGCGTAAATAGGTGGAAGGAGGTGGATATGGCCCACCTCTATGTGACCATCCAAATGGATAAGGGAACAAATTGTAATTACTTAATGTAATTTACCAATAAAATTGAACAAGATGCTAAGAAGGCCCATTGTCTACCCAACCATAAGTTTCTTTGAGGCATAATTTTGTTGTTACTATTTTTTGATGAGATTGGCATCCCAAAGTATCTGGTAAGAAACTAAAGTGGGTGTACCCACCTAATCATAATCCCCCTATCAAAATGTTTACACAATTCACATGCCCCAATGCTATCCAACCCTTTTATACAACAAAGATGAAGGGTTAGTTTGATGGCATGAAGGAGGCATGTGGGAATGAATGATGCATACCAAAAGAGATGCCTATATAGATGGGAAACTATGTTGCATTTGCTATAAATCAAGACTATTCCCTCATGCAAATATGGATGGTAAGCACTAACCAATTATCACCATGGCTCAAATTTCCTTACACATTCACTTCCAGATATTTTATGGACTCTAAAAATTGCATTGAGGATGTGCACCCTATAACTATTGAGGTGGATAATATTGATGTTGATATTCATACTTTTCATAATATTTACATCTATCTAGGAAGGCAAACATATGTATAATAACACGAGATTGATAACACTGATATTAACCCCTACAAGATAGTGGTGCAAGTGCAGATTTAGGTGATCTTCTATATGCTCAGGCCCTAAAAGAAAATATCAAGAAGCCAGGAAGTGGATAAGGAACCATTCCCCCCTCAACCATGCACTCATGGTGAAGAATGAGCACAAATTAAGGAGAAGAGACCAAGACCAGATGCCACCAGCTCAAGTAAGGCATAGGAGGAATATCTTAGGGCCAAGCCCAAATGATAAAGGTGAACACCATCACTGACAAGATCCTAAAGGCTACTTACATACCCAAAGGATGGCATTGCTTCACGCCATTCTACCCAAGAAGATCCTAAGAAAGAAGTTCCTTGAGTGGTGATTCCAGACATAGGTGAGATATCTCTGGAAGCACAACCTACCAAGGAACCCAATCTTGATCCTAATGAAGCATAGCCTACTAATCCTAATAAAGAACATGTTACTAATGAGCAGTAAATCAGCATTGAAATTCCAAAACCTAAAGTAGTAGACAGAGGGGAAGGCCCCAACATATAATAACTTGGTGCTGGTACTAGTGGATAATGAGATAAGAGTCCTGAAGTTATTGATATAGAGTGTGATCCTTAAAAGGGCAAAGAACTTATGCAAGAGGTATAACAATAGAAATAAACAAATCAGGAACCTCCCATTTGTGATGTATTCCAATAGGACACACGGGATAAGCAACTATCTTTGTCAGGTTATTTCCCTAAACATGATTCCATGAAACAAAATTGACATGAGATGTATTTTTTTATGAGAGTGTATCATGATGAAGAATGATTTAAGCTTCCAAAGGCTAGCACTAACATAAGCCTAGAGGTGGAAAATGTTCCAGACATGCTTTGGGTAATTCCCATGATGTGTTCTCCAACACAAGTAGGAGCTACCTCATCAAGTTTGCCCTAGAGGTTTCTATAAAAAACATTCTCAACAACCATGATGTGGGAAAACTTTGCTACAAACATAGGGAGGTCATCCAGTTGTACCAGGAAGATCATAAAATGAGGTGTAAGCTCAAAGGAGAAATTGAATAACTCAATCACTGACTCGATGTTGTTGAATCATCTCGACTTAGGAATTTGGGTCTTTGCCAAATAATTTTGAGGAGTGAACTAGTGTTTACGGGTGGTATTCCCATTAGTGATGAATCCATTAATAAATTGGAGACATTTTTGGGCCTCTTTCTGAAGAAATGTAAAAACATGATGGATCCTAAATAAGAGAATCTATGGACCATCAAACAGTTCACTAAGGCCATGGACATTTGCAATAATTTTTTGAATAAATTGATCACCACTATTTCCATAATCAATGAGGGTTTTTGTCAACTTAACACAACCAAGTAAAATTTTAGAATCATGACTGCTACGAGAGGAACAAAAATGCCAACAATTGGTTGATAATGCATTGAATATCAAGGACAAGACTCAGTGCACAAAAGTGTTCCAGGACATTAAAGAACTAGACAAAAAAATAAGTGCCCATCAATAACAACTGAATGTTAGTTTCTCAGCTCTTCGAGGATAGGTTTTGGTAGAGGTCAAGGCCCTCAAGGATGCTAAGAAAGTTGCAATTACTTAGCTTGAGATTTTGACAACTTAAGCTGATAGTTTTATGAAGCAACTGGAGGAGATGAAAATATTTTAGCATAACTATTTACTAGAGAATGGATTCCTTCATGAAACAAGAATGATATAAAATTCCTAGTGTTGTTGGTGCCATCAAAAAATTGGAATAAAGAAGAAAAACATATTGTAAACTTCATATAAATTATGGGTAGAATGTTGACCAAACTAGCACACATATACTATAGAATGGATTCCTTCATGAAACAAGAATGATATGTGTTGGGAGATGAGTAAAAAAATTAGGCTAAGAGTCTTATAGTATAACATGTGGGCTTCCACATGTTTTATATTGACAGTCTCAATATCTTTTGTTGTCTTCTTTTACAAATTACTAATTGCCACCTATAACCTCTATTACAAATATCATTCTTGTTTACTCATCTCCCAACACATATCATTCTTGTTTCATGAAGGACTCCATTCTATAGTATATTTGTGCTAGTTTGGTCAACATTCTACCCATAATTTATATAAAGTTTACAATATGTTTTTCTTCTTTCTTCCAATTTTTTGATGGCACCAACAATAATAGGAATTTTATATCATTCTTGTTTCAAGGACTCCATTCTCTAGTAGAGGAATTTTATATCAACATTGTTCAATTCTTAGCAAAGTAATCAACACATAATTTTCATTTATGCAATTCCCCTATGCACACAATGATCAACAAACTTTATTACATTTCACATTTGAAAGGTGGTTTAATTTAATTGCTTGTAAGTGTTTTTTTTTTTTGTGTCCTTTAACTAAATTTTATCATATTGAATAATTAAAATCTTGAGATTTATTTGTGATCTCTATACAAAAATAAATATTTATCACAATTTTTTTTATAATTCCTTTTTTCAAATAGTTGTTCATTATTCATTTATTTTCATTTGTGTTTATCTTCTATTTGAATCCTTATCAAATTAAACTTACTATAACATAAAATCTTATCGATATCGATATCAGTAGTGCACATCATGATCATAAAGGCTATGGATAAGGGTATAAGTAATCCCTACCTGTACGTGTCATTATGTGAACATGGATTTTTTAGCAAATAAAGTAATATCTAAAACTACCCTGCACGTGCAAAGAATATAGCAGGATGTTAAAAAAAATATCTTGAGCTTCTTAATCCACCAAATGTGTTGTAATTCACATGTGACAAAGAGAATGAAAATTTTAATATATATTATTAACAAATGTCCTTAGTAACATTTTGCAACATTCCCATGTTATTTGAATTTTTAAAGTATTTACTTTATTTGTAAGTTTGTAGCTTTAATTTATTTGTAACTTTGTAAGTCTCAGATCCTTTAGTGAGGGTTTTGTGCTTGGTGAATGGGGAGTAAAACCCAATGTGATACATTTATGAGGCCATATATAGGGCCAAAGAGCCCATCCAAAATGTTTAAAGTGGGGATGGTAGTAAATTTGATCCCATTTGGGAGTTAATTGATAAGAGGTGCAATAATCAACTCCACCAACCCATCCATGTAGTGGGATACAACCTTAATCCCCTGTTTTACTACTTTTATGGCTTTAGAGATGGTAATGGGGAGTTATGGAGAGCCTCTCAACATGAATTGAGAGTATGATACCTAAGATTGAGATGAGGAACATCATTATTTTAAAGTTACAAAACTATAGTAGGTTAAGGGGGCTCTTTTCTTTAGCATAATTTATTTGAGGGAGATCCACTCAGTCACTAAGTAATAAAAAATGAAACCTTTACTTATACCTTACAAGTTACAAATTTATAATTATTAATTACTAAAAAAAAATTGACTATCTTGTTTGTAGGTTCATGGTGAGAATATTGGGGTGCAAATACCCCAAATCTTACAAGGCTAGCTCTCTGAATTTTATCTCAAACTTGTAGAACTTTTGGATGTGAGTGCAACTAGAGTTTATTTGATGTTATTCACATGAAGAAGTGTAATAATTGAGTCAACAATGCCTCATGACCTAGTTTTTGTGCAATACAACCTTTGACTTTGCACAAAAAAGGTGGAGGACACATCACAAGAGCCTATCAATTTGGATGAGATCAGTCCCTATAGTGATTGGACTATAGTGGATGAGGAGACCCCCATGTTCATAGATGAAAAGATTGTTGTTTTATAGAGGCAAGCTATGGAGGGTGTAGTAGAAGTAGGAGAGCTTGGATTGGATGACATCCATGTAGATGTTGTCGAAGATGAGGAGTAGTCACTTTTATTTGGTATCAAGATGGAGCCACAGGCACAAAGTTATATGTAGAGTGAGTAAGGGCAACAAAGTGCAAGAATTAAACTATCCCAGAATCCCATATTTTTCACTAGAAGGGGGAAGAGGAAATTGTAGATTCTTGTAATTTGTATTAGTTTTTTGTTATATAAGTATCAATTTGTTATTGTATAATTATATTCACATGATTATATGATTTTATACTCTATTTATATTCACATATAATATAAAACACTTCCCCAACATTTTATAGACTCATTTGATACTGATTGTAACTACAATTTGTATATAACTAATGTTGTTTAAGAAATTTGAATATTTTTTGAAGTTGTCGAGTATTTTAGAGTACTAGCAAGTGGTTGTTAAGTATTTACCGATTAAATTTTTAGGGGGTTGGATGAATACTCACCAAGTATGAATATGTAAAATATGCAATAGATAATGGACAATTGGATACCAACCCAACCTAAAGAGAATAAAAAAAAATTCAAGGTATGGAAGAAATTTTTGGAAAAATTCAAAATTTGGTGGCCTTATAGATGTGTTACACCACCATCTAGTTTAATTGTAGCTAAGATCACTTCAAGTTTTATCCAATCTTTGCCCAAAAATTGTATTTTTTACTCTATTATAGGGATATTCCAATTATATATTATCATATGATTATTTATTTCTTTTACAAAGGTGAACATTTTCATTTCAACTTTTTTCCTTGTCTTCTATTCTCTTACCTCCTTTTCTCAACATATCATTTTTTTTTTGAACTTCTTGGTAATTTTTTTAACTATATGTTTTTTAATATATTTCCCCTATTGTATGTAATGTCTTCCTTCCCCCATGTTTACAATATCCCTCCAATTCTTCCATCTCCTGGTTATGCTTTGTAGCTACTAAAAAATGTCTCACCTTTTTTCTTGTAAATTTAATCTAGAAAATCAAAAGGCATGTGAAATAATGGTTGTATAGCAGTTAGTCACCACCTTTAGTAATATCAATATTGTATATTTATGATGATGTTTTAAGCTATCACCAATGTTGTAAAAGGGCAGTTAACAAATCAATTATTAGGTAAACTAGAGGAAAGTGGTTGTGCCTTATTTAGAAATGGAGAAGCTTATGTATTGTCAAAACCTTTTAGCGACAATGAACATGGGAGTCAAGGAAGTGAATCTATGTGTGAGATATTTTTTATTTTAAATTGTTCAAAGTCAAGTTTACATATAAATTTTCAATGTAAGTTCAATGCAACAGTCAACAATAGAAGCAATGGCTATTATAGCATAGAGCTTTGAAGATGTTAATAGTGGCATACTAGATCATTCAACATATTTTATAATACTTGATTAGAGAGATTTTCATTTGTATATTATGTTAGGACTACCTAAGTGGGGTCAAGAAGGGAATGGATTTTCCATGTATCATGTGTTGTTTGGCATGCACCAAAATGCATTGCTAAAATTACATGTAGTAAAAATGATGATTATTGTTTATGTCTTAAAATTTTCATTATAAGTTGTTTATCCTCCAACATTTGGCATGCAATCAATTGTTTCCAACATTGTATTAGATATTAGGACTTGGTGGATTGATGAAGGAAAATCTAGTGAAACATATATATAGCTCAAAATATTATGAATTTAGAAGATCTTGTTTCTTGTATGATTCAATAAAAAAGATTAACCATGTTTGCACATATAAAAATTCAATGATATCTAGGGTTATTTTTTATTATAGAATAGATTACCAATATAAGCATCAAATATGCCAAAAAACATTTACATAGTTCCCACCATAAAAGTATCAAACTACGGGGCATCACCCATCAACATAACAAACACATCGATTATACAATATAAAAAAAGCCCCATACAGGTGGGCCAGCAAAAGTATCAACAATAATCATAGCAAAAAAGTAATAAAATCAAGATCATATCAAAATGCATCCACCCCAAATGTGGTAGAATAGGGCTTAAACATCCTACCCTCTAACTAGTAGTGCCATCTAATTCATAACCAACCTCAAAATCCTTAAAATTAGGTCCCTCAGTCAAGTCTTCATCTTCAACAGGTCCCATTTGAAGCTACCCAATAGCCAACTGAGAGGGATAATGGTCAACTTTTTTCAATAGGATTTTCATATTATTCATTTGTACATAATCCATGATGTCCTCTACATCTACTGAGCCACCTCATTTGATAATCTTTTCTAGTTTTACAGAGAAAACATTGACATTTGTATCGATCATCTTCCAAACATTTCCCTGGGCATACTGATCCTATATCACTGGAGTCAATCCCTAAGGATAAAACACTATCACCATAGTCTTATCAAATAATTTAGGGTATAGGTTCATGTTGAAAGGTGCAAATGTTTCCTCAACTTCTCTGATTATACAACTTCCTAGACCATCATTGCATATATCTCTTAGCATATTTTCATTAGCTGACAACTAGCTTTCAATCCCATTCTTATCAAAGTCATTCAAGTTTATCCATTCCTATATCAAGTGATCTACCTAGTCAAATTAAGCATCTTCTATGCAATCCTACTCATGTTCAGTAATTTTTATCATGGTAGCCGACTGGTGGGACACTGCTCAATCTAGATGTAGGCTCAACTTGGGATAACTACCAAAATCAAGAAAGAAATCAGAGGTGATTTTTAGGAGTCCTATCTTGAGAAATTATTCCAACTAGTCCTATGACACTTTCAGTTGTAGAAAGATCTGCACAGAGACAAAAACAAAGAATTACTTCCACTGAGGATTCAATAAGTAACCTAGCCTTATGTTTGAATACCTCAAGGTTCCTTTGCTCCATAAAAACCATAAAATTTCAATTGAAAACACAAGCCAAAATCTATGAAATAAAGGGTGTACTTTAATTTTAGGATATACATAACCAAAATCAATGTTTATCCAACCAATTTCATAATCAAAAACCACATTCTAACACTTTAGACAATAATTCCATAGCTTAGCAACATATGGGTAGGAGAAAAAAACATGCTCAATAGTTTCAACTTCATTTCAAAGGCTTAGCAAGTCCACAATTACTCAAGACAGAACCAAAAACCAACTCCTTATACATTAACAACCAACAAAAATAGGATTTCTTAGGTTCCAAAAAAGAAGCCTAAATCACATCAAAACTAAAATACCAGGCAGTCATAGGATCACACACAAACTAGATATGGTTAAGGGTAAGGTAGGGGACAATTGAGAAGGAAATATTTTTATACAACATTTGAGTGGATAACTCAGAACTCACCCTCATCCTCCATGAAAACCACATTCTTCTTTCCCTTCAATACTTTTTGGAGAAGAGTGAAAGTTTTATGCTGAGTGGCAAGAATCTAAAAATTGGCTTTAATTTATGACCATGAAGCCCATCTCACATGAGAATAGAGGTCCTTAAAATCCCTCAACCCCTTAGTATACCATTAAAAGGCAAAGCATTCCCTGGTGAGGACAAGTGGTCTCCTATTGATAGACAAATTCCACCGTAAGGATCTATACCCCTGACAAGTCGTCCCAAACCAACTAAAAATGTGTTTTACAATGATTAAGGGTTTAACAACATCCCAAGCAAACTAAATGGAAGCAAAAGTAGGTGATCTAGCCACTTTAACAAGAAAGGGCCTAATGAGAAGATCAACAATATTCAAACCTTTCTAGCTTAACTTTCCTTTAGGAAAACTTCTCAAAATATTATTTCTAACCAAAACCTTCCAGGGCTCATTTCCTTTGAATGCTCTAATGATCCACTTAACTTCCAATTGTATACCCTAGATCTGAAGGTATTTTAACCCTAGGCCCCCAATATTTTTGGGCTTTGAGCAAGATTGCCATGAAACATCATGCCTTTTCTTACCCTTTTCCCATCCAACTAGAGGAAATCTCTTATGATTCTATGGAGCATGTTGATTTGAGACTTGCCAAAAATACAGCATGATGTGTAATAGATATTATAGGATGATAAGACCTTCTGATAGACTTGAATCCTTTTTAGTAAGGAAATTAAATGTCCTTGCCACTTTATAATTTTCTTGTTAATTTTATCAAAAATTCAATCCCACATGAGTTTGAAGGAAGGTATGAGAGTAAAAGGAATACCTAGATATCTGACCAATTCATCAAGTCCTTTCCAAGTCCAACCAAAACTTGGCACCTAATCAGGAGGATGTTTTTTTCAGCCTAGCATATGTGATTTATGCATTGCCACTTTGGAGCTAGAACCAAAGTAATATATATCAAGTTTGGCTACCACTTAAAATAAGTTATTTTATTCCAAAGTCACAAAAAGAGTTATGTCATCATCAAATAGGACATCAATAAGGGCATCATTATTAGGAAAAGAGATTCCTTTGACAAGAGGCCCTATATCAAATAATCTGAGTATATAATGCAATGATTCAACTACCAAAACAAAGAGTGAAGGAGCAAGAGGGCATCCTTGTCTAATAGAATGTTGAAGGTCCAATGATTCTATCAATTCCCCATTGACTTCAATGATAGCTGAAGCATCCTTGAAGAGAACATTGACCATTCTACAAAATCTATCCTAAATATAAAAAGGCTCAAAGCATTCTCTCAATGAAAGGCCACTCAATTATATTGTATGCTTTTTCAAAGTCAAGCAAGATCATTCTTGTATTTTGCTTAGAGTTTCTAGCCCAATACATCCCTTCCTATCTATTAATTAAATTATCCAAAAACTATCTTCGTTCAATGAAACCAATTTGAGTTTAGAGACAATAGAGGGTAGAAGTGAGGATACTCTTCTTGCTAGAATTTATGCCAAAATTTTGTAAGAAACATTAAGGGGGGTCATTGGTCTCTGGTTTTTAATTGAAGATAGGTTACCATCATTAGGGATTAGCTTGATTACCCCTCTACTGATGTCTGGGCCAAGGGTGCTGCATCAATGGTTTCATTAAAAACCTCTAAACAGTCCTTGGCCAGCCACTTTTTATGGGCTTTATATAATTCAATAGGGAATCCATCCTCCCCAAGAACTTTATCATCTTTGAGTGAGTCAATAGTGGTTCTAATTTCAGACAATGAAACACAAGCATCAAGGAAACTAGCCTAAACTCATGTCACCTTTTTAGGGATGAAGGCATCACATATAGCCCTTTTTTATTCAATGATTTCACTAGAACCATCAAAAAGGAAAAGATTGGAATAAAATTCAAAGAAAGATTCTTTTATACTAGTGGCATCCTACTTAATCTAACCATTTACATCGATGCCATTAATCTTACTTCTTGTGTGCTTGGATTTCAAAAATCTAAAGAAAAACTTAGATCCTCTATCTCCAAGCTTCAGCCAAGTAAGTCTAGAGTATATTTGTGCCCCCTAGAGATATGATTTTGTGACTATCTAACTTGATGTTTTAAGAGGTTAAGATCTTCTAGTAGTCTCCCATTAGCTGGGTCAAGTTTTAAGGAACTCTCAGCATGTATAAGCTTCTCTTAAGTGTCCCTTGCTATTGGCCCCAAAATTTTGACTAAGTGTTGTCCCATTTTGGTGCAGAATTGACACAACATAGGAGGACCATGGTGCAGGAGAACCATGGCATGGAAGGATCATGGCACAAAACTGATAGGCATAGAATCAATGTGGCATATAACCTAAGGGGTGCAAGAGGATAAACATGTGAACCAACCAATGTAAGTGGACCCAATCAAAAGAGAATGAATTATAAGAAACTTGAGGATATAGGACTTGAAACAAAAGTGGAAGACTAGGGGAATGCATGGGAAGTAGGAGTAGTTGGAAGAATGGTTCAAATGGGTCACTCCAACCTTATTGATAGGAAGTTTTCCACCAGCCCACAAGGAGAGGAACACATGGTAGTAAATATATAACATAGAGCAAGGATATATGGACGTAGAGTCCCAAATCTTTAAGAAGAACTAATTGTTAAGATTCATAACTCTCAGTCTATTGAGAGTTTGTTGGCCAACTATTTATGCCATTAATGATTGTAAACACTTGGTCAGGACAAAACAATTATAAATACCCCTGTTGTAAATCATTGTGATGACAGAGGGAGGGACAGATGAATTATATAATGATATTTTGATAGATCTTTAGTCTAAGATTAATATATGACAGAACAAGTTGTATCAATTTTTGTTACTATGAGTGTTGGTAGGAACTAAGTGTTGACTTTTATGTGAGAGATATCTTATCTTCTTTTCTTTTTTAGGCACCTAATAATACTAATAGAAGATTACTATAATCTACATGATGATAATAATCAAACCTAGAACTCATAAGATCAAGGTAGTATGTTTATGATTTTATATAATCCTCATTTAATTGATATAAAGAGAATAATATGAACAAGTTATCCAAACTATGTGACAAAACCTATGGGAATTTATCCTTTGTTGCACAATTTGAGTGAGTGTGCAAAACCTAAATCTTGCGTGAAAGGGCCAGTGTGCTAGTTCATTGGACTAGACTTCAGTGTCTAAGCCAAAATTAACTAAAATAACCCAATATTTTGGTTTAATTTCTAGGACATGAAGCAATTGAATCACAATCATGGAAAAATGTTTGAGCATATTATGCCAGAGAATATAGAAGAATGGGTTACCAATGTTGAAGATAATTTTATAGTTCCTTATTTTGAGCTAGGAATCTCTACATGGTAGTGGGTAGAGCATAATATCTATAGTGAATTTTATGAAACCCTATTTTTGGAGGTCCTGGTTCATTTACATGCTTGGTTGATAGCATACATTCAAGGACAAGTAAGGAATCTTAAAAGGAGGTAGTCTTGGACACTATAAAGGCAAAGGGCTTTATCACAACTTGGTACCTTGTGGATGTGAGTAGTCAACTTTTGGTGGAAAAGAGTTTTGAATAGATACACTTTGGAGTATGTTATAACCTCTTATTCATGCATTAAAGAATCCAAGTTTTAGTTAATTTGAGAACCACGTGGTCATTATATTAAGCTTTTTGCTTTTGAAATTAAGAAGTTATTTGTTGATCTTTGACTGGAAAGTATACCAATGGAGAGCTAAATCCTCTTGTGTGTGATCCACACATTTGGAAGGGGAGAATAAGATTTGGTAGAAGATTGTGGGTTTAAAATGGTAGTCATCCAACATGCATTATGAAAATGGAAGTATGATGAAGCTCAATAAAGGATTATAGGATTCATTAATGCGGGAAGAGACTAGGAGTAGGGAAGCAAAAACACATGAGGACCCCATCACTTTCAAACCATGATCTATGTTAATTATATCCTATGAAAGAGAAACAAGATGGCTGGTAGGAACTAAAGAACCAAGTTTAAACCAACCCAACTCCCCCACCATCATGCAAACTCATGTTTTTGAGTCAGATGAAGTACACATTTAAAATTGGGATATAGATAATTTAGATTCAAAAATTGAACCAATAAGGGATACTAAAACTAAGCCTTTTAGTGTTCATTTAGACTTAACACTCTCTTTCCCTCTTTAAGGGAATTCTATGGCACAACTTGGGATGCCTGGAAGACCAAGCATATAAAGATAGAATACAATCCCTAATTTGAGTAACCAACTAGCTACCATACCCCATACCACGAGCACTACTGTTGGAGGCACTAGAGGAGGACTAGGAGGTGGCATAAGAGGAAGTGGGCTTCTTCCTCAAGGGATAGGGGTTGGATATTCCTATCAACTACATATTCAAGCACCTCCACCAATGATAGTTTACTATGAGATGACACTACACTTACCTAAATACCTAGGAGTGGATAATGTAATAGAGCATGTCCATAAATGCAAACTAATTTGGAGGGCATGAGGCATCACCTCTTATAAACATAAGGCCACATAGTTTGAAACTATGATTTTAGAGTGTGTGCATAAGTGGTACTAGAATTTTGACCCTTAGCAAGAAGTGGTCAACTTTGATTATCTAAAAATAGCCTTCTTGCAAGAATTTGACATTCTTAAATTTGAGCAACAAAGCATAGTAGTGATAAAGGACATAAAACAAGGAATTACCGAAACTATGCATAAATATGATGCAAGGTTCAAAACATTTCTATCAAAACTATTATTTTAAATTAACATTGCTCAACACACATAATGGTTTATGGGTGGATTTTTACTACCCTTCTTATGAACCTTATCTCAACGAATGTTCACTAGCCTATGTGAGGCTTTGGAAGATGTTCACCTTGCTAAGGTGGTTAGAAGCATTGACATTGGGATTAGTCCCTTTATGGAATCATAGATAGCTTCCATGGAATCAAAAATTGAGAAGTTGATGGCTAATAATGCACATGAAACACTTAATGGTGTTTGGTATACTAACTATGAATCTGAAGGGCATACATGAAGCAATTGTTTATGTAAGAACATCTATGAGGTACTTAAATAAACATGTGAAATATGTCATGAGGAACATGATGTTCACTCTTGTCTTATTTTGTAGTAGGCTACACATAATAAGGTGTTTGACTATTGAAAGATCTGTGATGACTATACTCATGACACTAATGACTATTATTTGATTAGTGACATTTGTGAAGCTTAAGCATGTGGTACATGCCAAACCTCAGTAGAAAATACTCAAGACAATGATGGATACCATGGATGAGGAAGAGGGTGATGTTGAGGAGGTGGTCATTTCCCACCTAGGACTTCTTACAAATGTGGGTCTCCAAACCACTATCAAATGGATTTCCCAAATTACCCAATGTGTGCTTTCTATAAAAAGGACCATCGATTGGAAGAGTGTCCTGACTTATATGTAGCTATCACCAAGGATCAAAATTAAAAGGTGATTGATATGATTCATATTTATAAACCACATTGGTGCACATGCCAAACCATCCATATAGTTTAATAGGTAAACATTACCACTCATAGTGGGGGACAGACCCATTCGACAGCTAATCTTATCAAGAAAGTGCAATGGGAAGAATTAGAAAGTATTATGATGTTCAAAAGAAAAAAGATGTCCTCCAAGATATGATGGAAATCATATCATAACTTTAGGGAGAGATTCAATTCCTTGAAGATAAATATGTAACACAATGTGTTGCTATGCAAAGGGAACCTGAACCTCGACCTAGAATAAGTGCAAGATGACTTTTAGGAACTATGAAAGTATATGTTGGATGAGATATTGTCACAAAATTAAAAATTTGGATAAATATTCAAGCCCAAATACAAAATGAGGTTCACCCTCACATCACTAGGCAAAGTGAAGATCATTGTTTAAATCATTCTTAGTGACAGGGCACTCCTAGATCCTCTACTCCCCCAAAAGATAGAGAAATATTGGTTAATGTTACCATTGATGGATGCGTAATCTGAAACATACTAGTAGATATCAATGTAGAATTCAATATCTTCACCAAAGATGCTTAGCACAAAATGTCCATTCCAACATTATAGCCTTTACCTCATGTCTTATTCATGGCAAATAAGACTCGTGCACACCCTATTGGGGTTCTTAAGAATGTGATGGTTGACATACTTGGAGTACCATTTAAAATATATTTTGAGGTTTTAGAGATAGCTAAAGCTAATGATTACCCAAATCTATTGAGAAGACCTTTGTGCTATGAGAATAATATAAATGTAAGCTTCAAGAAGCACTACAATAGTTTTGAAAACACTGATTAGCATGTTGTAATACCACTAGATCAAGCACAAGGGCCCCCTTACATAGATCTTGTCCATGTTGATAAGATATATACCATATCTATAATGTTACCATAAAGAAAGATGAGCAATGAGATGCCACTCTAGAAGGCATTCTTTGATGGTTAGATACTCAATCCATATTTAGCACTACAAATAATGCATGTAATTGTTGGGCTCATGGTGACTATGACCTCACTAGCAGAGTATGTAGTACCATAAATAGCCAAAAGAATGTGTCATGCTAGATTAATAAATGACACAAGTTCACTTACCTTATCATTTTCCAAGTCATGAGGGGACCTATCATAGAGACACCACTTGAAAGATTTGATGAGGCTCCAAGGTTCCATGAGCATATAGAAGTCTGAGACTTCATCCAGTGCCTTAAATAATTTTACCACACTGATGAAGATCATCTTTAATCTTTGGTTCATCTCTTTGATGGCATAGCTACATGATGGTGGTGAACCCATTATGAATGAATCCTCTAGTGGGATCAGGTATGTTCATACTTACACCATTGGTTCCATCATGATAATAAAGTAAAGGGAGTAGTCAATTACAGTGGAATACAATCCCCTGAGCCCCACATCGAAGCTTGTGAAATAATGTGGAAAAATGATGAGTCTTACTTACCAAAATATTTATGGGTGCATGTATTTTATGGAACTTTACGTGTTTGGGCTCGAGCATGATATGTTTATAAAGAGTGATACATAGGTCCCAAGTTTTGGCATCTGCTTAAGGAAAACATGAAGTTGGAACTATCATATTATTCACCAAGAATGGATTTGTGCCTCACCCTCCAAGCCATGCATGAAGCAGTAGTAGGTGACTCATGTCCTATGGAAATATGTTTAAGGATTATCCATCAGGACCTTGAGGATCCCCTACACTTATTCTATAAACCATCATTACACCAAGTACCTACACCCACACCAGTCCTCAATCTGAATCAACATGAAGAAATTCATCTAGGAAAACAAAAGATTGTATTACAAGTGGAAGAAGGAAAAGGATCCACTCCACTCAACCCATTTAGATATTCCTACAAATATTGGCACAAGAACTATTCTGGACATAGGTGCTAATATGGATAACCCTACTATGGGTCTATTTAGACTATTTAGTGTAACATCAGCTCAAAATAAGAACCAAAGCTAGATACAGTAGGAAACTATTGAACTAACATAGAGATTACAAAAATCTTTGAATTGTTAAAAGAATATCAAGATTTCTTCCCAAGGAACTATAGTGAAATGAAGGGAGTCCACTCATCCCTGGGGAAGATGCATATCAAGCTAGTTTATGGTGTTTGACAAGTGAAAAAATGCCCATATATGATGAATATTAATCTCTAGGTGTGAATTAAAGAGGAGATTGACAGTATGCTGCATTCTAGAGTAATCACTCCCATTATTGAATATGAGTTGGTCAGTTCTATGGTGATTAGTATCAAAAAGGATGGACACATCCATATCTATGTGGAATACCAAGTGCTCAATGAATCATGTGTAATAGATCCCTTTCCAATACCATTCATAGAGGAAATCCTTGAAGGTGTTGCTAGTTATGAAGTATACTCCATAGATGAATTCTCAAGGTACCATCAAATCTAAATAGCTAAAAAAGACTAGGCCAAAACAACCTTTTCCACTGAATGGGGATCATTTGCCTATACGGTTATGCTCTTTGAGTTGAAAAATGCCCTAGTAGTGTTCTCATGAATAGCAATTGAAGCCTTTAAGGAATTTAGCCACAAGTTCCTCCAAGTCCATTTAGATGACTGGACAGTATATGGTTTGGTCAAGGACCATTATGTTAACCTCAAACTTATGTTTGAGCACTCTTGGTCTTACAAATCTCATTAAACCTTAAAGAAGTGCCTATTTACAACACCTTTTGATGTACTCCTAGGACATATTATTTATAAGGAATGACTCCTTGTAGACTCAACAAAGGTATCTAATATTCTTCACCTTCTAGCACCCAAAACTCAGTATGAGGTCCATTCCTTTCTAAACCACATGGGTTATTAAATAAAGTTCATTCATAGTTATGTAAAGATTGTCATGCCCCTGGAAGAGCTTCTAAAGTAGAATGATTATTTCATATAGACTTGCTCTTGTAAGGAGGCCTTTGAAACACTCAAAGAAAAGCTAGTCACTACTCCTATTCTCTAATTCCATGATTGGGAAAAGCCATTCATGTTCATGTTGATGCATCTACCATGGTTGTTGGTGTGATTCTTACACAACCAGGTGAAGGTCACTTGGATTACCTAATCTAATTTTCCAACAAGAAGCTCACACCAGTTGAAATAAACTATACCACTACAAAGCATGAAGCACTATCAACAGTCTATGATTTGCAAAAGTTTAGATAGTAACTTTTAGCCACTCCTTTTATTTTCTATACAGATCATGAAGCTTTGAATTACCTTGTCAATAAACCTGTACTACATGGATGGATCTATTTTTTCATTGTTTTATTCTAAGAATTCTAGTTTTCTATGATGGTGAAACCTGGGAAAGCTAATTGTGGACCTAACCACCTATCATGAATTAAGAATGGAGAACCACCATGCACCATAAAGGATGATATTTTTGATGTATAGATTTTATATTTTACACAGGTGCCTAAAAAATTGGAAGATATTGTGGTGTTCTTAACCACTAGTTCTGTACCTGACTATCTCACCTTGTAAGCCAAAACTTAAATGATGGTTTAAATCATACCTTTTTAGCTTAATGAGCCATGATGAAGTTATTTTAAATTATTTAATATAACATGAGTGCCTCAAATTACTTCATGAACTTCATGAAGGTATTTTTGATGGACACAGTGTTGGAGAGGCTACCACATGGAAGGTTCTACTAGTTATATTACGGTGGCCAACTCTCTTCCAAGATGCTAAAGCATGTGTTAAGTAATGTGACATAGGTCAGCATGTAGGAAAACCTAATCAAAGACATGTTTTGCCTCTATGACCCATCCCTTCTCAGGAACCCTTTGAAAAATGGGATATTGATTTTGTTGGTCCCATCACTCTAACAAGATGATAGATAGGTTTTTGGTACATCATTACAAAAATTGACTATCTTATGCACTGGTTTGAAGCCACACCAACAAAGGATTATACTAATACTACTATGAAGTTCATCTAGGAGAATGTCATAACTTAGTTTGGATGCCCCCTAAGTTTTAGTAGTGATCATCGAACCCACTTTTTAAATGAAACAATTCACATCTTGTTGGATGAGTTCATGATCATACACCATAAAACAACCCCATATCACCCACAAACCAATATAACTATTAAGGCTTTCAATCAAATCCTAGGTGCCACTTTGATAAATATTTGTAACATTAGTTGAATGGATTTGGATGATAGAGTGTCTATAGTTATATCGGCTTACTAAACAACCTACAAGTGCCTAAACAAAACATGCCATTCAACCTGGTATATGGCAAGGAAGCAATCCTACCAATAGATTTATTGGTACCATCTATATGTATCACACACGTAGGACAACTAGTCAAAGAATCATCTTTAAAAGCACACCTAGACACTTTATTATAACTCAACAATGTTCAATTCCTCTCTAATTAGATCTGGGATGTATATAAACACAAGTAGAAGGCATGGAATGATCATCATATAAAGAACAAAACATTTTTTCTAGGAATAAAGGTCTTATTGTATGACTCTAAGTTCACACACCACCTGAGGAAACTCTGCATACACTGGGATGGCCCTTTTATAATACATAGCATTTGACCTACCAGAGCATGTCGGTTACAAAGGATGGATGGTTAGTTCCTTCCTAGGCACTATAATGAAAGTTGGCTTAGGTCATATTTCACTTTGGAATAGTTGAAGTTATTGTAATCAATAAGGCTTATGCCATTAGTTTAGGTTTTACTACTTTCAATAAAAGTGTGACCTTTGTTGTTCATAAATTTCCCTTTCTATAATTTTATTTTCTAAGTTTTTGTTCTTTTTGTGGAGGACCAAAACATGTTTTATTGTGGGGTAAGAATTCAAGTTTAAAAAGGGAAATATGAAAATCATGCAAGTTACTTAGGTGCATGAGTTATATGGGCATGCAAGTTATTAAGGGCACACAACGTGATAAAGGCATGCAAGTCATTTAATGCATGAAGGCGTAAGGTTCCTACCATAAGTTAGAAATTTAAAAGAGACAGTTGTCTCCCACCTTAAAAAAAGTATGGGACATAGCTATCATCCACTTCAAGAAAGGCATGAGACAAGATATGCCATTAATGCAGAAAGAATAGTTATGAAAAAAATTTGCCAATAGTGTGATGGGATAATATCGTTAATGCATTAACTATAAAAAAGTAAGTATCCAAATATGGTAGCCATTAAACATCTACATTAAATGCCACAAATTGATGGGTGATGGAAAGGCATTAATGAGGTTAAAACCCTCTTAGATCTTATAAATAGGTAAGTTAAACCCATTTCATACTTTATTTTGCATTTATTTTCAAATTAACAGAGCCAAAGATCAAGTGACCACCATAGCCAAAGATTAAGTGACTATCAAAACTGAGTCAATCAAATCCTGATCAAAGAAGAGTCTTCATATCCTTAGAAAACCACATAGGTCATTACCAAGTTGAGAAGTGAGATTCCAATTCTAGTTCATTTGGAAAAGCTTTAGTTTTGAAAGTTTTAGGTTGTAGGTCTACCATTCAAGGGTGTTTAAGCTCAAAAATCCAAAATAACAATCTAAAACCATGTATTCATTTGGAAACATTAGACAACTATGAGTTAACATTTGGGATCCTCAAAGGGTAATGTGGCCTAAGAAAAAGGCCAAGAGACTTGAAACTTTGTCGATAATACCTGAAGAAGAAGAGGTGAGTAGAGGAGACTAGGTACCAATTAGGGAAGAGACCCTATAAAAACAAGTACAGAGTGCAAGAGGAGAAGAGGAACAACACATAGATTAAAGAAAGGAAAGAATGGTGTGTAAGGTGAAGCAAACCTAATCATATTTAGCACAAATAACTCAAGTGTCCCCACCCTCATCTCTATTAATTGAAGAGATGCAATATCTGGATTTAGTGTTACACACAAAGAACTAGGTTTCTAAGGTCTCTACTTGGACCATCTTTGATTACAATCACCACCAACCTAGTTTGAGGATGAGCTCCAAAATTATTATCAGTTGGAGACCATTAACACCAAGAACCATTTAGTGTATGATCTCACAATCTTCAACCAACTAGATGCTACAAGATTGTTCCAACTATTAAACTTGCCCTATTTTGGTAAGCCCATGGAGGAAGTTCAATTCCTCCTTTTTTACATCCATGAGGACTATATCTACTTCAATGGGCATAGATTGAAGATCAATCCTAAAAGAATCAGAAGGCTCATAGGACTATAGTGCTTGATATTAAGCATAATTGATGATTTGGCTGACACTGAGGAGATATAAAAGACCACCATGATGTTAATGTATAAAAATTAGGGCCATGCCATGCATATCAAGAACCTATAAGATCCTACCCTCTAGGTTGTGGAGTAGATCATAATGACCAAGATCAAAGGGATCGATCATTGGAAAGAGGTTGACATGGTGTACCTATACATTGCTCATCAAGTCTGACAAGACCTGAAGTACAATTGGGCTATGTACTTCACCTAAAATATTGTTGAAGACATAGAAAGGGCCCATTAGGAGCCAAAGTATATATTTCCATGGGGGGTGTTCCTCCTCTTAATGGTTTTTGATGAAATTTAGGTGTTGAACTATATCTCTAGATCACTAAAGTGGGTGTACCCTGCCACACACAAGTCCCTCACTAAACGCTACAAGGTGTTCACATGCCCTAGTCACATCACCCCATCATACAAGATCAAGATGAGGTTTTGGTCTGATGGGATGAATGTGGTGTTCGGGGATGAATGGCACATTCTCAAGTACTTACACCCTTTGGTTGTGGAGAAAGCATAGTTTACTATAAAACAACACTTCTCCCTCACATGTATCTAAATGAACCCATTCAGAGAGCTCTCAACATGGCTTAAGTTATCATATGCCTTCTAAGCATGGTACTTAATAGACTCCATTAATTATATATATGATGTGTATCCTATCATCTTGCAAGTTGAAAGGATAGACTCAGAGATTCACACCTTTTGTAAGTTATATGTTTATCCAGGCAAGAAGGCCTACATGGAGAAGATGGAGATAGACCTGATCGACATACAGGTCAATCAAACATTAGTTAGGGAATGAATTCATAAACTATTCTACATGATACACCCCTAAAATAACCCATAGGATGGATACCCTAAGGATAAACTTCTTTTAGTGCCACCTCTAAAGAAAAAGTGACTGAATGTTCATCCAGGCCCTCAAAAATTGATAAAAGACTACAGAGGCACAACCCTCCAAACCTGTGCAATCCCATCCCTCTACACCACCTCCACATTTCCCTTCACCATAACCATGTTCATCCCCATATCTTCCTCATACTTATCTATCCCCTTCACACTCTACACCTCTACACTCTTCGATTTCATGCCCTTCATCTCCCTAGCCCACTCCTCCCCTTTCTTTACCACCTTCTCCACCTCCACCTCCACCATCTCCACCTCCACCATCTCCATCTCCACTACCATCTCCCCCAAGTGATACTACTTCAAGAGCTACCCAATAATAACCCCACAGGCAAGCACCCAAATAGTAATTTCCTAAGGTACAGGTCCATAGCTTAGGTTTGGATTTTGATAAAACTCCCTCCCTAGTGCAGGAGGAGAAAGCCACCTTTGATGACTCCCTGCTTGATGTTGAAACACAATATGACAAGGAAGATGATGAATAAAGTGATATGGCCACTAGTGGCCACAAAGAGGTTGAGATTCAGTGTGACCCAATTAAGGGGAAAGGACTGACCAAGATAGAAGAGCATGATGAAGGTGAAATAGGCAATATGTGTGAATGTTATCTATTCAACATTCAATGAAAAATGCTCTATCTTTCACGACACTTCATCCCCAAGGAGGTAGCTATGGAGACAAATAATCAAGTGTCCTTCCTACTTGATATGTATAGTGAGGAGCATGAGTTTAAACTCCCATAGGATAGCCTTTCCTTGGGCTCAGATGCTCTAGCACTACCAAAACCACTATGGGTAGATCCATAAAAGATCTCCCCTCTTCTATAAAGCATCGTATTTATGAATTTAGGCATGTAAATTATGTGCCAAAATCTTTTTTCAGATTATGATGCATGCACAGCTGAAATTAAACATGCTAGAGTTATAGGTATGTACAATAAAGAAGTTTTAGAGAAATAAGTGCTCACCGAGGAAGTGGCCACATTGAAATGATAGCTCCAAAAAGCCATAGAGGTAAAAGTAAGGGTTTTAAACTTTTATAAAAAAAATTGAATGAATACCCAATGCTAGTAGATGACATATCCCTTGACTGGGATGTCATAAGAAAGCTAGAGACCTTGGTGGAGATGTTGCTCAAGTGATGCAAGGAGCAACCTACGCTATGAGATAAGGGATTAGATTTATTTGAATATTTCCCCATGGCCATAAATGTATAAAAACATACTATATAAATAGTTTTGTAAGTTATCCCCATTTTGGATGTCATTTTTTCTTGGCTAGTGCACCCTAATAAAGTCTTGGAGGCTCAGCTCCAAGCTAAAGAAGCCTAGAGGTAGCAGCTGGCTGATGCTACACTCTTAATAAAATATCATGATGGCATTCAAGGATGTAGAGATGATGGATGACACCATAAATAAACATCATCAATATCTAAATGCAAATTTTGTATCCCTCTAAAGACAAGTTGATAAGGAGGTCTCTACACTTGAATACATCTAGAAGGATGCCACTGCATCCTTGGATGAACATGTCAAGAAGACTAATGAGACCCCTATCCAACCTGAGGAGATAAATAAATCAAAGGGGACCATAGAATAAATAACCATGAAAGTTCTTAAGGAATTATCACATTGGGATAATCTAAAAAAGGAGCTCGAGTAGTCTGGACCTAAATTTTTGATGGATGCTCATGCAGCTTAATCCAGGATAAACTAAGAGCATAGTGTGGGGTGATGTTGGCCCAAAAAATTTAGGTAAGTGTTGTCCCATTTTGGTGCATAAATGACATGGTATGAGAGGACCATGACATAGGATAATCATGGTGTAGAAGGATCATGGCATGAAAATGATAGGCATAGAAGCACCATTGCACATAACCTAAAGGGTGTAAGAGGACAACGATGTGAAGGAACTAGCATGAGAGGACCCAATCAGAAGACAATGAGTCATGAGGAAGTTGAGGATGTAGGACTCAAAATAAAAGTGGAATACTAGGGGAGTGCATGATAAGTAGGAGCAGTTGGAAGAATGGTTCAAATGGGTCACTTTGACCTTATTGATAAGAAGTTTTGCACCAACCTACAAGGAGAGGAACACATGGAAGCAAAGATATAACATAGAACATAGATATAAGGGGTGAAAAGGCCTAAATCTTTAGGAATAACTAATTATTAAGTGCCATGACTCTCAGTCTATTGAGATTTTTTTGGCCAACTCTTTATGTCATTAATGATTGTAAACACTTGGTCAAGGTAAAACAAGTATAAACACCCATATTTTAAATCATTGTGATGATGGACGAAGGGATAGATTAATCCTATAATGATATTGTGATGAATATTTACTCTAAGATTAATATATGACATAGCAGGTTGTATCAATTTGTGTTACTATGAGTGTTGGTATGAACTAAGTGTTTACTTTTATGTGAAAGATACCATATCTTCTTTTCTTTTCTAGGCACTTAATACTAATAGAAGATTACTATAATCTACATGATGATATTAATCAAACCTAAAACTCATAATCAAGGTAGTATGTTTATGTTTTTATATAATCCTTGTTTAATTGATATAAAGAGAATAATATGAAGTTATCCAAATTGTGCAACAAAACCTATGGGAACTAGTCCTTTGTTGTGCACTTTGGGTGAGTGCGTAAGACCTAGACCTTGTATTAAAGGGCCAGCACAGTAGCTTGTTGGAATAGACTTTAGTGTTGGAGCTAGAATTAACTAAAATAACCCAACACTTGCATATTTTTTGTGCTTTTTAGCTTTGATTTGACCATAAGTTCTTACAAATTTTTTAAAGGTTTCCATACAAGAATTCCACTATCAATTTTAGAGTTGGAGTTACAATAAAATTTGCCAATGTTTCAAGATGACTGAAGACCCTCCATACACACACTATCAACTAGGTGGGACACATTAAATTTATATATATTCCTTTGAAGGATAGGGTTTAATTATTCTCCTCACAATTCAATGAGAAAACCATTTCAATAAGATGGTGGTCAGACATAGTAAAGGGCAACACTATCACCACATTTCCATTCTTATTAGGGTACCAGTGAGTGAATCCCTATTCAAATAAGATATATCAAGTTTGTAATATTGTCTTCTATTTTTGATCTAATTATTACACCAAGTAAACCATATTCCTCTACTTAGGATTTTACCTTTTTGGAGTGGGTCTCTAATCCTATGCATTCTTTTGAATTTGGACCAAAAAAATAGCTCATTACCTTTCCAGGCCTGGTGGTCACCCCCAATTTTATCCTCCTTTTATTTCACCATGTTGAAGTCTCCCCCAAAAATCCATGGAACACTTTAAAATTTTATAACCAACTAGTTCCACAAATCAAACCAATCCCTATAGTCATTTGGAGCATATATGTTGCACAGACCATAGGACTGATTTTGGCTTTCTAGCAAGACCCAAACAACTCTATTATAGGGGGAGATATCATGATCAACAATGTAATATTTTAGACCAGGATTGACCAAGATAGAGGCCCCAACTTTCCCTCTTTGATGATTAGTGGATAACTATGGAGCATTTGGCTAGATAAAAATTAAGATTAAGGACAGTTGAGATCTAGTAGCCTTAACTTCTTACAAATAAAGAAAGTATAAGGTATCTCTTAAATGTCTAAATTATCTAACAATTAGTTTTCTATCAAGGGATTATAACCCTCTCACATTCTAACTTACAATCCACATACACAACCAGGGGGAGAAGGAGGTCAATTAGATTGACCATGGGGCTTACCCCCACTTTTGTACAATCTTGTGAAATAGTCTGGGACTTTAGTTTCCTTCCCCTTTTTTTTGAAGGGTCATGGTTGTTGTGAGGGGACTCTTTTACTAGTTTTTTTCTCTTTGGGTACATCATGTTCCATCAATGAGGATCCTGAATCTATTTTAAGTCTTTTCCCTCCTTTAGACATCTAATTTTTAACTCCTGATGTGTCTTTGTGATTCAAGGGATCACCATCTAAAATTTCCATCTCCAAAGCAAATTTATTGACATTTCCTTTTTTTAGGGAGATAGCCATAGGGGAGACCTCACTATAAATATTATCGAGCTTGTCTAGAGGCAAGCTATTAGAGATAACATTATGCAAGATAGGGGTTTCATCTAGGATAACCACATATTCCTTAGGAGGGTCTAGAAGGGTCTTCTGTTCAAGAATGGCATCATCTAAACTATCAGGCAGGCAATTATTTATGTCAAGTGAGGGATTCAAGTTATCAACAAAAGGTTGCAAGGGGACTTACATCAGAGATATAGGGAAGGATCCATCTAGACCCTAGTCATTTTCAAACTCAGAGCCTACAATTCTAGAAGCCTCGATAGGGGGGACTATCTTTCAATGATACACTATTGATAGGGGATTTTTAAAAAGTTGTAAGTCATCCAACATATACTCATTTTTGGGGTCAACCTTATTTTTTTGTTTATTAAGTAAATCACCCTTATTAACTAGCATAGGACAATTTTTCCTAAGATGTCCATCTTTTTTACAAAATAAACAAGCATTCAGACAACCCAATCCTCTTAGAGCACAAGTATGGGACTTTCCCTTAATTTTAAAATCAAGGGAATCTGGGAAGAAATCCAAGGGCTCTAAAGATATTAAAACCCTAGCATTCATATGGGAAAGATAATGTTTGGTATCCTCAATTCTTAGTACTTATTCAAGGGGTTTCAATGCCTATGGTATAAAATTCCATAGTTGTATTGACACTCCTTCAATATCAATCCATCTAGGAGCAGTTTTTAAAATGAGGTCATTGCAATCCATTTTTGGGCTCCACGAGACAGCTTTAAAAATTGATTGGCTAACATTCCACAAGGGTTTATTGATAGCCCTACATTGTATATTATAATTCTTAAATAAAATCATAAACACCTCTTTCTAAATCATTCAACAAAAACTAATACACAGACCCAGACATTTCCCCCAAATAGAGTTGATCCAGTTATCAAAAAAATCCTAAAAGGGAGAGAATTCTTGTTTAAACAAATAAAAAAATCCCTACATTTTTATCTTGATTTCCTCCTATTACAGGTTACTTTCCATGGAATCATTCAAAATAATAGTCAAGGTGTTAGTATGGCTAGGTTGCTTACTGATTTGGCCTTCACTTCACTGTTGCTCTCCATGTTCTTTGTTGCATGCCATAAATTTAGCTCCTTGTGAGTGCTTATTTGCTTCTTATTTCCATATAATTTCACTAAACCACTTTTTTGGCACTCCAGACACTTCCACTGCAACCTAAGATGGGTCAGAGCCATCACTCTTATGATTTCATATCTTATCACCCTATGTAAAATCCCTTGACTCATTAAGACCATAATGATTCTCCTTCTTCACATGCTTAAATCCATCAAATCTGAGGGTTTCTCAAAACCACTATAATTAATACATGCCCTTTTAAAATCTCTAAAGTTAGTCAGATGGGTGATTGGGAAGATGCACTTGTGGCAACAAATAGTTCACAACAGCCCACAAAACAAACTAACACCATGCACATCAAATAAAATAAATAAGAACAATAAAAACATTAAACATTAACAAGAGGATTAAGAAAATAAAAGGACACCACTCGCACTAAGAAAAAAATAAACAATAATCACAAAGGAAGTAAAGGTGACCAAGGCAAGCCACTTAGAGAAAACTTGAAGCACCATTAATAGAGGATGACTCTTCATCTCCCCATTACAGAGCTCCAATCTTCTCTTTTACCCAAAGGAGACCATGTCCAGGGTTATTAGCATCACATGCACATTTGTATATTTTTATAATCTCATTTGATTAGTGTAGTGGCTAGTCCATGCATTTATATTAAGAAATCTTTATGCTTTAGTTTGTTGTAATTTTGAAATATACACTTGCTTTAATAATTTTAACTAATGAGTTTGATTTTATATTCATTTAAATTAGTGATATAAAACATTGTGTTTATTTATCTTAATTTATGATATAGGTTTTTGGAATACTATTTTTTTCTCTAGATATGAAATTATAATATTACAGTAATATATATGTATAGTTTTTTATTTATTTATTATTAACATAATATTTAAGAAAAATTTGATTATATGTTGAGTTGAAAGTCCATTGACCAAAATATATATGGAAATTTTGAATTTTTCATATCCAATGGTGATTCGCAATGGCTATCTAATGTCTTTGACAATGTGTATGGGTATTTTGAATGGCAAAGATGTATGTTTGCAAATTTGACAGTGCACTAAACTTTTAAGGGCTTTGCACTTTTGTGATTTGGCACTCCTTAATTCATTTGGGGCCCTTCCACCTATTCTATCATCAATATCTCATGTGTTTGGATATATATTGATGTGCTGAGATCCTTGGGTGTATGATATGTTGGCACATGGTAGCATCCTGGGTGGTCCAATGCCTGGAGGTCACTAGACTTGTTTGGACCTCAAGGTACATGATGGCACCTAAGATGCTATAACATGATAGCATCCCACACATATGGGTGCTTGATGATAAATAGAATGTGTCAAACACCTAATATTCTTCCATGTGGTAGTATCCCATGCATTTGGGTCCTGGGAGGCCATTTTACTTATTTAGACCTTGGGGTACATGGGATGATGCCACATGGTAGAATCTTATGCACTTGAGTGCCTAGAGACAACTAGGATGTGTCATGTAGATTGGATGCTACCACATGGCAGCATCATGTGCTTCTAGGTCCTAGGAGGCCATTGTACTTATTTGGACTCTATGGCACATAAGATGTAACCATGTGGTAACATCCCATGCACTCGAGTTCCCAAAGATAATTGAGACCACTAGGCACCCATGATGCTACCACATGGTAGAAATTGGGTACTTGTAGGTCATTAGACTTATTTGGACCCTAAGGTACATGGTAGTCTACTACATGGTAGCATCTTATGCATCTGAGTACCCAGAGATGATTAGGATGTGACAGGCACCCAAATGCTATTGCATGGTAGCATCATACACAACCAAGTACTTAGAGGTCACAAGAATTTTTAGGACTGTAAGGCATATTATATTTCATCATGTGATATCATCTCATGTGCCTATAAATGATTAATGCCTGCCCAAAACCATGTGGTAGCTTTCTACATCTTCAAAAGGCTTTTGACAGTTGTTCGATTTCACAAAAGTTTCATGGAGGCATGTGGCACCTTTCTACTTATTAAAAAGACTTAACCAATTTTATAAAGTTTTCCAGCATCATGTATGCTTGTCATAATAGGGTTGAGCCTATTTAGGGTTTCTTAGTGGGGTGATGACATCAATGGCACTCTAGGGTATCGATCTAGTGGGATGATGCCATGTGGCATAACCCTGTTGCTCTACTATCCCAGAGAGGTTCATACAATGCCTTCAAATAGGCATTTGTTTATTTTTGGAATACTTTCTCTAGGCACTTATGTGTGTTTTATAGGGACAATCTTTGAATTTGCATATTCTTTTTGTATATTTTGATTACTAATTTTCACTTGAACTTATCTTTAAGCATAAATTCAAAAATTGTATAATAGGAAACTTCTTTTTGATTCTCATTGAATGAATAAAATAATTAAAATCAAGTTCATAAATAAACCTCAACTTAGAATTGAAGTTACCATGAAAAATTTTAATATCTCAAAAAAATCACAAAGCTCATGCTACTATTTTTTAGCCAGGTGCCCAAAGGTGGCCATTCCTATCAAGACCTTGAGGTGTTTGAGATGTTGTCAAGTGTCCATATGTGATTGGACTGCACTGTGCAAAATGTATACCGTTGGGGGAAACATAGAAATGTTAAGTGAAATATGGAAAAATCATGTGTGTTAGTCTCATAGATCTAAGGACACTGGGATGTGATTGGAAAATATGGGAAAGACTATAGGATTGCTTGAAAGTAGTCTGATGCATTGCTCTAGTTTTCTATATGTTTATTTGAAGTGGATTATTTCCATGCATACTACTACTAGATTGGATGATGCTTATTTATAAGCACTTGTAGATACATGAATCAAAGATAACTTGTTATATAGAATTTTCATCTGACTTAAATAATTGATTTTTTTATGCATATTATAAATGTTTCCATGACTCTACATGTAAATTTTTGCATGAATTTTAAATCATTAGTTATGGCAACTACATTTCATTATGAAACCTACAATTAGATATAATGGAAAATGATTATGAGATATTTCTTGAAAAATCTCATGTGGCTATAAAACCTTCATTTATTGATGTAGTGTACATATAATATACATAATCTAATCACGTTGACAATCAAAGCCTACAATGGAATCTTGGGGTCATGGCCGATTATAATGTCTCTAAGATGTTAAAAAGTAATGTGCATCGTCAGGTCCAATGCAAATTTTGTGAGGGTCAACCTCCAATGCAGGTCACGAGTTGGATTGCACATGTTATAAATATCAATGAATTTGGTATGCTATAAAGGTCCTATTGTATTTATAAAGGTCCTCTAAGGTTTAGTCTTATGTACTAAATTTGATTTTATATTCAAATCAATGTAAATATATGTTGAGACCAATCTAGAATATATCTAATGTAAGAAAGAGGTCTAATTTAATATGGTGGATAAGTCATTAATTATAGAGAGATCTTGTTTCAAGATAAAACCAAGTTTAGACATATGGTTGCAAGATATAAGTTTCTAACTAGTTTAGGAGTTAACAAAACTATAAGGGATGAGGAGGTTGCTTGTAGGTCTATAAGTTGCACGCCTTGAAGTTATAAATCTATGTGTGGAGAATTTTTAATGTTGCAAGGTCTAAACCTAATATTCAAGGTTAAATAAATAAAAAGAATACATATATTTATTCTTGATGCATTTCAAAATACTATGAACATCTAAGTTCATAATTTTATCTTTTTATTTGATCTTATGTCATGTTTGTATGATGTTCAATGAGCTCTAGAGATTTATGTGAAATGGTCTAGCGGGGATATTGTAACAATTTATAAGAATTATGGATAAAAGAAGCATTTTTTCAAGATATCTCTGGAATTTCATACTTGAAACATGTGTAGGTTTATGTTCTTAATGTTGAAAAATTGTACTCTTGTTTTTATTAAGCATGTATAAATGTTGTAAGGTTGTAAGACATAGAATAAGGTTACAATTTAAAGGAAAAAAGTACTCGTTTGTGTATTTTTTTATTTTTGAGTCTAAAAGTGATTGGTACAGTAAGGGAATCATTTAGATATCTTCATCTAATCAAAAGGAATGCTTGAAAGAAAAAAGAAAAAATATTGTTAGGAATTGAGGTTTGTTCAAACATCACAAGTGATAAAAAGGTAAAGTGGATGCAATTAGAGTTTTCAAGTCTTAAAAGTTCCAAAACCAATTACAGAAAGTAATATTTCATTTTATAATTTCTCTTAACTCTGTTAAACCCAAGTCAAGGTTTTAGAAGATTGAAATCCTTATATCTTGAGATCGATCCCTTCAAATGCTTTGAAACTTGGTAAAAAGTTGAGGAAGGATAATTGGTAGTTGTTAAAAGTCATTTTAAGGTGATAAAATCCATACAATGAGTATTATTGGCAATTTTAGTCCTCATGTGTGTATAACATAGTCTAAAGCCTATTTAAGAGTATAAAGGTAAACATAATTTCTAGACGACTGATGCTAAGTATTTTAAACTTGACAATGATCTAGAAATATCAAATGATCATTTTCAAGGTAATAGAGGTTGTTACAAGTTGTTAAGTGAAAAGGCATGTTTTTATGTGAAAATAGGCACCAAATCTTCCATTAGCTAGTGTTCATAATCAACACAAGAGTGGGAGCTAGTTGGTATGAAAACCATTTACATTTTATAGTAACTAGATATGGCCATGTCATGTAATAATTTCAAATGTGAGCATTGTAGTTACTTCACATTTTAATCCTAACTGTGACCAATGTCTAATGCATATAAATGATATAATATAAAGCCTATTTAAGAGTATAAAGGTAAACAGAATTCCTAGAGGACTGATGCTAAGTGTTTAAAACTTGAGAATGAGCTAGAAGTGTCAAATAAGCATTTTCAAGGTGATAAAGGTGGTTGAAAGTTGATATGTGAAAAGGCATGTTTTTATGTGAAAATAAGCACCAAATTTTTGTTAAGCAGTGTTCATAATCAATGCATGTGTGGGAGCTAGTTGCTATGGAAACTGATCACATTTTATAGTAACTGGACATGGCCAAGTCATGTAAGAATTTCAAATGCAGAGATCGCAATGAGTTCATATTTTAGTTAAGACTTTGAGCAATGTCTAATGCAAAAAAATGATATAGTACCCAAATCTGGTCTTATGACAATGATAACATCTACAAGTCCTCACATTTTAAAATTCAAAATTAAAGGAATTATGTCTTGGCTATACTAAAATAAATTTTGATCAAATGTTTTGTGGATGATATTAAAGTTATGAATATTTGGAAACTTTTGGCCACAAAGATAATGCAATTAGATACAAATACAAAATCAAAGAAATTATTTCATTCTCTTTACTAAAATGAAAAATGGATCAAATGTTTTATGGAGTATTTTAGTCATTTCATTAGCTTTGAAATGTATATAATTAAAATGAGCTAGATTAAACCAATTGTGAAACAATAATATATATAAACAAAAAGTGTTTACAAAACTAATTTTAAAAGCAAGTTTTAGTTACCACGAACAGTAAATTTTTTGTTGATGGACATGCAACAGTTTTTAAAATACAAAAAAGTATCAGAGCACTAGAAAAGTTGGATGCATGAGTCCATATTAATTTAAAAAGTTGTTGATATGTCTATATACGCTAGTAAATAACAAAAATACAAAGCATAACTGTTAACTAAGAACCATGCACAGGGAGCAATGAAGTTCGTTCTTGAAATAAGTAATTTTTATTATGAAATGGAAGAAGAAAGAAAAAATTGTTATAAATATCTAGAATAAAAATTAGAAGCAAAAAAAATAGCTTAAGAATAAATCACGTACATCAGTTGTTGTTTATTACATTAGCTTCTAGAATAAATTTTTCTTTGTTGAGAGTGAATTTTCCTTGCAGTGAAAATCATCACAACAAGTAAATTATCCTTGCTTTGTCTTTGATGTAGTTGTACAAGATTTTAGTCAATGTAGGAAGCACAATCTTTAGTGGTAGTCATGTCAGAGTGCATTGTATGATAGCATTTTTCACTATTTTTAGATTTCAACTAAGGTGATGGGTATGTGCACATGAACTCTATTTGTTACACAAATGATAGTTAAAATTTTTAGCATCCACAGGTTGTATGGATTGAACTATGCAGCTACAGTTATTTCATGTAGCTCTAAATGGCTTTGAATATATGTTTTATATTATCAATGTTCTCTTGACATGCACATGTTAATATTGGTGGCATTAATTGAAGTAAGGATGGTAAATAATAGATACAAATATTAGAAAATATATTTCATGTATTTGTTATCGATAATTATGATGTTGAATAAGAATTAAGTTCATGTTCAAATGTCTAAAGCATATGTTACTTGATATAGCATAAAAATATGGTAGCAAGAGCTATGCTCTCGTGCTAGAGAAATTGAGAGAACATTAGTTAAAAACTTAGATAAAGTAACAAAGGTGTTTTACTTGCTTGGAAAGACACTTGAGTGCTATACTATATTAATAAACAAAGTATGGCTAAACTGATTTACAAAAAAATGCAACTGTGATTTGAAAAATATTTTCAAAACCACATTAAAATGATCATGCTAGTGATTAAATCATAGGTTTTATCAGTACTTGAAGAATGGATTGATATAAGTTCTTAGGCCTTTTGTCAAACATATAGTTATTTTGTTACATGTGCAATATTCATTTCAACATTTAGTTATCTAATTTGCTACAACATGCAACTTGGCTAGAAACATTGAGACCAATATTGGATGAAAATAACATAAAGAGACATGTTTCCTACTTCAGATTTTTCATCCAAGAGTGAAAAAAAGTCTTCAACAAAATTTGTAGCCTTTAATAGTGTGATGAATTTTTCTTAACTAGTCCTAAGATCTCTCTCAGGGCCCTGTCATCTGACCAAGTTTTTAAACAAGTACATTGGAAATTCTTTGGCAAGTGTTTTCATTCAATTTCTAGAAAGAGATGCTTAAAACTTACAAATAGGTAAAGTTATTATGTTTAGACAGTAATTTAGTTCATGATTTTAAAATGTACATTAAAAATGAAGTATTTGTTGAATTAGAAGCTTATATTTGTTGTGTCATCTTCAGTATTGCCATCCTGTATTTCTAGAATGAGTTACATAACAATTTTTTGGCACATGTAACAGTTACAATAATACTAAAAGGAAGGTGCGATATTTAATTCATTTGGGTACCTTCCACCTATTCTGTCATCGATATCTCATGTGTTTGGATGTGTCTTGGATGTGTCAAGATCTTTGGGTGTGCAGGATGTTGCCATGTGGTAGCATCCTAGGTGGCCTAGTGCCTAGAGGTCATTGACTTATCCAAACCCCTAGGCACATAATGTCACCTGAGATGATATAACATGATATCATCCCACAAATTTGGGTGTTCAAAGATGATTGCAATGTGTTGAGCACCTAAGATGATTGCACATGGTAGCATCCCATGTGTTCAGGCCTTGGGAGGCCATTGTACTTGTTTGGGCCTTAGGGGATATAGTTTGCTACCATGTGGTAGAATTTTGTGCACCTAAGTGCCAGAAGATGATTGGGATGTGTTGGGTAGTTTGGATTCTACCATATGGTATCATCACATGTCTATGTCTTAGGAGGCCATTGTACTTATCTAGACCTTGAGGTACACAAGATGTAACCACATAACAACATCCCACACACCCAAGTGCCCAAAGACAACTGAGATGTACTAAGACCATCGAGCACCTAAGATACTACCATGTAGTAGCATTTGGGTGCTCATAGGTTAGTGGAATTATCTAGACCCTAAGGTATGTGATAGTCTACCACATGGTAACATCCTATGCATTTGAGTGCCTAGAGATGATTAGGATCTATAAGGCACTCAAATTCTACCATGTGGAAACATCTTACAAAACTAAGTGCCTGGAGGTCAATAGACCAGTTGGGACCTTAGGTCACATGATATTCTACCATTTCATAGCATCCCATGTGCTTAGAAATGACTATCACATGCTCAAAACCATGTGTTAACTTTCTACATCTTCAAAAGGCTTTCAGTAATTATTCAATTTCACAAAATTTTCTTAGAGGGGCATGGCACCTTTCTTCTTCTTCAAAATACTTAACCAATTTTATAATGTTTCTTAGCATCATGTATGTTTGTCATGATAGGCTTGGGCCTATTCAGGTTTTATCAGTGGGGCAATGACATCAGTGGTACTCTAGGGTAGCGAGTCATCAAGATGATGCCACATGGCTTAACTTTATTGCTTTGCTATCTTAGAGGTGTCCATACTAGTGCAATGCCTCTAGATAGGCATTTGTTTATTTTTGGAATACTTTTTTCTAGGCACTTGTGTGTGTTTCATAGGGACAATCTTTGAATTTGCATATTATTTCTATATATATTGATTACTAGTTTTCATTTGAACTTATGTTTAAGCATTAATTCAAAAATTGTATAATAGGAAACTTCTTTTTATTCTCATTTAATGAACAAAATAATTGCATACAAGTGCATAAATAAACCTCAACTTGTAATTAAAGATAACATGTAAAATTTGAAAATCTCAAAAAAAAACACAAAGTTCATGCTATGATTTTTTAACCAGGTGACCTTTCCTATCGAGACCTTGAGGTGCTTAGGATGCTACCAAGTATCCATATGTGATTGGACCACACCATGCAAAATGTATGCCATGGGGAAAAACAGAGAGATGTTAAGTGTAACATGGAAATATATTATGTGTTAGCCTCATTGATCTAAAGAAACTAGGACATGGCAGGAACTCTGTGAAAGACTGTAGGATTGCTTGAAAGTAATCTGATGCATTTTTCTATGTTTCTATACGTTTTCTTGAAGTGGATTATCTCCATGCATATTACTACTAGTTTAGATGAATCTTATTTATAGGCACTTGTCGATACATGAAGCTAAGATAATTTGTTCTATAAATTTTTCATCTGAATTAAAGAATTGATTTTTCTATGCATATTGGAGATGCTTTCATGAATTTGCATGTAAATTATTTCATGACTCTAATTGTTAGTTATGTCAACAACATTACATTATGCAACCTACAATTAGATACAATGGAAAATGATTATGGGATATGTCTTGAAAAATATCCTACGACTATAAAACCTTCATTTATTAATGTAGTGTGCATATAATATACATAATCTAATCATGCCAACAATTAAAGCCTAAAATAGAATCTTGGGGTCATGGTCAATTGTAATGTCTCTAAGATGTTAAAAAAGTAATGTGCATTGTTGGGTCCAACACAAATTATGTGAGGGTCAATCTCCAATGTAGGTCACAAGTTGGATTGCACATGTTATAAATATTAATGAATTTGGTATGTTGTAAAGGTCCTACTACATTTTTAAAGGTCCTCTAAGGTCTAGTCCTATGTATTGAATTTGATGTTATCTTCAAATTAATGTAAATATACACTGAGACCAATCTAAAATATATCTAATTTAGGAAAGAGGTCTAATTTATTATGATGGATAAGTCATTACTTGTAGAGAGATCTTGTTTCAAGACCAAACCAAGTTTAGACTTATGGTTATAAGAGATAAGTTTCTAACCAATTTAAGAGTTTGAAAAACTATAAGGGATGAGGAGGTTGCTTGCAGGTCTAGAAGTTGCACATCTTAAAGTTATAAGTCTGTGTGTGGATAATTTATAATGTTGCAGGGTCTGAACCTAGTTTTCAAGGATAAATAAAATAAAATAAGACACATCTCAATTCTTGATGTATTTTAAATTACTATGAACATCTAAGTTCATAATTTTAGCTTGTTATTTAATCTTAAGTCATGTTTGTATGATGTTCCATGAGCTCTAGAGATTTGTGTAAAAGGGTCTATAGGGGATCTTGTAAAAATTTATAATAATTACGGATAAAAGAATCATTTTGTCAAGATATCTCTAGAATTTCATACTTGAAACATGTGTAGGTTTATGCTCCTGATGTTGAGAAATTGTATTCTTGTCTTTATTAAGCGTGTATAAATGTTGCAAGGTCATAAGACATAGAATAGGGTTAAAATTTAAAGGAAAAAAGTAATCATTTGTGTATTTTTTAGATTTTGATTCTAAAATTGATTGGTACAATAAGGGAATCATTTAGATATCTTCATCTGATCAAAAAGAATACTTGAGAGAAAAATAAAAAGTATTTTTAAAAATTAAGGTTTGTTCAAACATCACAAGTGATAAAAAGGTAAGGTGGATGCAAATAGAGTGATCAAGTCTTAAAAGGTCCAAAACCAATTATAGAAAGTAAGATTTCATTTTATAATTTCTCTTGGCTTTGTTAAACCCTAGCCAAGGTTTTAAAAGACTAAAATCCTTATATCTTGAGATCGAGCCCTTCAAATGCTTTGAAACTTGGTAAAATGTTAAGGATAATTGACAGTTGTTAAAAGTCATTTTAAGTGATGTAATCCATACAATGAGAATTATTAGAAATTTTTAGTCATCAAGTGTGTATAATACAATCTAAAGCTTATTTAATAGTATAAAGGTAAACATAATTCCTAGATGACTAATACTAAGTATTTTAAACTTGACAATGATCTAGAAATATTAAATGAGAATTTTCAAGGTAGTAGAGATCGTTACAAGTTGTTAAGTGAAAAAGCATGTTTTTATGTGAAAATAGGCACCAAGGCTTTCGTTAGCTAGTGTTCATAATCACACAGGAGTAGGAGTTGGTTGGTATGGAAACCATTTACATTTTATAGTAACTAGAAAACATAAAAATGCTAATTGAAACATGGAAAATTATTGTGTGTTAGTCTCATAGATCTAAGGACACCGGGACATGGTAGGAAAATCTAGGAAAGACTACAAGATTGCTTAAAAGTGGTCTAACTCATTGTTCTATGTTTCTATATATTTACTTAAAGTGTATTATTTCCATGCATACTACTACTATTTTGGATGATGCTTATTTATAGGCACTTATCGATACATGAATCTAAGAAAACTTGTTCTATAAAATTTTCAAGTGACTTAAAGAATTTATTTTTCTATGCATATTAGAAATGCTTCCATGAATTTACATGTAAATTCTTGCATGACTCTTAAATCATTAGTTATGTCAATTGCATTGCATTATGCAACCTACGATTAGATACAATGGAAAATTATTATGAGATATGTCTTGAAAAAACTCCTATGAATATAAAAACTTCATGTATTGATTTAGTGTGCATATAATATACATAATTTAATCATGTTAATAAGAAAAACCTACAATGGAATCTTGGGGTCATGGTCAATTGTAATGTCTCTGAGATGTTAAAAAGTAATGTGCATTGTCAAGTCCAATGCAAATTATGTGAGGGTCAATCTCTAATGCAGGTCACAAGTTGGATTTTACATGTTATAAATATCAATGAATTTGGTATGATATAAATGTCCTACTATATTTGTAAAGGTCCTCTAAGGTCTAGTCCTATGTACTAAATTTGAATTTATCTTCAAATCAATGTAAATATATGCTGAGACTAATCTAGAATATATCTAATGTAAGAAAGAGGATTAATTTAGTATGATGGATAAGTCATTACTTGTAGAGAGATATTGTTTCAAGAGATAAGTTTCTAACTAATTTAGGAGTTAACAAAACTATAAGGGATGAGGACGTTGCTTGCAGGTCTAGAAGTTGCACGTCTTGAAGTTATAAGTCTGTGTGTGGAGAATTTTTAATGTTGCAAGGTCTAAACCTAATTTTCAAGGATTAATAAAATAACAAAAGACACATCTTGATTCTTGATGCATTTTAAAATACTATGAACATCTAAGTTCATGATTTTATCTTGTTATTTGATCTTATATCATGTTTGTATGATGTTCCATGAGCTTTAGAGATTTGTATAAAAGGGCCTACATAAGATATTGTAATAATTTACAAGAATTATGGATAAAATAAGCATGTTTTCATGCTATTTTTATAATTTCATACTTAAAAAATGTATAGGTTTATGCTCCTGATGTTGAGAAATTGTATTCTTGTTTTTATTAAACATGTATAAATGTTGAAAGGTTGTAAGACATAGAATAGGGTTACAATTTAAAGGGAAAAAGTACTGGTTTGTGTATTGTTTTATTGTTGAATCTAAAATTTATTGGTATGGTAAGGGAATCATTCATATATCTTCATCTGATCAAAAGGAATGCTTGAGAGAAAAACAAAACTATTTTTAGGAATTGAGGTTTGTTCAAACATCATAAGTGATAAAAAAGGTGATGTGGATGCAAATAGAGTGATCAAGTCTTAAAAGGTCCAAAACTAGTTATATGAAGTAATATTTCATTTTATAATTGCTCTCGGATTTGTTAAACCTTATTCAAGGTTTTAGAAGACTAAAATCCTTATATCTTGATATTGAGCCCTTCAAATGCTTTGAAACTTGGTAAAAAGTTGAGGAAGGATAATTGACATTTGTTAAAAGTCATTTTGAGGTGATGTAATTTGTATAATGACAATTATTGGCAATTTTTAGTCATCAAGTGTGTATAATACGATCTAAAGCCTATTTAAGAGTATAAAGATATACATAATTTCTAGATGACTGATGTTAATTACTTAAAATTTGACAATAATATAGAAATATCAAGTGATCATTTTCAAGGTAATAGAGGTTGTTACAATTTTTTAAGTGAAAAGGCATGTTTTTATGTGAAAACAAGCACTAAATCTTCTATTAGCTAGTGTTCATAATCAACACAAGAGTGGGAGATGGTTGGTACGTAAACCATTCACATTTTATAGTAACTAGACATGGCCATGTCATGTAATAATTTCAAATGCGAGTATTGCAGTTACTTCACATTTTAGTCCAGACTATGACCAATGTCTAATGCACAAAAATTATACAATCTCAAGCCTATTTAAGAGTATAAATGTAAACATAATTCCTAGAGGACTTATGCTAAGTTTTGAAACCTGAGAATGAGCTAGAACTTTCAAATAATCATTTTCAAGGTGATATAGGCAGTTTCAAGTTGATATGTGAAAAGGCATGTTTTTATATGAAAAAAAGCACCAAAGTTTTTGTTAAGCAATTTTCATAATCAATGCACATGTGGGAGCTAGTTTCTATGGAAACTGTTCACATTTTATAGTAACTGAAAATGGCCATGTCATGTAAGAATTTCAAATTCAAAGATCGTAATGAGTTCACCTTTTATTCAAGACTTTGAACAATGTCCAATGCATAAAAATGATACAGTGCCCAAAGCTGATCTTATGACAATGATAACATCTGCAAGTCCTCAAAGTTCAAAAGTCAAAATTAAAGGAATTATATCTTGGTTGTACTGAAATAAATTTTGATCAATTTTTTTGTGGATTATATTAAAGTTATAAATATTTGGAAACTTTCAGCCACAAAGATAATGCAATTAGATACAAATACAAAATCAAAGAAATTATTTCATTCTCTTTAATGAAATAAAAAATGGATCAAATGTTTTGTGGAGTATATTAGTAATTTTGTTAGCTTTGAATCTATATAAGGCAAATGAGCTAGAACAAACCATTTGTGAAACAATAATATATATAAACAAACAGTGTTTATAAAACTAATTTTAAAAGCAAGTTCTAGAGACTATGAATAGTACATTTTTTTGTCGATGGACATGCAATAGTTTTCAAAATACAAAAAAGTATTGGAGTACTATACAAGTCTAATGCATGAGTCCATACTAATTATAAAAGTTGTTTATATGTATATATATGCTAGAAAGGGAAAAAAAGGTGAGGCATAGCTGTTGACTGGGAACTATGCACAGGGAACAACATAGTTCATTCTTGAAATAAGTACTTTTTCCTATGAAATGGAAGAAGAAAGAAAAAATTGTTAGAAGTATCTAGAATAAAAGAAGCAAAAAAAATAGCATAAGAATAAATCACGTACATTAGTTTTTGTTTATTACTTAGCTTCTAGAATAACTTTTTCTTTGTTGAGAGTGAATTCCCCTTGCAGTGAAAATCCTCACAACAGGTAAATTGTGTTTGCTTTGTCTTTGATGTAATTGTACAAGATTTTAGTCAATGCAGGAAGCAAAATATTTAGTGGTAGTCATTTCAGAGTGCATTGTATGGTAGTATTTTTCATTATTTTTATATTGCAACTAAGGTGATGGGTATGTGCACATGAACTTTGTTTATTACATAGAGGATATTTAAAATTTGTAGAATCCATTGGTTACATGGAATGAACTATGTAGCTACAGCTATTTCATGTAGCTTGAAATGGATTTGAATATATGTTTGTTATTATCAGTGTTCCCTTGACTTTCACATGTTAATATTGGTGGCATTAATTAAAGTAAGGATGGTAAATAATAGATACAAATCTTGAAAATATGTGCCATGTATTTGTTATCGATAATTATGATGACTAAAAATTAGGCTTGTATTACAATGTTTAAATCATATGTTACTTGATCTAGCATAAAAATGGTATCAAGAGCTATGCTCTAGTGCCAGATAAACCAAGAGAACATCAGATAAAAACTCAGATAAAGTAACAAAGGTGTTTTACTTGCCTGGTAGAACAGTTGAGTGCTATACTATATTAATAAACAAAGTATAGCTAAATTGATTATAAAAAAATTCAACTTCGATTTGAAAAATATTTTCAAAATCACATTAAAATGATCATATTAGAAATAAAATCATAGGTTTTATTAGTGCTTGAGGAATGGATTGGTATAAGCTTTCAAGCCTTCTATCAAACATCTATTTATTTTTTTGCATGTGCAATCTTCATTTCAACATTCGCTTATCTAATTTGCTACAACATGCAACCTAGATAGAAACATTGAGACCAATATTGGATGAAAAAAACATAAAGAGACATGTGACCTACCTTTGATTTTGCATCCAAGAATGAAGAAAAGTCTTCAACAAACTTTATATCCTTCAATAATGTGATGAATGTTGCTTGACTAGTCCTCGGAGCTCTCTCAGGGCCCTATCATCTGACCAAGTTTTTAAACAAGTAAATTGGAAATTCTTTGGCAAGTGTTTTTTGTTCAATTACCATAAAGAGATTCTCAAACATTCCAAATAGGTAAATTTTTTATGTTTAGAGAATAATTTAGTTTCATGATTTGAAAATGTACATTAAAAAAAGAAGTATTTGTTGAAGTAGAAGCTTATGTTTGTGTGTCGTCTTCAATGTTTCCATCCTTTATTTATAGAATGAGTTGCATAGCAATTTTTTGGCACATGTAACAATTACAAAAATACTACAAGCTACATAGGCTCGGTGCTCACTAGGATTTGGCTAATTATCAAATAAGGAATGACCCTATATTTTATGCAGATATGAGGTATGCTTTCCACTATGCTAAATTCATTTGCTATCAGTATTGCATCACAATCTCCATGATCATAAACTACTTTAGGAGTAATATCAAATCAAAAAATGTGAATTACTTTTCTTAGCTCAATTTTTTGTTCATGCATCTAGATGAAGTTGTGGGGTACGTTCACTATAATAGTCATTTCATCATTAACATATATTAGATATATCCGTAACAATTACTTGTTCTATTCTCTTTACAAAATTGTCTTATACGTGACAAGCACGTCTCCTTCAAATAAGACTCCTATCTTACAGCTATTAAGATCATTGATTGAGACTAAAGCAGGGGATATTTGTGTTTTGCTACAATGAAGCAAGTGAAATGTAAACAACTATCAAATGACATAAAATTTGAAAATAACTATATTTTTATAAACACTTACATTTTTCCTAATTTTTGTGTTGTTTGATTATTATTGGGACTTTCCTTTGTCCTCTTCATGTTAATTTCAACAATATGAGGAAACCAGTAGAAAATTTAGAACAATAAGATGTCTAGGTACATGAGTTCATTTTATTTATATGCAAAACACATACAAATAATGTTTAAAAGCACATTGCTACATTAATCCTTTATTTTATTATTGGGTGGTTTCATATGCATATCACATAAGGCCAAGTACAAAATATCATGATCACTCTAATATCAATCTAATACAAAGACATAATCTTTTTGTATTTGAATATTTGATGGCATGAGATTGATAATGGGTCTTGACAATGCATTTTACTTTTCAAGTAAAAATGCATATTGAAAGTTTCCATGTACTATTCAAGCATCTATGAATTTTTATATTACTTTCTAATATCAATACTAGAATCACATACAACAAATGTGCATTATACTCTAATTACATTTTCCAATGCATGATCAATAATAGAAAAGATATCTGAGATATTTTCACTTAGTTTTGTATACATGTTGGCAATTGTGATCGCATGCATATCACTAATGATAATTGCCATTATTATCTCAATATTATTTGCTTTGTATTACATAGTCTCAAAAATGCAGATGTGTTTTTTATGCAAAATATGATTCTATGAATGTGAAACATTGAAATATAGTAAAAATGTTGCAGTAAATAGTCAGATACAATGTTTTCAATGTATGTATATTGAAAACACAATATGTCAAATTGCATCATGTCATAATCATTAAGGATGTCTTGCATGTGTGCTAGAAAAAATTTTGTTTTCAGTGATGACATAAATGTGTGGTAATTACTATTCAACCTATTCATTTTTTTTTCCAATTGCCATTTTGAATGTGCTCGTAGTCGAGACATATCTATTGTTGTGTTTTCTTTGACCTTGAAATTTTCTATTTTCAATGGAGCCAATAAATATAATGACTAGATTTATTTCATGCAGAACAATGTTGTGTATGATAATCCATGTTGTTTGACTCCCATAGGGTCAATGCAAGGCCATCAATTTTAAAACCTTGAGATCTATGTATTGTGTGTGCACATGTTAATTGTATTGGAATTTTTTTTTGAATTATCCATGTCCAATTACATGTGTTTTGTATAGGATTTGAAACATGAAAAATTGGAGCCTAATCCTTTATATAAGAGCCATGATATATATTATCCAACTTTGTGCATTATCGACATCCATTATAAGGATCATTAAATTTAATCTACACTACATCTACATCATTATCGATAGTATATGATTTGAATGTTCCATCTGACTTGTTAACTAGGCCATTTTCAATGTCATAATTGATAGTATATATTTTGACCAACATATCAGGTTTCAATACAATAATGAGAAAAAATATTGTCAATTGGTGACATAGTTGTTTACCTTCCTATACAGTTTCATGTTCATAGATTGGATGAATAGTGATTGTATTTTTGAGTACAGTAGATAGCATTTGATCATTATGTTTATTAACATTGGAATTCCTATAAAAAAAGGTATGGAAATGTTGGGCTATCAAGTGAAACATGCAAACAATTTTGATTCATATAATCTATGTCATTGTATGCTTGTGATGACATTGGTAGATTGTTAAGAACTGCTATAAAGTTGTCATTTTAACGCATTGCTATTTGTAATTAATAGATATATACATGTATTTTTTAGAAGTCATAGGGGATAATTTCATCATTTAGTTTTGGATATTCAAAGATCAGAGAATCATTTACAGGTTGTACTTGAAAAAAGTCTTCACTAAAAAACATATCTAGATTTTTAAAATATGTTGTAGGAATATGCATTATATCTCATAGTCTTTTATCTATTGAATGCAAGAACCATCAACCTACTAGCAATATTTTATCTATAAAAAGAAGACATGGTTATATTATTTTGATAATGTGTCTAATTTCTCAAAGGTAAGTGGAATGAGTTCTGATTTGTTAAAATGTGGAAGGAAAGCATAATGCACTATTACTCCTCCAGTGTTGTATGTTGCCTTTCCAGTGTATGCCAATATTAGGCCCTTTGCCTTAAACAGGTCACTATCAAATAAATTGCTATATAATCATTGTAGCATTTTGTATATCAGTTTTATAGTGTACATTTTGTATGTTCTAGCACCTCCAATTAAAAACAAGTAAATTGGTTTCAATAGATCTTTTAATTTTTTCATTTCTATACCTTTTTCAATCACCTATTGTTCTTCGTTCAAATATATTAATCTTTTTTAATAGTAATATTTATCAAATAAAAATGGAAACTTGCCTATTTCAAAAGATTCTAAATTGTATTTTTTTATCCAAGTCTATCAATAAATGTATATCGCATTTATAATCATAGTTTTATAGGATAGAAATATTGTATTCATGTTTTGTATTAACCATATCAACACTGCCAACATCAAATTCAAAATTATCAACAATTCCTTCTATATTACCCCAAATAGAGTTTATGCCATGAGTAAATTTGGCTTCATTTTTTATGTCTTTTTCATGCAACGCATATGCATAACTCTATGCATTGAAACCATGTTTTAAATTGTTTTCATTTTTTCTAAAAGGGATATATAATAATAGTTTTCCCTAAAATGATTTTCAAGGTTGAGATGTTGATTGTACTTGATATACTGAATAACATGCAACTTATTTTGTAGCCATTTTTCCCTATTTTTTAGTTTTGAATGACAAATTCAGCAAGGCAAATGCTCACTAATGCTTCTAGTTGTTGAAAATAGTAATCTATTAAATATTTGCATATTACATCTTTTGATTCATCAGCCTCATGTATCAAAAGTGTCAGAGGTTTTGTAATGAATGTGCATTCATATGATGGACTTAAATTTATGAATATGTATTTCCTAGAACAATTATTTAATGGCAATGACAAAGTTACGTGAATAGTTTGTTGAGCAAACATTTGTTATTTATTAATAAATGTGTTTCTAAGACTGTGTATCATTTGAATGGCATCTATATATGTCATTTAATGTTTTTTATAGATTCATTAAAATGATTTTTTCAATGACACATCAATTTTTATCATGTAGGATGTGCAATAAGATGTAGCATCAAAATCATTAAGCACAAACTGGGCATTTGTATTTTCTTTCAAAAAATGTGGTATTTTTTAATAAAAGTTATTTTTCCATGCATGTAATGTCTTTCATTTCAATAAAATTGTTGGTTGTTTAAGTGTGCTTTGTATTGCTTGTATATATTCACTTTCACTAATTTCTAATTCTACTAAAAACATGTTAAATGTTATAAAATGATCATAACATCTATCCTCTAAATTATTTTAGATATGTATTAATTTTTTGATAACCAAGTCATCTTTTTTTTATCATTGTTCAAGGATAATTATTTTTCGTATTGGAAGAACATGGAAGTTGTATTGGTAGTGTGACTTCTTCTTTTTTCAGCTTGTAGTATGATGATGTTCATGTAATATGGATATGTTTGAATCAAGCATATATGAGTCACAACTTATATAGTTATCAATAAATATTATAATCTCCAAATTTTTGTCCTTCCCATACATTGGCACAAATTTGATCTATAACATAAAATGTGTATGTTGACTTTCTCAATTTTGGAATTCTGTAACCAAAAAATGATATTACAAATGTCCAAAGAATGAATGATCTTTGTATATCATTTTTAGCATTGCCTTAATTTTATGTGTATAGTATTGTGTACATGTGACATGATCTTTTGCAATCAAGTAACTATGCTCAATCATATCAAATGAATTAACTTTGTTTATTTTTTGTTGTTTTCATGTCTACTATGAAATTCAAATAATGCATTTGTAAGTAGTTTCCATAGATGTTCAACACTAGATAATGTAACAAAAAATGTAGGTGGACCTAATTGGCGTATCATTTCAAATGTGTTTTTTCGTAGCTGCTATAAATAATCTGGTGACATCCATATTTTTTTGAAATCAATATACCCAATATAAGATTTTAATAGTTTTTATAAGTTTGGTTTGTAATTTATGTATTTTGCTACAATATTTATTCCCTTTAGTTTACCTTTTATAATTCCCACCCACATTATCATATCCACCTACTCAATGAAAGTTTTCATTGTCTTGAAAAATAGACTTTTAATATGATATGAAAATGCAAGGTCTTTATGCTACAGTTTCCATTGAACAATATTCATGTATAAAAATATACTTGTAATACTTTCATCATGTAGGTCACCATAAAAAAGTGTTAATAAGTTCATTTCCTCAACATACTTGTCTTTGAAAATTCCAAGAGGTTGTTGGTATTCTGCTAATGTAACTTGGATCATTTTATCTTGCAAATCATTAATGCATCTTGATTCTATGAATCCATGTACCATAGTCAAGGTGGTGATGCATTCTTTATGCTCATCACTTATTTCACTTTACTTTGAAGTGTTAATAATGTCTGGGTCAACATTATCATTAGTGTGTAATAATTATTTCTAGTCCCTTGTAATTTTGACATTTTTAAATTGATACAATTTTCTTTTGCATAATTGCTTCAGAGTATGCATGACAATATTTGGATGAACACTCCATTTTTGGTATGCATTATTATACTTCAATTTTCATTTTATCTCAATGGCAATTGTAGATGATTTACAATCAAGCGCAATAATGCTTTTTGCACTATTTTAATGTTAGATGGCAAATTGATAATTACACTGGTTAGTCCAATTTGAGGTTTTTTATATCATAGTTCTCTAATCTTTTCAAAAGAAATATGTAGTGAAACAAGGATCTCTTCTAGTTCTATTAGAATTTGAACATATTTCAAAGATGTATTTAACCAAATATGTTGAGGCATTGTAAATTTGGGAGCAATTTTATTCCTAGATGCATTATTACATCTGATGCATTATTTTTCATAATAGTTTCCTCTATTTGCATCAACTTTGCATATGATTCTCTTTCTATTTTCTTGAAATATATCATGTTATATTTGAAATGTAGTTGATTACAAATTAAACATACATTCTTTGGTGTATCATCGAGGTCTTTTATGAATTTTCTTGTTACATTTATTTACTGACTATGCACAATGAATTAAAATGATCATCTTTGTTGTGTCATATTTAGTATTGTAGTCATTTATTTATATAATGAGTTGCATAGTATTTTTTTTATCACAAGTAACAATTACAATAATTCTACCACCTACATAATCTTTGGTGCTTTTCATGAGTTAACTAACTATCAAATCAAAATTGAACCCGTATTCTATGTAGATAGGAGGTACACTTTCCACTATGCTAAATTCATTTGCTATAAGTATTATATCACAATCTCCACGATCATAAATTGCTTTAAGAGCAATATCAAAGTGAAATATCTGAATTACTTTTCTTGGCTTGATTTTTTATTCATGCATCTGGATGAATTTATTGGGTATGTTTAATATAGTAGTCATTTCATCATTGATGTCTATAAGATCTTATCACAACAATTACTTATTATATTATCTTTGTAACATTGTCTTATACATGACAAGCACATCTCCTTAAAAGGAGTCTCCTGTCTTACATCTATTAAGATCATTGACTGAGACCAAAGTGGGGGATATTAGTGTTTCACTATAATGAAATAAGTGAAATGTAAATACATACAATTGTCAAATAACACAAATTTTGAAAAAACTATAATTTTACCAATGCTTACATTTTTCCTATGTCTTTCATTGTTTGATTATTGTCGGCACTTTCTATTGTCCTCTTCATGTTAACTACAATAGTATGAGGAAACAAGCAAAAAAATTATAATAATAAGATGTCTAGGTTCATGAGTTCATTTTCTGTAAATGCAAAACACATACAAACAATGTTTAAAATCGCCTTACTACATTAATCCTTTGTTTTCTTATTGGGTGGTTTCATATGCATATCACATAAGGCCAAGTACAAAATATTGTGATCACTCCAATATAAATCTAGTATAAAGATATATTATTTTTCTATTTGAACATTTGACGACATGTGATTGGTAATGGGTCTTGATAATGCATTTTGTTTTTTAGTAAAAAATGCATATTGCAAGTTTTCATGTACTGTTCAAGCATCTATGAATTTTTTTATCACTTTCTACTATTAATATTGAAATCACCTCCAATAATTGTGGATTTTTCTCTACTTGAATTTTCTAATGCACGATTGATAATAGAAAAGATATATATGATATTTTCACTTGGCATTTCATACATGTTGGCAATTACGATCACATGCATATCACTAATGATAATTACCATTATTACCTCAACATTATTTTATTTGTATTGCATAGTCTCATAAATGCAGATGCATTTTATATACAAATCGTGATTCCATGAACATGAAACATTGAAATATAGTAAAAATGTTGTAGTAAATAATTAGATATAATGTTTTCAATGTATGTCTCTTGTAAACATAATATGTCAAATTTCATCATATCATAATCATTGAGGATGTCTTACATGTGCGCTATTAATCTTCTTGTGTTTAATAATGACATAAATGTGTGGTAATTATTATTCAACCTATTCATTTCCCCCAATTGCCATTTTACATGTGCCCAGTCGAGACATTTCTATTGTCATGTTTTCCTTCACCTTGAAATTTTCCATTGTCAATGGAGACAATAAATATAATGACTCAATTGATTTCACATGGGACAATGTTGTGTATGCTAAGCCATATTTTTTGAATCACATAGGGTTGAATGCAAATCCATCAAGTGTGAGACCTTGATATCAATGTATTGTGTGTGCACATGTTAATTGTATTGGAAATTGTTTTTGAATTATCTGTGTGCAATTGTTACATGTGTTTTGTATAGGATTTGCAATGTACAATATTGGAGTTCAATATTTTATACAAGATCCATGATATAGGTGATCCAACTTTTTGCATTGTCGATGTCCAATAAAAGGATCATTGAATTTAATACACACCATGTCTATATCATTATCGACAGTATATGATTTGAATGTTCCATCTGACCCATTAACTAGGCCATCTTAAATGTCATAATTTACTGCATATATTTTGACTAGCATATTAGGTTTCAATACAATAATGGGAAAAAAACATTTTTATCGATGACATGGTTGTTTACCTTCATATACAATTTCTTGTTCATCGATTGCATGAATAGTGATAGTATATCCTACTACAGTAGATAGCATTTAAGCATTATGTTTATTAACATCGACATTCTTGTAAAAAATGTAGGTAAATGTTGGGCTATTCGGTGTAACTTAAAAACAATTTTGATTCATATAATCTATGTCATTGTATGTTTGTGATGATGTTTGCAGATGGTTAAGAACCACTATAAAGTTGTTGTCACTTTGATGCATTGTTATTTTCAATTCATAGATTTTTACATGTGTTTTCTAGAAGTCATAGGGGATACTTTCATCATTTAGTTTTGGATATTATAAGATCATAAAATCATTTATTGGTTGTGCTTGAAAAAAGTCTCCACAAAAAAACATATCTAGATTTTCAAAATGCGTTGTAGGAATACGCATTATATCTTGTAGCCTTTTGTCTATTGAATACAAGAAATATGATCCTACCAGTGATATTTCATCAATAAAAAGAAGACAAAAGTGGTTATAGTACTTTGATAATGTGTCTATTTTGTCAAAGGTAAGTGGAATGAGTTCTGATTTGTTAAAAGGTAAAAGGAATACAAAATGCAATCTTATTCCTCCAGCATTGTATGCTTCCTTTATAGTGTATGCCAATATTAGGACCTTTGACTTAAGTAGGTCACTGTTAATGAAATTATTATATAATTGGTGTAGCATTTTGTATATCAATTTCATAGTGTACATTTTGCATGTTCTAACACCTCCAATCAAAAACTAGTAAATTGATTTCAATAGTTTTTTTCATAGCTATATCTTTTGTAATCACTTGTTGTTCTTCATTCAAGGATATTCTTCTTTTGTAAGTCATATTTAATAGATACAAATGGAAACTTGGATATTTCAAAATATGTTGGATTGTATTTTATTTTATCCAGGTCTATGAATAAATGTATATCACATTTCAAATCATAGTTTTCATGGGTAGCGATATTGTTTTCATGTTCTGTATTGACCATGTGAACATTGCCATTATCAAATTCAGCATTTTCAATAATCCCTTCTATATCACCCCAATCATAGTTTATGCCATGCATAAATTGGGCTTCATTTTTTCTATCTTTTTCATGTAACGCATATGCAAAAATCCATGTATCGAAACCATGTTTTAAATTGTTTTCAATTTCTCTAAAAGGGTTATATAATAATAGTTTTCCCTACAATGATTTTCAAGATCAAGATACTTATTTTAATTGATATACAGAATAACATGAAGCTTATTTTTTATCCATTTTTCCCCATTTTTTGGTATTCAAAAACAAATTCAATAAGGCAATTGCTCACTAACACTTCCAGTCCTTGAACATAGTAATCTATTAAATATTTGTATATTACATATTCTGATTCATCGATCTCATGTATCAAAAGTGTTGGAGGTTATAGAAATAATGTGAGTTCATATGATGGACTTGTATTTATAAATATATATTTCCTAGAACAACTATTTAATGGCAATGACAAAGTTATGTGAACAACTTGTTGAGTAGATATTTGTTGTTTATTAAGTAATGTGTTTCCAAGATTGTGTATCATTTGAATGGCATCTATATTTGTCGCTTGATGTTTTTTAATGATTCGTTGAAATGATTTTGTCAATGACACATCAAATTTTGTCATGTAGGATGTGCAAGAATATGCAATAGCAAAAGCATTAAGCACAAACTAAGCATCTGTATTTTCTTTCCCCAAATGCAACATTTTTTACAAAATCTACTTTTCCATGTGTGTGATGACTTTTGTTTCAATAAAATTGTTGGTTATTTAAGTGTGTTTTTTATTTCTTGTATATATTCACTTTCACTAATTTCTAATTCCACTAAAAACATGTTAAATGTTATAGAATGATCATAATATATATTCTCCAAATTATTATAGATATGTATTGAGTTTTTGATAACCAAGTCATCTTTTTCTGAACATGGTTCAAGGATAATTATTTTTCGTATTAGAGGAACATGGAAGTTGTATCAATAGTGTGAGTTTTTTTTTTTTTTGAAACTTATAGTATGATGATGTTTATGTAATATGGATATGTTTGAATCAAGCATACATGAGTCACAAGTTATATAGTTGTCAACAACTATTATAATCTCCAAATTTTTGTCCTTCCCATAAATTGGCACAGGTTTGATTCATAAAATATAATGTGTATGTTGACTTCCTCAATTTTGGAACTATTTAACTTTAAAATGATCTTTCAAGTGTCCAAAGAAAGAATGATCTTTGTATATCATTTTTAGCACTACCTTAATTCTATGCTTATAGTATTTTGTACATGTGACATGATCTTTTGCAATCAAGTAACTATGGTCAATCGTATCAAAAGCATTACCTTTGTTTATTTGTTGTTGTTTTCATGTCTACTAAGAAATTCAGAAAATGCATTTTTAAGTAGCTACCACAGATGTTCAACACTAGAGAATGTAACAAAAAATGTCAGTAGACCTAATTGGTGTATCATGGCAAATGTGTTTTTCATAGCTTCTATAAATAATCTGGAAATATCTATATTTTTTTAAAATCAATATACCCAATATTGAATTTTAATAGTTTTTATAAGTTTGGTTTGTACTTTATGTCTTTTCTACAAAATTTCTTTCCTTTAGTTTACCTTTTCTAATTCTCACCCACATTGTCATATCCACCTGCTCAATGATACTTTTCATTGACTTGAAAAATAGATTTGTAATATGATATGAAAATGCAAGGTCTTTATGCTAAAATTTCCATTGAACAATTTTCATGTATGAAAATCTACTTGTAATTCTTTCATCACATGGGTCACCATAAAAAATTTTAAGTTAATTTCCTCAACATACTTATCTTTGAACATTCCAAGTGGTTGTTGGTATTTTTTTGATGCAATTTGGATCATTTTATCTTTCAAGTCATTAATGCATATTGATTTTATGAAACCATGTACCATAGTTGAGGTAGTGATGCATTATTGATTCTCATCACTTGTTTCACTTTCTTTTGAAGTGTTAATAATTTCTAGATCGATATTTTCATTAGTTTTTAATAATTATTCCCAGTCCCTTGTAATTTTGACATTTTCAAATCGATACAATTTTCTTTTGCATAATTACTTCACAGCATGCATGATAATATTTGGATGAACCCTCCATTTTTGGTATGCATTCTTGTATTCCAATTTTTTTTATCTTAATGACAATTTTAGATGATTCATCAACCGAGCGCAAAAATGCTTTTTGCACTATGTTAATGTTAGATGGCACATTGATAATTACACTAGTTAGTCTGATTTAAGGTTTTTTATATCCTACTTCTCTAATAGGTGTGAAAGTAATCTATAATGAAACAAGGCTCTCTTCTAGATCTGTTAGCATTAAAACATGTTTCAAAGGTGAATTTAACCAAATATGTTGAGGCATTGCAAATTTGGGAGTAATTTCATTCCTCAGTGCATTATTACATCTAACTTATATTTTTTCATAACAATTTCCTCCATTTGCATCAACTCTGCATATGTTTCTCTTTATATTTTATTGAAATATATCATGTTATATTTGAAATGTAATTGATTACAAACCAAACATACATGATTTGGTGTATCATCAAGGTCTTTTATGAATTTTATTATTGCATTACTTTCCTGGCTATGTATAATGGATTAAAATGATCATGTTTGTTGTGTCATATTTAGCATTATAATCCTTTATTTCTAAAATGAGTTGAATAGTTTTTTTTTGGAAAATGTAATAATTACAATATTACTGCTAGCTATATAGGCTTCAGTGATTGCCAAGAGTTGGTTGATTGTCAAATCAAGAATGAACCTGTATTCTATGCAAATAGGAGGTATGCTTTCCACTGTGCTAAATTCATTTTCTATTAGTATTGTATTATAATCTCCATGATCATAAACTCCTTTAGGAGCAATAATAAAGAGAAAAATGTGAATTGCTTTTCTTGGCTCAATTTTTTGTTCATATATCTAGATGAAGTTGTTGGGTATGTTCACTACAATAGTCATTTCATCATTGATGTCTATTAAATTTGCCTACAAAAATTACTTGTTTTATTCTCTTTAAAACATTCTATTATACACGACAAGTACCTCTCCTTCAAAGAAGTCTCTTATCTTATAGCTATTAAGATCATCAATCGAGACCAAAGTGGTGGATATTGGTGTTTTGCTACAATAAAACAAGTGAAATTTAAATACATACAATTATCAAATGACACAAAATTTGAAAAAAAAATTATAATTTTATCAATGCTTACATTTATCCTATTTTTTGTGTTGTTTGATTATTATCAACACTTTCCATTTTCCTCTTCATGTTAACTGAAAAAGTATAAGGAAACAAGGAGAAAATTTTGAACAATAAGATGTCCATGTACATTAGTTCATTTCCTTTATATGCAAAGCACTTACTAACAATGTTTAAAAGCACCTTGTTACATTAATCCTTTGTTTTCTTATTGGGTGGTTTCATATTATATCACATAATGCCAAGTAAAAAATATCGTGATCACTCCAATGTTAATCTAGTACAAATACATATTCTTTTTATATTTGAACATTTGATGACATGTGATTGATAATGGGTCTTGACAATGCATTTTGTTTTTCAAGTAAAAAATAGATATTGTAGGTTTCCATTTACTTATAAATCATCTATGAATTTTTATATTGATTTCCACTATCAATATTGAAATCACCTACAACAAATGTGCATTATACTCTACTTGCATTTTCCAATGCATGATTAATAACAGAAAAGATATCTAAGATATTTGCACTTAGTGATGCATACATGTTGGCAGTTATGATCACATGCATATCAATAATGATAATTACCATTATTTAATCAACATTAATTTCTTTGTATTGCATAGTCTTGGAAATGCATATTCATTTTCTATACAAATTGTGATTTTATGAACGTGAAACATTGAAATATAGTAAAAAAAACTTGTAGTAAATAGTTAGATATAATGGTTTCAATGTATGTCTCTTACAAACACAATATGTTAGATTGTATTATGTCATAATCATTGAGGATGTCTTTCATGTGTGCTAGTAAGCTTCTTGTGTTTAATGATGACATAAATGTGTGGTAATTTCTTTTCAGCCTATTCATTTTTTTTTCAATTGCCATTTGGCATGTGCCCATAGTTGAGACATTTCTATTGTTATGTTTTCTTTGACCTTAAAATTTTCCATTTTCAATGGAGCTAATAAATATAATTACTCAATTATTTTTGCATGGGATAATGTTGTATATGCTAAGCCATGTTGTTTGACTCCCATAGGGTCAAATGCAAGGTCATAACTTGTGAGACCTTGAGATCTATGTATTGTGTGTGCACATGCTAATTATATTGGAAATTATTTTTGAGTTCTCCATGTGTAATTGTTACAATGTGTTTTATATAGGCTTTGTAACATTCAATATTGGAGTCCAATCCTTTATACAAGAGCCATGATATAGGTGAGCCAACTTTACGCATTGCCAACATCTAATACAAGGATCATTGAATTTAATCCATACTACATCTATATCATTATCAATAGTATATGCTTTAAATGCTCCATACAACCTGTTAATTAAGCCATCTTCAATGTCATAATTACCAACATATATTTTAACCAACATATCAAGTTTCAATGCAATAATGGGAAAAAGCATTGTCGATTGGTGACATGATTGTTTACCTTCATAGATAGTTTCTTGTTCATAAATTACATGAATAGTGATAATATTTCCCAGTACAGTAGATAGCATTTGAGTATTATGTTTATTAACATTGGCATTCCTATAAAAATGATAGGGAAATGTTGGGCTATTGGCTGCAACTCAAAAATAATTTTGATTCATATAATCTATGTCATTGTATGTTTATGATGATGTTAGCTGATGATTAAAAATTGCTATAAAGTTGTCACTTTGATGCATTGTTATCTGCAATTCATAGATTTTTACATGTGTTTTATAGAAGTCAAAGGGGATAACTTCATCATTTAGTTTTTGATATTTGAATATTAGAGAATCATTTATAGGTTGTACTATAAAAAATTCTCCACAAAAAACATATCTATATTTTCATAATACATTGTAGGAATATGCATTATATCTCGTAGCCTTTTGTCTATTGAATACAAGAAGCATGAACCTGCCATCGAAATTTCATCTATAAAAAGAAGACATAGTTGGTTATAGTACTTTGATAATGTGTCTCGTTTCTTAGAGGTAAGTAGAATGAGTTTTGATTTGTTAAAAAGTAGAAAGAATACATAATGCAATGTTATTCCTCTAGCATTGTATGTTGCATCTCTAGTGTACGCCAATATTAGGCCCTTTGCCTTAATCAGGTCACTGTCAATAAAATTGTTATATAATTGGTGTAACATTTTGTATATCAATTTTGTAGTGTATGTTTTTCTTGTTCTAGCACCTCCAATTAAAATAAAGTACATTGATTTCAATAGATCTTTTCATTTTTTCATTTTTATATCTTTTACAATTGACTATTGTTCTTTGTTCAAGAATCTTCTTATTTTATAATAGTCATAGTTATCATATAAAAATGGAAACTTGCCTATTTCAAAAGATTTTGCATTTTATTTTTTATCCAATTCTTTGAATAAATGTATATCACATTTCAAATCATAGTTTTCACGGGTAGCAATACTATTTTCATGTTTTGTATTGACCATGTTAACATTGCCATCATCAAATTTAGTATTTTCAACAATCTCGTCTATATCGCCCCAAATAGAGTTTATGCCATGAGTAAATTTGGCTTCATTTTTTTATGTCTTTTTCATGCAATGCATATTCCATGTATCAAAACCATATTTTAAATTATTTTCATTTTCTCTAAAAGGAATATATAATAATAGTTTTTCCTATAATGATTTTCAAGGTCAAGATGTTTATTGTACTTGACATACTGAATAACATGCAACTTATTTTATAGCCATTTTTTCCCCCATTTTTAGGTATTAAGAGACAAATTTAACAAGGTAAATGCTCACTAAAGCTTTTAGTCTTTCAACATAGTAAACTATTAAAGATTTGCATATTACATGTTCTGATTCATCGGCCTCATGTATCAAAAGTGTTGGAAGTTTTAGAATGAATGTGTATTCATGTGATGGACTTGTATTTATGAATATGCATTTCCTAGAACAACTATTCAATGGAAATGACAAAGCTACATGATCAGCTTATTGAGCATACATTTGTTGTTTATTAAGCATTATGTTTCCAAGATTATGTATCATTTTAATGGCATCTATATTTGTTGCTTGATGATTTTTATGGATTCATTGAAATTATTTTGTCAATGACACATCGAGTTTTATTATGTAGGATTTGAAATAATATGCAATGGCAAAAGCATTAAACACAAACTGGGTATCTATATTTTATTTCTGTAAATGTGGCATTTTTTACAAAAGCTATATTTCCATGTATGTGATGGCTTTTGTTACAATAAAACTTTTGGTTATTTAAGCATGTTATGTACTGCTTATATATATTCACTTTCACTAATTTTTTATTTGAATAAAAAAATGTTAAATGTTATATAATGATCATAACATCTATTTTCCAAATTATTGTAGATATGTATTGACTATTTGATAACCAAGTCATCTTTTTATGAACATCATTCAAAGATAAATATTTTCCATATTGGAGGAACATGGAAGTTGTATTAGCAAAGTGCCTTTGTTTTTTTTTCAACTTGTAATATGATGACAATTGCCTAATGAGGACTATGATTAAAAGTTAAATTGATTTCCTATGCACTTATCAAGATGAAATAATTTAAAGAGATTTCACATTTAGAACAAAGAATAGGTGAATCGCTAAGACATAAATGTCAAATAAAATTATGATTTATTAAATTCATTAAATGACATAATTAATGAAAAAAACATGTCGATGAAATTGTCTATCAATCTTAAATGTAGGAAATGGCTCACTTTTGACATGTCACCGAGTAATAAACACAACATTCAAGTATCCACTTTAATAAAACTATTTTGGAAATGAAAATGTATAGTTTGCACATTTTATTTCTCTATCACCTTATATTTGTATTAAAATTAATGGAATATTTCTAAATAACATTCGAAAGAACATGCTAATATTTATGTATCAAACTATAGAAAAAACTATACAATATCAATGTGAAATGTGTTTCAAAATATTTGGTTTACTAATTAAAAATTAACTAATTCAAAATTGATTCATATACATATATATATATATATATATATTGAAAATAAAAAAAGATGGCATTACATATGAGTCAAATCTATTCACCAAACAATACTAAAAATGCAACTAGACTCATACAATCTACAAAATTTATTCTTGTAATGATAGCTAGCCCATGCATATGCGCACAATGTAAATTCTAGATTTACATGAGCTAAATATAATATGTCTATATTCTATGCCACAAAGGAAAATACCAACACATTCACTATATAGGAACTGATCTATCTTATCTAATATGCCCTATTCCATGTGCAAAAAAAAGTGTTTCTATTTAAAAAAATGAAATGATTATCTTGGAAAGGAAAAAAACTAAACTATAACCAAAATCCAAGAACATAACATAAGAAAAATATGATGTATGAATTCAATGCATGTGAGTATAATATCGCAAATGTCATTGCAAAATGTTTTCCTATTCTTGCCCAGCAAATTGAAATCCTTGGCAGCTGACAAAATTCCAAATATTATTTGATTACTTATATGCATACCACAATGGCACCAATATTAATGGGGAGAATTGCCTATAATAAGTAGGCTAATGAATTATATAAATTCAACATGTTGTTAGTTTTGATATGCTTGTGTAAGTCTTGAAACCTAGTTTCTTAAGTTTTGGAATCATAAGACCATAATGTATTTTGTAAACAAAATTGATTCAAACTACTCAATCACTTCAGATCACTAGACAATTAAATGATCTCAAAGTGGAAAATAATTTAAAATTTTAAGACCGTTGACTAAAGCAAATATTTCACCAGTCACCTATAAACTGACCTTGTCTCAACACTAAAAGTCACAATATTTAAGAAACAAAAACTATTAAGTATTTGCTAAATCAATGAGAGTAAAAAATTGTGATACCTCCTACACAAACAAGTTGATAATGCAAGCAACATTGCTAACCTTGGACACAAAGGCTTGAAATGAATTTGAATATTATCATTAATCCATAGAACATGAAACCTTTGTAAGGTTCACAACTTTCCATGTAACAAATGCTCTTGAATTTTCAAAACAATTAGTCCTGCATCAATCAAGTAGAATTTTTGTTTGCAAGAATAATGATATGCAGCAATACAAAAACATAACTTTTAATCTATGTTTTAGATTAAGGTAAAAATAGGTTTTGAAGGGGTCCCAAAACCCTTTAACAAATTCAAGAAAGATCAAACATTAACGCCCACCAGGAAAGGAATTCCTAAAACATACTGCAAGACAGTATCAATACAGGTTTTACAGGGACCTGAAACCACCAATAAAAACCAATAAAAGCAACCAAGTTTTACAAGGACCTGAAACCTAAACAAAACCAGATCTAGTCACTGAAGGCCAAACAGGTTTTTAAAACAAGGTTCTAAAATGAACCATCTACCGCACGAGGCACACTAACACAGAGGAAACAAAGTTTACCCCATCCAAACACTAATTCCATCGCAAACTAGAACGGAAAGGCAGTCCAACTCAGGCCGAAAAACCAACCCGAGAACCATCCGCAATATGGAAAAATGAGGTAAAAGTAGAGTTCCACGCAAAAAAGATCTCCCATTACAAAGCTGCACAAAAATGAGCCTCCACTATTGTAAGCTCTCCTCCCATCCAGTAAATAAACGAGATCCCTCCATGGCCATGCAAATGATTACTATTTCAATGCCAACGTTCGGTCCCCAAACAGACACACTGTTCATCATCGACAGCAAGGCTAGGGTTTAATCGTGAAGCTCTGCATCTAAGCCTCACTTCCCACACAGGTAACAACCCTTGTATCCATCACCGCCACCACCCTTTCCACCCACCCAAACTTCTCAAAATTACACAATTTAAATGAAAGTTTATGTGAAAAAAAAATATAGAGCCACTACCATGCAAAAATAGTATCTCTCTAGAAATCATGATCTATGCAACTAAATTTCAGTAAGATTATAATTTTGCACTGAAATACACCCATCCCAATGAGGCAAGCTTCCCCAATGTAGACTATAACATCAAATGCTTACAGTAAAGTTGTGATACTACAACAAAAAAAACTAGATCTCATCAAAATATTTAACATAAAAAAAATAAATGATCCTTCCAATAATAAATAAGAAAGAAAAGAAAAATAAATTTAAAATCTTGTCACTCTATCTAGACTAGCTTAAATATGAACTACTTTGCATTTGACAAGCCTGCTTCCACTTTTACTATGCATATGTAATTATAGAATGGATAAGTTTGTGTCATTGATATCCAACACTGATCACTTGATAGCCGATTAAGCCCACATCAATGCACAAATAAAAAATGCATTTATAAAATGGCTAAGATAATAAATATTATTAGATTCACTAAAATTCACCCATGTAATAGAAAAATAGATCTTTAAAGCTAATTTCCTACTCTCATAAACCTCTCTTCAAATCTCATGCTTACCCATAAGTTTTTAAACATTAAAATTTAAATATATACTTATGTGCAATTTACAAGGATAGTCACAGTCACAAAATAGATTAACAAAATCTTGATTATTTGGAAATATATTTAATAACATTAAATATATTGCATGCATTCAAGATTTGAACTTATGACTTCGTTATTGGTTTAATGCTAGAGCTCAACCTATTAAGGTGGCATTTTGCCTCTAGCATTTTTGGACTAGACTCTCAAACCTTTAAATGCCATGTGGAATCCTAAAAAAACATATTGTATGTCGTTTGATGCTAGTTCATAGGCTAGCAATGAAATCTACAACTAATTCAAAATTTCACATTCATACATCCTTATAAACCTACATCGGACCATACAAATAAAAAAGCTTAAAATAAATGGGTTGATGATGGAAGTGCAAACATTATATAAATGCAATAAATAAACAATTCTACCCAAATATTTTTCATATAAATTTTGGATATACCCAAATAATACCCCTGAGTATATTCCAAATTTCTATGTAAAAACTTTAGAAAAAAGTTACAATTATTAAAATCATATGCATTTTTAAAACAATGATTGGTTAAAGTAAAAATGACTATTTGAAAAGTGAAAACATTAGTACCCTGCCTTGGTAGGGACTAATAATGATATGTTTGAGGGGCTTAAAATTTTAAAAAAAAACTATATAAGACAAATTTATTCTTTTATCGTATATGTGTGTGTCCATTCAAAAAGCCACGTGCAAATAAAAATTAAATTGATAGGCTCAAAATAATCTCATAAACATTTATGGAATGATATTTTTTCCATCTAAAATTAGGGTAGATTTAGATACATGTGAAAATATGACCAATTTAACAATATTTTTTCTCTCTATAAATTTGAATATAAACAAGAGATCGGACTAGACCCTGCACATACATAAATATAGCGACAATGATTGATAGTTTTAGATATAGTAGATGGTAATTCACACTCAATATTGAAGATATAGGGTAACAAATCTTGTGCCTAATATATGAGATATGGGATAAATCAATGATGTAAAGTAATGGTTGTAAAAGGGGGTTTCAAGGATAAAATAAGGAAACTATATGCAATAAATTGATCAACAAGGGTAAACTAGATCCAAGAGGGTAAATCAAGTAAACTAAACAAGATATAAATGCCACAATGGCAAATTGTAATATAGTCTAAGTAAATGCAATTTAGACTAAGTCCTAATTTATGGTTATAGTGGAAATCCTAACCACCCTATAATACACTTGCTTATTTGGTATAAAAGTAACCTAGGCAAAGACAAAACCATACATTTTAATCTACAAATAAGCAAAACATATATATCTACTAAGTAAATAAAAGGAAAGAGAATAGGGATAAATATACTTATCTTGGATTGTGTTTTTGGTGCATCAATTTCTCTCTTGGCTCTAGTGTCACTTTGCACTAACAAAGGCAACACTAAATTCATACCTAAAGTAGAAAATCTAGAGATTATTACAAATTGGAGGTCATTCAATTTACTTAGTGCCTCTTGTAAAATTATTACAAAAGCCTTAATAGTCCTCCTTTGCCAAAGCCTTCCTATGTTTATTAGACTATAGAAAATATGGTTTATCAAAAGTTGGTACATATTATATAACATCATTATAATTTTAGAAGGAATGGAATGGACCCATTCTTCTTGATAGAGAACTGGATTCTTTAACATGACTTTGAAAAATCTTGAGACCATATTGAGTGGCCATATATCATCTCCATGATAAAATATCTTGGGTTTGGTAACATGTTCCTTTTGGATATGCAAACTCTCTTTTCATAGGCTTAAACTTGTTTGACCAATAATGGCCACAGGTTGGAAAGATTCGATCGTTTTCTATCCATATGCCAAGGTTTCCCTCTCGCTCATGCTTTGCATGCTCTTGTGGTAAAAGTCTTTGGATACATTCTTTCTCATAGAGTTGAGTGTGACATAATTAGAGTAATTTTTATTCTTGATTGAACCAAAGTTAATCAATGGGCACTTCATAGATGATTATTTCCTTATGTTGAGAGCATGAGGGTTCTTTCAAAGAAGCAATGCATTGCCTTAATATATTTTGTAAAGCTTCATGATCAAATATGTAGTGGGCCAAAACACAATGTGAGATAGAACATGATTCCCTTATGATATTGGCTCAAATATTACCAATATAAATAGATTAATCTAGCGAAGGAGTTCATATCATGAATTCCAATTATCCACCTTTTATTATAAGCATATATGCAACTTATTAATTTTATGAATAGTAGATATATCGATGAGTTTGAATAAAGTCAATATAAACATACTCAAATTTTAAAAAATTATTATTAATAAATTTTCCACCATTATTATAATATTAAAAAAATAAAAACTAACTTAATTTCATTCATATTAATTTAAAAACGGTTATTTTATGAAAAATATATAACTTAATAAATATCTTTAGGTATAAAAATTGTTAATTACATTGAAATATAGACTAATAGAATCTATGTTGGTTCCCTCACATTGAGAGTTGAACACATGATAATTCTAAACACCATCCAACCTTACTCTTAACTGAACAATGAAATCAATAAGTTCCTTTATATACCTTCCTTGATATTGTTGCTCCTCAAATACATGTTTTCATAAAGTTTAGCTGTCTATTAGGTATTGTCTAAATAATGTGTAAATGACACTAAATCGATTATTCATGTTGTTGGTGTTGAAGAATGAGATTTAAAATAGGTTTATTTGAAGCCAAAATATTCTGCATCTAACATGAAACCCAATCTATCATTAACATTTATGTTTATGCCCTACTATACCCACCTCAACATTCATGTATTGATTTGATTTTTTTATATGTCATCGAGTATTTTTTCAATAAAAATTATTATTATCTATATTAAAGATACACATCCATAATGGCTGAGTTAGATAATTTTAAAACATTAATAATATAACTTACATTAGTAGTGTCTATGACAAGTAATTTATGATCAAGATGTGTAGCTACATAATTGGAAGACACTTGATATGTTAAAGTGGTCTTGCCCACTCCACATATATGGTTATAAAAATAGTGACATGAAATCATTGGCATATTTCAATGCTAAAAACTTTTGAGCTTATGACTTAACAGTCTCTAAATAAATAGGCACCTAGAAACATTAATTTATGATGTGTTCGATATTCAAGTATTTTGAATCATTCATACTAGGTGACCATTTTCTCGCTACTACACATCAAAAATATTTAGCAAGAAAAATATTTTATCTTTGTGGAAATGGTGATATCTATAGAGAAGACACATATCTTGATGGTGGTCAATCTATTTATCCAAACAATTTATGTGAAATATATGATGCAAATTATAGAGATATTGAATTTCTTCATCTTCCTCTTGAATGATCTCAAGCAAGCAACACACATGACATCATATTCAATATATATGAACCTCTTTCCAAATGTACACATAGGCTAACTATCTTTAATCCTCAAGGTGAAAATAAAGGAAATTGTAGTAGACTGCATTTATAAAAAAAAGTCACCACAAAAAGTTGTCACTATGTGGCTCAAGTGGCTCAACAAGCCCTAGGAAGAAAGACACATTTGTAGTCAGCTATAAAAAACTTTAAACGCATTTGAGTGTGACATAGGTAACCTCTTACATGATTTCACCTTTATGTTACACATGTAAATTAGTATTACAATTGGAAACATAAGGTGGAAAGATTATAATGTTATATTATCTTCTCATGATAAGTAGTTGCATATGCACAAATGATGTATGCAATAAAATCTATGAAAGTCTCTCATGCCTATATGAATCTGATGATGTGTTAGGAATCTCAACCTAATATAATACATATAAATTCTCTCATGCCTTAGTAAAGGGAAAAGTTTCATAATCATTACAAAAATAATCTTAGATTTCCCATGCCTAAGTGAAGGGCTAGGTCTGTCATGCCTCATAGAATGTGAAGATGGATCAAGCATCTCATGCTTGAGTATAATGTTTGATGAATCCTCAAATATAATAGATATGTGTCACTTGATGTTATTTACAAGTGTAGAGTGAACTAAAACTAGTGCAGAGCTCATACAAAGTGGCCTTAAAGAATAAGTGGAAGCACATGATTGATAACTAATTCCATAGAAATCAATCTATTGATTAAGTTGAATTAGTGACACAATGCCCTATTCATTCTTACCTTTACCAGAATAACCCACGGTGTGGATAAAATGGGAGCTCTAAAAAATATTGTGCCTCTTAAAGGAGGTAAGAACGTCAACATTATGATCAATAGAAATGTGGGTGACCACAAAGGCAACTGCATGTGTAGTAGGATCACAATGCAACTCATGGTCAAAGAAATCACAATTTATGAGAGCATATAAAAAATAATGGCATAGCCATAAGTAGAAACAAGATGTGCATAAATTGTAATAGTTTTAGGATCCACATGATCATAGTGAAACATTGACTTGTAAATTATGAATGAGTGATATGTGTTCTACATTTTTTGTGAGAAGTACATTATATGTTTTTAGGGCCTTATTTTCATCTAAAATCTTAAAAATATCTTCCTAAAGTGAGGATAATTCACAGAAGAGCATATCACTCTCAACTTCAAAGTTATTATTTTTTTACATTAATGTGTTTATCTCAGGGCATGAATCCATTACAATCAATATAAAGATGAGGCACTTAAAATGTGGCCTTGAAATAGCCTCCAAACAAGAATGCAAGATGCTAATAAAGGGGCCTCGAAGGAGACACTTCAAAAACCACGAGTGTGCCAAAAATAATTATCCAAAGACAAGGATATGGCATAAACCACAAGGGCACAAAAAAGGGAATAAGGCACAATCCTTAAGATTAGTGTTGTAAGCAAGTGTTTACCCCAAAAAAAACTTGTTTAACCATTATAAGGAGTGAAATGACAAAATAATTACCCCTTAACTACTTATAATGATAAAGTTTATAAAATTTGTCATCCTATTTAGAAATTGAGTTAAAAATAGAAGAAGAAAAAAAAATTAGGAATTAGGACTAAAATTTAATTATAAAAATAGATTGTAAGAAAATTAAATATACTTTTTAAAAAATTACCTAAAAAGGTTAAATTCCTAGAAAGTTAGGTGATGTTTGATTTTGAAGAAAGCCTTTGAAAGTATAAAACACTTAAATTTTCACATAGATAAGAAAGAAAATGAATATACCATACAAAATATGATGGAACTAGCTTCTTATTGAAAAAATAATCACCTCATAAATCAAAGTAATGTTGTAGATATTGGTAAAAATGCACATGTGTGTATGCAAAAACACTCAATAGAAGGGGGCAAGGGGTCTGACAAAATTTAAAACAAGAAGCACAAAGATCAGAAAAATATGAGTGGGTGTATTAACATGTAAAATTCACTAATTAGACCCAAAAAAAAAAAAAAAAAATTACATGGGTGGGTTTGACCCCATGTCAAATCGATCTCCGCCCACTCATCTTTAAATGGTTGAAGAATGCCCTTTTACAATAGTTTTATAGTGTAAAATATAAGTTGGGGGTTGAAATTGTGACATTTCCCAAAAAAAAATGAATTTAAAAAATATATTTTTAGCCACCATGCTTCTATAAATTTTAATGAATGTTCTTAATAATTTTTAATTAAAAAAAAAGAATCAATGTTGGGTGGTGATGGCTAGTATGTTTGTCAACTTTGTTTCTGAATTTTTTAATGATAGTCTTGAAATTTAGTTTGTAATCCATTTTCCTTCATCAATTCCTTATCATGACTCCATATGCCATTTATTCTGCTCCTTTCCCACACTATCGACATTGGCAAGTTTTTTCAAAAATATGCTAAAAACCAAATGACTGTAAATGGATGCAATCACTCTAACCATGGATTCATTTTGGTGGCTTGTCTATCAATTAATAATTTTATAAATGTAGATTTTCATATTATCTATGAGTTTTGTGCAAAGTGATTATGATGACAAATCCCAATCACTTCCTGAATTTCAATACCTAAGTCATTAAATGCAAGTTTGAAACAAACGGTACTCTCAGTTAGAGGACATAAACATACGTGTTGGTCTGATATCATATGGTTATTGAATAAATTGACTAAATATTTAAATGGTGATGGATTTTTATTTATAATTTATTAATCAGAAACTATATTAAATCATGCTTAATTATAAAGCCTTTAATTAATCAAAAGTTCCAGTGTATGCTCTCCAATTCTATTTATAGATCAGTTACTTTCATTATTCCACTTTGTTTTAAAATATATCTTTGATCGATTTCCACCAACAAGAGGCTTATCTTATAACTATATTCAATTGTTCTTTCAAGGACACATATTCAATAGAAATAATAATTTCATGGACAACTTGGCTCTTTCAAGTTTATTCAATTTTATTTTTAATAATACATACAAAATTTTAAATGATATTTAATCATTTTAACTTCATCTTATAAAATAAATACCCTTCTTCAATTCCTATGATAAAAAATAACATTATATTTAAAATAGAACTCTTAGTTCTTATATTTAGTTTTATTACCCTGGTGGGTGTGTACTCATTAGACTAAGTCCTAATTTATGCATCTGATTGATGATTAATATTATGGTAAGGGCATCATGTTGTCTATAACATTGAATTTTATCCCATTATAAACTTGACCTAGAGGCTTAACTAAAAATATCAAGGTAATTAAACTGTTGGGTTTCTTTCTATCCTTAGTTTTGTACAATTAAGTGATAGTCATGCGCTAGAGGAAGGGAAAAGCCAACATTCTAGCATGCCAAAATATCACGTGAGTGACCTCATGCATTCACCTAAGGCATGCATCCTAGATTGGTTCCCATCAATTCTATTGTGTGATGGTGAATAGACCAATATTACTTAGGTGTTTGAGTTAACACATTTAATCATTGTTATTGCAATCATCATTCTAGAGTTAACCATTTAGTGCATTCACACAATGCAAGTCTTCTAGTATCATAAATTAGAATTAACACCAAATAAATTCAACACATAAGGATTCACAAAATATTAGTTCCATTGATCTCATTTTATAGGATTACAAAGGTACTTCATTCAATACATGCTCTCTAGATCTCTTTCTTGGTAACAACACTAAATTAAACAACCACTTTTAATCAACATTTTTGGGGTATTTATACATAAGTGAACCCCTTCTCAGGTTGTATCATTACATTAATACATTATGGATGACAATCCAATGGTTTTTTTTTAAAAATAAGTCATGGTGAGACATTATAATTAAGTTCCTTTTGAATTGAGCCTAACATTCCTTATATACTCTCTCTATGCTAGATATTTGCTTTTGTGTTCCTCATCCTTCATGATTTGGTACTAGATTCGCACTCCAAATAATATTTGATACTTCCATGAACTAATTTATAACCACCTCCACTTCTGATGCCCTTGTCCTATTCTTGCACTCTTCTGAGTCCTACGTCTTGTGTTCCTTATTCTCTATTTCCTTGTCTTTATCAATACCCATTCGTGCAAAAGTTTTTTGCATTGTTCTCCCATGTTTCTCTTTTCTTCACTATTCTCTCCCACACCCTTGCATCTATGCACTTATGTATCCAAAATACTTAGAATATTTTATGAAATTTAGGTCCAACATCACCCCATACCAATTTGATAGTCCATCTTTTAGTTTCTTCGGTTGACAAAAATTCAAAGCTCGTCTGTTGCACTTAGTGCTTGATCTCCTCCCACTGGTTAAGGGTTGTTTGAAGATTGGAAGTAATAACTTCCACTTTTCCCTTCAATATTTTCATCCCCTTGGGCTGCTCTACAAAATTATTAGGTTGAGTTATCAAAATATCAAGCTAATCAGTTGCATCTTTGTGAGTGCCCTCAAGGGCCCCAACCTCTGTAAAAACATATCCTTTAAGTGTTGAAAAACTAACATTCAATTACTATTGATGGGCACTTATTTGCCTGTCTAATTATTCAACATCCAAGAACACTTTCATGCATTATTCCCTATTTTTGATATTCAATGCATTCTCAGCTAATTGATGACATTGTTATTCCTCAGGCAGCAATCATGCTTCCAAAATTTTACTTGGTTATGCCAAGTTGACAAAAACCCCATCGATGATGGGAATAGTGGTGCTTAGTTTATTTAAAAATTCATGATAGACATCCATGGCCTCGATGAATTACGTGGTAACCCATAGTTTCTCTTTTTTAGGATTCACCATGTTTTGCATTTCTTCAATAAAAGGTCCATGAGCATCTCCTATTTATTTTATTGCTCATCAGTAATGGGAACTCCATCTTCAAGTGTTGGTTCACTTCTCAAAATTATTTGGCAAAGGTCCAAAATTCTAAGCTGAGTTATTTTGGTTGCATCCAATCAACTCCTTAGTTCTTCAATTTCTTCCTTGAGCTTGTGCCTTGTTTCATACCCTTCTTTGTATAGTTAAATAACCTTCCGATGTTTGTTATGAATTTGTCCCACATCATGGTTGTTAAGAATATTTTACTGAGAAACCTCTAGGGAAAACTTTATAAGGGTTGTGCCTGCTTACACTGGAGATTAATTCATGAGATTTACCCAAATCATATCTTGAACCTCAATCACTTCAGAGCTCTAGAGTGGGATCCATTATAGGGTGTGCATCTAGAGATGCTTCACCTATGTCTAGAATCACCACTTGGGGAACTACATGCTTAGGCTCTACTTGGGTATCTATATGTGAAGTAACATCTTTATGTTTTCCAAGTATTCCCTGGGCTCTTATTAGTGATGTTGTTCACCTTCGTCATTTAAGCTCGGCCCTAGGTTGTTCCTCCTATACCCTTCTTGAGCTAGTGGTCTCTGGTCTTAGCATCTTCTCCTTCATTCATGTCATTTCTTCAGCATTTGTGTGTGCTTTAGGGGGGAGTAGTTCCCTTTCCACTTCTTGACTTCATGACCATTTCTTTTGAGCCTTGAGCATATAAAAAACCACCCATGTCTTCCCTCACATGACTATTTTTTGGGGTTAACATAAGTCCTATAAATCTCATGACACTCTATATATGTGTACCTCCCTTTTTAGACATGTATATTTTGAAGATTTTGGATCTCAATGTTAATCTTATTCACATCAATATCTATAGGACATGCATCCATAATGTGATTCATAGAGTTTATGAAAAATTTGGTAGTGAATGCACAGGGTAGTTTGAGCCATGGTGATAAGTTATTAGTGTTTTCCATCTAGTTTCACATGAGGTAATAGTATTTATTTACAAAACACACAACATACATTCCCATCTGCATAAGCAACTCCTTGGTTATGTGCCATTCATTCCCAAATGCCTCCCTTATTCCATCAAACTAACCCTTCATCTTTTCTTTTTAGGAGGGTCTGATGGCACCAAGGATGGTGAAATTATTTGAACTTTTTAGTGGGGGACTTATGCTTTGGTGGGTATACCCACTTTTTTTTATTATCAGAATACGCTATGACATCAGTATCATAAAAAACTAGTAGCAACTAAATTTTTCCCGAAGGGAACTTATGGTTAGGTAAGCAATGTGCCTTCTTAGCATTCTACTAAATTTTCTCAATAAAATATAGGGATTAATTATACTTTGTTCACTTGGTCATTTGGCTGGTGACATAGAGGTGATCCATATTTATCTCCATCTACCTTTTTATACCTCCCACTTTGGTTGTGGCCAAGTGTGCAGCTATTCAAATTATAGGATTAGTTAGGCTTGTGATGTATATGGCATGGCCTTCCTTTTTATATTATAATGCCACCATTATACTATTCACCACAATCTATGCTTCATGTTTTATGACTGAAACACTGTGTAGTCACCTTCTCTTGTTGTTCTCTCATGCTATGTTTAAGCTTTGTAATGGCTTATAATTTTTAAATAAAATTAAAGATGGAAGGTCTCTCTATCTTTAGTAGTCTATCCCCTAATTTTCACATTCATTCCTCCATGTTATCATGTATCACTTCAATCAGTTAATGTTTTGAATGGCCCATCTTGGTGTCCATTTAGAATGTTTACCATTCATACCATTCTATCATTAATAAATGCATGTATGATCCTTTGTAAGTTGTTGCATCTTTATTTAAGTGTATGTCATCTATAAAAATTCAAATTTCCTAGTTTATTCATGTAAATTTTCCTTTTCTAGTTTAACCTATTTTTATAATGGTATTTACTTTCGTACCTTCATTTTTTTGATTTGGGTCATGCACCACCTATTAAATTCCTTGTGATACATCTTGAACATCTCGCACTACCTCTTTCATGCATCCCTAACATTCCTTATTTTGTGTGCCCCATTGTTTTCTAAGGTTTTCAATCGAGTGTGTTTTTCCATTGTTTCCTTTACGTATCTCATTCATGTGCCTCCTCTATGATCACTTAGCTTAAGTAGATTATCCATAATTAAAACCTACCCTATATTAAAATATGTGCATGGTCCTCCACATCATATCATAGAGTAATTCATGTAGAAAAAAAAGAGAGTGCAAACAAAAGGCATGCAACCAATGCCACACTTATTTGAAAATGAAACAAAATCCTAAACTAACTTAGTGGAATATGCCTTATTCAATGAATTGAATAATTACATAGAATGATAGGGCAAGAGTCAATTACCATTGAAATGGCCTAGTAGGAACTGGCCAATAAATATTTTTAATTTGTAAGCACCTATTAGATAAAAAACATGAAACATAAATGGACTATTCCATCAAATCCATAGTTTACCTGAATGGCATGTAAATTTTGAATCATAGATGAAGACATTCATACCAAGATGAAAAACTTTAGTTTTGATATGTAGATCATGTCAGGCTTTCTATTTTTGCTTCTCAACTCCTTGGCACCACTATGTGAGAAAACATGTTTCATCTAGCTAAATTAGAGTGTCTAGGCATGAATTTAGGGACTCCCTATCATCTAATCTACCAAAACATGAAATACACAAAGAGGGCACAAATAACTCCACTGGTAAAACTACTTTAACACCAAAAACAAGATTAAATTGAGTGTTCTTGTTTAACCTTTTGTATGTGATTTGATACGCCCATAAGACTATTGAAAATTGATCATCCCAATTAGTGTGATCGATATTTCAAAACTTGGTTAGTATATTACCCATGATATTTTTTAAGGATTTAGTTGTGACATTAACTTGAGGTTGGTATGGCATGGTTTTATGGTGCACAATCATGAACTCAACCAAGAGAATATGCATTGTTTCATTAATAAATTGAGTGCCACGATCACTTATTAAATTTAAAGGGAATCCATATATAATGATGATATTTTCCCATAGAAATATGGAAATGATCACAATAGTATAATTGCATGTGAGCACTAATTTAGTCCAGTGTGTGAGATGATCTATGGTAGTAATGATGTAACATGTGCCAATCCATCTTATGACAGGGTCATGGGCCCAACAAAATCAATAGCCCATTTCTCAAATGGTTCATGGACAAGTATTGTATGAAAAGGCATAACATCCCTTAAGTTTGGTTTCCCTACACGCTAACATATATCACATTAGAAAGCATAATATTTGGCATCTTTAAAAAAGGCCATCTACCATAATCTAGCTAGTAAAAATTTTTGTTTTATTGTATCACCAGCATAATGTCCTCCTATGACACCCTCATGAACTTCTTAAAGGACTTATATGTGCTTGTGTTTCATTATGCATATTCATAATACTTTATCCTGACCAAGTTTTTACGTCTCCTCAAATAAGATGAAAAAGGAAAGAATGTATAATTAGTTGCTTTTTCTCTTGGGTGATAAGGTGGGCTAACATGAAACCTAGTGTAATAAAATCTACAATTTCCTCCAATTCTTTAGGCATGCATGTAACTTGAAAATTGTATACATCAGGTAAACCATCCTTGATGGCATGTGTTGGTTCACTAGATTGAACATGTGAGAGGTGGTTTGGATTGAAATTAGATGTGCTTGGTTTTGTAACCACTGAGAACTAGAACTACTGGAAGAGGATAATCCTTTGAAAGATATGTTTGTGTAATACTAAATTATTTATTAGATACTTGAGTGCTTTATGATATGTATATAAGATAAATGGAGTTTCCAACAAGTATTGCTGAAACTTATGAAGCACATAAACCATAGATAAGGCCTTACATTCTTCAACAATTTGGCCATGGTGATAGCCATAAAAGCCATTAGTGAAGGTGTCGATATTTCACCCAACAATACCTTCCAAAATTTACTCAATGAAAGGCATTAGGAAAGGATCTATTACACATCAAATTGAGTAATTGGTAATCCACACAAAATCAAATGTGACCATACTACTTGATGTTGATCACCATTATAATAACCCATTTAGATTCATCAATGGGATTAATAATTCCAATGCACAACATACTATCAATTTCTTCTTTAACATAAGTGCACAAATTTTGGTTCATCTAATATGACCATTTCCTCACTAGTTGAGTGTTTTCAACCAACTTGATGTGCATCTTGCCTAATAATGGATGTACTCCTTTCATTTTTATGTATTTTCATGGGAAAAAGTCTTGGTATTCATATATTTTGGATATCTCAACATCATATCAGTAATTTACCATAGTGGCTAGTTTAGGCACATCATCCATTCCAATGTTCTACTTAACCATTTGGAGTGGCATAAAATATAATTTATACTCAAACTACATAGTATCTCTAAAATTATATGCCCCACACTATGTATATATATTTAAGTGGTAAAATGATGGCTTTGGTGGATCATAATTGGTACTTTCATCAACTTGGTACGCATCCTTTTGGTTTCCATTTCGTATATGTTCCCTATTAGCATGGTCTAGTTGAGAATTAAAATACAATGCATCCATGATTAGAGTATTAGGTTCTTGAAGGATACCCAAATTTTCCTTAGTTATGCCTTTCATGTGCTTAACTTGGTCTTCAATCGATGTCTGATCTCCTATAACTACTTGATGGATCATTTTTAGAGACAAATTCAAATCTAGTTGTGGTGAATCAAATGCAAAATTGATAAGAATATTATGTTTGATTCATTGGTATGTATCCATGTCTCCACACATCACTTGGTGAATGTACCATACCATAGACTAGGTGTGTAGAGTACCATAGAATTCATAAATCCATAATAATTCTATTAAAAATGTATTATTGGTCTTCCAAATGCTTTCACATTGTGTTAAATGTTCCTCCGGAGAAGCAATACCACTATAACTTAGAGTGGCATGAACATAGTTGTCATGGTGGAAGTGATTATGCATGGCTACACATATTTTTTTCCATGTATATAATTAGTACCAATGAGTAGACCACCATCTATTAGTTTTCCTTTGAAATATAAAAATGATCACACAGAACCTTTCATCCTCATTAACATAGTAAGCTTCTAACTACTATAAGTATTCATGGACATCCATCTAACTATTGAGGTATGTTCATATTGGTGTGTTGAGACATTTATGTTGTCATTGATGTAAAATGTAATTAAGTATCATTGATTTCCTAGAGTTTCTCTTGTGAATTTTCATGGTAAGTGATCATGATGGATTAAGCATGATCTAGTAGGTTCCTTAGTTATGCATAAGGTCTTGGCAAAATGTTAAGATGTGACAAGATTATGAGAATTGATTGCTTAGTATTGCTATGAGATATCATTTGAAAGAGAGTGTTTATTGTGTTAAAGTTCATTTTTTTATAATTTTATTTATTGACCAAGTTCATAATAAGTAAATCTTTGTCGACAAGGTGTTCACAAAGCCTAGTCTTGTCTTAGTGAAGGCATGTATAGTAAAGCCTAGTGAAGTAAGTGAACTGAGGCTTATGAGAAGATGTGTATTAGTATTTGAGCATGGTATGAGTGTTTTTTACATGATAATGATGTTTATAATTCATCTATAGTGGTAGGAAGGTCTCAAAGTGGTATGGTGCCTTATAAGTTGGGTTGATGGACTAATTCTTGAGCGTGGATATGGCTTGTCGAGGTGTGATGATGATGATATGGATGTGTATAAGCTTTAAGTATGAAATTAAGTTTTATATCATGTTATAAAGGTGTTGATCCAGTCACATGACTCTCAAAGTGAGCCAAAGGGGTATTTTCTTTAGTGGTTTTCTCATGGACCTAGTCTTAAGACCCTAGGTGGCAGAATGAGGTGTCATGATTAGGTTTAGAGGCTTGTGAGATCATGTAAGCATGGATTGAGGTATGAGAGGTTGTTTCAATTGTTTTCATGAATTTTTAGATCTTGAGTTAAATAATAAATCATGAAAAGTGGATCTTTAGGTCTCTCAAGTGCTAAAATGAAGAGATGAAGACCCGAGAAGGGCTTTCTCATGTTTTTTAGCACGTGTGATTGTTGCATGGGAAGTTGAACTCTTAGGGAGAGATGTAAAATGGTCATAAATTTTTTTTACAATCATTAGGATTTGGTTTTAGGGGAAGGGTTTTATGAACAAATGTTAAGAATGGAAACCAATCTAAAACCCTCCTTAAACCCTCATAATGACCTGATTTGGAAGATATTATTGGAAATGGATTATAATGGTTTTGTTTATCTATTTTTATGACTGGATAATGTATATTAATCTTACAATTACCTCTGGGTAGCATTGGTATATCAGATGAGTGAGTGGAAACTATAGAAAACCCTTGTTTCTCAAAAATTTGATATAGCAAGCAGGGTTGATTGATTCAAAGTTGCACAATGGATGGATTTTAAATATTATGACTTGTAATTCATTCCAATTATTATTTATTATCAATTTACATAATTAAAAATCTCTAAACTATTCATATAATTTGACCTCTCACCAAAAGGCCTAATAGTGAAGACAGTGAGAAAAAATAGGCAGAAGTGAATATAAGATTAAGGATGAGTTGGAGTGGATTAGGAATGGATCCAATTGCATGATATTTTTTTAAATACATATAATACACATTTACATATTGGTTATATTTTTTTTAGGTCATTGAAAATTTTTAAAATGTTGTTCACAAGATGACCTGTCTATTGAAGATGAGACAATAAAGGTGTAAGTTTTAGAGATTAGTCTATATATTCCATATTGTACATTAGAAATATATATATTTGTGTATTTATAGGTTATAAATATTTATAATTATCATAATAATTAATCATGACTTCTTCTTTTTGTATACATAGGTGTTGGAATGCAAGTTCATCATGACTAGTTCACAAGGTAGAATGACAGTTCTGAGTAAGTAAGTGAGATTGATGAATTTTAGGATATTTTCACTTATATGATGCATATAATTAATATTATTTTATTTTTTAATACATATCCATGCTTTATGTAATTTTTAGAGTCATTTTAATATGTTACAATATGGAAACCAAAATGACTTGTATCGATGTGTAAGAATTGTGAAAGAGAATATCAATAAATTGGTCTGTAAGATAAATGGTTAACAAAAAACCAATTTATATCTATTGTAATATGTTATAGAGATCACATATAAACTATTAATTTTCATAATAATTCTCTTAATTAATATTATATAATATAAATATAGCATTGTTCATGACTATGTTTTTGGAGCTACAGGGAGTTTTCAGTGTGTTTGTGAGTTTGATGTTCCTATGTCATTATGCCCAGTTTAGAAGTGTATCAAAAATGTGATGATGTTTTATATATTCCATAAGATCTTATACATGCATTTGGATTTTTTTAAAGTGTCTTTTCATAGGTTGGTGATCAAAGGTTCTTGACTGTGTTTTGGAGTTTTCTAGCAGAATAAAGTGAACCTTTTATACAGGTGTTTTTGAGTCTTTGGAGCCCTAGTGATGGAGTATAATGAATTTTATGATGACCCTAAGGTCATTAAGTTTCCATAAATATGTTTATTTTTCCTTTTAATTGTTTTTATAGTTTTTTAGAGTATCATCTTTGAAGATAGTGTGTTTGGAGTAATTAGGCCTAATAGGTCTGTAAGGCCTAATGGAGCTTTCATAAGGTAAGCAAATGACTTGTGAATTATTGAGCATGTAGGAGGTTATTTTATGTGTCTATATAATTTTTTTTAAGGTTTTTTTTATTTGGTGAGGGACATCTGGGCCATCGGGGTTCAATTTGTTCCATGGAGAGGATAGACCTAATTCACTAGGTCTCTAAGTAGGCATAAAAGAAGAAAGAGGTGTAAGTGTGTTTGGCTGACCTAATAGTGATGTTATTTTGATTCATTATTATATGTAACATGACCTAAGACATGTTTTGGTTTTTAACCTAATGTATTTATGTCTAGTCCTACCAAGAGTGTGAGTGTTCTAGTGATTGGTATAAGTACAAGGCATAATAGGCCTATTTGGGCTAGTCAAGGAGAAATAAGAGTGAAAGAGAATAAAAGATAACCTTAAGGAGTAGAATTAGGTCATGTAAACCATCATAAGGTTGTATATGATCAGTCATTAATATCTAATATAAGTTCTAAATATGAATACCAAGGTCATATGACCTAATCAAGCATATAAGGGTTGTTTGAGTGAAGTAGAAGGGCATATTTGCTTATTTGAAGAGGTATTTTGAGAGTGTTAAAGGAGTGATCCTATTTTGATTTATAGATCATCAAATCTAAATCAGATATATGTTCCTAATGTATGACAGTGGATAGAGTAGATAGAGAGTTGAATAAGATGTTACCATATGTTGATTGAACAACAAGGTGTTTTGAAGGTGATCAAATTTGTATTGGTTGAGTTAATGCTTAGTCAAGGAGTGGGAGTTGCCTTACAATCTGGTGCTTATATAAGTTTCCTTAAATTGGATGAGTTGGTGTTGATTCACTTAGGGGGTGGGTGCCTCCTTTCAATTTGGAGCTTGATAAAGGACTAGTTGAGTTAGTGCTTGACTAGTAAGGGGTTGGTGTTCCTTGTGGTGTTGGTGCCTCACTAAATGTTGATCTATTAATTATAGGATAGTAGTCCAAGTTTTGTGTCAATGGGTTTTATTACCCATGAGGGTTTCCCATATATCTCTTATGTTCATGTGTTGATATCTTGCTTAATGGTTATGTGATTGCTTCTCTATGCACTACTTGATCACTATATTGGTTTGAAAGGTTAATGAATGTTAAGTGGAAAGAAATGTTTGTTTTAAGACACTAATTCACCCCCATCTCATTGGATATGTTTCCAAAACTTGTTATCATAGTTGGTCCTTTGATTGAGGCCTAACAGCCTAAAGGTGATCCTAAAAACCACAATATTGAAGTATGATGATGATAGGGTTTATCAAGATTATAATGATGGTCTTTCAAAGAATGATGGTACTAAAAAAGTTGACTAAGGATAAGAAGGTTCACAAGATGAGGCATGATCAAATCATAAACCAAGGTGAGTTATGTGTTACTATAAGATACAATTCAGATTTGAAATAATGTTAAAGGTGTTATTTGCTAGCTCAGAAGGATTATGTAGAAGCCAAGTCAAAGATCAAACCTAAGTTTACAGTCAAAATGACATTGAAGACATGTTGAGAGAAAGGTACAGGTCAAGGCATCAAGGAGTCTTGTAGAACCTTTTTTTAGACCTAATAAAAAGGTATGTGAAGGTATCTTGGTGAAGTAAGCAGAGGCTCATGAGAGTTGTTGATTGGTTTATAAGACCATTTCATTCTTGGTAGAGACATTGTCCATAAGATTCAAGGATTGGAGATGATCTAAAGAGTATGTTTGACCTTGTGTTTCCATGAAGATTATATGAAGTGATCTAAGCCATGAAACATGATCATATGATATGTATCAATGATGAAACATCACAAATATATATGCAATTAAGTCATAAGTATATATAAAGGCAGAGTTTTGCAAGTGAAGAATGAGTTGATCATCAAGCTAGAGGATCTAAGTTGAGTCTATGAAGTTGTCATAGATGAGCAGAGGTATGTTAGAGGACTAAGTATGTTGATGAGGACATGATTAGGTTATACATAACTGAGGAAGATTAGATATGAGAAAATGATTGAATGCTTTAAGTCTCTACTAGGCCTAAGAAGATAAGGTGGTTGACTATGCAAGATTGTGAAGTTCCATATATGCATAGTGAGTTTGGTTTAAATTTTTTGAGTGATCTTATGAAGATACCAATTATTTTTGTATGTTCACTTTGTTCATTTTAGTGTTTTAAATATCTAAAGATGCATCTGAGTATATAAATATCTATTAAGGTGATTTTACCTTATGGGCATGATCAATGGCAGACAAGGGTATTTGAAGCATATGACATGACTGGAATGAATGAGGTTTTCAAGACTCCATGGGGTAGTAAAATCATGAAAATATAGTGAGTGTAAGATGAATATAGATTTGGTTGCTTTGATATATTCCCATGTGGATTCAAGTGATCTTGGTGAATTTCAAGGTGACATTAGGATCATGTAATGCATATAGACAGTAAATAAGGTCCTTGACAATGTATGTAAAGTACCGGACTGATCAGAGTACTCTTACTCATAGGTCTGATATGCCATAATAATCTTGATAGATTTTGATGAATGTTTAATAGAGGTCTACCATAGAGATTGAGGTCTCATACACCTAACTATCAGTTTGTTAAGTGGATGTTATTATTAGAGCTAGTTTGAGCCATGATGGCTTATGAAACATAAAGGGGATAGAGTGATGCATGAAGAATATTTTTGATATGAGATATAGACAATGAATATGTTTGTGTATAGATGACTAATATTATTCTTTGGAATAATTTTATTGTTTGTATACAGGCCTAATGTGTGTAGGTGTCTATAAAAATTTAATTAAAGATGATTCCAAGAAGATGTTTTATCAAAAAGGGAGTTCCTTCTTCAGGTGTTATCAAATATCAAGAAAAAAGAGTGATGTTCATGTATATGAAGACCTATGATGGTTTTGGAAATATTTAAAGGAGACCATGGACTTAGGAGTAGCTTTGTATCTATATGATTAATAAGTTGTCTACTTCAATAGATATGAGCCTAAGGTGAGTTGAAATTATGTTTGGATGGTCAAAGAAATAATAATCTTGTTTGGAGAGAAAAGGCATGTTTTCAGTTGCTCCAATTACAAGGATAATTAGTATTGTTAGATATGACCCTTTGTCATTAATGTAAAAGGGGGAGAAAGACTTGATTGGGAGAAAGACCATTTTGGGGTAAATCCATCTTGAGGAGATGAGAATAATCTGCTATATTAGAGTGTTTGCCATCAATGACAAAGGGGTAGATTCTTGAGGTATGTTGTTATTGGTGTGTTCATACATTAATGTTATCATTGATTTAAAAGGTAATTAAGTGTCATTTATGTCCCAAATGTCCTCTTGTGAATTTACATGGTAAGTTATCATGATGGCTTAAGCATGATCTAGTAAGTTCTTGAGTTCTGCATAAGGTCTTGGTAAAATGTTGAGATGTGACAAGCTTATGAGAAGTGATTGCTTGGTATTGATATGAGAGATCATATAAAATAGAGTTTTGATTGTATTGAATTTATAATTTTTATAATTTCATTTATTTAACAAGTTCATAAGAAGCAAATCTTTATGGACAAGGTGTTCACAAAGCCTAGTCTTGTCTTGGTGAAGGCATGTATAGTGAAGCCTAGTGAATTAAGTGAGTTGAGTCTTATGATAATATGTGTAGTAGTATTTTATCATGGTATGAGATTGTTTTATATGATAATTAGTTTTATATTGCATCTACAGTGGTAGGAAGGTCTCAAAGTGGTATGGCACCTTGTAGGTCTAGTTGATGGACTAGTTTTTTAGTATGGATATGGATTGTAGAGGCATGATGATGATGATATGGATGTGTATAATCTTGAATTTATACAATGAAGTGTTATATCATGTGAAAAAAAATTTAAATTGGTCACATGACTCTTAGAGTGAGCTAAAGGGGTATGTTCTTTTTTAGTGGTATTCTTATGCACCTAGTCTTAAGACCCTATGTGGTAGAATGAGGTGTTGTGATCAAGTTTAGAGGATTTTGAGCTCATATAATCATGTATTAGGTATGATAAGTTTTTTTAATATTTATCATGAAGTTTTAGATCTTGAGTTGAAGAAGAAAGAATGAAAAGTGGATCTTTAGGCCTCTCAAGTGCTATAATGAAGAGATGAAGACCTGAGAAGGACCTTCTCATGCTTGTTAACATGTGTGACTATTGCATGGGAATCTTAAATCTTAGGTAGATATTTAAAATGGTATTAAAATGTTTTCCAATCAATAGGAGTTAGTTTTAGGGGTAGATTTTTATGAACAAACGTTAAGAATGGAAACTGATCTAAAACCCTATTAAACCCTCATAATGACTTGATTTAGAAGATATTGTTGTAAATAGATCATAATTGTTTGTTTTATATATTTTAATGATTTTATCATGTATAGGAATCTTCTAGGTACCTCTAGGGTGCATTGGTCTATCAGATGAGTGAGTGAAAGCTATATAAAAACCCTTGTTTCTTATAAATTTGATATAGTAAGCATGGTTGACTAAGTCAAATTTAAACAATGGATGGGGGTTAAATATTGTGACTTTTAATTCATTACCATGATTATTTTTTACCAATTTTCATAATTCAAAATGGCTAAACTATTCATATAATTTGACCTATCACCAAAAAGCCTAATAGTGAAGATAGTGGGAAAAACTAGGTAGAAGTGAATATGAGATTAGGGATAAGTTGAAATGGATTAGGAATAGATCCAATTACATGAGTTTTTTTTAAATACCTATAATACATGTACATATTTTTCATATTTTTTATATGTCATTGAAAATGCTTAAAATTTTGTTCACAAGATGACCTATCTAGTGAAGATGAGACAGTGAAGGTGTAAGTTTCAAATATTGATCTATATATTCCATATTTTCCATTATACATATATATATTTGTGTTTTTAGATTTTATAAATATTTATAAGGATAATAATCATGCATCATGACTTATTTTTTTGTATACATAGGTGTTAGAATGCAAGTTCATCATGACTAGTTCACAAGGTAAAATGGCAATTCTGAGTAAGTGAGATTGATGAGTTGGAGGATATTTATACTTATTTGATGCATATAATGAATATGATGTTATTTTTTAAGACCTAAAATACATATCCATTTTTTATTTAATTTTTATATTCACTTTAAGAGGTTGTAATATGGAAGCCAAAATGGCTTGTCTAGCAGTGTTAAAACTATGAAATAGAAGCTTAACAAATTGGTTTGTAAAATAAATGTTTAACACCAGAAATAATGATAGACCTATTATATTATGTTATATATATCACATATAAACTATTCATGTGCATAATAATTCTTTTAATTTATCTTATAGAATATAAATACAACATTCTTCATGATTGTTTTTTTGGAGCTAAAGGCAGTTTTTTGTGTGTTTGTGAGTTTGATGTTCCTATGTCATTATACCCAATTTGGATGTTTATTAATCATGTGATGATTATTTATATATTAATTTTATATTATACATGAATATAGAGTTTTTTAAAGTGCATTTTTATATGTTGGTGGTTAAAGGTTCTTGACTGTGTTTTGGAGCTTTCTAGTATAACAGAGTGAACCTTTTGTAGAGGTGTTTCTGAGTCTTTAGAGCCTAAGTGATGAAGTATAATGAGTTTGATTATTACCCTGAGGTCATTAATTTTACATCCATATCTTTATTTTTCCTTGAATTTTTTTTTATATGTGGTTTGAGCATCATCTTTGAAGACAGTGTGTTTGGAGTAATTAGGCCTAATAGGTCTTAAAGGCCTAATGGATATTTCATGAGGTAATCAAATGATTTATGACTTATTGAGCATGAAAGAGGATAGTTGAGGTGTCCAAATATTTTTTTCATTTTTATTTGGTGAGGTAATCTGGGCCATAGGGGTTCAAGTTATTCCGTGGAGAGGATAGACATAATGCATTAGGTCTCTAAGTAGGCCTAAAAGAAGAAAGAGGTCTAAGTGTGTTTGGTTGACCTAATGGTGATGTTATTTTGATTTATTATTGTATTCAAAGTATCTTAATACATGTTTTAATTCTGGCCCTAATGGATTTATGTCTTTTCTGATGAAGAGTGTGAGTCTTCTAGTGATTGGTATAAGTACAAGGCATAATAGGCATGTTTGGGCTAGTCAAGGAGAAATGAAAGTGTAAGCAAATAAAAGAGAACCTTAAGGAGAAAAATTATGTCATTTATACCATAATAAGGGAGTAGAGGATTATTCATGAATATATAATATAAGTTCTTAATATGAATAGCAATGTCATATAACCTAATCAAGACATATGAGGGTTGTTTGAGTGAAGTAGAGGAAGGGCATATTTACTTGTTTGAAGAGGCAGTTTGAGAGTGTTAAAGGAGTGATCCTATGTTTATTGATATATCATTATATATACATCAAAGATATGTTCTTGATGTATGATAGTAGATAGAGTAGATAGAGAGCTGAAGAAGAGGTCTCATCTATTGATTGAGCAACAAGGTGTTGTGAAGGTGATCAAGTTTGTCTTGGCTGAGTTGGTACTTAGTCAAGAGGGAGTGGGATCTGCCTAGTAGTTTGGTTCTTGAATAATTTTCCTTTAAGTTACTGAGTTGGTGTTGAGTCACTTATGGGTTAGGTGTCTCCTTGTAAGTTGGAGTTTGATAAAAGACTAGTTGAGTTAGTGTTTGACTAGTAAGGAGTTGATGCTCCTTATGGGGTCGGTGCCTCACTAAATCTTGATCCATTACTTATAAGATAGTATTCCAAGATGTGTATCAGTGGTTTTTATCCCCCATGAGGGTTTCCCACATATATCTTATGTTCATGTGTTGATATCTTGATTTTTATGTGATTGCTTCTCTATCCACTACTTGATCATTATATTGGTTTGAAAGGTTAATGAATGTTAAGTGGAAAGAAATGTTTATTTTAATAAATTGATTCACCCCCCTCTCAATGGTTTTGATTCCAATACTAGCCAAGAACCTAGGTGCCTAGTCCAACTGTAAGGATGGTCCATCCATCAGGCATCCACCAATGAGGCAAATAATTTTGTGGCACTAAGCGAGCTTTAGAGGGGAGATTAGGAGGCTATCTAATACACCATAGACATGGCTTATTAGATAATATGTGCTTTGATCCTATTGGTCACATGTGATGTTGGTATTGTTGGAAATATACTATCTTCCCAACTAAAGATGACATCAGGAGTAAGATCCACATTTTCATTTCCTTGGGCAGTAATGTTATAAATTGTATTAACATCCTTGTCAACATCAACAGGTTCCATAATTTTGGTGCATAAATTGACCCAACATCTTGGAAACCATCTATTCCCACTCATATATCTTCTTTTTACCTTTCCCTTGTTTCTACACTTCGAGATATTTCCAATATACTATTGTAACTCCACTCAACCAATTTCATGAGACCTTCACCCTCATGGGGTCAACACTAAGATAAATTTGGATAAATATGGAAAGTATGCCCAAAAATGTATTGAATAAATATGGAAAATATTCCAAAAAATAATTGAAATGTTTAACATAAGTTCATTGTATTGCCTTCAAATGGCAAGGATATTACCCTTTTGTAGATAATAGTAGGAATAAATTAGATACCTCTCTTTTTTTTATTAATGGACTCAATTTGCTTAACAAATGTACCATGGATTGATCATCAACATTTTCACTTTATGCTAAAACTATAATGTATATCATTTTTTAGTATTGTAAATGGTTGTGGGATGGTTTTAAGGTTGATCTCATGCATATTTCAATATAACATATAAACTATCTATGTATTTATATTGTAGTGATATAACAATTAGTTGATCAGTTAGAGGATTTAGATGATGGAACCATGAATTATATAAATTAAGTGATATGTTCTAGCTATGCCATCAATTATATGATATAACTGAAGATGTTTGTAACACTAAAAAATGCAATTTTCATCCTATGAGATGATAATTTGAAAGTATGTGTGACTTGTACTCTAATTTGAAATTTGTGCATTAGGTTTTAAATCCTCATTCTATAGACTTGTGCATATTATATGATCATCCAAGTGTATAGGACTACATAAAATGAAACCTTTTATATCTCTACTAGTTTTTAGAAAAGGGAAACAAGTGAGCAATTTTAAAAAAATAAACATATCACTCTAAATTACATAATAATTAAGACAAAACATGAACTTCAATCATGTTTCAATCACTTTTCATCTAGGATAATCCCATGACCATGTGTTGTATATGGTCTAACCATTTTTGTAAAAGGTTAAATTACAAGCCAAATGATAATCCTAGGTATTTAGCTTTACACCAAATGGATAATTACCAATAGTAATACACCCCATGTGATAATCCTAGGGAAACCACATCACATTAACATGATAACTACCATTTCCAATTCTGACCATTCTAAAAAAATACAAGTGTAATGTTGATGTCCTCTTTATCTTGAAATTCCATATTATGAAAGAAACCCATAACATCTATACATCCCATACACTTATGATCCATGTTTATTTTTTAATAAGTATTCATCCTTCTATTGATAGGAATATTATAATGTAGATATGATAAGGTATAATCCATTTAAAATATGAGTAAAAATGCTTTGAAATTATTTTACCAAATAGTGACACTAGAGATAAATGACACTACAACATGGTAAAATTAATGTGCACAAAGAGAGACCTATAAAAGTATGATCCCCATACTAATTTGATCAAATATTACGAAACCATATTGTAAATATCCCAACATAAAAGAGCTCATTGAGATGAATCCAACATATTTTGAATGGGGTCAAATAGACTTCGTATATAAAATTTATGCCCTGTTAAATCAAGCAAGGTATAATGATGATGTTATCATGGTGATTGAACGTTTACCAGTGGCTTAATCAAGGATTGACATGTGTACCAATGGTATTTTGACACATGGAACATCCAAAAACAAGTCCCCAAGATATACTACGAGTTTCAATCAAATATTCATCTCAATATAGATTCATATGGTGTTGAAACTTTTATTAAAACATTATTATTAAAAAACCATCCTAATATGAGATTAAATCCCACCCAAAATGCATGGAAGCTTTATCCAAGCATAAAAACAAGGTAATGGAAGGAATAACAACATATTAGGTAAATAGATAAAACCCATGAAACAAGGGCCTTGAGAGCATTATAAAAGTCTTATTGTTGCATTTAAAAAATATATACATGGAGAGAAGAAAACTTGTTTTTTAGCCTTTGAAGGAGAACAAGTAAAAAAGTGTCCTTTTATGTAGCAAGAATGACTCCTATATGGGAGATTATTGCAAAGACTTATTAAAGGAAGAGCAAAAGTTGTTTTTGTAGACCAAAGTCATATTTTAGTGTAAATGGTATATGCAAAGTGTATTTTACACCATTTAATAGATCGATTCGAGTGCTTTTCTGACCCAAATATGTATCCCCCAAAAGGGTAAACTCTTTTATCAATTTGGTTTGAATTTTATTTATTTATATTCATTTAATTGATGTTCTTAATTAGTATTGAACCTGATTTTAATGAAATAATCCAATTAAATGTAAAAAATGGAAATTAATAAAATTGTTATGAGTATCTAAAATTGAAAAATAGCGAATGTTTTGCATTAACTAACAATTCAAATCAAGTTTAGTATAAGAATAGTTTATCATGGATATTTGACATGTTTTTTATATTTTCAATCATGGTGAAGGATCTCTTGAAGAATATAACCTTAAAATTGGTGAAAAACATGCAATTTAAGCCATGAGTTCTCCTAAAGGATAACTAGAATCAAAATTAGCCTTCCATCAAGCCTTTCTTGAGATGAAGATTATGGTGGAAGAGTTTTATCATGAAAAGAAGATGTGAAAAAAATTTAAACAAGAGGAAAAACCCTCAACCAGTGGTAAGGGTAAAGGATAATAATATCCTAAATCTCCTCCATCTAAACCTTTTCCTTCTTTCTCTCATGATAAGTAAAATAAAGTTTTTGATTATGTTTATTCTAAGGTTAAGCTAGATGTTAAGTTTGATTTTCTAATATGAAATGGAGAGATTAGTATAGAATATTTGGATCATTATATCAATAACATGGAAGTATATTGTTGGGTTTAGAATATTTACAATGAGGAAGAAAAAAAACATCTAGCTACTCTTTGGTTGGGTGGTATAGCACTCATTTGATGGTAAATTAAGACACAAGAGGATCTCCCTTAAGCATGGTAAAGTAATTTCTTATTGTGGTGATTTTGTTTCTACATTAAAAAAACCATTATATCCATTAAGATACATATAACAAGCTACTTTAGATTGTAAAAATTTAAGGAAAAGTAAGTGTTAAAGTGTATAAGATTATACTCAAGAGTTTAAAAAGAGGGATATAGTGTTAGGTATTACTCTTTACACTCAAGAGACTATTTTGAAATATATTTGTGGGTTACATAATTTATTAAGGCATACAATCCTTATGTTTAACCCCACTAATCTTGATGAATTTTGAGTCCAAGCTACCCATATTGAATCAATGGGTAAAGTGACTAAGGACAAGGAAAACTTCACAATGAAGCCCAGTAAACCACCTAAAATTAAAGGTAAAGGAAAGGGTAAGATGAAACATATCTCCATGGTTAAAAACTAGGATGGGAAATCCTTTTTTATCTCATTTCAACAAAGAAGACCATGAACATGCTAAGTGTTTGAAGTTCCATCCAAAACATATGCCAAAAAGGCCCAAGATTAAGAAAGGTAATAAGACTAATGTAGAAATACAAAAATATATTGGCTCTAATTCAGGTGATGAGAACAAGGTATCCACCATGGGAATAAAAGTTTCATATTATTCCTTTTATATCACTAAATGTATTAATTCTCAATCTTCTTTAAATTCTAAATCTATGCATGATGAAAACAAAAGAAATGAGTTTTTACACATTATAGTGATTTGTAAGCATACTAAGATAGATACTCTTTTTGATAATGGATCTCAAGATAATCTCATTTATGAAGAAATTTTGAACAAACTAGGAATTGAAACTAAACCACATGTTAAGCCTTACCCTTTAGGATGGGTATGTAATGATGCTAAATTGTAAGTCACTAAAATATGTACGTTAATATTTTCAATCACCTCTAAGTTCATTGATGAGCTAGAGTTAGAGGTGGTTCCACTTTATATTTTTGGTATTATACTTGGAAGTCCTTATTTGTATGATAAAAAATTAATTTTATATAGGGAAGAGAATAAATATTTGCTTATAAAAGATGGGGTTGAATACATTGTTATAGCCCATCAAATAAAAGCAAACTTATCACTTGTATCTACAAGACATATGAAAAGGCTTGTTAATGCAAACAAGAAATTTGTACTCATGGTTGTAAAATCTAAGGATGATGATAAATCCAAGGATATATAAGTTTTTGATCCTAAAAATAGAAATGAAATATTTAATATCAAGTCTAACTATAATGATCTTTTTTAAGATCCACAAGGTTTATCTCCTAAAAGGCATATTTAGGATGACATACAACTGTAGTAAGATGCACCTCTTCCTAATATTGGCATGTGCAAGTTGTCTATGGTATAAAATTAAAAAATAAATAATCAAGTTCAAGAGTTGCTCGAGAAGGGTAATATGGCCAAACACATCTCCATGTGGTTCACCAATTATTTTGGTGCCAAAGAAAGATGGTACTTGGTAGATGTGTATAGATTTTTGAGCATTGAAGAAGATTAGGGTGAAAAATGGATACCCTATTCCTCATATTAATGATATTTTAGATCAATTTAAAACTATTGTTTATTTCACTAAGTTAGTCTTAATAAGTGGTTATTACCATTTTAGAATTAGTGAAGGTGGTATTTGGAAAATTGCTTTCAAAACTAAGCAAGGTCTTTTTGAGTGGCATGTTATACCTTTTGGGCTTTGCAATTCTCCTACCACTTTCATGTAGGTTATGAATGATATATTTGGGCCTTTCATAGATAATTTTTTAATAGTCTACTTAGATGACATTTTGATCTTTATTCAAAATTGGGAAGATCATATATAACATATTAAGAAAGTCTTAGAAACTTTGCAAAGGGACAAATTGTATCTAAAGATGTATAAATGTGAATTTGGAAAAACATATTTAGGCTATGTTTTGGGGGATGGTAAACTAAAAATTGATCCCTCTAAATTTGAATCCATAAGTAAATGTCCAAAGCCTAATTATGTAACTACAGTCAGAAGCTTCCTATGGGAAATCTAATAATAAAGGAAGTTTATTGCTTACTTTTCATTGATTGCATCTTCTTTGCATGATTTGACAAGTTCTAAATAGGGATTTTTGTGGGGAGGAAAGAATAAAAAATACTTTGACATGCTGAAATAAAATATAATCACAACCCTAGTGTTAGCACTTCTAAATTTGAAACAACCATTTCAAATTCAAATTGATGTTAGCGATTATGTCATAGGTGCATTTTTTATGCAGAATCAATATACTGTTTGTGACCATTATAAAACCTTCATAAGTGTGATAAAGGTATATCCTACCTATGATAAATAGTTATATGTTTTGGTTCGAATTGTGAAAAAATGGAAGCATTACTTAATGGGCAAAGAGACAATCATCCATACGGATCACCAACATTTATAATATTTTCAATCACAATCAAAGTTATAATAATCAAAGAACTTTTATTAGATGGGATTTATACAATAGTTCCATCTTGTAATCAAATATATGAAAGGTAAATAAAACAAGGTAGCTGATATGCTCTTAATACCTCTTATTATTACATATATTCTCTTACAACATAGTTCTTTTATGCATGAAAGATATAAGAATTAATATGCTAGAGATGATGATTTTAAGGATGTCTATGAAGATCTAACCCATGGAAAATAGGTAAAAGAATTGGAATATCACATGCATGATGGATCATTGTATCATATTATTAAGTTATGCATTTTGTAAGATGAAAAAGTCCATATGATTAGGGAAGCACATACTTTTATTGTTTTAGGTCATTTTAGCATTGGGAAAAAGTTGCACAATTGCAAAGATTTTCTTGTTAGCCTTAGTGTATGAAAATGCATCCAAATATGTTAAATTTTATATTCTTTCTACCACTAGAAAGCCTAGTAATATTAAATTGGGCTTGTATACCCCACTTATCATACCAACCAGTCTATGGGAGAGTGAAACTATGGACTTTATAGGTGGATTGCCTATGTATATAAAAAATAATGACTATCTATATATGGTTGTGGACAAATTTAGTAAAATATGTGTGTTGGTTCCCTATATAAATACTATCATAGCTGAGGAGACTGCACACTTGTTCTTTAATAATGTTTGGGTTTTGATGCAGGGGCATCCTTGTGGATCCCAAAAAAAACTCATTTTTGGCTTGGATTTGTCTTATAGGTGTTTTATAGGTGTATCAGGTCCAAATTAAGTCATAGGAGTGATCTAGGTTTGCACAAGTGGCATAAATTTTGAATTATGGAGTTTCCCTCCAAAACTACCACATTTAAAAAATTGAATTTTCTAAGCTTTGTAAAAGGGTTCCATGCATTGTATGAGTTAGATAAGTTTTTAAAAATGTTTAGTAGGTGTCCTAGAGTCCTTAATTGTGTGAAAAATTTCCTAAGTATCTATTTAATCTATAGTGCATGATCATGCATTAGTCATATGGGTAAAACATATAAAAATGCAATGTAATTTTAAGGAACCAACGTGGGAAACACTTTCAAGAATTATTTATGCTACTTGTAAAGGTGGTGGAGTTAGTTTATAGGTATTATTAATGTATTCCATTTGAAGGAGATAGAGATGGATATGTAATTAATGAATCTTGATGAATAAAGGTGACTATGGTGATGAAAATTATGTGTGCATTGATAATGGCATGGTTGTGCAAGGACTATGTTGTGTGTTTGGACCTTCCACTAGTAAATGGTTTTATATTGTGATTTATTTTTTGTTTATACCTTTTTATTATCACTAAATTTATTCTAATACATTTTTTAGAGACGCAGACAATCTCATTTTAAGAGACAACCAAGCCTGATGGTAGACATTATGTATATCTAATCTTGTGTACTCAATTTAGTTTGGTATTGGTATTTTTAAAATGGTATTCTATGGAGAGGTAAGAGTTTTATACTCATGAGAATAGAGTAAGTGTGTTTTTTTCAATATAAGACTATTTAAGGTTTGAACTTGTCCTTTGAGGTGATAACCCTGCCAATGGCTAACCCTCTATTCATAATACAAGATTCTACTAACTGGGAATGTTGTATTTAAAACTTATTTTGACTCAAACACATTAGAAAAGGATTCAATAAGTTCATATAAAGTGTTAATAATATTCTTGAGATATTTTGAGAATAATAGTAGTGAAACAAACTTAAGACCTTATCATCATATATCAATCTTGTAACTTGTAATTGCATGGTGAATGAGCTCATGAGCTAAAGAAGTGATCCTTTGTTCAAGGACTAGTGAATGAAACTTGTGCAAGATATGTATCATTTGGTATCAAATCCATCTTGATGATCTAGGAAGGTAAATATAGGTATAGATATTGAGGACTATATGGTTCATGTTGCATGTTACATGATTGACAGGTACTTACAAAAAAGAAGCTTGATTGAAGTAAAAGGAACTAACAATTGGATTTGATGATTTGAATAGGGATAGGAGAGAGTGTTAAAGAGAGAGGAGTATTTATATGATATTTAAACCATAAGGGAGAATGAATGAACTATTTAATGCAAATAGAATATTAAATCAAAGAGATACTCAGAGTTTGGTGTAGAACTTTGTTCTAGCTCTACATCATTAAAAGTGAAGGACAAGGTTGAATTTGAAAGCCACAAATAGAGGATGATGGAAAAAGGATGAAGGATAAACATTTGTATAATTATTTATATATGGAATTGAGGTTTTAATGGATCATTTTGTATAAGAAGAAGCATGGTATGCACATTCTCAGCAGGCAGTAAAAGATAATAGCAGCATTTTCCTTAACATGTTTATGGTATGTGCAGGTATACTAATGAAGAAGAAGAACCATAATAGGACTAATTGTGTAACCCAATAAAATTTTTGCCTCTATGAGATGAAATTATTATCATCACCCTTCAAGTTGGAGGTAAAAATCAATTAAGGAGGAGCAAACACCAAGTTGACATATATGGCAAAAAAAAATTAGCTTGGTAGTATGATGCAGGGGCATCCTTGTGGATCCCAAAAATAATAATTTTTGTCTTTGATTTATATTATAGGTGTTTTTTATGTGTAATATGTCCTAATTAATTCATAGGATTGATCTAGGTTTGCAAAAGTGGTATAAAATTTGAATTATGGAGTTTCCCTCCAAAACTACCACATTTGAAAATTTGAATTTTCTAAGCTTTGTAAGAGGGTTCCATGTATTGTTTGAGTTAGATAATTTTTAAAACATGTTTATTATGTGTCATATATTCCTTAATAGTGTTCAAAATTTCCTAATTATCTCTTTAGTCTATATTCATTATCATACATTAGTCATATAGATAAAACATACAAAAATGCAATGTAATTTTAAGGAACCAATGTGGGAAACACTTTCAAGAATCAGTTATGATACTTATAAAGGTGGTGGAGTAATTTTATAGGTATTTTTAAGGTATTCCATTATAATGAGATAGAGATGGATATTTAATTAATTAATCTTGATGAATAAAGGTGACTGTGGTGATGAGAATTATGTGTGCATTGATAATGGCATGGTTGTGACAAGGACTATGTTGTGTGTTTGGACCTTCCAATAGTAATTGGTTTTATATTTTGATTTATTTTTGTTTAATAAATTTTTATTATCATAAAATTGATTCAAGGACATTTTTGAGAGGGCAGACAATCTCAATTTCAGAGACAACTAGCCCTGATGGCAGACATTATGCATATACAATCTTGTGTACTTAGTTTAGTTTGGTATTGGTCTTTTTGAAATGGTAATATGTGGAAATATAAGAGTATTATACTAATGATAATATATGAAGTTTTTTTTTTAATATAGGATTGTTTAAGGTTTGATTTTTTCCTTTGAGGTGATAACCTTATCAATGGCTAACCCTTTGTTCATAATACAGGGTTCTGCTGACTGGGAATGTTGTATTTGAAACTTATTTTGATTCAAACACATTTAAAAATGATTCAATAAGTTCATATAAAGTTTTAATAATCTTAATGATATATTTGGAGGCTAATGGTAGTGAAACAAACTTAAGACCTTGTCATCATATATCAGTCTTGTAACTTGTACTTGCATGGTGAATGAGCTCATAATCTAGAGAAGTGGTCCTTTGTTCAAGGACTAGCAAAGGAAACCTGTGAAAGATATACATCAGGTTCATTTTGGGTTTCCCAAATCCATATTTTATCATTAGGATTATCAATTCATTGGTAACTTTTTTTCAGTTTTGTGGGACATGATGGAGACAAAACTCAAGAAGAGCACTACCTTTCATCCATAAATTGACATTCAAATAGAAGTGGTCAACTGAACAGTGGATCATTTTTTTTTGATGATATTTAATTAAACATCCTAATACTTTTTATGAACACTTGTGTTATGTGTAGCATGCCTACAATCATGCCATACATTTTTATACATAGAAGTCTCCTTTTGAGACTTGTTTTGGTTATTTGCCTAAGTCAACTTTGGACTTATATTTTGGGAAATATTTCACGTAGGATGGATAAATGCTATAGATAAATCAAATAAATTCATCTAAAATATCTAATTAGTTCATCAAGTTTTCCAAGATAAATTAGAGAAGATCCAATACAAGTACAAGGCTAGGAATGATAAGCATCGAGTTGATCAGCACTTCCAAGTTGGTAATCTAGATAAGTAAATAACATCTCAAAGGAGAAGGTAAAAATATAAAATGAATTAGTTATGGCCCATTTAAAATTTTTGAGAAGATTGGTAATAATTATTTTCAATTGAAATTACTACCTTACATACAAATGTATTCAGTTGTAAATGTTAAAAACTTGAAATTGTATGAGCCACCTATGATCAATGATCAAAGCGAGAGGATTCAAGTACCCTCTAAAAATTATTTTTTTAGAGGTACAAACCACTAAGATTAGGTTTTAATCAGTGGTGGAAAACAATCCAATTCAATTTCCAAACCCTTCAAACACTTAAGCATTTAATACAACCATTCATGAAGCATTCAAGATGTTTATAGCAATGAACAAATAGATAATGCAGTATTACACACACAACACAAGATATATATGGGAAACCCTCTTGGGGAATAAAACCCATTGTCAATCATACAAACACATGTAATACTTATCTTATAATAAGTATACAAACATGAGAGTTTAGTGAAACATCTATTAGACAAGGAGCACCTCCCCCTAGGATTGTCAAGTCCTTCTAACCAAACTTTAGTGAAACACCTATTCCATAAGGAACACATACCCATAAGATGGTCAAGTCCTTCTAACCAGACCTTAGTGAAACACCTATTACACAAGGATCACTTTCCCTTAGGATGGTCAAGTCCTAACTAGACTTTACTGAAACACCTGTTACACAAGGAGCACCTACCCCTAAGATGGTCAAGTCCTTCTGACCTAGATGTTGAGCACCCTCCCACCACCTATGATATGAAAATCTCCACCTTTGAATTGATGTCCTCAACACCTAATGATGGAATTATAATTTTATAACCCCTAAAAAACATGGTCTCTATCTCATATAATCCTCTCACATAGGCATGCCACAATCTCCCTTTCTCTTCACTCAAACTTCCCTCATATACACACTCAAACTTGCAAATCCTTATTCTATTCACTTTTATCCCTAATATTTAAACCTTCAAGAGAACTATCTTTTACATCATAAATATAACCTATAGGTCATACACAGAATCATCAACATACTCTACTTTACAACCCATCCACTAGGCACACACCCTTTCTTCTTTCCTTTGCTCTTCAACTCTTACACACACCTCTTCTTACAAGTCTAGAAATCACCACCTTTGATTTCACCTTTTATTGAGCCATCATGATTATTATATTCTAGGTCAGCCATAATACTTGTATTATCCCTTAATACATCTAACATAGTTTAATACCATCGACACAAGTCAACCATAGCAACCATGGGTCACACTTAAGTAGCTACACCTTTCAATTGGGCCTTAGTATCCCTTATAGGTCTCATAGACACCTATTCACCCATTTAGATCTTAATCAAGTAATTTAGAAACATAGGATGAATTATAAATGCATAGGTCCACTCCACATGATCTCTTAGACATCCTCAAATGATTACAGTTATCATTACACACCTTTGCATATACTCAATCTAATCAAACATTATCTTTGTACATAAAAACACCATGAATGAATAAACAATCAACTTATAAGCATTTATTCATATTGAACATGGATTGATAAAACCTTCAAAATCTATAAAAATGATCCTCATGGAATCTAAAACACTTTCCAATAGCTTAGTCCCCTTGAAACATCCAAATACCATCGGAAACAACTCAATTACCCTTCTTGAGTTACTTGTAGAGTATGAATGCATACACAATAAAATTTTGATCTCAATAACTTTGAATATAAAAATATTAAGACCTTAAAATAAATATTCATGTATGTGCCTTGAAGTCCTCTACAACTTTACTTTTTACACCATGGTGAAATTTTGCATATATCAAAAGTTATAGTACAAAAACTATAGACTGGTCTTCCCTCACAAATTTGAATATTTGAATTCAAATGGTCACTGAGCAATTGTTAAACTTTGAACATGTTGACCTCATCTCATGCTCCCTTAAAATATTGACCAAATATGCATCATCAATCTCCTTGAATTAGCTAGGTCTTTATCTTGCAATGTTCACCATTAGATCTTGATCATAACTCTCATAATTATGACACTTGGCACCTTCATGTGCCTTCTAAACACTTTATTGCCATTCCATCCATTTGTGCCACTTGGTAGTCCCGCATGCTTTATTGAATCTTTGACTTGTCTTTAACCATTAATAATCATAATTATGAATACCTGCTCACCGTTAGATCCTTATTTGGTCTTGGTCTTTACCTTTTACAAATTTGGCTAAGTATGGGAACCTCTGTAATCTGCCTAGAAGGCTAAGTTTAAACCTTAATAAATTTTGTTGCACTCAATCACATGTCCTAAAATTTAAAAAAATATGATCTTCTTTCATAAGGGAATCCATCCATATATCAAGTTGCTCTTGTAACCTTCACATGTTTTAAATATAATGCCATAAAACTGCTTACTTGGCTCTACTTAAACTTAAACATTAATCTCAGATTAATTGTGTGCCATATATCTATGATGCAATTAAATGCGCACCATTATATCTCCTTTACAAATTTGGCTAAGTATGAGAAAACATTGCAAACATCTTAGGAAGCCAACTTTGCATAGTTATATATTTTACTCCACTCAACCACATGACCTAAAACTTAAACCATAGCAACTTAGGACTAATGTGATCACACCCATATGACCAACTCCCCCTAACTCATCCATACATGGAAATGGTGATGTCAGTAAATTGACTACTTAGATTTTTATATCATAGAACCAACTATGCCAAGATGAACATAATGAAGAACCAGATAAATATCATGCAATTCCACAAGCTATCTAATCATCCTTGACCTATGATAAAACCCACCACACATACTCAATACTTCAGACCCATCCCTAATCATGCCAAAATTGAAGATCAATCAAGCTTACTTCAAGCATACTAGGATAAGCACACTGCACACTTTGTCATAGACACTTAGATTATTAAGAAAATTCATCCACTCACCTGAACACCTTCATGACATCACTGACAACTCTCTAACAATCTCCCTATTTATCATTGATGTCAACACCCATCATACAACTCACCTTCCTTCTCTCTCTCTTCAAGTAGTCTCATAGTAGGAACCTTCTCCCCTTTTGACACAATGATAAATTGGGCATAAATGGATCCTTAGGACCTAAAAATACTACCAATAAGAGAGGACCACCTTATAAATATGATAAAAACTCCTCATTACCTTAAGCCTACATCTTCTTGCCTTGAGAACTTCCTCTTGTTACATGCCAACACTCTTTTCAACTAAGCACTACAACCAATGAAGAAATACCACACAAAAGCACTAAAATATGATGGAAATCATGAATAAACATCTGAGATGGATTCCCCCTAATATCTTTGAGCCATTTCACCTCTTGAGCATCTTCATATCTTCACACACCATGAAGAACCACCACACAAGCTTACTAGCCTTCTCTCTCAAGCCACCTCAAAGACCACCAACAAAAATTCATGCCACTCACCAAATAGTAAACATGCCCTAGACCAACCTAAGAACTCATCTTGAAACAACCATGCCTTCCTCTTTTGGATAAATAGAGCAAAAATAGTAAATCTTCACATTAGACCTGTCTAGACTCCTTGTAGTCCTACTTGGAACTTACAAAGCCCATAAGTTTCAGTATAAATACTTTAAAGACATAAAATATCATATCTATATAAATCTCATATGCCTCCTTAATCACACCAATTTTCATCACTTATCTCCTCCTTTTCAACATACTTTCTTCACAAATCTAATAGCTAAATAGGCCTCCATTTTGACAAAAACTTGAATAATTTGAAAAACACAAACCTTCAAATCTTTTTAAATCTTGATTTTTCAACCCATTTGTCCCATTCAACCTATTAATAAGCCTTAGACCTTGAATCATAAGGCAAACTACTTTTTCTAGCATAGCCCAAAACTCTAGAATCTTAAAACAAACAAGGTCAACAAAACCTCCTTTTGGTCAATGCCCACATCTAAAACTTCTTGCACACCTGGAGACAACCATCACACACTTCTAGACCAAGATTTTAGCCTTTAAACCTTTGGGAAACTTTACTTACTATATCATGGCTTTGATTTGTAATAAGAAAGATAAACCCAAGAGCACACAAAAACCTTCAAAAGGCACAAACAGGGTCATCAAGACACAAAACCACTTGGAACACATCAAAAATAAGTGCATGGACCTTTTTGAGCACCAAACTCTTCTTGAAATTCCATCAATATCATTATTCCACGTAAAAACACCCATTTTGATCTTGTAGACATTATATACATAGCAAAAACACCTTATGATATCACTTTGACCTCATCAAAGCACTTTTCCCATCTTGACACACTAACTCCAACTAGAAACACTCATCTCTTGCCTTCTAGGACCTTCTAAAGAACACCACAGCAAAACTTGCTTCTCCACTCAAAGGATTTTCTTAACAATCATATATAGAGACCTCCTCTACACCACAATGCTCTAAAACAAAGTGAAGCCAGGAGTGGCCCACATCTCCTCAGTAACCATTTGAATCCTTTTATAGATATAAGACTTCTTTTTCTTATCTTAGTCTAAACTTTGACAACTTGTTCCTTTTCTACATCACTAACTTTCTCTTCTATGATAGGATATACAACATTTGCAGCAACTATGGAATTTTGACATACTTTGATCACTGAAGTATCTTCTTTACATTGCATAACATCACCTTCAAACCTCAACAACATAGGAACCAAGATTGAAACTTTCTCACACATAGAAGGTTGTTTATTATCATCCAAACACACCTCATAACTAGCCTCAACTAGAACCTTGGTTTTCTCCTTGATCTTGGCCTCTTCATTCATAACATGAGTAGATAATGAGAGCTCTTGGCACTCTCCAACTTCTCTAGAATTCTCCACCATAGCAAAAAAATTACTTGGACCTATAGACTCATCATGACTCAAACTTACCAGCTTTGGTTTTCATGAGTTAACTTGCCTTCTTTCTTTCACTCTAGGAGCCTGATTAAACCTATTATGTCTTGTAGGCCTTTACTTATAGAATCTAGCAATGTGACCTCTTTATTGATAATTGAAGCACATTATACCTTTTGTAAGAAGCTTATCCTACCTTTCCTGATTAGAAAAAAATATTAAAATATGTTCATTCTTTTGAAAATTGAAGCAAACTACTCTTTTAAAGAAGACTCACCTTTTGACTGATGACCCCCATCATATTTCCATGCAAACTCATTTCTAATAGGTCTTTTGCATTCTCTAGCTCTATACCCAAATTGATTACACGTATAAAAATAACCATTGAAACTTGAATACCTCATGGCATTTGGTTGTTTGATTTGATTTGTCATCATTCTTCTATCATCTTCATTCCTTGACTGATTGATGACCTTTAAGTTCTGGTTTACATTAGTCTTCATCTTGTTTTGAGTTTCATTTTCTAGTTCTTTATATCCAAGATTAGTTCTATCACTTTCATGATTTGGATCACTCGGAATATTGTCTAAATCACTCAATCTCTTTTCAAATATCACAAATGACTTCATCTTATTAGATGTCTTCTCTAACTTAGCTTTTGATGACTCATTTTCAATTACATACCTTGAACATTCATCTTCTTTAGATTTTAGGTTTGTAGATAGGATTTTAAATTGATAATTGAGATGCTTGACTATATCTTCATGTCCTTTGGTGGTTTTATTCATTCTTACCTCAAACACACTAAATTCCTCTTCATAGTCCTTGATTTGAGAATTCATCTACTTTTTAATCTTCTTCTCAATCTTCACTTCTTCAAGAGCATTCATCAATTTAGTCTTATAGTCCACCTCATCTTTATCATCATCTGAATCACTCCAAGTATACTCCTTTTGATATGAGTACCTTCCTAAACCATGAATAGGAATTTATCTTTAAAAGGACCAATATCTTCATGATTATACTTTGAGTCATTGTCTTCACTCTCATTTGATGATCTACAATCTTTATTGGTGTAGAGAGACTTCTTTTTCTTCAAGGACTTCTTCTTATTGTCATACTTTCTTAATCCTTTCTTCTTTTTATCAATCTTATATGTCTTCTTGTCTTCATCTTTGCCATCACCATACTCTTCCTCATCATTCTTCTTATGCTTATGAGGGTACTTATTAGCAAAATGTCCTACCTCTCCATAATTGAAGCATTTGAAGGGTATTTTACCCTTATACTTGCCTAACCCTATTTTCAATTTCCTTATAAATAAAGCAATTAATTCATCTTCATCAATATCAAATATGTCATCCTCCTTGAGTTTCTTACCTTGTAACTTCTTCTTTGGCTTCATTTTTCTCTTTAATGTTGCTTCTTTATTAGGTGGTATATCATCATTTACTCTCATCTCAAGGCAGTAAGGATGCCATGCAATTCATCCATCTTCAATTGAATAAGATCATGACTTTATTATATAGTAGACACTTTTGAATCAAACTTGAGAGAGAGACCTTAATACCTTTTGAACTACAGTATATTTTTCATGATTCTCTCTAAGACCTCTAATGATATTCACAATCTCATCAATTCTCAGTAGAAAGGATGCCACAAAATATTTTTCCTTCATCTTAAGACTCTCAAATTATCTTCAGTGAGTCTACAACTTTGCCAACTTAACCTTTGAATCTCCTTCATAAATAATATTTAATTTATCCCACATTTCCTTGGTAGATATGCAATGTATTACCTTGGTGTATTTAGTCTCTAAAAGACCACAAGTGATAGCAATCATTATCTTATAATTATTCTCAAACAACTTCTTATCTACAACAGAGGAATAATAAGTGTAGATTAACCATCCACAACATATTTCCAAGTGTCAAACCCTAATTACATGATGTAGGTCCTCATCCTCACACTCCAAAAATCATAATTGGATCCATTGAACATTTGTGCTTGATTAGTGTAAAAACCTCCTTGCATTTGATGGCTACCCATCTTGTACCTTGGATCTCCTTCAAGTTGCCAAGCCTTTACCAAAGGACTTACTTTAATACCAATTATTAGAGGTACAAACCATTGGGGGGTGAATAAATGGTGGAAAATAATCCAATTCAATCTCCAAACCCTTAAAATGCTTAATCATCAATACCATTCATGAAGTATTCAAGATGTTTATAGTAATGAACAAATAGATAATGCAATATTACACACACAACACAAGATCTATGTGAGAAACCCTCTTGGGGAATAAAACCCACTCTTAATCCTAAAAACACATGGACTAATTATCTTATAATAATTATGCAAACATGAGACTTTAATGAAACACACGTTCCACAAGGAACACCTACCCCTAGGATGGTTAAGTCCTTCTAACTAGACTTTAGTAAAACACCTATTCCACAAGGAGCACCTACCCCTAAGATATTTGATTCCTTCTAACCAGACTTTATTAAAACACTTTTTACATAAGGATCACTTAACCCTAAGATGGTCAAGTCCTTTTGACTAGACTTTAGTGAAACACATGTTACACAAGGATCACCTGCCCCTAAGATGGTCAAGTCCTTCTGGCCTAGATGTTGAGTACCCTCCTAACACTTATGATATGAACATCTCCACCTTTGAACTAATTTTTTAAAAACCTGATGATGGACCTCTAATTTTTCACCCCTAAAAAATACCCTCTCTATCTCATACAATCCTCTCACATATGCATTCCATAATCTCCCTTCCTCTTCACTCAAATTACCCTCATATACACACTCAGACTTGCAAATCCTTCTTCTATTCGCTTCTCTCCCTAATCTTCAAACCTACAAGATCACTATTTTTGACGTCATAAATATAACCTATAGGTCATACACATAGTCATCAACCTGCTATGCTCTACAAACCATCCATTGGGCATACACCCTTTCTTCTTTCCTTCAATCTTCAACTCTTACACATACCTCTTCTTGCAAGTCTAGAAATCACCAACTTTGATTTCACCTTTTATAGAGCCATCATGATTATTATCTTATAGGTCAACCATAATAAATATTTGATCCCTTAAGACATATAACATAGCTCAATACCATCCACATAGGTTGGAAATAGAAACTATGGATCACACTTAAGCAGCTACACCTTTCAATTAGGCCTTAGTAGCCCTTATAGGTCTCATGGAGACCTATTCACCCATTTATAACTTCATAAAGAAATTTAGAAACATAGGACCACTTAAAAATACATAGGTACACTCCACATGATCTCTTAGACATTCTCAAATGATTACAGTCATCATTACACACCTCTATATATGCTCAATCTACTCAAACATTAGCCGTGTACATAAGAACACCATGAATGAACAAACAGTCAACTTCTAAGCATTTAATCATACTGAATATGGATTGGTCAAACCTCCAAAATCTATAAAAATTATCCTCATAGAGTCCACAACACTCTTAAATATCTCATTCCCATTTAAATATCCAACTACCATCAGAAACAACTCAATTATGCTTCTCAGGTTACTTGCAAAGCATGAACATATACATAGTCAAATTTGGAGATCAATAAGTTTGAATTTACAAACATTCAAACCTTCAAATAAATATTTATAGATTCATCTTGAAGTCCTATATAACTTTTATTTTTAGACCATGGTCAAATTTTGCATATATCAAAAGTTATAACACAAAAACTATAGACTGGTCTTCCCTCACAAATTTAAATATTTGAATTCCAACAGTCACTGAGCAACTATTAAACTTTGAACATGTTGACCTTATCTCATTCGCCCTTGAAATATTGACCAAATATGCATCATCAATCTCCTTAGATCATCCAAGTTTTTATCTTGTAATGTTAACCATTAGATCTTGATCATAACTCCTATAATTGTGATACATGGTACCCTCATGTGCCTTCTGAATACTTTACTATCAATCTATGCAATTTTTCCACTTGGAAGTCTCACATGCTTTGTTAACTCTTTGACTTGTCTTGACCCATTAATATTCATAAGTATAAACACCCACTCATCATTAGATCCTTATTTGGTCTTAATCTTTACCTTTTGCAAATTTGGCTAAGTATGGGAACCTCTATAATCTACTTGGAAGGCCAACATTGAACCTTAATAAATTTTGTTGTGCTTAATCATATGTCCTAAAATTTAAACCATATGATTTTTTTCATAGGGGAATCCATCCATATATCAAGTTGCTCATGTAACCTTCATGCATGTGAAATATAACACCATTAAACTACTTACTTAGATCTACTTGAACTTAGACACTAAGCTCAAATTAATTTTGTGTCGTAGATCTATGGTGTGATTAAATGCACACCATTAGATCTCCTTTACAAATTTGGCTAAGTATGATAAAATAATGCAAACTACCTAGGAAGCCAACTTTGCATAGTTATATCATTTGTTCCACTCAATTACATGACCTGAAACTTAGACCATAAAAACTTGGGACTAATGTGATCACACACATATGACCAACTCCCCCTAACTCATCCATACATGGCAATGATGATGTCATCAAATGTCCTACTCATATTTTTCTATCATAGAACCAACTATGCCAAGATGAACATAATGAAGAACCGGATGAATACCATACACTTCTACAAGCTATCCAATCATCATTGATCTCTGATAGGACCCCTCACACATGTTCAATACTTTAGACCCATCCCTAATCATGCCAAAACTAAAGATAAACCAAGCCTACTTCAAATAAACTAGGACAAGCACACTGCACACTATCTCATTAACACTTAGACTATCAAGATACTTTATTGACTCACTTAGACACCTCCATGACTTCACTGACAACTCTCCAACATATTTTTCTCTTAAATATATTTTTGAATTGAAATAAGACATGATTCTTGATAGGAAGACAATGTCATCGTAAAGAGGAGATGTTGAATACAAATGAACAAATCCAAGAAAGTTAAGGTAGATGTAAATCAAAAGGGTGATGGATTTGTACCCTCACTTATTTTCAAAATAAAACCAAACTTTTGGTGGTCCAAAAACTTTTTAGTGGGGAGGAGTGATCCAGGAAGATCCCCACACTGATCTAATCAAATGGTTTGCAACCCTATTATAAACATACCAACATTGAAGAGTTCATTGAGATGAATCTAACACATTTTTAAATGGGTCAAATGGACTTTGTATGCAAAATTTATGACCTATTAAAGTAAATAGGGTATAATTATGATGTTATCATGGTGATTAGATGTGTACCAGTGACCCAATCAAGGATTGATAGTGTACCAATAATATTATAACACATGGAACATGCAAAAACATGTTCCCAATATATGCTATGAGTTTTAAGCAATAGTGTTGAAAATTTCATTAAAATATTGTTATTAAAAACCCCTATTAATATGGGATTAAATCCCACCCAAAATGTGTGGAAGTTTTGTCCAAGCCCAAAAATAAGGCAATGAAGTAATTCTAATGTATTGGTTAAATAGATAAGACTTTAACCTATGAAACAAGGGCCTTAGGAGCATTATAAAATGCTCATTATTGCATTTGAAAAACATATACATGGAAAGAAGAAAACTTGTTTTTTAGCCTTTGAAGGAGAGAAAATAAAAACAAGTAAGCAAGTGTCCTTTTATGTAGGAAGAGAAACTCCCATATAGGAGATTATTGTAAAAACTTCTTAAAGGTAGAGCAAAGGTTATTATTATAGACCAAAGTCATATTTTAGTGTAAATAGTATATTCAAAGTGTATTTTTCACCATTTAATAGATCGATTTGAGTGCTTTTTAGACCTAAAGATGTAGGCCCCAAAAGGGTGAACTCTATTATCAATTTGATTTATGTTTTCTCTATTTATATTCATTTAATTAATGCTTTTAATCAGTATTGAACTTGATTTTAATCAAATAAGCCAATTTCATGTAAAAGGGAAGAAAATTAAGAAAAAATTTATGAGTATCCAAAATTGAAAAATAGTGAGTGTTTTGCATTAATTAACAATATGGATCAAAGTAAAATTAACCATGGCCCTAAAGATTCCCTAATTTTAAAATAGTTGATTAACAATACAAAGAAACAATTAGATAAGCATTAGTAATGAACGAGAGAAAAAAATATTGGAACAAACATATTTGGGTAATGTAGCTAAAATATGGAATTGTGACATAAGTTATCTTGAAAACTTGATAGTGATCTAAAAAAAAAATTGATGTAGTGATAATTGTGTCTACCTTAAAATTGGTAGGTTATTGATTGTTCACTTTGTGATTGATTGTGACTTTATTTTCAAGTTCTGTAACTTTTTGGGTCACTTCACAGGTAGATATTAATCTGGAGACTAGCTTCACTTTGTTAAATTGAAGAGCATAGTTATCTAATTAGTTTTTTCTTTGTCTATGACATATTTTTCCACAATGCTACAAGAAGAATAAAATGTGAAACTTAGTTGTCCAAGGAAACCTCTTTGTGAGTTGTAACTACATATCTCACAAGATTGAAATCAAGGATCTTTGTAGTTATAATGTCTATGAGTCATTCCCAGCTCAAATGAGAGAAAGGAATTCTCCTCCTCTCCCTAGATAATCAAATTCAACTATATGCTTCTCTATAACATTCTCTTGGTACAAGATAAAATGACACAAGTCTTGGAATGATGTTTATGGTGTGTAGGATCCTTGAATAAACATGTTGAAAATTGATTCAAGTACAACTCAATTTGGGGAGAGGGAAACATGGTCACTTGATATGAAATGGATACTAGGGTATATTTGTATATATGAGGCTCTTTATGACACTTCACAAATAGGTTGACCTTAAAATATAGTGAAAGGTGATAATCAAGGCACATGGAATTATCCCTAGGTGAAGAAGACATGCAAAAGGAAGAGGGTCAAAATTAATGGGTTACTAATTTTGACCTATTTATAATTAAAATACTATTGATTCTGACTTGATGGGAAGAATTCTCAAAATAAAGATCAAGTTGAATAGATATTGGATGACTAGGATCCTGGTGTTGACAATTGATAAATTTAAGGCATTTATGATGAAATCTAGATGGAACAAGGTTGATGAGAGTCTAATGTGGGATGAAGGTGTCCTAAGATATCCAAATGTACACAAATGGACCAAATATGGTAAAGCATGGCAAACGACAATGCAAAATATTCTTGTACCAAAATTAGGTGTTTATATAATGCCCTACTTTGATGTGACCATGCGTGAATATATGCATGCATCAAATTAAATAAAAATTGAATCACAAACCTAAATATTACATGAGGGATAGAAAGATGGATAATTTGGATGCTTGGGATAAGTTTCATTCATGTCTTGGTGAATCTAGTGTAACTTCAAACAATTTTTAATGCATGCAATTAGTTAATTTCATGAAAAATTAGTGTGAATATATCAAAATGAAATAATAATTTTAAAAATAGCATAGGAACAAATACATCTAGTGATATGCAAACCATGTTGTCACTCTTAGGAACTCTTGGTATTGATATTTGAAAATGAATGAGTTTTTAGGGGAACTTCAGAACCTGAAGAATTTTAGAGTGACTCTTGAAAACTTAAGCCTACTTATTGATTAGGAAATCATATATCTGACACTTAGAGGTTTCTCTAGGTAAATTATTTGTATGAATCATTCAATTATCATATAAAATATTTGGCTAGAGAATTCTCTTGATATATGTCCCCCTTTTGAGGTGAAGGTTTAGTGTATGTTACTGGAAACCACCCATCTCAAAATAAAGAGTCATGTGTATCATTTGTTATCATATAAATATATCCAAAAATATTTTAATATTTGAAAATATATTTGTAAACACATATATTTCTATAAAAAAATATGATCATGTAAAGCTCAATAGGAAGATATAACTTCATGTGAGGATAAGATAGTGAGGGGTAAGATATATACCTTGATATACCCTAGTGAAGGGGACAAAGGATATGCCCCAATGTATTAGGATATGGAAGTACCCAATATGTGTGTGTGTGTGTGTGTGTGTGTGTGTGTGTGTGTGTGTGTGTGTGTGTGTGTAGTATCCCCATGCAACTAGGGGTAAGGAGGATAGCGTAGTATCCTGGTATAGGTAGTGTAAGATTAATAGGCACATGGGTGTAGGAAGCTCTATATGTATAAGATATAAATGATAATCTCTATTAATGTGTGAGTAAATTTTACACAATGGAAAAGTATAGATATTATCAATTAAGTTCATGAGATATATGTGGGTATAATTCCTCTAATAGAAAGACATGGTAGGAATGAAATATATGCCCCATTGTAACAATGTGCCCCTAGGTAGACTAGATATAACAATGAAACACATATAAAATATTATTAGTATACCCTAATAGATATGTGGTAGAGACCATATCACCATAGGAAACAAGCATAGTATATCACAAGTAGTATCATGCATGATATGGATCATGGCCCCAAACATAGACTATCATGTATTATAGGAAGGAAATCACACACAATCATGTAAGCACACATAGTATTTATAACCATTGAGAAGGGAATATGAACCAAAATCAATCAAAGACATGTCATGATGACTATAGGATCCTTCATGGACATACTAGACAATACATTGAATAACAACACATACAAGCACACATAAGCAAAAACACATACATACAAGAAATCAAGCAATCACAGGGCATCCAAGAGAACATGTTAGGAATCAAATTTTTAGGATTTAGGACCTAATGTAGGACCTCTAAAATTTTGTAACTACTTAGAATCTAAAAATACATGGTGTATTTTTCCATTACACACATCATCCACCTATTAAGCTTGTAATTTTCCATAAGTATTATGAAAGATGAAGTCAAATTTTATGGTTGTGAAAATTAATTACTTGTAGTGATGTGTCACATGGTTATTTTATTTGAATTCAACGATGTATATATGAAAAAATATATTTTCAGTTAATTTGTAATAGATGAGCGTTTGGTTTAAAATTAAGGATGTGCACTGTTTGAAAAAAAATCTCACAAAAAATAGTGACTTTTGGTCTTGAATGATTGTAGGATGTGCACAAAATGTGGTTTTCAATTTGTTTATGTGAATTCCATGTGAAATATATTTTAAAATTGATATAAAATTATATTTCAAAATGTGAAAGCATATGCAAGGCATGAAAATTGTTTGACAAAATGTAACATCCCCATAGGGTTTTACTAGAATAATGCAATAAAAAAATATGTAAAACTTATTCTTTCATTAGATTACACCACAAGAATATAATTAGTGATCTTAGTATACTAACTAAGTATGTTAAATATAAGTAAACATGTAGCATTAATAGTTAGTGATCACTAGCGTCATATGTAACATAACTACATAAGGAAAGTAATTACAATAAAATCTAGCCACGAATGGTACAATAATATAGCCACTAATATCAATGTATAGTAAGTAATCAATTAAATTTATAATAGGCATTATTCCTCAACATAAATATAACAATAGATACAATGTTCCACGGAGCACGAGTCACTCCAACTCAATCTTAAGTGTAGTCTCTAATAAGTAATGCAGTTGGGAGGGAGAGCATCATCCAATCAATTTTCCACACCAACCACAGACCATCGATCCCCCATACAATCCCCTAAATATGGAATCTCCCTACCTTCATGGATGGGTATATAGTGACAATGTGAGAATTCAAAGAGACATGTTAGTACCTATGTGCTGTAAGATTTCTACTACATGATGTGTACCATAAATAAAATACATTAAAACATGATATCACACAAACAGTAAATCTTACATATGAAATGGAAATGTATATCTAAACATAAATTTGGCCAAATTTTTCAAATAGCTATTGATCTCTAGGATCAATCAAATTCATACACACCACTTGATCGAATTACCTTCGTCAGGCATTGGTGATGCTAACTAATCTAGAAAATTTAGTCTCACTTCTTAATTAGTACAAATAATGTGAGGTTTGGTTAACATTAATATAACTAATAAATCCATGCATATTATTTCTACTAATAAGTACTAACGCATGATAAATATTAAAATAATCATAATACATGCATTTAGTCTGTCAGACATATGAATAAATCTCTACAATATTATACAAAACAATTAAAATTTGCATAGAAAATAAGTTTATTCCTTAAATAGTTAAAATATAAACTTGGAATACATTTCCAATATCTTAGAGTAAATTTAAACATTTACATTTATAAATATCTTGGAGTTAACACTACTGCTAATATTGTCAGTAAGGGTATCTTGAGTTTGGACAATGGAAAGACCAAGATAGAGAATGTGTTATATTTGGAAGGATTGAAACATAACTTAGTGTAATTCAAATGTGCAATCAAAGACACACACTAAAATTTCATGACATAGTGTGTGATATAAGGAGAGCCAAATTAGGAAGGCTAATTACCAATGTTAAGAGGACTAAGAACAATTTATATGTCTTGAATGAGAATAAGGAGATATTTTTATGAGCAACATGGATGAATGTTAGATATAACACAGAAGTTTAGGCCACTTAAAATTTGATAATCTAATCAATATAAGCTCTAAAAATTTTGTGAATAATATGCCTAAAATTACCAAACCTACAAACACACTTTGTAAGGTATCTCAACATGGTAAGCAGACTAGAAGGAGGTTCAAGTCTAAGAATTATTATACTACAAGACCTTTATATCTTATACACACTAACCTTTATGGACCTTGTTGGGTGAATATTTTGTCATCAGCTAACTGATGAGAAAAATAGGTCTCTTCAACCACAGTAAGGGAGATTGGTCAGCCAAATGTGTAGGTTTACCACATCAAAGGTGTACAAATCTCTCCTCTCATCAAGGGGAGGTTCCCTATAAATATGAGGATCTATATCCTATATATATAAGCATAAAATAACACTAAGGGGTAGGATAACACCATCCATCTCTCTTTTTTTAGAGACGATGTTCACAAACAAAGGAGAAAATCTTGGTGAAAACACTGAAGGTACTTCTCTTCTTTCAAAAGTGATCTTGCAGGAAATAGTAGGAGTTCTTTCAGGTAGTGACAAGTAACATGTAACAAAGTGTGTAGTAACCAGCAGACTGAGATGTAGCACAAAGTCTCCACCTCAATTTCCCAAGAGTGAAATATGAAGGACAATGAGGGCACAAAGTCATCCCAAGGTCCTTTACACAGAAATAGAAAACAGACAAACACACACTGAAGACAATTATGGCAGCACAAAGTCTTTCCACAATTGGCTTTAGGACACCTTCTTGATTACTTCCGCTAGTTCTACTTGTTAAATTAAATAAACAAGAATGCTCCTAGGAAATGAACATAAGAACAATTTCCTAAAGTAACACAAGATATAACAGCACAAAGTCTAAAAGTAACTTGCTTTCTCATTAAAAGAAAGAAATATGATCAATAATCTGAGCTCAAAGTCTCAATAATCACCTCTCAATTTTGGCAGACTTTCCCTTCTATAATGGTAAAGTCTCCCTTTGCATAAAATAAGAGATTAAAATCTATAGCAACTAAAAAAAACTTGGTACTTTGTTCCATGGAATGGCCCATGCCACATTCAATGCCTTGAATGCATTTTTTAGTTTTGTCAAGGGGCCATGCTTGGAACAGTGCATTAGCCTTAATTATGGTGTGCCAATCCATCTCATATGTCTCCTCCAAAGTGTAGGCCATTTAGTCCTTTCCTTCTTATTTACGCAGCTGTCCACTTTGCCTTTACTTCATGGAAGAAAAATAGGTCATATCTTTGATTCGACATGCTCAGATGACTACTTGGTTATACTATTTCACCTAATGGAAATAACTCCCTTGTAGATATTTTTGATCTTTTTGTATTGTTCTCTCTTCCATATAGCAATTTGAGCTCTTGGGCTCTCTCTTCAGCTGGTTGCTTAGTTTATCCTTCAAGGTTTGTGCTATATTTGAAAATTAATGGATATTCCATTACCTTAAATTTGACATATGTGGGGCCATCAATGGTTTTTGGTTGTTTGAACCATGAACCTCTGAACCTTTGAAATTTCATTGGTTCAATAGTTCAACAGTTCAATCTCTTTATTGGTTCCTTGGTTCAATTGCTTCCTTGCTCTTTGGTTAAACCATCCCTTTGACCTAGTCTCTGGAATCATCTATTCGCTACTTCCTTCCTTTGTTTAGAGCTTCCTTTGAACTGTTGAACCTGTGAACCATTGAACTTTGAACTCTTTTGGTTTGAGGTTCAATCGGTTCATTGGTTCATTCTTTGTTCCATTGCTTCTTTTATTTTTCTAAGTCCCTTGAAGCCTTTAAATTCCTTCAAATCTATGTCTTTGGAACATCTTGAATGGAAAGTGTCCCTTCGGGTCTTAGAAAAAGGTCCATTTTCTTGGTGCTGAGAGCCCCCCGTAAGGGTACCTACCCTTTAGGGTCCTTCAGGCAGTCTTCAGGCTCCAATTCCTTCAGACATTTTATTCGAAGGAAATCTTTCTTTTCTTTGTTCGCTTTTTCTCGAGCCTTTTCCTTTCAGGCGAATTCCTTCAAACTTTTTTAAATTCCTTTGGACTTTTTGTTCAAAATAATTTGCCTTGTATTTGTGAAATTCTTCCGCAGAAAATCTTTCTGAAGGAATTCCAACTTTTCTACCTTGTTCACTTTTTTGAAGAAAATCTTACCAAAAGAATTCTTTCAGTTCCTTTACTTGATAATTTTCTTAGACAAAATTCCAAAGGAAATCTTCCCTTTCGGCCTTCTCTTTGATCTTTGAACCAATGTTCCCTACCCTCTGCAAGGGCACTTGTTCTTTAGTTCATTGTCCTCCACAAGGGCACTTGTTCTTTCAGCTTTGGGGTAGTCCTTTGAATCGATCGATTGAACCAACTTTGGTTCAACGGTTCAACAATTCAATCTTGCATTTGAAGCCTTCTTTTCTTCTAAGTCTTTTGATCTCTTCGAAGCCATTAAACCCGTTGAACCATTTTGGTTCAAGGTTCAATGGTTCAATGGTTCATTCCTTTATTTTTTGCTAAGTCTTTTGAAAGAATTAAACTTATTGAAGTGATTGAACTTTGAACCTTTGACAAAGCGCTTAACTCTTTAAGCTTGTCGACATCATTGAACCTTTGTACTTGTTGAACCATTGAACTTTTTTGGAAGCAAGGTTCAATGGTTCAATCCTTGCCAATGAATATTTTTGGTTAAACCAAGGTATTGAACCAATCTTGAAATTGCCTAAGTGTTGGAAACTTATTCCTTTGAGAGAGCTCACCTGTTGAAGCCATTGAACCTATTGAACCTGTTAATCCCTTAACTGAAAAAGCTTGAATAATAAAAAAATTGAATGCTCAGAATAATTTTTTGAGAAGGGAAGAGATAATTTTAGCCTGCAGAACCAAAATAGTTCATATGTTGTCCCAAAAATGAGTGATAGATTTTGGGAACAACAGTTGGCTCCAGTTGAGGAACTTCCTTTAGTTGAAAACTTGGAATAGATGAGGGGAGTAGAAAGCATAATATCTAGTGCCTTTAAGTATGCCATTGGGATATGGAGTCATGTTACCCAAAAAGAAAGGCACCAAAAATGAAAATGAAAAGTACAAAATAGAACTAAAGACTATATAAATATACATATGTACAAGTGAACTTATTTGATACTTCAAGAATTGAAGTGCTTTAGATGCTGCCCATTGTGAGGTAGAGAAAAGGGCATGCCATATTGATACTTTAATTGGAAACTATTTTCACCATTTAGCTAATGGATAGTAAATGGGCCTCTCCAAAGGAAATCAAATTTCCAATGCATTCCCTTTGGTTCTCTTCGCTTGTCCCACAACAGGACTTGATCTCCAATTTGGAAATCATGGTTCTTTGCTTTTTGGTTGAAGAGATTCTTCACCAGACTTTGATGCACAACAATTTGGTCCACCACCATAGTTCGTTGCTCATCCAGCTCAGTCAGGCACATGATCCTCTTATCGATGGAGCTTTCATATGTATGATCTTCAACTGCCTTAGCCAATTTCAATGTTGGCAGTTCTAGGGTGTTTGGTATCTCAGCATTGAAACCATAAAGAAATTGGAAAGGTGACATACCAATTGCCTTCTTGGGCATAATTTTATCTACCCATAAAGCATCAACCAATTCTTTATGCCATGTTCATTGGTTGCCATCTACCAGCTTCTTGATGATAGTTACCAGGTTCTTATTACTTGATTCAACTTGGCTATTCCCTTGTGTAAAATAATCAAAAGAATGGGAGAGGGTAATCCCATAGTAAAAATAGAACTGAGTAATCTCTTGGGAAGAGAAACAAGCTGCATTGTCTATGACAATCTTGGTTGGGACCCCAAACCTAGAAATGATGTTCTCCTTGAAGAAATCACACACTACTTCTGAAGTAGCATGTTTGGTTGGAATAGCTTCCACCCACTTGGTGAAGTAATCTATGGCTATGATGATATAATCATGTCCAACACTTGAAGATGGGTTTACAACACCAATAAAATTGATTCCCCATTATTGAAATGGCTCTTCTATCACTACTGGCTTAAGAGGCAGAGCAGCCAACATAGGTCTTCCAATGAACTATTGGCATAGTTCACACCTTCTTACCCATTTGTATGCATCTTGAAACAAAGTAGGCCAATAATACCTGGCTCATAAAATCTTATGGATAGTCATAGGAGCAAAAAAAATCCTTCATAGGCTAGATCATGGAAGGACATCAAAAGTTGATTATGTTGCTCTTTATCCACGCAGCGAAGAACACTCCATCAAGGTTCCTCTTATACAGGCCATTGTTCCATAGAACAAAATTGATAGCTTTTAATCTGACAGTCCTCTTTTCTTTATGAGACAAGTGAGTAGGACACTCACCATAAGTAAAGAAGTGAGCAATATTTGAATACCACTCATTCATGGTGGAGACAAAGAGGACTGTTGGCATGTCTTCAATTTCTTCTTCTATGTGCTCTATTTCTTCTAGTCTATTTTCAGCAATCAATTGGCATAGGCCCCTTCCCCACACCAGCTTCGTTAGTTTGATGACTAGATCAAACTCTTAGATTTTAGAAATCCAATTCCCTCTTTTGATTCCAAACTCCTGCTGAGTTAATATGGATTTAACTGTGGTATCAAGAACTAGGGCAGTAACATGTGAATTCAAGATGTAAAAGTGGAAATGCTTTACTGCGTTTACCACTACATAAGCATGCTTCTCCATGTTTGAGTATTTAATCTCATGATCTTTGAGAGGACATCTCATGAAGGATATGGGAGATTCCATACCTTTTTGGTTCTGTTGAACTAGAATTACTGAAAGTGTGTGCTCAGAAGCATAATTATACATCGTGAAATCCTTGGTATAATTTGGACAAACCAAAATTGGGGCATGGGCAATGGTTGTCTTAATGTCTTAAAACACCACTTTTCCTTCTTTAGTCTAGCTTAAAGTGGCCTTTCCCTTCATCATGTTCATAATATGGCAAGTTTTCTCAGCAAACTCGAGAATTAACCTTCATAAAAAGTTTATTTTTCTAAAAAAAGAGTGAACTACAGTCTTACTTGTGGGCAAAGTAAGTTCTTAGATGGACTTGAATTTGTTTGAGTCAATGTTTATGCCTTATTGGGATACAATGTGTTTGAGAAGTTTCCCTTTTGTTACCCCAAAAATAGACTTCTTGGGATTTAAATAAATGTCATTCTAGTGGCATCATTCCATCACTTTTTGCAGATGGTGCACATGACAGGGTGATGCTTAGAAAAGACTATTAAATCATCCAAGTACACTACAATGAACTTACCCAAATGGCATTCTTCGATATGTAAAGGTGCCCCAAGGCATGGTGAATACAATCTTATGTTGGTCTACTTCACCAACTTCAACTTTATTATATCTTGAGAAGTCGTCTAGCATTGATAACATTTTTGAACCGGTCACCATCTAAAGAACTTGATCCATGATGGGCAGAGGATAGTTATCCTTTAAGGATGACTGATTCAAGTTTTTGAAATCTACACAGAGGCAAATTTTACCATTCTTCTTCCTCACAGGGACTATGTTTGCAATCCATGTGGAATGATGGATTAGGAAGATTATCCTAGCATTCAATATTTTTTGTATTTTAGATAGAATAGTACCTGATATCTTTAGATTATATTGTCTAGAGTTTTTCTTGTAAGTCACTGAATCACTTTTGAGAGGAATTTCATGGTAGATTTCTTCAGGCCTAAGTAACTTTAGATCATCATAGGATTATGCTAGGACATCCATATACTGGCAGAGCAGAGCAGTGAACTTGAACTTTTCTTCTTGAGTGCAGCATTTCCCAATGTTCACCATTTTGGGATTTTTCTTGGTACCTAAATTTACTTGATCAAACTCTTGGGAGTAGTTTGAATCCATTTGTTGTTGTTTGATGAACCTATCATGTTTTTCAAATAGCTTCTCAAGGGAAACCAGGCCTTTTGAGATTTTATTCCCTTTAAGTTGCAAGAATTCTTCACCTGTGTCTGAACTTAGTTCAAGGGCTAGTTCAAGCTTTTGAGGTTCATTGCCTTCAAAGTGCAGCCATTCAAAGCAATATTTTTGTTCCAAAAAGGTAATGATTTGGTTGTCATTATTAAACACTTTTCAATGACTGGCATTATCAAGTACACTTGGTCAAAAGACTAGCTTGATAGTGTACTTATCTCTTTTGAAGTCTAGGTGAGGAACCAAGAGAGTTGCTAAAATAGCTAGTGCATCAACTCAATCATTGAATTCCCTAGGTATGGAAGAGATACTAAAAGCATTAAAGCTTTAAATTTGATCCCAGACTAGATTGTGATAATTACACAATCTTTTATTTTTAGTTTGACACAGGTTCCTTACCTGATAAACCACCAATTCAGCATCTCCTTTGGCATGAAGGAGTTTGATGCCTTTGTCTCAAGCAGCCTTCAATCCAAGCAATAGAGATTCATACTCAGCTGTGTTGTTGGTGTTGCTAAATTGCAATTTGTATGAAGAAGGAAAAATATCTCCTTGAGGAGATATCAACACAATCCTAGTTCCTGAATCGATAGAAGAGCAGCTATCATCAAATTCCAAAATCCATACCTCATCAGACACTGATTTTTCTTTAGATTCTTTTTCATTTGGAGGGGGAGATTCCTCTACACTTGCACTATGCTCCACCAATCCTTTTGTTATTCCATCTGAAACAATTTTTAGGCTGTCACTTTTAGGGGCTTCATCAGATGCCTCATGAACTTTCTCTGTGGATAAGAAGTAATTACTCATGCCTGAAGACTCAAACAAAATTTGAGCTTTAGGCACTGATGTTTGAGTAACCACATATTTTGCATCCTTCTCAGGGAGCAATCTCTACATAATGCCTTTGACTGGGATCCTCACCTTGAATAAGTCCATTCTCAACTCACCACCAACATCCTTGTAGAAATTTTGCCCAAGAAGGATGTCGTATGAAGCTGGGACGTCAGCCACCAGGACAGTCATCTTAATTCTCTTATTTGGGAATGCTAAAAATGTAAATTTGGCATCCTTGATTTGTCCCAATGGTGGTACTTATTTGTTATCCATAGAGAAACATCTCCCAAATGTCTTGGTCACTATGATACCAAGGGATTTAGCTACATTGGTAGGCATGACATTGTCAGATGTACCTAAGTCTATTATGCAGTTATTTAACTGATGTCCATTTATCAGTAGGGAGACATAAAATGGTTCAATCCTCTCAGGAGTAGCAGGAGGAGTAATGAAAAGGTTATTCTTGGTAGATGTGTTCTTGGAGGAATCACAAGTTACCTTCAGAATTGCTTGTCCTACAGGGATAGCTTGGTCCTTTACACATTGAAGCAACTTATCTAACTGCTTAGGGTTGGATTGCAGGAATTCAAATTCAGACATTTGAATTTTGGTTTTCTTTATATGTTTAATTATGTCAAATTTTTGAAATTAACTAGGAATAGAGGATGGGAGTTCATCCTTTTTGTTTTTAGAAGGGGGAGGATTGGTCTGTAAATTTGAAGTTGGAGGTGAAGGTGCAATTGAGGTACTCACCTTTTTAGCAGTCACCGGGTCCTTTGGCTAGAAAGGTAGAGTGGTTCCCTACTTAGCAATTGAAATTATTAGTTGAGGTCACTCCTTTATTTTTTCTTTATCAGCTTGCTGGCTTGACTAGTTCTTGGACTGGGTGAATACATCATAAGTTCTTTTAACTGCTCCACCTTCACTTATGGGTTCATCCTGGTAATTTAAGAAACCAATGTTGGAGTCATCAGATAATTCTTCTTCTCCTTTTATGAAGAGATTAGCATCATCTTTAGGGTTCAACTTAGGTTGGAAGGAGAAATCTAATTCTGATTCAAGATATCCAACTGTTGAATTGGTTGGAGGTGCTTCAATGGCCAATTTTTCCTGAGTAGGAGGAAGGCGATTTGGCTTTCCTTGATTCTTAGCAGCATGGCCTTGGTATGACTGATTGGGGAATGTCCTCCTTGGTATATATTTGTATGAAGGAGCAGATGACATCCCTTGCACCATTTTCTTTTTAAGAGCTAGCAACTCATTTTCCAGCTTCTGCACCATTAGATCAGTGGTGACTGTAGGTGAGTATTCAGAAGATGAAGAATATTTACCTCTGTTAGGATCTCTCCTTATCTTTCCTACCAAGATAAGGTCATCTTTAACCTCAGTGGCTAAATCTTGAGCAGTATCAAGGTCTATGTGGCCTACCCGTCTCAGTAGAAAACTCACTTCAGGTAGCTGTGAGTTGATGAAGAAGCATTTAATATTCTCAAGTGTTGGCTAAGCAATGGTAGGAATCTGGTTCCTTAGCTTGTCAAACTTGGCAATGAAGTCCCTCACAGGCTCATGAGGTTCCTTCTTCATTTGTGTGAGTTGGGATAGCAAGACATGTGCATCTTCTGCAAGCTTGAACCTCACTTCAAACTTAGATTTGAGGGTGTTCCAGTCAGTCACAGTCTAGGCCTACAGATGGTAGAACCAATCTATAGCAGTGCCTTATAATGTCTCTACAAATAGCCTGACTGCTATGTCCTCATATTCCACGCCTATCACACCACAAGCTATGCTGAAGGCAATAATATGTTCATCGGGATGAACTCTCTCATCCCTAAAGAATTTGGGGAAATTCTTTCTTAAACTACATGGTAGCTCATGTAGAGATGGATTTAAATTGAGTGGGCTAAAGGAGTTACTCCAAGGGCCTTGAACTGCCATGATTAGATTATTTAAAAGGGGGATAACAAATCTAGGTGGAGTATATATAGGCAAAGCTCTGCCTTGTGTTGGTGACCTGGTATAGGTAGGAGGAACACTCTTGGATCATTGAACTTGAAGTTGGGAAGGGAATAAATTGAAATTTCCCTACCGCACCAACTCAAAAATAGGGTCAACAACACCTTGGGCTCTCTAGCTTCTAGTAAAACATGGAGTTACCAAATTATAGAATAAAAATGGGAAAGAATTGGCCCTACTTCAGCTTGAAGCTTGAGGCTTCAAACTAATTTTTCTTCCCCAACGGAGTCACCAAAAAACTTTTGGCATGGATCTTGATAAAAGTGGTAAGACTATAATGATAATGGGTAAGACACAGAGCAGAGTCACCAGAGTCTATAATGGATAAGGATAGGAACTACTTGTTTGATCCCTAGCAAAGTTGCCAAAAAATTGTTGGGTGAATATTTTGTCACCAGCTAACTGATGAGCAAAATAGGTCTCTTCAACCATAGCAAGGGAGATTGGTTAGCCAAATGTGTAGGTTTACCACATCAAAGGTGGACAAATCTCTCCTCTCATCAAAGGGAGGTTCCTTATAAATATGAGGATCTATATCCTATATATATAAGTAGAAAATAACACTCAGGGGTAGGATAACACCATCCATCTCTCTTTTTTCAGAGATGATGTTCACAAACAAAGGATAAAATCTTGGTGAAAACACTAAAAGTACTTCTCTTCTTTCAGAAGTGATCTTGCAAGAAACAGTAGGAGTTCTTTCAGGTAGTGACAAGTAACTGCTAACAAAGTACATAGTAACCAGTAGATTGAAATGTAGCACAAAGTCTCCACCTCGACTACCCAAGAGTGAAATACGAAGGAAAATGAGGGCACAAATTCATCCCAAGGTCCTTTACATAGAAAAAAAATAGACAAACACACACTGAAAACAATTATGATAACACAAAGTCTTTCCACAATTGGCTTTAGGACACCTTCTTGATTACTTCCGCTAGTTCTGCTTGTTAAATTAAATAAATAAGAATGCTCCTAGGAAATGGATATCAGAACAATTTCTTAAAGCAACACAAGCTATAACAGCACAAAGTCTAAAAGTAACTTGCTTTCTCATTCAAACAAAGAAATATGATCAACAATATGAGCTCAAAGTCTCAGTAATCGCCTCTCAATTTTGGCAGAGTTTCCCTTCTATAATGGAAAAGTCTCCCTTTTCATAAAATAAGAGATTACAATCTATAGCAACCAAGAAAGACTTGATACTTTGTTCCATGGAATGGCCCATGCTGCATTCAATGCCTTGAATGCATTTTTTAGTTCTATTAAGGGGCCATGCTTAGAACAGTGCATCAGCCTTAACTGTGGCGTGCCAATCCATCTCATATGTCTCCTCCAAAGTGTAGGGTGTTTAGTCCTTTTCTTATTATTTGTGCAATTGTCTACTTTGCCTTTACTTCATGGAAGAAAAATAGGCTTTGTCTTTGATTTGGTGTGCTCAGATGACTACTTAGTTGTACTATTTCACCTACTGGAAATAACTCCCTTATAGATATTTCTAATTTTTTTGTATTGTTCTCTCTTCCCTATAGCAATTTGAGCTCTCAGGCTCTCTCTTCATCTGGTCACTTGGTTCATCCTTCAAGTTTCGTGTTATATTTGAAAATTAATAGATATTCCATTACCTTAAATTTGATGTATGTAGGGCTGTCAATGGTTGCTGGTTGTTTGAACCATATTGAACCATGAACCTTTGAACCTTTGAAAGTTCATTGATTCAATAGTTCAATAGTTTAATCTCTTTATTGATTCCTTGGTTCAATTGCTTCCTTATTCTTTGGTTGAACCATCCCTTTGAACTAGTCTCTAGAATCATCTGTTTGTTGCTTCCTTCCTTTGTCTAGAGCTTCCTTTGAACCATTGAACCTATGAACCATTGAACTTTGAACTCTTTTGGTTCAAGGTTCAATCGGTTCATTGGTTCATTCTTTGTTCCATTGCTTCCTTTATTTTTCTAAGTCCCTTGAAGCCTTGAAATTCCTTCAGCTCTATGCCTTTGGAACATCTCGAAGGGAAAGTGTCCCTTCAGGTCTTCGAGAAAGGTCCATTTTCTTGGTGCTGAGAGCCCCCTGCAAGGGTACCTACCCTTCAGGGTCCTTCAAGTGGCCTTCGGGCTCCAATTCCTTCAGACAAAATGTTCGAAGGAATTCCTTCAGACATTTTTTCAAAAGAAATCTTTCTTTTATTTGTTTGCTTTTCCTCGGGCCTTTTCATTTTAGGTGAATTCTTTCAGACAAAATTTCGAAGGAATTCACCTTGTCTTTGTGAAATTCTTTCACAAAAAATATTTCCAAAGGAATTCCAACTTTTCTGCCTTGTTCACTTTTTCAAAGAAAATCTTACCAAAGGAATTCTTTCGGTTCCCTTGATAATTTCCTCAAACAAATGTCTAAAGTAAATATTCCCTTTCGGCCTTCTCTTTGATCTTTGAACCAATGTTCCCTACCCTCCGCAAGGGCACTTGTTCTTTAGTTCACTTCCCTCCGCAAGGGCACTTGTTCTTTTGGCTTTGGGGCAGTCCTTTGAACTGACCGATTGAACCAACTTTGGTTCAATGGTTCAATGGTTCAATCTTGCATTTGAAGCCTTCTTTCCTTCTAAGTCTTTTTATCTCTTCGAAGCCATTGAACCCGTTGAACCCATTGAACCATTTTGGTTCAAGGTTCAATGGTTCAATGGTTCAACGGTTCATTCCTTTGTTTTTCACTAAGTCTTTTGAAAAAATTGAACTTACTGAAGTAGTTGAACTTTGAACCTTTGACAAAGTCCTTAAATCTTTAAGTTTTTCGATGTCGTTGAACCTTTGAACTCGTTGAACCGTTGAACCTTTTTGGAAGCGGGGTTCAATGGTTCAATGGTTCAATCCTTGCTGATGAACATTTTTTGTTGAACCAAGGCATTGAACCAATCTTGAAATTGCCTAAGTGTTGGAAACTTGTTCCTTTGAGAGAGCTCGCATGTTGAAGTCGTTGAACCTATTTAACCTACTAATCCCTTAACTAAAAAAGCTTGAATAATGAAGAATTTGAATGCTCAGAACAATTTTTTGAGAAGGGAAGAGATAATTTTAGCCTACAAGACCAAAATAGTTTATATGTTGTCCCAAAAATGAGTGAAAAATTTTGGGAACAATAGACCTATAAGAATTCAAAGTGTTAAAGGGGATAACTACTTCTTATTACTCATAGACAATTACACAAGAATGACTTGGGTAGCATTCTTGAAAGAAAAATTAGAATCTCTTGATAAATTCAAGGCATTCAAGGCTCTTGTTGAAAATGAAAAGAATGGGAAGATCAATTGCCTAATATCTAACATAGTAAGAGATTTTTTTTCAAATGAGTTTGATGACTTTTTTGAGGTCCATGGAATAAGGAGATAGTTTTTGGTATCTAGGACACCTCAATAGAATGGGGTAGTGGAAAGAAAGAATAGGACAATTCAAGAGATGGCAAGAATTATGTTAATGAGTCGAGGATATCTGGTGGATACTAAAGAGTGGTAGTAATCAATGTAATCTACATTTTGAATAGATGATAGATAAGGACTATTGGCAATAAGACTTGGAATAAACTGTGAAAATGTAGACCTACTAATGTGGAACACTTTAAAGTGTTTCAAAGTAAATGCTTCATCAAAAAAGATGAGGAATACTTAGGTAAGTTTGATTATATATATGATGAAGGTATATTATTGGGATACTCATTAGTGAGCTCAACCTATAGATTCTATAACAAGAGGTTGTAGAAGATAGTGGAAATCACCATTACAAAGATTGATAAGTAGTCAAAGGATACATCAGAGAATATGGAGTTCAAGAATGAATAAGAAAAAATAGATATTGATGAGGAATAAGAATAATTTGAGGAAATACAAGACTCAAAAGGATCCTGAAGACACATTCAAAGAGACCATCATGAATCACTTATTATTGGCAACAAGGATGTAGGTATGCAAACAAGGAGAAGGCTGGTAAGTAACTCAAATCAAGAGAATGTTTACTCTATTATCTAATATTAAGACTAGGAACCTTTTATAATCAAGCAAAGACAAGTTTTGGATAGGTGCTATGAATGAGGAGTTAGACTAAATAGAAAATAATGAGACTTGGGAATTAGTTCTTAAGACTAAAAATAAGAATGTCATTGACACAAAATGGGTGTTTATAAATAAGTTGAATAAACATGGAGAAGTCACTAGAACAAGGCCAGATTGGTATGCAAGGGGTATGACCAAGTAGAAGGGATAGATTTTGAGGAGACTTTTTCTCCAATAACAAGATTGGAGGCTATTAAACTATTTCTAGCATATGCAAGATTCAAAGGGTTCAAGGTATATCAAATGGATGTCAAGTCAACTTTTTTGAATGGGAACTTGGAAGAGGAGGTGTACATAAAGTAACCTAAGGGTTTCTCATTATCAAGTAATAAGGATTGTGTTTTTAAATTTAAAAAATGTCTTTATGGTCTAAATCAAGCCCTTAGAGCTTGGTATGATAGATTGGAAAGATATCTATTAGATAAAGGTTTCAAAAGAGGAGTTGTAGATCATAATATGTACATAAAGATAGAAGGCGATCATCAGTTGATAGTAGTTGTCTATATAGATGACATCATATTTGGTGGAAATAGTGATAATATGACAAAGGCATTTGTAGATGTGATGAAGAAGGAGTTTGAGATGTCCTTGCTATGAGAACTATCATTCTTTCTTGGACTACAAATTAATCAATCAGAAAGAGGTATATTCATTTCACAAGATAAATACATAAGAGAGATGTTGAATAAATTTGAGATGGAATATTTCAAGGTAGTTAGCACACCTATGATCATAGGATGTAAGTTAAGAAATTAGGATGGGTCTCCAAAGGTTAATCAAACATCATATAGGTCAATGATTGAAAATTTGCTATACCCTACTACCTCTAGACTTGACATCATGAAAGTTATAGGTCTTTTGGGAAGATTTCAAGCATATCCAAAGGAAAATCATTTCAAGCAGTCAAAAGGATACTTAGGTACCTCAAATTAACCATTGAGTTTGGATTGTGGTATGCAAGGATCAAGGAGTTTAATTTGATAGCCTATATAGATGCATATTGGGTAGGGAGTCTAGATGATAAGAAGATCACTAGTGGAGGAGCCATCTACTTAGGAGAGTGCATAGTATCATGGATAAGTAAGAAGCATCCATCAGTGGCATTATCTACTTGTGAGTCTAAATACATTTCATCAAATTCATGTTGTACTCAAGTCTAATGGATGAGGTAGACCATAAAAGACTACAAAGTTGAGTATGAAGAGTCTTAACCTTATCTATTGTGACAATACAAGTGTCATAAGCATCTCAAAGAATCATGTCATGCACTCAAGAACTAAGCACATTCCTATCAATTATCATTTCTTAAGATAACAAGTAAGTGAACAAAATTTTAAACTTGAATATGTTTCTACAAAGGATCAGATTGCAGACATTTTAACTAAGCCACTTCTAAAAACAACATTTGAGTATCTAAGATAGGAATTGGGAATAATTCCTACCCCTAATAGCCATTGATAAAGTCAAGGGTATTGGGATCTAATCAAGTGGTTCATTATCTCCAATAATAGGTGACTAGTGCTGAGAAGATATGCATGGAGATAGGGGAGCATTTTTACATGATGCTTCATTGACTCATAATCTTGTGTGTTGAGTTTTCTAGTTGCAAAAGGTTTGATCCAAGAAGTTGTAGGTATCTCTTTGTCACTTATGTCAAAGGGGGAGAAATTTTATAATGATGATGAAATATTCTATTGAGAGAAGTTTTTTAGGGTGGTTTCTATTAATGACAAAGGGGGAGATTACTGAGCATATCATTGATGTCAAAGTTATATCTTATGAAAGTTGATGTCAAAAGATGACTAAGCCTATTTGTTAGTGTGTGATGTGACAAGGTGCATTGAGAGATTTTTATCATGAGATCATGATTTCATGATAGAAAGAGAAACAAGTAATTTTAAGGCAACTAATGTCTTATGGTTGCATGAAGGTAAAGGTCATTGATATCAAAGTACATAGGAAGCCTAGTCATGAGCCTAGTAATGGCATGAAGAGGTATGTGCATGAAAATGAATTAGCATAAGATTATGAAGGTTTTATGGTATTTTTTTATCGTGTGTGTGAGGCATTGAATCATTTGTGAGAGTTTTAGAGTGAGCCTATAAGGATAGGACCTTTAGACTAACCCTACACCTAGACCTCTCTTAGACCCTACCTAGCCTAATGAGGTATGAAGATCATATTTAAGGATAATTATGAATATGTGAGCATGGAAAGAGGTAAGATAAAAAAAATTAGGCATTTTCACAAAGTTTTAGGTCTTGGTTTGAAGGAAATTGCATGAATTAGTGTTTTAGGCCTTCTCAAGTTCATAGAATGAGGTCTCAAGACCCAAGAAACACTTTCATATGTTCATTGGAATGTGTAACCTCTAAATGATAATATGAGATGTTAATGATAGATGCGTAAGGGTCCTATCTAAGATCTCCATGCATTAGTTTTGGATTTAAGGGGTAGTCCTTTATGAATAATTGTTAACACCAAAATGTGTGTTAAACCTTCTTAAAACCCTAATAAGGACCTGAAGTGAAATATATTATTAAAATATACTTGTGATGGATTTAAATTCCTATAAAATATATTATTCATGTATTCAACTCTCCCAGGTACCTCCAAGTGGTGGTAATTAGTCAGATGAGAGATAAAATGCAGAGATACAGGCTTATTTGTCAAGAAGTTATCATAGCTCTCAAAATTTGTATTGGTCAAGAAGATAAAATAAATGGAATAAGGATATATATACTCATACTAAAATACTATGATGTATTTTGGATAGTTTCCATCCTTAAATTTTGCTAAATTGATCATCCAAGTAAGCTAGTCGTAGACAGACCTAATGGTGCAGATAATGCAAAACCTAGGTAGAGATGACAAGATGGATTTGAGGGTCTGAGCATGTCAAATTGATGAAAAAAATTACATTAAGAAGTTATTAATTTTAATTCATTTTAATTCTTTTATAATCTTTTTAGGTCAGTGTATATGTTGAAAAACTTTCTCACAAAATGGCCTATATGGTTCAAATAAGACTATAAAATATAGGGTCAATAAATTGGTCTACAAGACCAATATTTGGCATTAGAATATATGAATTTTCTATCTAAATATGATTTTTAAATCTCATAGGACCATTTACATGCATCATAATTCATGATAAGTGTCTACATAGGTGTTGGAGATCTAATTCACCATGACTAGTTTTTGAGGTGAATTAGTTGTTATGAGTGAGTTGTAGAGATGTTCTTGAGCCTTTATCTCTTGAGTGAAAGTGTTCTAAGAATTTGGTGATGACCTTGAGGTCATGTATAATCTATATAAATGTTTAATTTTTCATATTTGAGTATCTTAAGGGTGTTTAAGCTTCATTTTTGCAAGATAGACTTTTTAGATACACAGGCTTAATAGGGTAGTTTGTCCTAAAAGAGTTTTCATGGTATTAATGAAGGATACAGGTATAATAAATAATGGATGAGTTCATTAGAGTTAATTAAATAAGTTATTTAATTATTTTTTATTATTATAGAGAGTCATCTCGGCCTAATAATATCAATTTTTATTGTTAAGAGGATAGACCTAATGTAATTAGTTCTCCATGAGACCTAAAAGAGGAGTATGACCTAATTAAGTTGTTGTAGACCAAAATGGGTTCAAATTTAATTTTAATCATGTTCATAAAATTTTATAATACCTATTTTATGGCTAACCTAAGAGTTTGAAGGTGTGTGTTAGACTAAGTGGTGTGTGACCATGTGACTAGTATATATATAAGGTAGTTTAGGCCTATTTGAATGTATGCAACATAAATGAATAAAATATTGCATGGTTGAGAATAATAAGGTCTTGAAATTAAACCATAATATTAGAGTATAGGTATGATGATCAAAATTTCATAAGGTGACTGAGTTGGTGCTGATCCACTTAGGGAGTTGGTGCTTCTTTGCAAGTAGGTGCTTGTTAAAGCCTAGTCAAGTGGATGTTTGACTTCATTGGGGTTAGTTCTCTAATTTAAGTTGGTGCTCAATATAATTTGGTATTGTTTATTATATGACTTTATTCTATTAGAAAATATCATAGTGTTTTTTCTTCCCCTTGAGGTTTTCGCACTCAAATGTGTGTTATCTTGTCTTATGCTCATTTGAATGGTTCTTTATGTTTTGCTAGATCACTATGTTATTTTCATAATTCATGATTGATTGAGTATAATTGGTTGAAACTTTTGAAACATTGATTCACCCCACCTCTCAATTATTATTCTTCCAATAAGTGGTGTAAGCTCTATCATGATCTTGGTTACTCCTGGATGTCCTGAATATGGGGCATTATGTAGTTCTTTTAGCATTGTGCTCCTCAGATTTTCTCAATCTGGCACATACATATTTCAATAATATCATATAATACCATCATTATCTAATATGTATCCTTTATACCTAGTATTCTAAGCATTCTTAGACAATGCTTTCTTGATTTGATCATAAAATTCATCTCCTAGTGAGATTTGATAATATGATATCTAAAAGTACTCTTCATAGTAGTCATAGTTACTATGTACATTCTATGACTTAAGGTGTCAACTACTCTATTTTATTTTCCTTTGATGTAATTGATATCATATTCATAGTCAAACAAAAAATCCAACTAGCATCTCTAATGAGCATTCAAATTTGGTTGGGTGAAGATGTATTTGAGTCCCAAGTTATCAATCTTGAGCTCAAATGATTTTCCCAACAAATAAAGTCTCTAAACTTACAAAACATGAACAATTGTTGCAATTTCAAGGTCAAGAGAGGTTTAATTCACCTCATAAGACTTAAACTTCTTTGACTCATAAGCTACCACTACACCATCCTGCATAAGGACTTCTCTTAGTCCCTCCCTAAATGCATCTGTGATCACTAAAAATTGACCATTGGGATCAGGAACTCTTGACATTGGTGATGAAGTAAGCCTTCTTTTTTCTTCCTAAAAATATGCTTCACACTTATTTGACCAGATAAAAATTTGAGTCTTATGTTGTAGAGAGGCAATTGGATTAGCTATCTTCAAAAAATTCAAAATGAATTTCTTTTAATAGCCCACTGATCTCATGAAACTCCTTACCTCATGGACATTCCTTAGTGTCATCTACTCCATAATGGCTCTTATCTTAGTTAGATCAATATAAATGCCATATGTTAATATAATATGTCCCAAATATTTCACTTTCTTTTAGAAAATGCACAGTCGGATAATTTGCCATACAACTTATGCTTTCATAGACATTTCAAAACCATCTCCAAATTTTGAAGATTCTCTTCTTCATCATTAGAATATATAATAATTTCATCTAAAAATACCAAAATAAAATGATCTAAATAATCTCTGAACACACTATTCACGAGATTCATGAATGTTGTAAGTGCATTCATCAACCCAAATGGTAAAACTGTAAACTCATAATGACCATAGTGAATTTTAAATGTCATCTCTAGAATATCCTGATTTTTATTCTTAACTGAGGAAATATATCTCTAAGATCAATCTTAGAAAAAATCATTGCTCCTCGCATCTGATCCAAAAGATCATTTATTCAGGGTAGTGAATACCTATTTTTAATGGTTGCTTTGTTCAACATTTTATAATCAATGAAAAATTGAAGAGTGACATCTTTCTTCTTGAAGAAGATAATTGGTAAACCCCATGGGGACATACTTGGTCTTATCAATCCTTCGGATAATTGTTGAAGTTGTTCCTTAATTCAATCAATTCAGTGGTTTTCATTATATATGGTTACTTAAACTAAGGTTTTGATCCTATTTTGATATCAATAGAGAAATAAAACTCCTATTTAGGAGGCAATCTTAGTACTTCCTCTAGAAAAACATTGTGAAAATTCCTAAGGAAATGATAATCCTCAATTGATGATTCCATAGTTTCCTCCATTTCATTTATCTTGATGATAAATGCTTGACATCCTTTTGCTTGGGCATTCATGAGTTACATTTTATAAATCTACCTAAGCCTTAACTCCATTTTCAAGCCTTGAATTAGTGTCTAATTTCTAGAATTATCTAGACACTCAACCTTTTTCAAATAACAATCAGCCTTGGATTTATGTTTTTCAAGCCAATTGACCCCTATGATCACAACATATGACCCTAGAAGTGTTGTATATAGATCCGCTTCTATTGTGAATTTGGTTAACCTAATCTCTACTTCAAATAAACACTTGTCAACTTGGAATCTATAATCATTCTCGTATTATACCAACCATGCATTTTCCATTACTGTATAAATTTTAGACAGCTTATTTAAAATTCTAGGATCTGTAAAACATTTTTTAGCCCTTGCATCTATCAAAATAGAAATTGGATGCTCAAACAAAATACTTTATAGTTTTATGGGTGAAGCTTGAAATTCAGCTTGTTGATTATCAACTATTGCATGAAAACATTTCTGAAAAGTTCCTTGTTGAGGGGAATAACCTTTATTCCTCAACTTATACTGAGAACATTCACATGTAAAATGCCCACCTCCACATATGAAGTAGCCTCTTGGTGGTCCCTTCCTATCATACTATCGATTTCCCTTGAAACCACCTTTAGAACCATTACCTAATTTCTTGCTACCTAAACCACTATTGAATCCATTATTCTAACTCTTGAACTGACTCTTGGGGTCTTCATTCCTTTGCTTCCAGTTCTTCTTCTTGAAAGTTGTCTTAGAACTTCCAAACTTTTTCTTTAACTTATCCCTACCCTGAGCAAGAGGTTTCAAATTTTACTCATATTTGACTATTTTCTCAAAGACTTGGTCCATGGTAGATGGACCATGAATGTCCACCTCTCCACCAATCTAGGTTTTAATCCCTTGATAAACTTCCTAATCTTGAACCTCTCATTTACCTGATATTGAGGTACATATTTCAAAATTTTAGTGAATTCTTCTAATTACTCATTCACTGACAAGTCTCTTTGCTTTATATTTTGAAAATTTGTAAGCTTTTGTTCAAAATATAATTGTGGAAGCCACCATGATCTAAATAGTGTCACAAATCTCTACTATGTAGTGGTGGTCAAGATCATATCCATTTCCAACTTCTTATTGGCCCACCATGTATCTAATTCTCCAACCAATTGATACGCTCCCCAAATGGCTCTGATGACCTCAAAATAATTTTGAATCTCAAAATACTTCTCCACTTCATTCAACCATACTTAAGATCTATCTCCCATAACAGTTCCATCAAACTTAGGTGGATTCACTTTTTTCATGTCCCTAGCCAATTCTATGACTATATGAGCTCTTGCATCCTGAGGTACTTATGTTTTTTATCTTGAGGTATTTCTTGATCAATAGGATTCTCTTCAAGCTAATCCAAATGGGATTCATCCTCATGTTCATGAATTTCTTGTTCTAGGGCTACAATTATGTCCCTAGTCTCATTCATGGTTGCAAGAATATGATCTGACTTTGTTGTTTGTTCAGAAACAAATTGGTTAGGATCAAAAGGAGGGTTATTGTTATTAACATTAAAAGGACCCTCTCCAAATTATCTTTCTCGCACCATTCTTCTTTTTGATAATAGAAGAATACAAAAAATGTTAGTAGATTCATTACATCCTAGAGTTAGAGCCACAACTCAGATACCATAGTGTAACATCCCCACAAGGATTTACAATAATAATGCAATAAAAAAAATTATATAACATGCATTATTTCATTAGATTAAACCATGAGAATATAATTAGTGATCTTAACATACTAAGTATGTTAAACATAAGTAAACATGCAGCATTATTAGTCATTGATCACTAGCATCATATGTAACATAACATAACTTCATAAGGAAAGTAATTATATTAAAATCCAACCATGACTAGTACAATAATATAGCCACTATTGTCAATTTGCATTAAGTAATCAATTACATTGCCAACATGCATTAAGCCTCAACATAAATACAATAATATATACAATTCTTATAGAGCATGAGTCACTCTAACTCTAATATCTCTGATAATCTCAAGTATAGTCTCCAATAAGTACTACAGTGGGAAGGAAGAGCATCATTCAAGCACTTTTCCACACCAACCATGGATCATCGATCCATTACACAATCCTCCAAATAGGTAATGGCCCTTCCTTCATAGAATGGTAGATAATGACAGTGTGGAAATTTAGAGAGACATGTTAGTACCCATGTGTTGTAAGATTTATACTACATGATGTATACCATAAATAAGATATGTTCTAGCATGATATTTCAAAAACATGTAAATCATACATATTAAATGACAATGTCTATCTAAATATTAATTTAGCCAAAATTTTTAAATAGCTATTGATCTCTAGGATCAGGAAAATTTATACACACTTGATCAGATTATCTTCATCTAGCATTGGTGATGCTAACTAAGCTAGCGAAGTCCATCTAACTTCTTAATTAGTACCAATAATGTGAGATTTGGTTAACATTAATATAAACAATAGATTCATGCAGATTGTGTCTACTAGAAAGTCCTAATACATGATAAATATTGAAATAATAATAATACATACATTTAGTCTATCAAACGTATGAAAAAATTTATACAATATTATTCAACATAATTATAATTTTCATAACAAATAAGTTTATTTCCTAAACAGTAAAAATATAAAATTGGACTACATTTCCAAAATCTTAGAGTAAATTTAAATGTTTACATCTATCAGTATCTTGGTATATTATTCATATTACTCAATACAAACTAGCAATCATAATCGATATAAATATTAATTAATAAAACACCTATTCTTTCATTTATGAAACTTAGGCTTCATGCATATAATTATAGTTCCCTATCCTTTGGGATTTTATGACTTACTTGATTAGTCATATTTTATAATTATAGGCATGCTACCCATTATATATATATATATATATATAGGTTATATACATATATAAGAACCTAAGTTCTCTTATAGGTATATTTCATATATTTATGTATTAGTATAATATATATCCCATTATATATTATTAAAACACAAATATTGTTCTAACCCACAATAGTGTTTTTCATTATTCTTATTCAACTTTAATGTTTTAACAACTAATAATTTTTCATGAGAAAGGCTTCGAGAATCAAAAAGGGACTCAATTATTCCATCACATTTATTTCTATATATTAACATAAGAGATATAATTCATATTTTAACTTAGAACCATTACTAATCAATTTTCCATCTCTTCTCTCATTTTAAGTTCTTTTACCATGCATCAAAAGATCAAACTATATTTAGTATAAAATATACAAGCCTTAATACAATTTGTATATGTTTTCAAATTAAAGATCAATGCTTTCAAATTATCAATCCACTTTGGCTCATTTGGCTTCAAGTGTTTACTATTTAGAAACCAAATACCCTATATATTTATTTCTACCCACATATTCCACATATCTCTATTTATACTCACAGTTTAAACAAAATGCATAGTTCCTTAAGATATATTCTCATAGTGTTTCCATACATATGCTAAAGACGTATTTTCATAAAACTCATAAACTCATATGTATATATATATATAAAGTGGAATGATTAAATGTTATAAGTTGAACAGGGTATATACATTTATATAAATATGATTGTGTGTTATTACTCAAACAAGATTGATATATATATATATATATATATATATATATATATATATATATATATATATATATATATATATATATATATATATATCAATCTTGTTTGAGTAATAACACACAATCATATTTATATAAATGTATATACCCTGTTCAACTTATAAAATTTACTCATTCCACTTTATAAACAATGTTTTGTATATGAATATGAACACAGTCTCTAGCATACTATATTTTCCAAATGACAAAACACAGTTGACTATATATAAAGTGGATTGAGTAAATGTTATAAGTTGAACAGGGTATATACATTTATATAAATATGATTGTGTGTTATTACTCAAACAAGATTGATATATATATATATATATATATATATATATATATATATATATATATATATATATATATATATATATATATATACACATTTATATAAATATGATTGTGTGTTCTTACTCAAACAAGATTGATATATATATCAATCTTGTTTGAATAATAACACACAATCATATTTATATAAATGTATATACCCTATTCAACTTATAACATTTACTCATTCCACTTTATAAACAATGTTTTGTAAATGAATATGAACACAGTCTCTAGCATACTATATTTTCCAAATGACAAAACACAGTTGACTATATATGTGTATATATTTTCATTGTTTATTATTTAATTAAATACACACAGTTGATATATATATGATGATGATCAAAGATAAGTTTAAAACTCAATTGTCCTAAATATATATGTATATATTATGTTTTAATATCTAAAACACACAGTTGACATAGGTATAGGTATACATGCACCATTTACAAGTGACTTAATACACGCACTCATATCTCATGTGTATGCAAGAAATCAAATGATAGTCCATATATATATATATATATATATATATATATATATATATACATACATACCAAAGAAATAAAAAAAAAACTAGAATCCCCTTAAACCCTTTCGAAGTCCTTATGTCTCATTTTTTTCTATATCAAAACTTATGTCTTGTATGTTATTTCTTTACAAACTATTTATAAATATATATATGAAAATATAATTATATACTCATAGGGTCAATTCCATCTACATACGAGTATATAAATATATATATGAATATATTTATTTAGAGTGTTCGATGCATATATTTATATGTTTGAAGATTCATTACTTAGTCTATATATGTATACTGCATTATTAACTACTCAAGGTTTATGCTAGGGTGTTGTATTGCCAATCCACTACATTGAATTTTTACTTTAATGTCTTAACACCAAATCAATTGTTTGTAGTCTTGGAGTTTTTAGAAGTTATTTAGATTAGATTTTGTAGATTAGATCTTAGGTAATTATCTCCTATCTTTTTATGGATATATGACTAACACAACATCGATTATCTCCTTATATCAAAATGATAGACCATATAATTATTTATTATAATCATAACAAGATAATCATTTATGTTATTACTAGTTTATATAGGGTATTTGTGTCTTTCATTATCTTAATAGATTGAGGCATATATTGATATTCTTGAATACCAATAATAGCAAGCTTAATGTTCTAAAATATTGTAAAGACAATTTTTTAGTCTATATATAATAGTAATTAGATATCATCTTCATAGATTTACATTCCCACAATCATAAAAAAATATAAGTAAAGTAACCTAATATAATCATACTACAACATTATACACTAAGTCTATGTAAAATATACACAATGCAATCACATATAAGATCTATTCCATATTTATGTACTAAACTTAAACTAACATTCATTGACACATAAAATTTAATATTTAACTACATTTAACTTTAAAAACATACTAACTCTAACAATCCAAACACATAATGCATATAGCACATAAAATATAATGTAGTATGTGCATGGGTTTTAGCAGTTCCTCTATCGATCCTCAACATCTCCATCTACATCACCCTTTTTGATGATGTTCTCCCTCCGTCATGCTCTGAGGGATGAACTCTCCTACATCCAACTCATGACAAGAAGGTAGTTATCCCATTACATCATGATATATATCATAAAATAATGTTATAACAATAAATGTAACATAATTATTATGTACAAAATTCACAATATAGCCAACTCATAACAATGAAATCCAAGTAAAAAATAAATTTAACGACCATAATAATCCACAGATAATTAGGTAAATTAGTTTAGTGAGAAATTGAGATGTAATACAAAAAAATATGAATGAAATGTGGGTTTATGAAAATATATTATATATGGTCATGGCCACATCTCATCTACTAGAAAAGGCATGATTTTTGAGATGAAAATTTATTGGAAAATCTTTGAAATTTGTATTTTTTCAAAATATATTATGTATGTGAACTATATGACAAAATGTGTCACAAAAATGTGGTCATATGGATTGAGATGGTTGTAGGATATGCATAAAATGGGTTAGTTTTTTATTATATGTGTGTGTATCCACACACATACATGCACACAAACATAATAAAAAAATTCCCTATTTTTTGTATTTCCTCAAAGTATATATAATGTTGTAATTAATAGAGGAATATGTCCCCTTAAGAGAATAAAATTGTCACAAATCTAACTTATTTATAATTGTATTTGACCTAACTAATATTTATTTTCAAGGAGAATGATTTCCATACATGCCTACAAAATTTGATGATAGACAAATTAATTCAAGACTTGTCACATTTCAATGATCCAATTCATAATGAACAACAAGATAAGTCACATGTATACTTTCTTATTCCATCACATATAATCTAAAACAATTTTGACTGTAAACAATTAATTTTTGTACAAGACTAGTAATTTCTATGTTATTAGTAAGTTTATGTGTATATAGATGATTATTTTAGATTAAGTTCTTATTTGTGAATTTTCATTTGTGTTAGTCCATGTACAACCTTCCCTTACTCTTGTAACTTTACTTTCAAGTCATGTAGGCTCAATATTAATATCACCATTCAATTTGAAATGCTTAAAAACCTAAGATCATTTTTTATTTCCTTTATGATGCCTCTGATTCTCCTAAAATCCCTAGATTTATGTTTCAATGTTTTTGGTTAACTTGATTCATATAAAACAAGTTTGATACTAATTTGACCACTATCAAACTATTTTAATAGTAGTCATGTTGATTATTGATCCTTTAGTGCTATCCCCAAGTCTTTTCATAGTTTATTGTGCCCTAGTTTTTTGCTTTCCCACTTACATAATGTCATCTAGCATGTTAATAAGGTCTTCATTTGAATTCAAGAATTCTATGTATACATAAATATATTAATATGTTAAAAAAATATAAGGAGCTCACACTTAGATATCATATCTAAGGATTTACATACATATTTTTTTACTATATTACTATTTATTGAAGTGTAATAGTTGCATACTTATACCAAAATAAGGATTACTAAAATAACATATAAAATTGACTACTGGCTTGCATCTCATACATAAGGATAATGGTTCAATCTTAATACACACCACATTGTCTGTTAGACTACATAGTGTTGATTTATAAAATTCCAATGAAGAGGGACAAACTAAGGGAAACCCTTGATAACTACTCCAAATTTGTATTATCTTGCAAGGTCTCTTGGAGTGAATTAGGTATTGGAATAAAGAAAATTAATTATAGATTTTTTTTCTCATCGACTCAATAATATGAGAGGTTTCTGATACACATGAGTTAATGAAGACATCCACAAAGTGTTAGACAAATCTGAAATCATGTGTCAATATCCAACTAGATGGCCAGTATAGAACTAGTTTGGCAATGCCCTATTAATAGCTAACTAGTTTGATAGTGATAAGTTCTTGTGCATCATCAAATCACTATACTTTTTTCTAGGTTATCTTATTGTTTAATGTTATTTTTATTTAACAATGAAATGCTAAGAATAAATAAACTATTGATAACTAATTTATATCTATATAAATATACATATTTGAATGTAAAATTAGAATTTACATAATTGGAAATGAGCTAAAAATAGTAAATTGACAAATAAATGTGTAAACCTAGCCCAAAGTAATTTATTACTAACTATGTAGGCTAATTATTAAAGAAAAAAATTTAAAAATACATGTGAATTATGTCACATTTGAATACAGGAATTTAAATTGAGTTGGGATAAGACCACACTAGGAGGGCAAGGATTCATTATAGCCTTGTCTATTGACTTTAGTTTCATCCTACTTGGTTGTACAACTAATTTTCTGATCTGGGATCATGCAATTACCTATGAGCATTTGTTGTCTACTTGTATGTGTTGATTTAATGTGCAAAAGATTTGAAAATTATAAACCCTAGTTATTGCATAATAAACATAATTAAAATCAAATGTAAAGGGGGAAAATTAGGGAAGAGTATTAATTTATCTATCCTTAGAAAACCCCATGTAATTTAACTAATGTCTACATAGCTCAAAAGGGCATCAAGTCGATGTAGTTATCCTATGTAGGGTGAGTGTGTTAATAATTACTTTGTGATGCCAATACAACTATATAGATTAATTTAAATGTTTGATAATGAGTGCCCTTGACTTACAATAAAATAAATTCATACTTGGCCTGTGATTGTTAGAGTGCTTCAAAATTAAAATTGGAATAACGTTATTTTTCTCAATGTGCAATAGAATTTCTAAGTGTTTGTTAGATGTGTTTGGAGAGGCCTTGATGTACTTATATAATGGAAATTTTTAAATATTTATGTTATACAACCTTGCTAAAAGTGCAAGAGGGTTAAATTTAAAGGTCTCAAATTTAAAAAGTTGTCATTGGAGCATAGGGGACACACATTACTATCCCATAAGGATAGAGATTGTTGTAACTAGGATGACATGAGTTTGTAAGTAGAATAGGGATGTTTAAATGACGTTATGATTGGTTGAAATATAGCTTGTATAATAATGAATGTTCCCATGTAGATTTCAATTTAAATAAATGGTTAATAAGCCAAGTAAAGGTAAGGATGTCAATATTAAACATTATCAAACACTTAATGATTAAATTTGAGTGTCTATACTTACGCATTATCTCGTGACCTATTTTTTGTCATATTCAGTCACTATGAGTACACATGTAAACCAGAAACTAGGTATTCCTCTACAAACCCCCTTTTCAATTTTAATATTATCATTCTTATTGTTTTTGCACAATTTGAATCTATCTTTATTGATAGTTTACTATATTTAGGTCAAATTTGGTGTGCCTTATTTTATTGATTTAATGTACTTTTTTAACCTTGTGTTCCTCATCAATAAATTTTTTTGGTGAATTTGTTCTTTCTTACACTTTATAGGGTTAGATTGTATTTCTATTTACATGTTGGATTTGATTTTTCTTATGGTTTCTTACATTCTTGCATTTTCAGCTAATCATATTAGGGTTATCCTTTGTATATGCCTAGTGTTACCAACATTTATTTGCATGCTCTCTTTCCCTTTAAGGTTTCATTTCATTTCAATTCTCATATATTTATTTTTTTAGGGTTTCACATTTTTGGTGTGTTATCCTTAGCCCTAGCTCCTTGCATGTTATATGTGTTTTTATCTTATGCCACCCAAGGAATTTATGTCTAATAAACCTACGAGGTGAAACGATAGATTGAGTGATAAGTATATTGATTTTTTTCATTGATTCTCATGTTCATTTAAAAAACAAAATGGTAATTACTAATGAGGTTTATGTTTCTTTTATTAATATCAATGTGGATGATAATATGGATGGAAATGATATGAATGATAATGACTTGAATTTGACAATATTATGAATGATATGTTGTGAATTATATTATTGCAAATGAATCTAAAAAAAAAATTATAATGAAGAGAAATTTAGGGATAAACCCCTTGATGATTTTAGGAAAAAAAACCTAAAAAATACTAAAGAGATAAAGGAATTATTATATGTGATAAAGGATGTTCAAACACAATATAATATGTCCCTTACAATGTGAGTTATGTATTTTTGAATGATAGTAATGATAATAAACCTACTAAAGTTTCATTTTTCTTTACAATTAATGTGTGTATTGCTTCTACTATTATCATTCTGTCTATTTTTTTATTGCTATGTATTTTCCTTGGAAAGCTAGTTTGAATGCTTCATTTGTTCCTCCACGTGTTTCTCAACCTAATGTTTCAATTCCAAATTATGCCACTATTTTCTCTACCCCAACACCTAATATTACTATGCAAGCTATGAAACAAATAATGAAATTTATTTCTCAAGGGTCTCAAACACTAAGTCATAAGGTTAATTAAAATGATTTTTTACACAAACATTTTGCTTATGAGGTTCTTGCTTATCCTTTGCATATTGGTTTCACTTCTCCTAAGTTTTAATTTTTAAATAGTAAAGGAGACCCTTATCATCATATAAAATACTTCCATGAATCATGTCTAGACTTTGTACACAACGATAAACTATTTACAAAAATTTCCCTAAAATCTTTAAGGACTATGCTTTGGATTGGTTTTATGCCCTACCGTCAGGCTCCATATACTCCTTCAATTCTTTGGCCTATAACTTTTTATCTTAATTTTTAGTCCAAATTAGTCAAAGCCACATTGTCGTAGCTTGATTATATTAAGCAAGGACCTAATGATAATGTTAATGAGTGTGTGCTTAAGATCAAAATAATACCTATGAATATAAATCATTAATTACCTGATAGTGAATTAAAAAGTATATTCTCTCAATTTTTTACTTCAACCCATTAAGGAAAAAGTGGTCTTCAATTCATACAAATATTTTAATGATATTTGTCATGACATTATGAAGTATGAAATACATATTCTAAAGGACAACATGCTAAAATATGGGATTAATGCCTTTACCTTTAGGGGAGCTAAATATCAAGATAAAATAACTCTCTATTTGCAATTGATTGGTAACCTCATTTATTTGACCTACACTTGCTCAGACATCATCTATGTTTTCAGCTATCTCTCTCATTCTTGCAATATTTGAAGATGTCCCATTGGAAATCAGCGAAGTGAATATTGAGATACATAAGGGGTGTAATGGACTATGTCATAGAATACAAGAAGAATGATCAATTCTTATTGATAGGATATTCAGAATCGAATCATGTAGGTAATATTTATGATATAAATTTTTATTTTATATGGGTTATTTTTGGGATCTATTCCTATATCATGAGGGAGCAAGAAACCAAAAAAAAATCTCAATCTTCTAGTCAAGCAAACTATCATGCAACAAGAGTTGTATGTGAAATGATATGGTTACATCATAGCTTAAAGGATTGGGAGTACCAAAAAATTAACCTACCATCATGTATTATGATAATGTTCAGGTGTTATTAAATTTGTTTTCAATCCATGTTTTCATGAACATATATAGAACATTAAGGTATAGGTATATTTCATATGTGAACATGTTCAACAACACAACATCCAACTCTAGTTTTTCTTAACATAAGAACAACGTGCAGATGTCTTCACCAAGTCACTTGCATGGGTTGAATTTGAGTTATTCATATAATCACTCTCTTGTTCACTTGATACCATGATGAATTAAGGAAGGGATTTTATAATAACATATGGTGGTTAATTCACCATAGTCTAAATAAATTATAAAAATGAGGTTGTTGTGTTATAAAACAACTTACGTAGTATGGTTATTGGTTTATTTGTTATCTCCTAAATATGACTATTGTTAAGATTTAATATTTTTTTATAACTCATGTATGTTAATTTGGAGGTTTTAGTTGAGACCATACTTCATAGGGATATGTTAATGATGATATGCCTATTGTATAGGGTATATTATGGGCATATGTGTGTACATAAACTCAAATATGATTTAGTTAAATAATTTAACTGAATAAATTAATCATTCAAGTTCATGCTCAATATGTGGTAGATCAAACACTTGATAGGCTTTTCCTTTTCAATAGAGGGATAAATGATAATTTATACAGTTATATAAGAGTCCTCAAAATTTTCATAAATGACTGCTTAAATTTAATATGATAACTTTACCTCCATCACATGAGTTTGGATAATCTAAATCCTTACCTAGAAACCATGATGTTAATGCATAATGCAATTATCATTGAATTCAAGGTCATTCTAAATTTACATGTATAACTTTGACACATAAAATACAAGACTTGATTGATAATAACCAAATACATAAAGAAGGTCACAACAGTACTTTGAATGAATTAGCTTCTCAACCAAATCAATATTTAAACGCATTTACCAACCCTCTTATTAATCATGCTACTTAGAACAAAAACCAAACTGATGTTCATATGATAAGTCAAAAACAATATCCAATGGTTTTTAATGCTTATTTTTTACATGGATTCATTAGTGTGGTCAATTACATGTAAGGAGATTCCTCCAATTACATTATATGACCATTAAATCCCATAGGATGATATTAGCAATGGCCCACTATTTATATAGGGTTTTGTAGATTTGCATTCAAGGTTAACAAATGGATTTATGGTTGATAATGGTCAAAGTATAAACATGTGCACAAAGTAATTTACTACCAATCATGGATATACTCAAAATAATTTAGATGGTATAATCTTTGTTAATAAAAGGTATGGTGGTATTACTAGGACACCACTTTAAGGTATCACATAACCTATCATTGTATTCCCTAACACCATTCTAGTGTGGTTTCATATATTATAAGAAAATGTAACATATGATGTATTAATTGGATGCCCCTACATTAATCAAATGAAAGTAATCACATCAACATTACACCAATACCTAAAGTTTATGCATGATAATAAATTAATCACTATTCAAGGAACTACTTATGAGTCACCAATATAAGTTCAACATGAAGTGTTTCCTAAAGATCTCCCAAAAAATAAATCATTTGACCTCAAACAACTACATCTAAAATTCAAGTACCTACTCATCCATGCACTAATTTAATCATATTGCAACCTCTTGCACATATTTAATATAAATCACCTATCAAGGGTCCAATCATAATAAACACCATTCAAACTAATAAAATTACTCATTTACAAGAGGATATTCTAGCTATCATATTTATTCACAATGATAATGATTTTAATGATAGTGATAATGATTCTAGTTATTATACAAACCATGATTATACTAATGATCATACTAGTGATGGCAATGCATTACACTTCTTGGATTCATGGTCCTTGATAAATCCATATCTTGATCATAAGCACACAATGGAATTTATTTATACACAATATAATTATTTAGATGACCTTATTAGTTAGCATATCCCGCTAACCACACATGTCATTACATGAGATATTTATATTCTTTATTTATAGTTTATTTTGACTTCTTTTGCTTACTTATATTTTATTGCATATATTTGGTATGTGTTCTATTTCTTGTGTCACATAAGTCTTTTGGATTCATCATTCTTTACTTCTAACGTTATCCTATATTTTTTCCCTCTTGGTCTTTGATTGTCTCCAGATTCCTTTGATCTTAATTTCTATCTTCTCTAAATTTTAAAGTCACTTTCTTCTTTTGTCTTTACTTGTTTGTTGATCTCATTTTCTATATCATTCTTTTATCCTCCATTATTATGTTGATTATGATGTTTATTTTTGGACCTTTCCTTTGATTATTATCTCCCATCGCAAAATATTGTGAAAGCTTCTCCATGATGATATCACATATAAATCAAGGCCTTCCACCCCAATGCAAATAGAGTTTTGAGGGAATTTATAGGTTAGTATGGATTCCTCTTTTCTTGTTGCTTCTCACTTTTTTCCTCTACGCTTACATTTTGTTTCATTGACATCCTTTAATCCTTGCCTTGGGTTTTATAAATAGAAAAAAAGTGTCTTTTCTTTTATCTTTGTTTGTTACATAGTTACATGGCTTAGCATATCATGATTATATGCCTATTGCTAGAGATTTTATACATACATTATTCATGCATGTGTTACTAATGGTATATTTAATTTTAAATACAAGACATATTGGTTTTTACATATGATTATGGATTCATAGTTACTTGTAAAAGTATGTTGCCTACATTGGGGGAATTCATGTGTCAATTTTGGGGGCATCACTATCAGTTCTTTAGCTATATATTGCTTTATTTTCATATCATATTGATCTTTATAGTTGCTTATATATATCATAGTCGAGCATGTATCTTGTGTGTTTTCTTCAGTATTGCTTGGTGTTTTTTAATATGAGTGATTTTTATTAAATCTATATTATTTTATATATCTTGAAACATTATATGTCTCTCTTATTTACCCTTTGATTTCTTTGATTGCTTGTGCTTGGGTGTGTTTGTACTTATTTCTTGGCATGCTTCTTTAGTTTTTCGTATATAATATCCTCTAGTCATATACTTTGTGTCACTTATGATTTATTGATATGTTCATTTTGATTGTGCTGGATTAATCACTTTCTTTGAGTGTGATATGATTAATTTTTGCTTGATACACTTACCTTGATTGATTTTTATACTTTGCGTTACTATGAGTGGTGCCACAATTTATTTCTTGGACACTATCTCTTGTATGCCTATATATTTGTTTCCTAAATTTCCATGGTTTATACCATGCATCTATTAGGGTGTACTATAGTCGCACTTCATTGATTATACATTTTTTATTAAGGCATGATATTTCCATGCCCATCATGTCCACATTGTGACATAATATTTTTTTTGCCTTTATTGACATATCATGTCCATATTGGAGCATAATATTACATCAGAGTGTAGTGCTTGCACCTTCCTTGTTTACCCCTTATTAATGTAGGGAAATCTTATTGTTATCTTATCTTATATATATTTGACCTTTAGTGGTCATACTCACTTGAGTTATGTATGTGTTTTAATGATGATATATTTCTTATATAAAAAATGTGATAAATGTGAATTACATGATTATATCAACTTATGATTTTATATATCTTCCATATGGTACATGTAATCCATTTCTTGTGAGATGAGTTATATTTAAGTACATCCCTCACCCAAAAATTGGGGCGTATGATCGACTTATTCTACCTTCATATATATGATGATACATACTAGAGGGCTTTTATTTCACCTGCATAATTGGAGGCACATAATAGAGAGTTAAAAAATATTTACTCTTTCAGCTAAGAGGTTCACACTAGAGCTATAACTCATCTACCCACATTAAAATATTCTACAAAAATAATGGTTTAGTTCACATACCATTAAGTGTATTTATTCATACTCTTTTATTTTATACAGTTATTTTATTATTAATTAATATAGAAAATGATCTACTTGCAAATCTTTGAGTTTACTTACATGTACACCAAATATTTGGACACAGAGGCATTAATTCTCATTCACAGACCCTTAGTGATAGTTAGGACATTCATGCATATGGCGAGGAGATATTTTTCCTATATTTCAAGTCATGAGAATCAGACTCTGTGATAAAGTAACCTCTCTCCTCTTTTTGACTTTTATATCATTATCATAAATGATATTAACTTCAAGCATAACTTATAGGTTTTGTGCTCAATATCTTCATTAATCCCTCTCAAGTAAATTTTTTTGGTTTACTTTGATGTATATGTGTTTGCACACATCAAAGTGGGGCATTATGTAAATACTTAATTTTGGTACATGCCTAGTAGTTGCTATGTTATTAGTGTGTTTAAAGTATATGTAGATAATTAGTTTAAATTGGGTTATTATTTGCATATTTTCCTTTGTGTTGGGCCTATTACAACCTTACCTTGCTCTTGTAACTTTAATTTTGAGTCATCTAGGGTCAATAGTAATATCATGATTCAATTTGGAACCTCGAGAACCTTCAACTTAGTTATTTTTTTGTCTCATGATGTTCCCAACTACTCTTGTAGTCTTTGTATATTTGTTTTAGGGTTTTTAGTCACTTTGATTAGTATCTAACTAATTTGATGTTTGTTTGAACACTATTAAACTAATTTGATTGTGGTTGTGTCGGTTATGAGTCCTTTGGCCCCTTTCCCTAGTGTTTGCATGGTTTATTATGCTCTAATTATTGGCTTTCTTACTTCCACATTGTCAACTTGCGTATTAATATAGTCTCAATTGGAATTAAAGAAATATATAAATATATATCTATATATATATATATATATGAAAGCATGGTAATAATTTTTAAAAAATGATAAGTATCTCTCACCTAGATATCACATCTAAATATTTGCATATGCTCTATTTGTTACCACATCATTATCTATTGAACTGTTATAGCTACATACTTGTTACAAATAAGGATTAGTGAAAGAGAATATAAAATTTAATACTTACTCACATTTGATAGATAGGGATAAGGGTTTGGATCTTCATACACACCGGATCACTTTTTAGAATACATGAGTGTTGATTATCAAATTATCAAAGAACATGGCTCTGACTAAGGTAGACCACTCATAACTATATTTATTTAGGGTCTTTCAAGGTCTCTTGGTGTGGATTAGTGCTTGTATCAAATTGACAAAATGAAAGATATTTTTGATAGATAGGATCTAACAAATTAGACATTTTCAAAGTTTCAGGTTGATTTGATATCATCTGCTAGTATTGAACCAACTCAACAGTGGTTTGTTAGCATTAAATCAATTTGATAATGGTCATTACCTATGCATCCTCAGACCACTACACTTTTTCTAAATTGTCTTATGCATTATCTCAGGTCCTATTTTTCATCATCTTCAACCACTTTTAGTACACAAGTCAGTCAAAGCCAAGTATTCCTCTATGAGCCCCCTTTTTCAATTTCAAGCTTATCATTCCTCTTATTTTTTTCATAAGTCAGATTTATATTTACTATCCTTTTATTGTATTTAGGTCAGGTTTGGCTTGTGATTTATTTTATTGGTTTAGTGAATTATCTTTAAGCCTTGTGCACCTCACTGATAAAATAGTTATAAACATCTTCAGTCATAACATATAAATGATGTAAGCATTAAAATGAATCAATTACTTTATACAATACACAATTTCATCATCCAAATCTTATAACTATTTAACAATGTAACTATTTATCAATGTAACTATGATAATATCTCTATAATAATTCTATCCCAAAATAGATATCATTTATAGAATCCTCATAGAGTTGATAATAGAAATGAGTGCTCATTTACCTACTTCTAGTGAATAGTGCTTCAATACATACTCAATAACATGACAAATCAAAATGCATAATAGTTTGCATGCCTCGTATATGCTTCCACATTTTTCAATATTCATGTTTGTCAAAGGTAAATAGTTTGCATGCCTTTTGTATCTTTCCACATTTTGAAATATGCATATTGAAGTCATGAAAATTGTTAGATAATTGCCTCAAAAATGTGGTCTTATTGAAAATCCATGACTTAATGTTTGTCGCAGTCTATTGGGTTTCAATGTGTTTTCAAATGAAATTTGAGATTTGTATTTCATTTATTTATTGTTCTTTGTGTATGGTTTTTTTTTACATTTGATCTAGTTTAAAGGCTAAATATTATATTTTCTCATTGTGTGGGCTTAACAGGGTTGTTTTCACTTTTTAACAACTATGTTTTGAATTTGTTTTTCCTTGAAAAACTTAATCATGGTTTTTTTTTAATTTTTATAGGGGAAACCCCTCTAGAAAAAAATTGTGATACATGCTTCATATAAATATGGTCATATATTTATTTTCCTTCATTTATAGGCTATTTTGAGGGAGCCTTGGCTTTGCTTTGTCACAGCTCTTTTTTATTTTTTTTATCCATCCTCTTTGGTTTTTTTTTTGTTTTTTTTTTTTCAATTATTTAAAATTGCTTTCTCGAATTTTTTCAAAGTCCTTGTATAGAATAAATTAAACTTGCTTTCGACATTTGTGTATGGTATGTGCTTTCTTCATTCTTCTCCTTTGTTAATTTTTTCAAGTCTTCTCTTTATCCTATTTATTTTTGTTTTTTTAAGAATATTCCACTTTAATCTCTAAAAAAATCTAAGTGACAAAAGGTGTGAGCTTGGATATTTTTATGTCTTATTAACTAGGCTATGTCTAATTTCAATGTATGCAAACACATGCTAGATAATAAATGAGAATTTGAAGTTTATACAAGAAACAGCAAAGCTTGCTAAATAAGAGATAATCCTCAAAAGTTTGAGTGGGAGACGCATGAGTCTTTGCCTGCATTAACTTATTGTTGGAAAAAATTGGCCTCTAAAAAAAAATTGCATAAGTGGACTTTACCATTCTCCCAAGCCATTCAGTGACTCCTTTTGCCTTAATGACTAGTCTCTTTCTAGTCATGATTTGATGATGCAGTGCATTATCTTGGAGGGTATTGTTATGGTGTTGTGAATTATCTCAAGAACCTATTGTAGTGGGTGATCCAATTATGGAGAGAGAAGAAATTTTTCTTGGCATACATCAATGTCCTTGCACTCTTTTGAAACACTTTAGTGAGGTTTAAGGTAAATTTGGAAAAATTAAGGTAAAGGCCTAGAAATGGGTTTTTGGGCTCTAAGTAAAGGATCTAAATAGTTTCCAAGGTGTTTAAGAATATAATTACATTCATGAGATATAATAAAAGTTATAAATCAATCAGATCTTTCATAATGTCAAAAATGGAGTCTTATGAAGCCAAATTGCCCAAAATACACCAAAAGTGCATTAGATGGCTTTAAAAGCCTTCGAATAAAAAAATTTAAGTGAAATTTGGGATTTTTGAGGAATTCAAATGGGTTTTGAGTTAATCCACATCATTTTGTATAATTTAACCCCTTAAAACATGTTTGATACCATTTCAAGTCATTTAGAGTGGAGGAGAGATGTTTGAGTGAAGGATGCAGTTTTGGCCTTCTTGGAGGCACGATTGAAAAGGCTTTTGTGGGTTTTACTCAGTAAATCAGCTTGATTGTCCTTTTAAAGAATATAAGGTGTATATAATGTCTTCATAAATTCATCTTCAATTAATTTTAGGTGTGAATATCATCATAAGTGTAAGAGTCGATAGACTTAAGCCTCAAATTGAGAGAAAATTACCACCTACATGTGTCTAGGAAAGAAGTGGAACTCAAATGCATGTTTTAGGGGAATTGAAAGCATGTTAGATACATTTATAATGTAAATTATCCTTATATAAATTATGTTTAGATACAAAATATGATAAATGAATCACCATACTCAAGAAGGTTTTTTAGTAGCCTCCATTAATTGAGTTTAATAAAAGTTGTAGGTCTAAATTTTTTCCACAAGTGGGTTAAAAGTGTCTTGATATCCCTAAAAAATGATTTTAAATTTTTATTATGATCCACATGACATAATTTCATCACATAGGGATTCAAAAAAGAGCTTGAGGAGCCTAAATTAGCTTGAGACCACCATGCACACCTTCATGCCTAAAAAAATGTAGGTCTTCCAAGGCTAATTCAAGGAGAGTTTGTGTGATTTAGGGGTGGAGAGAGGAAAAATAATAATTAAATGCATCAGCCAAATATCCTTGAGTATTTTTAATGACCATTATAATCCTCAATCAAGATGGAGAACAAGAAACCTATCTCAAGCCTTAAGAAGCCTATCACCACCTACAGGTGGTCTAAGAAGTTTTGACCATGAGTGAGGCTAGATAACCATGGAATGAGATATTCCAGTAATTATAAGGGTGCTTAAAAAATTTAACAAGGTTTTCAATACTTTTCAAAATGAATTTTGGTTTTTGGCTCAAAATTGCACTCTCTTGGCCAAGCCTACAACTACAAGTTCGAAGTGAATTTTTTACTTACTCGGTACATGACTGAGGGGTTGAATTGGAGGCTGAAAGTTTTGGTGAATTTTTATTTGGTTTTATTCAATACATCTCATTAATTTATCAAAATATATATGCCTGCAACTTTATGAACAATCGTTAAGGAGTAAAACCCTTCTTAAACACTCACAACTCAGGTTTGTGAGATGAATTACATTTTTTGAGTTATTTAATGAAAAAAATATTTTTTGAGATCTTATGGGGTATATATGAAATTTATACACTTTTATCAATCAAATTTTTCAATCAAAAAGTAGAGAAGTTCAACTTTTCAAGTTTCAATATTTTAGCATGCAAGTGTGGACAGTTGAAAAAAATGTTATTGAGAGTTTTAAAGGATTGTATGATGTTATTTAATAATTTTAATAGTTTTATGGGTCATTAAATTTCCAAATTAAAAAATAATTAGGTATTTGGACCTCATAAATCTCAATATATTCTCAATTCTTGCTTCTTAGGTTTCTTGGTTCTCACTTTCTGAGTGTGTTGTAAGTCTAAATTGGTGATTTTGGATGGTTTTTATGGCTTAAAATGGCCAAAAAATGATTGTAATAGTTGTTTGGGTACTTATTGGTACTAATTAAAAAATAATTACGTATTTTTACCTCATAAAAATCAATAAAATGGTAAAAATCAAAGCTACACATGTTTAGAAATGAGACAAGGCAAGTTGAGGCAACCCCAAAAGATGCATATTTTGAGTTATACTCAATGAAATAAGTTGAAATTTTACAAGGAGGTATATTTTTATGTACTTGAAGTTTTAAAATTATTTTAATTCCCCCAATTTAATTTATGAGAGATAAAATGGTAAATTATAAGTTTATTGAAGAAGCATTTCAAGGATTCTCACTTGTTTGCTCACACATAGAGTTGGAATTGAGTGTTTTAGGTCTTTTCAAAGGAAAAAATTGATTTTATAGTGTGTATAAATAATTTAAATGTATTAATAAATAATAATATAATTAAAACCAATCCAAATTTGACTCCATGAAAATAAAATCACTTATAGCAAACCATATTGGTTTGGAGAGCTCAAGAGAACACAAAGATTGTATTTTTAAGAGTTATACTTAGAATTAAGAGCTAAAATTTTATGTGGAATCCTATTACATAATTTAATATATTTTAAAATACTCTTTATACAAATTTAATTCTCAAATCATCAGGATCAACCAAGTTACAAGCTCTCTTGGTGTTTTTTAGGCTCAAAATGGCCTAGAAAAGCTCATAGTGGTCTTTGAATGAGGAAGTTTTATAATAGAATGGATGAGGTATAATTATACCTAAATAAGTTTTATATGGAACTATTTACCCTTATCAAGGGTTTATATGGTGATTTTTTGAGCTAAAAGGTGAAGAACCCAAGGTTTCTAATGAGTTTGTGATATTTGCAGGTCAAATGGAGGTTTCCACCATTGTTGCAAGTATTGAAGGAGGCATAAAACTTTATTTTCATCCTTATATTCATGTTATAGAGTTATATAATCTATATGTAAAAAAATATATACCATGGTGTCACAATGACCTTGAATGGGAGTTGCATAGCAACCAATGAAGAAAGGTTTGAGCTTGAAGACCTTCATTAATGGAGTCCAACAGAATTGTAGGTTTTTAATAAACCATAAATGGTAAATTAAGCATAAAATACATGATAAATAACCTTTAAAACACATGTATATGCCTGTAAATTTCTTGGCAGGTTAAAAACAAGTTATCATGATGGCATAGCGCCTCAACAGGCCTCTTGTGGGCCAAGGTGAAGCAAAGCTTCAAGTTGTAGGTATATTGGAGTTATAAATAGTTTTATAAGTGTATTTCAAGTCATTTATCATCAATTTAGGTTTAATAATGTAATCAAATGCACCCTCAAAATCCACAAGTATTAAATTTTAAAGTGACAAGCCTTCACAAAGTGTCTAGAGGTTTCTAGAAGACCAAGTGGAGATGTGGCATAGAAGGCAAATGGAAAAGTTGAGGGAGTTGAAGGGATTGTCAAGGAAATTATGGAAATCAAGGAGTTTCTAAAATTTTAATACTTTGTCCATGTATTTTATGATGACATCACTCAAGTCATGAAGTTTTTAGACCTTAAGAGCCTTTTCTAGGCTAATGCGAGGAAAAAGAGGCCTTTGAGGTCAAAAATAGCTTAAAGTGAAAGCAAGCCTGAGTCTCAAGGAAAAAATATATCAAGGAAGTCCAAAACCTCTCCCTTATATATAACATGGGCCTAAAAGTGCATTTATTGAAGATTGAAAGCTTCCTCCTTCTCTCTCTCTTCCCTTCTTCTATATATCTCTCATTTTCTTCTCATTGTAAGATATACTCTCATTTGATAAGGCAAAACCCTATCAAATTTTGTAAGAAACAAACTTTGAAAAAATAAGATCATCTATTTTACCTATCTCTTTGATTTCACTTTTTGTTCTAGATATTTTGTGCATGACTGCCTTGTAAAGAGGTATTCTTCTTTGGTGTTTGTCCTCTCTCGCTTGCCTTTGTGTAGGTGGTTTAAGGTGTTTACATGTCTAAGTTTGTGATATTTCAATAAAATGTGGGGTTATATTGTGATTTTTACCATTCCTCTATGTTTTACCCTTGTATAGGATGCCTTACTTGGAATCATTTATGTAAAACCAGCTTGTGTAAGAGTTTATGTGAGTGAGAGAACTTTGAGCTACCCTTGTATTTATTTTGGATCAATAGAAGTGTATTTTAAATTCTTGCATCACCCATTTTATAATTTTAGTCATTTTATGTATTTATTCTACTCTTTCCCAAGAAAAATTAGTAGTTCAGGTGAGTGACCAAGAGGAATCAGTCTCCTCTAGAGGTTCAACCCCATTATAGGATACCCACATCCTGGGATTGATCCTATTGTGTCTAGGAGTGAGAGAACCTAAAGAACCCTCTCATAGGGTGAAATTATATTCCACAAAAATTTATGGCACATTCATTGGGACACATTTTAGTAATATTGATCAAGATTGATGTTGGTCTTGATCCATTTGTAGCAGCTATAGCATCCACACTCTCAGCATCTGGCGACTCCAACAAACACTCAGCTTTATGGTGGTAGAACAATACCTATCTTTCCTACCAAAGGTCATCTTCAAGAGGTATTCATTTTGAATTTTTTGAATTAAATTTTAACTCAAAAAAAAAGATTGAGGTTTGCTAACGCTCATCCATACTTGAGAAGCTTCCCTCTTAAGCCAATTTGCAAATCTACCTCTATTAGAAGACCAATGTTAATCCTTTTCACTATCATGGCTACTCCTAGAATATTTCCTTTGGTGGCTTTAAAATTTCAAAGTCCTTTGGACCTTAATGAATATTATCTTATCCCAGTGGTAACCATTAAGAGTTACTACTCTAGGGATATCTCTAGAATTCCTTATGAACACATTTGAGACATAGCTAATTTTTACAACATCCATGACATCACTGAAGAGAATGTAGCTATCATATTATTAGCCATATCTTTCAAGTGCAATTCCCTAGATTGGTATATGAACCTAATTCATAATTCCATCACAACAGGGGACCAGTTAGGAGATGATTTATACAATAGGTTTGAAGATAAGAGTGACAATCAAAACAGTTGACAATAGTCAAGAGAGCTCCTCAAGAGGTCATGCATGACTTTAAAATTTTTTAGAAAACATGGGAAAGTATTCCAATCCTTATCAAGCACACTCTTAATTATGCTTTCCTCTATTATTAAGGGCCCTCGGTAGTGACATTGCATTTATGATATAGTCAATGGGGGTAATCACATTCCCTAATGCTTATGAAGTAGCAATCAAGGTAGAGAATAACCTAATACAAGATAGCAAGCTCACACCTAGGCCTCCTATGCCTTTTCTCCCAAGATTCAACCACCTCTTGTTTTTTTTCCTCTTCTTGCTTTCATCTTATTTTGCCAACACTTGTCATACCTACATCGAGATAAGATAAAGCTTCAACTAGTTAGTATAGTGAACTCCAAGAACTCAAGAACATGTTCTAAACATTTGGCAATGAGTTAATGAATGTTAAGAGGCAACAAGCTCAGTTTAATAAACCATACCAACCCCTATATCATCCTCAGCAACTCTATCAAGATAATAGGCCACCCTTCAAGGTTAGTTCTCAAGGACAAGGTTAGCTCACCTATGCTAAATCAAGTAACAACTATAATCCTAATGCTACAAGTACTTTCAAGACCTTGGTCCCTGTTTAAAATAAGATTTCATAAGAAGGTGAGTGTTTTCTACTTTGGAATAAATCTTACAATCAAATTATCACCCCAAATGCAGAGTTCAACCAAGGCTTAAAATGACTAATGGTAGTAGGGTGATAGTTATGGGTTCAACCAAGATTTAATGACACAAAATGTAGAAGTGCCTACAATGACTAAATTGGAAGAGCCTCAACAAGGCCAAGGGGATAATCAGGGATAAAATCAGTTAGATGCTACATTAGTGAATTACCAACTAGAGGAGTGTTATGTTTTCAATCAACATGTTGGAAGCACAATGACTAAGAGGGGGGTGAATCAATGTCCTTATAAAATTTTACTTTCACTTAAATGGATCTTCTAATCATTCATTAAACAACATCATCATATGATCACTATCAATTTGTCTATCAACATAGTAATGAATATACACATAGCAAGTATGAACACATCATATAAGTGGGAAACCCTTATGGGAATAAAACCCACTGACCATAGCTTGGATAATCAGTCCTATAAATAAATGAATAAAATTCATTTTATCACCCACTCAACTTGGATCACTAACCCCAATCTATCAAGCACTAACTTGACAGAGTCTTTAGCAATGACCCACTTGCAAGGAAGCACTAACTCCCTTAGTGACTCAGCACCAACTCAGCCACCTATTAACCAAACACACACTCACCGAAGTATACTTTTTCCTTCCATATTTTTTCTTTTTAAAATATTCAATATATTATGGTTCTCTTCTTTATCTCTTCACACACTTGTATTCCTCTCAAACCTGCCTCTAAGCTTCTTTGCTCTTAATAGCTCTCTTCAATACTGATTAGGTCATATGACCTTGATCTCCATTCTCATACCTTTTGCTATATATTTATGACACACCTATGATTTTCCATATGACCTCCTTCTCCTCTTTGTGCTCTTCTATTCACTTGCACACTCACTTCTCTAACACCAATTAGGCCTAATTAATCTTATTCTTATACAAGCCACTTGATCTCACACAACTTGGTCAAAAATGCACACTTTCATACTTTTATTACCCTTATAATAGGTATTATAACACATTTAAAACATTAATAAAATAATACAATAGGTAATTCATATCATATAGGATGAAAACCTCTTTTAGGCCTTAAGGAGACCTAATCCCATTAGGCCTTCATTAAAGCACATTACACTTTATCTTTATGTAAATGATTCCAAAATCCACATACAAAATTAAAAATTTATATTAAACTCAAATTTACCTTATAAATCTTCACTTTGGGTCCACAACACCTTTTAGTTCCAACCACCACTTAAACCCTTCTCAAAACACTATTCACAATAGCCCTGTGTATATACAAAAAATCTATCTTAGACAACTGAAGCATAAATATAATTTTACTAAAAAAACATGATAAAAATCACATATAAATAAACCTCATGACATAAGGGTCATAAAAAACTTAATTATATGCTTCAACGCAAGTTTTAGAGGCACAAACTCTTATCTGCAAAATGCTCACTCAGAACTACCAACTAGTCTCAAAACACAGTTATGGAAACTTGAACTTATGTCACCTAAAAGGAAAAACTAAAGGTATTACAATGAATTAATATGATATTAAAAAATCCTTATAATAATATCTAATAAAAATATCATAATATCTAATTTATCTATTGGTCTTGCAGACCAATCTATTAACCTTCTCTCTCACAGTCCTTACTCACCCAGAGAAGCCATTTTGGCTTCAATTTTCAAACCTCTTACACTAAATCTAAAACATTATAAAAAGAATTTATAGGTCATATATTTCCAAATAAAAATCACCATATTCATTAGACACTTTGATTTAGAATATAAAGGTTCAAATTCATCATTGTACCTTGTTCACTTAAAACTACTAGTTTTCTTCAAAGACCACTCATGGTGACTTTGAATTCCAAAATATATGCAGACACGTTAAAATAATAATAATGCATGAATATTATCCTTATATATATTAAAATCATCTCCAAACATAAAAACACTAAGGTCTAATGTATAATATTAGATATATATATATATATATATATATATATATATATATATATCAATCTCTAGACCTTACACCTTCACTATCTCATTTTGAGCAACATTTTCACTATAACCACTGACCTTAAAAAATAATATCCAACATTAAAATGTATTAATATTATTTATAAACTTATCCATGTAATTTTATTCATCCCTAATCCATGATAGCACATCCCTAATCACATTCTCACTTCTTTCTGGGTTTTTCACTATTTGACCAATAGGCTTTTTAACAATTGGTCAACTTGTATGACCAATTTAACACACCTGAGGGATATAAATTTATTATAAACCAAAATTTACACAAAATAAAATTATCAAAAAATTTCCTCCATTTATTTTCATATTTTTGTTTTGGTCAACTCTATCTGTTAAAGCAAAATTTTTAGAAACAAGGACTTTCCTATAGGGTCCACTTGCTCACTTGACAATCCAATCACACTTTTAAGTGTCTGGGAGAGTTTAATATATGATCCAATCACTTATATAATAATAATAATCCATTTTTATCACTTTTTAATAACTTATTGCATATTAGGTTACTATTGTGGCTTTTTGAGGGTTTAAACCATCTTTCAGTCTTAACGATCATTCATAAAGATTAGCCCCTCATTCCAAAAACCAATGCTTGTAAATTTGAGATAATACACTTACCCATATTCCATTAATATATTAGGTTCCCATGTATAGGTTACATGTGCCAATGATCACTTGAAAGTTCTTCTCAGGTTGAGAACCCTTCATTTTGTGCACACAAGAGACCTCAAAACACTTTTTCTTGCCTTAACCTTCATATTTTGACCTAAAACTAGGTCAAATTACTTGAAAAAACATGAAACATTTTTTTTAATTCTCACATGTCCATATTATCCTTGTAAATATAACCTCATACCCCATTAGACCATGTTTTCTCTCTTTGCTCTCTAGGCCTTGACCTGCAAGTCACAATAGGTATTGAAACTGAACTTCAAACTTATTTTTAGGATTCAATACTTCATTAACATGCACAAAAACATATTTCATGATTATACATAGTAATAAATCCTTAATATGTCTTGAAAACACCTCATGTCACCTCATTAAATCAGGTAGGGTCTAGAAATGCTCTAAGTGTAAACTTGATTTGTAGGTCTTACCCCTATAGGCTCACATTGAGATTATCTTGAGTGTTCCATCACCTCATATACCTAATAAATTAACCTCATACATCCTATTATGCCTCTATACTTCATTTTAACAAGCCACCATTCTCAAACCTTCTTACAAGATCTTTACATACCATGACTAGTCTTAGGCTTACTCAAGCACTTGACCTTCATGCCTCTTTTCATTCTCTCAACACCTCACTATCCTTCCATACAAAATCTTAACATGATAAAACACTTCCATACATATTCTCACATGCTTGAAACCACTCACCTCACTAAGTAACCAATCCCATGCCTTTCACACAAGGTCTTTTCATGATCTGACTATGCTTAGGCTACTTAAGCACTTGTCCTCAAAGATCTACCTTGAAACACTTCTAAAGGATTATATTCCTGAATATTAAGCCCATAAAATGCAAAAAAACTTATCACATACCTAAGCTTACTCACTTTACAATGCTAACTACACATACCATCTCACAAGGTCTATACAAGGCTTTACAAGATACATCGATGCCTTGACCTATTCCTTCCACATCATGACCCCAACACAAAATCAACCAAGTAGATATGAAACACTTTGACCTATACCTTTCTCTCTCATGGCAATCACTACATGCCTTTAATTCTCATAATCTTGTCACAACACACACTGTCATGCTCATCTTAGACACCAACCCCATTCATCATGATTACTCACCATGCACCTTCACCAGATGTATCTAGACATCAATGACAACATAATTTGATATTAATGACATCATATTGACATAAATGACAACACTATGCCAACAAACTCCCCCTTTTTTATTGATGGCAAAACATACTACAATCTGATCAATCTCTTCTCCCTCAAATAGTTTTTTCTCTCCCTTTGCAATTAATGACAAAGGTTCCATAAACAACTATCTAATCCTTGGACCTGAACTTCAAGAAACCACTCAATGAAAACGTTGAACAAAAACTCACCTTCAACTTCTAGAACACTTAAGTTACTCCTAAAGAAATCACGCCTCTTATGTCATCTATATATAGAGCTCCATCTTAACTTTTGATTGTTCTTATGAGCCTCAAACATGCCTACATACTGACTTGAATTTTCACATATCTACCTTGATCCTTTAAACCATAGATCTAACAATCTCCCCCTATGTTCATACTTTCCTTTTGAGTCATACAATGAATAACAATATTTTTCTATCCTCCTTCATGTTTTATTAGACCTTCAACCTTTATTCACACTAAAAAACTCATGCTATCATCCTCTTATCTCCATAAGCCATATCTAATTCATCTACATCATGACAACACTTTTTTTATTAGTTCACTACTCATTAGGTCTGTAAGATACCTAGTTCACTATCTACTAGACTTCTATCTTGTTTGATCACCTTCACCTCACACAACCAAGGCATACTAAGCATATAGACCTATGATACATGATCGAAAGGTCATCTTCAAATGCCTAGAGCAATCATACTCAATGATTATGATCATAAAACATTTTTGTAATCAACGCTTGTCCACTATGTCAATTAGGTCTGTCTAGTATCAAAGATATTGTTGCAAGGGAATAATCTAGTCCTCCATTTTGGATCAAAGATCACTCATATCATGTCCATATGGCATATTCAAATGTTCTTCTTGCATCAATATTTCTCCTTCATGTTTCTCAAGTCCCCACATCATAGATATTATCATGACACCTTCATTGCATCATTCTATCAATTAGGTATATGCTTACATGCTTCACTATGATAGACCTTTGTCATAACTTGTTTTCTTTATGATATTCAAATTGAGACAATACAATGTGTGCCTTGGTCCTTTATGACCTTAAGGTCATATTGATGCACATATAACACCCAACTCTCTCTCACAACTAAAAAATAAAATCATGAAACTTTTTAGAAATCATGATCCCCTTAACTCCATGCTTACCTCTATCTAGATAACAAAGGCAGCCACTCTCTTATCAAATAACTTAGATCTACAAAGCTCTCCTTTATACCAAGCATATATTAATCAATGTAGTAACTCAAAAAATAAGGATCATACAAAACTACGCAATCATGCTCTCCTTTTGTTTTCACAACTTGCTCACCAAATGAATCAATAATACACACAAACCATCTACAACATAGATAAATGCTTAACTATTACCAAATACCAAATACTTACCTCTCAACATGCCAAAATATCACATCTCCTATTTAGACTCAACAACCTTCAATATGTCTTCATACCTTCTTGACATACAACACCTATCAAAGATCAACAAGCATCCACCATGCTTTCACTTATAGATGAGTGTCTCCATGAATCCTAATGGAGTCACCCCTTCAATAGGGCACTATAACATCACAAATTCAAGAGATTCCTAGATATCCATACTCTCACAAGATTGAATATTCTTAAACATCCTTTTAGGCTTGATTTTCAACTAAGGCTTGACCTTTGACTTGGCTTCTACATAATCCTTCTGAGCTAGCAAAGAATACTCTTGACATTCTTTCAAATCTAACTTATGTTCTACATTAGCAAATAACCTACTTTGGCTTATGAGTTGATCATGACTCACCTTATCATCTTTATTATTCTTATTCAACTCTCCCAATAACATCATTATTTGTTATACCATCATTACTATCATGATAAACATTGTCATCATCACAACCCAAGCTTGTGTTTCTTCGGATCACATATAGACTATTAGGCCTATCTCAAAGGAACAGGCTCCGATACTAATTGTTAGAATCATAATGAATGAGGGGGGGGGGGGGGGGGGGGTGAATCAATGTCCTTATAAACTTTTAATTTCACTTCAATATATCTTTTAATCATTCATCAAGCAACATCATCATAATATCAATATCAACTAGTCTAGCAACATAGTAATGAGAATATACAAATAGCAAGTATGAACACATTATATAAGTGAAAAAACCTCATGGGAAATAAAAATCACTGACCATATCTTGGAAAACCAGTCCTATAAATCAATGAATCAAATTCATTTGATCACCCACTCAACTTGGAGCATCAACCCCAATCTATCAAGCACCAACTTGATAGAGTCTTTAGCAAGTACCCATTTGCAAGGAAACACCAACTCCCTTAGTGACTCAGCACCAACTCAACCACCTCTTGACCAAGAACCCACTCATATAGGTAGACTTTTACCTTACATATTTTTCCTTATTTTAATCTTCAATAGATGATGGTTCTTTTCTTCAGCTCTTCACACGCTTTTATTCCTCTCAAACATGCCTCTAGGCTTCCTTGCTCTTACTAGATCTCTTTAAGACTGATTAGGTCATATGACCTTGATCTCCATACTCATACCCTTTTATTATATATTCATGACACCCATATTATGGTCCACATGACCTCCTCCTACTCCTCTTTGTGCTCTTTTATTCACTTTCACACTCACTTCTCTAACACACCAATTAGGCCTAATTAGTCTTGCTCTTATACAAGTCACTTGTTCTCACACACCTTGGTTGGACATGCATACTTGTATTACCCTTAAAAAATGTATTATAAAATGTTTAAAACAATATTATAATTCATTCATATCATATAGTACCAAAACATCTTTTAGGCCTTAAGGAGACCTAATCCCCTTAGGCCTTCATTAGAGCACATTACACTTTGTCTTTCTTGAAACACTTCCAAAATCAACATATTACTAACACCTCATAGTAAACTCAAATATACCTTATAAAAATTAAATTTAGGTAAAAACACCTTTTAGGTCCAACCACCACTTGAATCCCTTCTCAAAACACTATTCACAATAGGCATGTGTATACACAAAAAAATTGTCTTGAACAACTGAAGCATAAACACAATTTTACTGAACAACCATGGAAAAAAATAACATATACATAAACCTCATGATCTCAGGGTCGTTAAAAACTTTATTATATTATTCAACTCAATTTTTATAGGCAAAAACTCTTCTCTACAAAATTTTCACTTAAAACTACCAATTAGTCACAAAACATAGTCTTGGAAACTTGAACTTATCTCACTTGAAAGAACACACTCAAGGTATTAAAATGCATGAATATGATCTCAAAACGTCCATATAGAAATCTCCAATAAAAATATCATAAGATATAATTCCATTTATTGGTCTTGTAGACTAATATGTTGACCTTCTCTCTCACAGTCCTTACTTAGTCAAACAAGCAATTTTGGTTTCAATGTTCCAACCTTTTAAACTGACTCTCAAACCTTAAAAAATGCATGGATAGGTCGTATATATCCCAAGAATCATCACCATATTCAATATAAACTTCAATTCAAAACATAAGGCTTTGAATTCATCAATTTACCTTGTTCACTCTCATCATAAACTTCATTAGATGTTTCAACTCAAGTTTTACAAGCACAAACTCTTCTCTACAAAATGCTCACTCAAATCTGCCAACTAGTCTCAAAACATAGTCATGGAAAATTTAAATTATGTAATATAAAATAACACACTCAAGGTATTCCAATGCATGAATATGATCTTAAAAAATCCTTAGAATAATCTCTAATAAAAATATCACAAGATCTAATGCTAGCTATTGGTCTTGCAAACCAATTTTTTTGGCATTCTCTCTCACAGTCCTTACTCAACCAAACAAGCCATTTTGGATTCAATGTTCCAAAATATTACACTAAATATAAAACCTTATACAAATAATTTATAGGTCATATATGTTCCCAAAAAAATCACCATATTTATTATACACTTCAATATAGAAGATAAGGCTTTAAATTCATCATTTTACCTTGTTCACTCAGAAATGCTAGTTTTGTTCAAAGATCAGTCATGGTGAATTTGAATTCCAACACCTATGTAGACACATTAAAAGAATATTTATGCATGAATATGATCCTTATATATCTTTATAACATGTCCAAACACAAACACACTAAGGTCTAAAGGCTAATATTAGATATATAGATCAATCTCTAGACCTTACACCTTTAGTGTCTCATTTGCATTAGACAAGTCAATTTATGAGCAATATTTTTAATATAAACATTGACCTTAAAAAATCATATATAAAATTAACATGTATTACTAGTCTTGATCAAATTCTCAATGTAATTGGATTCATCCCTAATCCATGATAACACATCCCTAATCACATTCTCACTTTTGCCTAGGTTTTTCACTGTTTGACCAATAGACCTTTTAACGATAGGTCAACTTGTATGACTAGTTTAGCACACCTGAGGAATATAAACTACTAAAAAAACACCATGGACACAAACTAAAAGTCTCAAAATTTTTCCTCCATTGATTTTCATACTTTGACTTGGTCAACTCTATCTACTACAACAAATTTTTGAGAAACAAGGCCTTTCATGTAGGGTCCACTCACTCACTTGATAAATAAATCACACCTAGAGGTGCCTAAAATATTTTAATACATGTTCCAATCATTTATCTATCTATACCAATCCATTTTGAGCACTGTAGAACAACTTATTTCATATCATTTGACTATTATGGTTTTTTGAGGGTTTAAGCCATCTTTCAGTCTGAACGATTATTCATAAAGCTTAGCCCCTCATTCCAAAAACCAATGATTGTAAATTTGAGATAGGACCCTTACCCATATACCATGAATATATTATGTTCCCATGTAGAGTTTACACCTACCAATGAACACTTGAAAATTCTTTTCAGGTTGACAACCCTTCATTTTGTGCACATAAGAGACCTCAAAACACTTTTTCTTGCCTTAACGTTCATATTTTGACCTAAAATTTGGTCAACATACTTGAAATAACATGACACACTTTTTTTAATTCTCATTTATTCATATTATCCTTGGAAATATAACCTCATACCCTATTAGGTCGTGCTTTCTCTCTTTGTTCTTTAGGCCTTGACTTGTAAGTCACAATAGGTCTTGAAACTGACCTTCAAACTTTTTTTCAAGATCTCAATACTTCATTAACATGATCACACAACCTATCTCATGCTTATACATAGTCATACATCCTTCATATGCCTTGACAATACCTTATGTCACCTCATTAAGTAAGGCATGGTCTAGAAATGGTCTAGGTACAGACTTGACCTATAGATCTTACCCCTGTAGACTCACCCTAAGATTCTCCTGAGTGATCCATTGCCTCATATATATACTCAAATAATCTCATACATCTTCTTATACCTCTTTACATTCATTTCACTAGGCCACCATGCTCAAACCTTCTTACAAGGTCTCTACATACCATGACTAGTCTTAGGCTTACTCAAGCACTTGACCTTCATGCCTCTTTTCATGCTCTCAACACCTCATTGTCATTACATACAACATCTTACCATGCTCAAACACTTCCATACATCTTCTGACATGCCTGAGACCACTCATCTCACCAAGCAACCAAGCCCATGCCTTTCACACAAGGTCTTTTCATGATATGACTATGTTTAGGATACTTAAGCACTTATCCTTAAATATCTACCTTACAACACTTTTAAAGGCTTATACACCTAAATATCAAGCCCATACAATTAAAATCAACTTCTCACATGCCTAGGATCACTCACTTTACCATGCTACCTGCACATACCATCTCACAAGGTCTAGACAAGGCTTTACAACATACCTCAATGCCTTGGCCTATTCCTTCCACATCATGACCTCAACACAACATCAACCAAGAAGATATGAGACACTTGGACCTGTACCTTTCTCTCTCATGGAAATCACTACATACCTTCAATGTCCATAATCTTGTCATAACACACATTGCCATGCTCATCTTAAACACCAACCTCATTCATCATGATTACTCACCATGCACCTTCTTCAAATGTATATAAACATCAATGAAAACATAATTTGACATTAATGACATCATATTAACATCAATGAAAAAACTATTCCAACACAATAAGCTAGTACTATCCAAGTAAACATTCTTATGGTATCTAACACAAGGTTCAAGATAAGGAACATAGATGGCATCCAAGAAGCATTTAAGGGTTATTCTACTCCTCCTCCTTTATTGTCAAATCCAAATGAGCCTAATGCAGCTCCAAAAGCTCAAACAACTCAAAAAAAATAGAACCAAGGAGGTACTTTTATACCTCAAAGCTCACAATTACAAAGCATTATTGTGGCTCCCAAATCACAAGTGAATTTTGGTGGTGTACACATAAACATTGTTGAGCAAATGAAGAGGTCAAATATGAGTGTCCCTATGTGTAAAATTCTTTCTATACGTAGTCAATAATTTCTTCTTCAAGAAGGCTTGTCAAAAATCAATGTTTCAGAGAAGCCACCAAGCAAGGAGAATGTGGTCCTCACTAATGCAATCAAAACCATTGAAGGGAAATCAAACAAGGTAATCAAAACTCCTCCCTTTTACATTTATTTTATCATTGGTAACTCCTTGGTACACAACTACATGGTGGACAGTGGGGCAAGCACTTCAGTGATGCCTATATCAATAGCAAATCAACTTGGTTTGAAATATGAACCTCTCTTTAAAGGGGTATTACAACTTGATGGATCTTATAGTAAACCATTTGGTATTATCATAGGTCTAAATTTAACCCTCCATGCTTGTCCTAATATTTTAGTGGCCCAAAATGTGGTCATTCTAGAGGTACCACTCCATTTTTCTTTATGTCTATCTAGAGACTTCACCGCTAAAATTGGGGGTTACCTAGCAACAGATGGTCCGATATGGAATTTATGACAAGGTATAGAACCAAGGTGCCCATTAAGGATTAAGGTGTCCATTGAACCTTAAGAACCAAGCAACCTAAATATCAATTGCATAATCCTAGATGAGGAAAACCACCCTATTGGTCAAGAAATAGACACTCATGTTGAGGAGATACCTAATGTCTTCTTGGATGAGTTATGGAATTAGAATCAGCAACTTGACCCATTGGGAGGCATTGAAGAAATAGATATGTGAGTCTACTACTTGCATAAAGAGAATGAGTTTATATCATCCCTTATTAGGCCACAAGAGGAGACTAATAGAATCTATAAAATGTTCTTTGATGGATCAAGGAGAAAACATGGAGTAGGGGTAGGTGTTATTTTGGTCTCTCCCTCTAACGACAAGTATTATTCATCTTATAGGTTTTAGTTTAGATTTTCTTGCAATGTATCTAAATACGAAGGCCTTATTCATGGCCTCCAATGGGCTAGAAAGAGGAAAATCAATCAATTGTAGGTATATAGAGATAGTGAACTCATTATCAATCATGTAAGAAGTAAAAATAAATCCAAAAACCCATTAATGAAGTATTAAAAACATAAGGTGTGGGATCTATTGGAGGATTTTCAAGCCTTCAACATCTAAAGTGTGCCTAGAGAGAGAAAAAAGCATGCAGATAGATTAACATTAGTGGGGGCCCAATCTAGTATACCAATTGAGTTGAGTAAATCAAAAAATCAATCACATATTAAGGTGGTTTCAAGACCATCCATTCCTAGCAATGAAGCCAATTGGCAAGTTTTTGACAATGTCAAGTAGACTGCCTGCTTCTTGCAATAAGAGGCTGAATTTTCATCTTCAAATTAGAAAAAGTTATAAAATCATTATGGAGATCATATTCTCCAATTTAAATCAAACAAACTCCCTAAGGGGCTAGTCATCCTTGAAATTATCTTCCATGAGGGAGATTTCATTAGGAAGGACAAGGTAGGTGTGTCCAATAATGAAGAGAACCATCAGAGAGTTCTCATCTTCCAAGACAAACTTCTCAAGCTTGGGAAGGTCAATAATGAGGTTGAGAAAGTTGCAATCATTGCACTTTGTATAGAGTTTGCAGATGTGTTTGCTTGGTATTACACTGATATTAGGGGTTTTGGTCCTCGATTTGCTTAGCACACCATTGAATTAGATTTAAATGCAAGCCTATGAGGTAGAAATATAGGTCTATCAATCCCAAGATAGAGGTACTCATGAGAGGAGAGTTGGCCAAGCTTATCGAGTCAAATATTATCTTTCCAATTAAACACTCTTCATGGGTGGCCAACATGGTACCTGTAAGGAAAAAAGTGGTGAGATTCAGTTGTGTTGACTTTAGGGATTTGAACAAGGTCTCCTTAAAGGATCACTATCCTTTTCCATCCACAGAGAAACTCCTCTAAATGGTGGCTAGTTTAGAACATTTCTCTCTCTTGGATGGGGATTTAGGTTACAACTAGGTGCTAGTCAAGGAGGAAGACCAGTACAAGACAGCCTTCACCACCAATTGGGAGACTTATGCTTATAAAAAGATGCCTTTTGGTCTCTCCAATACTTTTTCCACATTCCAAAGAGCCATGGACATAGCTTTTTAAGGCCTACTCAATCAAATGGTTCTTGTGTATTTGGATGATATCATAGTTTTATCCAAGAAGGTAAGTGACCACTTAAACCATTTGAGACTCATATTTGAGAGGTGTACAGAGTTTAGGATCTCCTTGAACCCCAAAATATATGTGTTTGTTGTTCATAAAGGCAAACTATTAGGGTACGTTATTTCCAAAATAGCACTAGTTGTTGACACGGTGGATTGCACCCTCTAAAGGGAAGCTCGACTCTCTTTATCCATGCAACACAATGGAGACACACCTCTTATTATGGGTTAAAAACATGAGGGGTGAATCTCTATATTAGGGGCTAGCTCCCCTTGATGCACCTTAAGACCCTAGATTTCCTACTGCTAGTAATGGGGGGGATGAAAAGGAAGAGAAATGTTGAAATCAAAACCTAAACTAATGTGGTGATGCACCAAAATGGTTGATCTACTCAGATTTGACATACACTTTACACCAAATAGAATCAAGCATACACTTCATTCAAATGAGAACCTTTCCTGCATCAATGTTTCAATAGGGGGTCCTATGGATATATAGGGAGGAAGAACTACTAGAGGTATTCTAAGACACACTATGGATAGCTGGTTCACATGTGTCTATACTCTGAGTTGGACATTTCTTGTTGACCTACAAGAGAAGAACTCAAAATACACTAGATATGTTGGCATAAACTTATGAAAGCATGAAAAGGCAATGACTTGACATAATATAAAACCATAGACATATACAAAAGTGCAAGCTCAAATGGAGGTAAAATGCTTCTTTTGATTCAAGGTAAATTCCTTCAGGGCTTCACCATACAATGCTGAGAGATAGATTCTCAAATGAAAATTTACAAATATATAGATAAATTGGAAAATAGATAGCTGACAAATCAAGGGATGGAGACCCATGCTGAGTTAAACACTCTTGCAAAGACCACAAGCCCATGTTGTTTTTGTATTCTTCCAATTGTGTATGGGAGAGCCATGTTGTAGATGTCTAAGTCATTGCTCTTGTTGTCCTGGGCTTGTAAAAGCATGGGATACTCCTAGAAACTAACAAATCCATCCCCAAGTCATGTTGACTGGACCATGCTCTCTTCAATGTTGGGCACAACTAGCTATGTATTAATGGTGAAACATGAAAACATGGGTTGTTCTCCTCTATAGTTCAAAAACTAATCTATTTTATTGGTTTTCGATAGATATACCTCACCAAATGTATTAATTCTCATTGTTGAGTCACCTATGCCACTTGTCTTAGTTTGAGTGGTCTTTAATTTTGTCTTTTGTCTTTATCAATAGCTATAAATGTTCCTTATTTTGTCTTCTTCCTTCAGCTTCTCCTTTATCTTTAACCATTCGAGCTCATTTCATTCGGGCTTGGCTTTTCCTTTCTCTTGAGTTCCTTTTATTGACTTCTCATTCATTTGTTCATTGGGATTTCAGGCTTTTGTTTCTGAATTCCTTCAAATAAAAAGTCTGAAGGAATTTCTTTGGATATTTTATCTGAAGGAATTCACCATTGATCTCCCTCTTGTTTCGGCCCTTTTTTCCTAAGCTTTCCTTCAAACAAAATGTTTGAATGAATTTTTTCTTTTGTCTTTGGTTTTTCTCGAAGGGCAAGTGCCTTTCAAGCCTTTGTCTTCATCCCTTGATTTCTTAAAGTGCCCTCTGCAAGTGCCATTTGAGCTTAGAAGTACCATTCAGTAAAACAAAATGGTCCACCTTCTTAACCAAGTGCCCTCTGCAAGGACACTTACCCTTAGAACCTTTTATCTTCATCAAATTTATTTGAATAAAATGTCTAAAGGAATTTGACCCTAGCTTACCTTCCTTGGTTTTCCTTCAGATAAAATGTCTGAAGGAATTCTCCTTCTGCTTGTCACTTTTCTCGAAGGGCAAGTTCCCTTTGGGCTTCTTGTATTTGCCCCTTTACTTCAACTGAGTACCCTCCACAAGGGCATTTTGAGCCAAAAGTGCCCTTCAAAACTTTTTTATTAGTCCTCACGCTGGTGAAACGCCCTCTACAAGGTCTATTCTTCCTTCAAACATACCCTTCGAAAGTTTTGTAAAGGTATGTTTCATCTTTGAAGTACCTCCCACAAGGGCACATACCCTTTAGGGAAATTGTAAATGACCCTACAAAATGCCCAGGTGCCCTCCACAAAAAAACACTTGCCTTAAGAAGTTTCTAAGACCAATTTGGGCTCTTTTGAAGGACTTACTCAAAAATCCTTGAAGTAAAGATGTCTCAAAACCTGATTGCTTTTTCCTTACCCTCTCGGGTTTGTGAATGACCCCAACTCATGAAAATTAGCAAGTAAAGTACTCTGTAAAACCTGACCTATACTATAACTTGGCCATAGACCCTTATCGGTTTGTCAAGTGCTTATGCTTATTACTTGTAAAGCTTACAAGTAATGTTGTTTTGAGAACTCGATTTACTCTGTGAGTGCTGGAAAAGACCAATGCTCGATGAGGCAACACCTACACTCACACAAAAGAAATATTTTCCTTGATTTTTAAAGGGTTAAGACCTCATTTCAGTGTAAAAGGTCATGAAGAATGAGGTTTCAAGGGAAAAAAGATTGGGGTGCCCATTTTGGCATGCAAGATTCACAAAATGGTCAACAAATTGGTGACTCACAAGGAAAGCATGCATGTTATGCTTGAGAAGACTAGTGACCTAAAAGTCCATTGGGTAAGGAGTCAGGATGTATCTTGGGAAAGTTAACATCTTTGTAAGGACCTAATAACCAACAAATATTTTACCCCAAACAACAATGAAAAACACACAAAAAGCTAAAACACACTACACACATGCATAACAGCACTTAGGGAAAATGAGGAAAAATAAGGAAATTATGTACATGACAAAAGAAACCTAGTAACAATGCTTAAGATATATCCCATTAACTAGGATATGTAGCTCTTCACCATCTAACTTGGAGAGTTGGAAAGCATTGTGTTGCTTACATTGGGTGATGACATATGGGCCACTCCATAGTGCATCAAACTTTGTGTGCCTTCCAGGCTTGGCTCGATCCTCATCCCACTTTAAGACAATGTCACCTTCTGATAAGCTCTTTGATGTAGATCTTTTGTAAAAATGCTTCTTTGTTTGTTGTTGGTGGCTGGTCATGGAATCCATGGCTTGGTCTCTCACTTCTTGAAGTTTTATTAGCTCACAAAACCTGACTTTGAGGCTATCACTCTCCACGAATTGCAGTTGATGGGCAAGATCCAAAGCTGACAACTCAAGTGAGATAGGAAGTCTATATTTCCTTCCATACACAAGTGTGTATGGTGAAATCCCAATCACCATATTTGGAGTGATCATATTTACCCAAAGAGTTGTCTTCAACTTGACATGACAAGTCCTTTAATTTTTCTGCATTGTCCTTTTTATGATCCTAATCAAATTATTATTTGTGGACTCAACCAGCCCATTCCCTTGTGGATAGTAGTTGGAAGAAGTGTTGAGATATATGCTATACTTTAATGCCCATTCACTTGTCTTTGTTCCCAAGAAATCCAATGCATTGTCTGAAATGATTGTGGCTAGGACCCCAAATATTGTCCCTATGCCTTCATATGAGTCTAGGACTATACTCTCATTGGCCTCTTTCAAAGCTACGGCCTCTACCCACCTTCTGAAATAATCCATGGCAATCAAAACCCACTTGTGGCCAACACTATAAGGAGGATTGATAAACCCTATGAACTCTAACCCCCATTTCATGAATGGTTGTTCCACCTAAATAGGATGAAGAGGTATGGTAGCCAGTCATTGCTACCCATCAAAGAAGGCACATTTTTGAAATTTCCTCACCCAAGCATGAGTGTCTTTAAAAAAATTGGACCAAAAGTAACCAGCCCTCATAATCCTTGTAGTTGTGGCCTTATGAGCAAAGTGGCCACCAGCTAGTCCATCATTGAACTCAGATAGTACCTTGTCAACTTGGTTTGAATCAATACATCTCAAAATCACCCCTAAAAATTCTTTCCTAAATATCACTCCATCAACTACGATATAAAGAAGAGATTGGATTCTAAATTACCTCCTATTGGTCCTATCAAGACCTTGTGGAAACTCACCAGTTCAAAGGAAATGAACCATGTCTTGTGCCTAGCTCTTTATGATTGTAGGTATAGCTGTTGTAGGTTCATCATGGAGTACCAAAACATCCTCCTTATACTCATTTGAGTCTATAAAGAGGTGTTTACATAGCCCTCTTCATCTTACCATCTTGGTGGTCTTGATCTCTATGTCATACTCCATTACTTTGGTGATCTAACCTGCCCTTTTCTCATTCAAGTCTCAATTTAGAAAGAAGTCTTTTACACTAGGATATATCACCATGATGTGAATCTTGTTATTAGACAACATATGCTTAAACTTATTCAGACTTCGTATGACTGCAATAACTTGCTTCTCAACATACGTGTATTTAGCCTCATAGCCTTCCTAAACCTTGGCTGAAAAAAGCAAGAGGTTGTTCTAAATTCTCATCATTTGCTTGAGTGAGCATAGTAGAGATTACCTCTTCATTCCCAAAGGTGTATAGATTGAAGTCCTTAGAGAAGTTTGGACTAGCCAAGGTAGGGTCTTTGGCGATATCTTACTTGATGCCTTCAAAGATTTCCCTTCTTCTTATTGTCTATGTGAACGTCTTGTCCTTCCTTAGCATGGAAGTTAGTGGCTTGACCAGCTTAGCAAAGTTAGGAATGAATCTCCTAATAAAATTTATTTTACCAAATGAACTTTGTAGGCCCTTCTTGTGCTTAGGCAAGGACAATGCTAAGATGGCATGCACTTTCTCTAGATCAATGGATAGGCCTTCCTTTGAAATGACATGGCCCAAGAGCTTGCCTTCATGGACGGAAAACATGAATTTCTTTGGGTTGTGAGAGATGTCAAACTCTCTACACTTTTCAAATATTTTCCTCAGGTACTTCAAATGTTCACTTGCCTCCTTAGAGAAAACTATCACATCATCAAAATAAGCCAGCATAATGTCATTGATCAACCTTTAGAAAGCCATATCCATATCATGTTGGAAGGTAGCTCCAGCATTTGATAACTTGAATGGCATCTTCATATAGGCGTATGTTCCCCACTTGGTGTTGAAGGCTTTCTTGTATTGGTCACATTCCTATACTAGGATTTGATTGTACCCAGAGTAGCCATCTAGGAGAGAGAATCTTTCACTGCCTATCACCATTTGAAGAATTTGTTCCATACTTGGAAGGGGATAGTGATCTCTTAGTGAGACTCTATTCATGTCTCTGAAATCCACACATAATCTGACCTCTCCATTCTTCTTCCTAACAGGGACCAAATTGGCCAACCAAGAAGAGTGTTTGATAGGGAAAATGATCCTAGACTTGATCAATTTGGTGAGTTCCTTCCTCATGAGAGGCTCGATCTTTAGATTGATTGGCCTTTGATTTTGCTTGATGGGTTTGGAACCTTCCTATAGCTCAATGGTGTGTTGGGCCAAGCTTGGATCAAAGCCCTTCAAATTTCCATACTTCCAAGCAAAGACATCAGCAAACTCTTGACATAACATAATGAAAGCATGTTTTTTCCTCATTGGTACACACCTTCCCAAATGCAAGCAGCTTATCCTTATAAATCTCTACCCTTTCATAATTTTCCTTCTTTGTTGACATGCTTGCTTTGTCCCTCTTGAGTTGGTCATCTTCATTGAAAATGCTCTCAAGAGTTACTAAACCTTTGGGAAGCCTATTGGTCTTTAGTTGAACAATCTACCCATCATATTGTTGTTATAGTTTGCAATGATATTTAAAAGTGAACTCAGCTTCTTCTTGAAAGAAAAGTGTTATTTTTTGGTTGATTTGAAACACATGCCAATTGGTGACATTATCTGGTATGGAGGGCCTCACAATCACCTTTAAGTGATGTTGATTCTTGCTTTGTCTCACCCCCTTTGAGATATCAAACTGAGCACCAACTACTGCTAGTCTATCTGGATGTTTGTTCTCCTCTCTTAAAATGGAAGTGATGTTGAAAGCAGTGAAGTTCTCCACAAGGTCCCACACTCTGTGCTTATAAGACTTGAGTAGGGAGTTCTTGGTCAAGCTTTGACCTCTCACTTGGTTCACAATCAATTCACTGTCTCCAAACACCTGCAATTCTTTAATTCCTTTCTTCCTTACCCATTCTAGGCCATGAACAAGGGACTCATACTCTACTACATTGCAAGTGTAGGAGAATTGAAACCTAAAAGTTGAGAAGTATTTATCCTTTGAAGGTGAAACCAGCATTGACCCACCACCATCTCCCAACTTGCTTCTAGATCCATCAAAGAATAGTTTCCATAAACCACAGTCTTCTTGATCTATCTTCATCAATTTTAGCATGAAAGCATATTTATCATGCATGCAATAGACTCCAAGGCCAGATTCTTCAATGAAATCTTAAGAATCATGCTCAAAGTTTCCATTTCCTCATTCATCTAGGAGCAGGTCAGCAACTCCTACAAGGGAAGATGATGGATATTGGTCCATGTGGAGTTCTTCTTCATCAATGATTGCATAGTTCACATTCAGCACTTTGGGAGAGTATGGATCTAGGTGATCCTTGTGGATGGGCTCTAACTCAATCTTTACTTTAGTTTCATACTTTATCCTGAAAACCATGTAAGACCAATTGGCTACCAAGTATCCACCTATCTTAGATGTGAAATCCCTTGACAAGAAAAGAGCAAAGTAAGGAGGAACATCTACCACTACCACATCATGGGGAATTGAGAAGGTTGGATAGGCATAGAGAGTCAGATTCAAGCCTCTTGCCACTCATAAGGTCTTAGTTGGTGATCCATCCAACTGTAGAACTCCTTTGGTCATTTGCTCATACTTGAGGCCTAGTTTATCAGCTATGCATTTGGGCATAACTGAGGTGCTTGTTCCACTATCACTGATGCAATTTTGGACCAAAAAATCACCAATAATCAGGGACAAATATAAATAAGGGACCTTCTCATCTTTATTTACTTGACCTCCCATGGGAGGAGCCCCATTTACTAGCAACACATTATCATTTCTTGTTGGGATAGCTTGCTCACCTAGCCCATGCAATTCCTTTTGGAGTATATCCTTTTGTCCTGGCAGTGCTAAAGAATCCCACAATGAGATGTTCATGTGTAGCTTCTTCATTTGGTCCACTATATTGATTGAAGGATTGCCTCCTTTAGAGTTCTCCTTGGGAACATTTGTAACCTGTGGTGCAGCCTTAGGAGCTAAAGTTGCAACTGGTGGCCTATAATTGGGAAACTTTTGATTTACTTGTCGTGAAGGAGATGTTGTAGGTGCTTGAGTGGCTGCTTGAGTGGTTTCTTGAGCTTCATCAATGATTATCCTTTTGGACTTGGTATTGGCTGCAACACCAATGTTTTGATTACTTGTACCCCCACATAGTTGACTATGTAGAACTCTCCTTCCAAGTGATTCATAAGAGTGAAATCAAATTGAGCCTACCTGCCATCCATCCCAAGTTGTGTTGATATCTTAAAATTTGAGAATTGGGTTGCCCGATCACCTTGTGTGGTCATGCTTTGATTTGGTTGCTCACTGGCATAAGCAACCTATTCTTGGCCATGTTCCAAGGGTGGATAATTGGGATACTCCTACACCAAATTATTTTGAGTGGGGACAAGAGCCTTGGAAGATGAATGGGTATTTAGATTATAGCTTTGATAAGGCTTGACATGTGTAATTTGACCTTGCCCTTGATTATAATTCTAAAAGGAAGGCCTATTTTCTTGCCCAAACTATTGGTAGCCTTGATTTGGCCTATAACTCTCAGCTTGTTGTCTCTTGATGAAAACTAACTCATTGGTAACAATCTACAGTAGGCTCTTAACTTCATGGAGATCATTTATAGGGGTAGTGGTTGGCTTCTTTTGATTAAGCAGAGGAGCTAGAGTGGGCACAGTAGGGTGGACTGAGGGATATAAATCAGGAAAGAGTGGCATATGAGGTCTAGGAGATATCTTTCTTGCTTGAACAAGGCAATTTTTAAAAGCTATGGCTATCTCATAAGCAGCAGGCAGAATATTCCCACCCATGGACTATATGATGATAGCAATGTCACTATTTAGGGCCTTTAAGTAGTAAAGGAAATCATAGCTTAGGGTTGGCCTCACAAGAATTAAGATTCTATCCCAAGTCTTTTAGAACCTAGTGTTAAAATCTTGCATAAACTCATGTGGGTCTCTCTTCATGGTGGTTAATTGCTCAACCAGAGATAAATGGTCACTTTTTTCCCCAAATCTATTAGTCAAGAGGGTCCCTAACTCATTCCATGAGGCAACTGAGTTCACAAGCAAGGTCCCATACCAATCCAAAACTTTTCCTTTGAAGGACAAGGCTAGTAATCTAATGGCTACATTTTCCTCAATGATATTATGGATGTTGCAGAGGTTGGCTATGTTTATGATATGCTCGACAGTAGTGATTGGGCCCTCTCCACTAAAGGGAGGAACACTTTTGAGAGCTATCCCTAGAATTTGGTCATACTAATGAAGGTTTAAGGGACTCCGACCATTGAAGACCACAAAAGGGAAAGCCATGGCTGTGAAAGGATTCAACCATGGTCTCCTTGAGTAGGTATGTTTTATGTCTGGCTTAGGAAAGTGGCTTGCAACATAAGGGTGAGTGTTTGCAAACCTCAACCTTTTTGTTGAGTTTAAAGGCAACTCAATAAATTCAAAAGGAACACCCCTAGAAGAAGATCTCATAGTGACCTTTGGCATGGGATGTCAGGTTGATCATTAACCAGAGACTGAATTCCTAAATGGAGTCTCTAAGTGTTGAATATAGCTCCTTCCTTTGTGTTTTTTAACAATATCAAGACCAGGCACCAATCTTGAAACTTGAAAGACACAAAAAATTTGTCCATCGGGCATACCAAAAATTGTTGACATAGTGAATTACACCCCTGAAGGGAGGCTCAACTCTCTTCCTTCATGCGACATAATGGAGACACCCCTCTTGTTGTGGGTTGCAAACATAAGGGTTGAATCCCTAGATTAGGGGCTAGATCCCCTTGATGCACCTTAAGGCCCTATATTTCCTACTACTAACAATGGGGGGGATGAAAAGGGAGAGAAATACTAAAATCAAAACCTAAACTATTGTGTTGATGCACCAAAATGGTTGGTCTACTCAGATTTGACATACACTTTACACCAAAGAGAATCAAGCATACACTTCATTCAAATGAGAACTTTTCCTTCATCGGTGTTTCAATAGGGGTTCCTATGGAGATACAAGAAGGAAGAACTACCAGAAGTGTTCTAAGACACACTATGGAAATATGGTTCACATGTGCCTATCCTCTGAGCTGGACACTTCTTGTTGACCTACAAAAAAAGAACTCATAATACACTAGATATGTTGGCATAAACTTATGAAAGCATGAAAAGGGAATGACGTGACATAAGATAAAACCATAGACATATACAAAATTGCAAGCTCAAATGGAGGTAAAATGCGTCTTTTGATTCAAGGTAAATTCTTTCAGGGCTTTGCCATACAATGCTGAAGAATACATTCTCAAATGAGAAGTTACAAATATATAGATAACTTGGAAAATAGATAGCTAAAAAATCAAGGGATGGAGACCCATGCTGAGTTAAACAGTCTTGTAGAGACCAAAATCCCATGCTGATGTCATATTCTTTCAATTGTGTATGGGAGATCCATGTTGTAGATGTCCAATTCATTGTGCCTATTGTCTTGGGCTTGCAAAAGCATGGGATACACCTTCTGGTAACTAACAAAGCCATCTCCAAGTCATGTTGACTGGACCATGCTCTCTTCAATGCTAGGCACAACTGGTTGTGCATTAATGGTGAAGCATGAAAACATGGGTTGCTCTCCTCTATAGTTCAAAAACTAATCTATTTTATTGGTTTATGGTAGATATATCTTACCAAATGTATTAATTCTCCTTGTTGAGTCATCTATGCCACTTGTCTTGGTTTGAGTGGTATTTGATTTTGTCCTTTGTCTTTGTCAACAGCTGGAACTATTCCTTATTTTGTCTTCTTCCTTTGGCTTCTCTTTTGCCTTTAACCATTCGAGCTCATTTAGTTTGGGCTTGGCTTTTCTTTTCTCCCAAATTCCTTTTTTTGCTTGCTCGTTCATTTATTCTTCAGGATTTTGGGCTTTTGTTTCTAAATTCCTTCAAACAAAAAGTCTGAAGGAATTCCTTCAGACATTTTGTCTAAAGGAATTCATTGTTGATCTCCCTCTTGTTTTGACCCTTTTTTTCCCAAGCTTTCCTTTGGATAAAATTTTTGAAATAATTATTTCTTTTGTCTTTGGCTTTTTTCGAAGGGCAAGTGCCCTTCGGGCCTTTGTCTTCATCCCTTGATTTCTTAAAGTGCCCTCCCCAAGGGTCATTTGAGCTCAGAAGTACCCTTCAAAAAAAGGAAATGGTCCACCTTCTTGACCAAGTACCCTCTGCAAGGACACTTACCCTTCAAACTTTTTATCTTCGTCAAATTTCTTTGAATAAAATGTCTGAAGGAATTCCTTCAAACATTTTTTTTGAAGGAATTTGACCCTGGCTTGCCTTCCTTGGTTTTCCTTCGGACAAAATGTCCAAAGAAATTCTCCATCTGCTTGTCACTTTTCCCGAAGGGCAAGTTCCCTTCAAGCTTCTTGTCTTTGCCCCTTTGCTTCAACCGACTACCCTCTACAAGGGCATTTCGAGCCAAAAGTGCCCTTCAAAATTTTGTATTAGTCCTAACATCGGGGAAAAGCCCTCCATAAGGTCCATTCTTCCTTCAAACATACCCTTCAAAAATTTTGTAAAGGTTCATTTCATCTTTGAAGTTCCTCCCGCAAGGGCACATACCCTTCAAGGAAATTACAAATGACCCTACAGAATGCCCAGTGCCTTTCATGGAAAAACACTTGCCTTAAGAAGCATTTAAGACCAATTCGGGCTCGTTCGAAGGACTTGTTCAAAAATCCTTGAAGTAAAGACATCTCAAAACCCGATTGCTTCTTCCTTACCCTTTCAGGTTTGTGAAAGACCCCAACTCATGAAAATTAGAAAGTAAAGTACTTTTCAAAACCTGACCTGCACTAGAACATGGCTATAGACCCTTTTGGGTTTGTCAAGTGCTCCTGCTTATTACTTGTAAAGATTACAAGTAATGTTGTTCTAAGAACCTGATTTGTTCTGTGAGTGTTGGAAAAGACCAATGCTCGATGAGACAACACCTGCAGCTGCACAAAAGCAATATTTACCTTGATTTTTAAAGGGTTAAGACCTGGTTTCAGGGCAAAAGGTCATGAAGAATGAGGTTTCAAGGGAAAAAAGAGGGGGGTGCCCATTTTGGCATGCAGGATTCCCAAAATGGTCAACACTATCCATTGACCCTGAGAAGATAACTGTCATCTTAGCCTTGTCTTTGCCTCAACACAGGAAAGGAATTCAAAGCTTCATTGAGAAGATAAATTTTGTGAGAAGATTCATACTTTATTTTGCACATTTGGTCAAGCCTATAATAGAAATGTTGAAGAATAATCAAGTCTTGTCTTGGTCAAAAGAAGGCAAGGTAGGTTTTGAGGCTATCAATTTAGCCATTACACAAGCACCAACTCTCTTGAATCCAAATTTTTCAAGAGATTTCTACATATATGCCTTTGCTAATGTGGATAACATATCATCTATGCTCATTGTTGTCCCCCAAAAATATCACTCATTTTTGGGACAACATTTGAACTATTTTGGTCCTACATACCAAAATTGTTTCTTCCCTTTTCAAAATTTGTCCTGGGCATTCAAATTCCTCATTTTTCAAGCTTCTCATAAATCTACGGACTCTGCAGGCTTAAATCTATAGACTCTGCAGGCTTAATTCTATGGACTTTGCAAGCTTGAATCTACGAACTCAGCAGGAAGAGAAAATCTACAGACTCTACAGGCCAAGTTCAAAGGACTTCATAGGTTGATTTATACTGACTTGGTTTCTACAGACTCTGCAGGCAGGTTCATTTCTACAGGTTCAAAGGCTTCTGCAGGTGGGTTCAACCAAAAGAATCAGTTTCTAACACTTGGTCATTTTCAGGGTTGGTTCAATGCCTTGGTTCAATTAAAAATCTCCATTGGCAAGCATCTAAGCAAAGAAGGCTTGAACCGTTGAACCATTGAACCACTTTGGTTCAAAGGTTCAACGAGTTCAAAGTTTAACCAATCAGTTCAATGCTTTGTTTCACTCGGGTGGTTCATCCACTTTGTTTCAATGCTTTGGTTCATCCTTTGGTTTAATAAAATGGTTCATCAGATGGTTCAAGGCTTCGTTTGAACCATTGAACCAAAAATTGGTTCAAACAAATGGTTCAAAGGCAGGTTTAATCAAGCGGTTCGATGCTCAGTTCATCCGCTTGGTTCAAAGGAGCAGTTCAAATGCAAAATTTCAAAGAGCCTTCGGAAGGACAAAGTGCCCTTATAGAGGGCACTTGGATGACAAAAGTAGCCTTCGAAAGGGTCATTTTTGAAGAAGGCCACAAGGTAAATTCTTTCGGAAATTTTTTTTAAGGCAGACAGTCATAATTCTTTCGGACTTTTGTCTGAAGAAATTCCTTCGGACAAAAAGTCTGAAATAATTCATAGAAGTCATGGGAGGAAATCCTGAAGGAATTCACAGATATTTCAAACAGAATAATTCTGTAGACTTTTTTTCTGTGAGAAATTTCTGTGGACTTTTCGTCCACAGGAAAATACTTACAAAGAAAGCCCAGGGAAAATACCTACAGAGAAAGCTTGAGAGACAGTCCGCTAAGGAAAAGGCCACAAGAGACTTCTAAGGTGAAGGCCACTGAAGGACCCCGAAGGGTAGGTGCCCTTGCAGGGGACTCTTGACTGCCAAATTGAAGGACATTTCCTCAAAGTCGAAGGGTCACCTTCCCTTCGAGAAGATATAAAATGAGAAATCCGAAGGAAGAATCTAGCGACCCACCAAAATAAAGAAGCCCAAAGGCCATCTGAAGACCGCTCGAAGGGCAAATACCTTTGCGGGGGGATCTTCTCAACCCAAGGCAAATCATTTCTTAAGGCCCAAAAGGGCAGGTTCTTTTCGAGAAAGTGCCAAACAGAAAAGCCAAAGAAAGACCAAGGGGTGACGCACTTGAAGACGTCAAATTCAAGACAACGAACTAGCCGTTGAAAACATAGTGATGGGCACGCGAACGTCAATTTTAAAGCTCATAAAATAGTCGTTGATCCTTTGAATCTATAGACCCAAATGCATTCATAGGATTTAAGGCCAAGACTAGCAGAAAGTGAGGAAGGAACAAAACAGCAAATTGAATCTAGGACCCGATTCAATTAACCAGAAAAGGAGGAACGATGAAGGTAGGATCAAATCGCCAAGTGGACATTGAAAGTTACAAACTTTCAATAGTGTGACTTGTTTCTCTACATTGATAAAATCAAATGGGTAAACACCCCTGAGTTTTAACCTGTCTTCTTAATAAATTTCAATGCAACATGATGTGTTACTGTTCCCAAGTCCTTCTTGAAGAAACTATATAAGGGACTCTCGTCTATTGTAAATTCATCTCTTTTGGACAATCAGAATGAAACTCTGCCCAAATTGAAAGGCATTACTGAGACTTTGAGCTCAGTTTGTTGATCATATTTTGTTATTGGAATAAGAAAGCAAGTGATTTTTTAGACTTTGTGTTGTGATATCTTTGTTGTTGAGGAAACTGTTCTTATGTCTTTTTCCTTAATATATCTTATGTTCCTTTAATTTAACAAGCAGAATTAGTGACAGCAGTCAGGAAGGTGTCCTGAAGAGTCAACTGTGGGGAGACTTTGTGCCCCCATAATTGCCTTTAGTGTGTTTTCTTTTCATTTCTATGTAAATGACTTTGGGATGACTTTGTGCCTTCATTGTCCTTCATATCTTACTGTTGAGCAATTCAGGTGGAGACTTTCTGCTGCATCTCGATTTGATGGTTACTACGTCCTTGGTTACACTTTGCATTTACTACCAGGAGTATTCTTGTGGTTTGCTGAATAGTACTTCTGAAAGAAGAGGAGTGTTGTCTATCATTTCCCTTGAGTTTTTCCAGTGATTTGCACACATCATCTCTGAAAAAAGAGAGATGGATGGTTTGTCCTACCCTTGAGTATTATTTTTTGTTTATATATATATATATATATATATATATATATATATATATATATATATATATATATATATATATATACCTATAGGGAACCTCCCCTTGATGAGAGGAGAGATCAGTCCCCTTCTGATGTGGTAAACCTACACATTTGGATGACTAATCTTCCTACTTTGGCTGATCAGACCTATTTTGTTTATCAGTACGCTGATCAACAAAATATTCAACCAACAGTTTTTGGTGACTCCACTGGGGATATACATAATTCTGTGCAATTTGGAACCTTAAGTTTCAGATTAAAACATCACCTGTGTCTTACCCATTATCATTATAACCCTTATCCATTACAATTTTTGGTGACTCCACTGGGGATATAATAAAATCCATTATCCATTTATAATCTATCCATTCACCTCCACACTAATTGGGAAAGAACGCATAGTTTAAAGCCTCAAGATTTAACTGAAGCAAAGTCAATTATTTTCCATTTTTGTTTCACAATATGGCAGATTCAAGGTATACACGAAGCCAAAGGGCTAAAGGTATCATTGACCCTATTTTCAAGTTGGTATAGCAAAGTGATTTTGATATGTTTCCTTCACCATCTCGTCTCCAACGAACCAAGAGATTTCCTCATACTAAAGTCAGATCTCCATTGCCAGACGAAGTATGTACTTCTGCTATTGATAAAGCTTTGCCAATAATTACCCCTCTGAGATTTGTTATTCCTCCTTTTCATAATCCTACAATGGCAGTTCAAGGCCCCTGGGGTAATGCTTTTGCTCCTCTCAATCTTATTCCACCTCTACATGAGCTTCCACGCAGTTCAAAGAAGAATTTCCCCAAATTCTATGGTGATGAAAAAGTTCATCCTGATGAACACATTGCAGCCTTCAGCATAGCTTGTGGAGTAATCAGAGTAGAATTTGAAGATGTAGCAGTCAGGCTTTTTGTAGAAACACTACAAGGCACTGTTGCAGATTGGTTTTATCATCTACAGGCTCGGTCAGTGACTGATTGGAATACTCTCAAAGATAAGTTTGAATCCAGATTCAAACTTGTAGAAGATGCACATGCACTTCTAGCTCAAGTTACACAAATGAAGAAAGAGCTTTATGAGCCTATGAGGGACTTCATAGCCAAATTTGACAAACTGATAAACAAAATTCTTGTAATTGATCGACCTACAGCTAAAAATATCAAATGCTTTTTCATTAATTCTCAGTTACCTGAAGTAAGTTTTCTTTTGAGACGTGATGATCAAATAGATCTTACTGCAGCTCAACATTTGGCCACTGAGGTAGAAGGTGATCTCATCTTAGCAAGGAAGATAAGAAGAGATCTAAATATAAATAGAGCTTCATCATCTTCTGAATATTCATCTACAAGAACCAAATATCCAATGGTGCAAAAATTGGCAAATGAGTTGCTTGCTCTCAAAAATCAAATGGCTCAAGGAATGTCTTCTGCTCCTTCATACAGAAGGACATTTCCAAATCAGTCATATTAGGGCAATGCTGCCAGGAATCAAGGGCAACAAAATCACCTTCCTCTCCCACAAGGGAAACTTGCCCTGGAAGCTCCTCCAACCAATTCAGCAATGGGATATCTTGAAGCAGAATCAAAGTTCTCTTTCCAACCTGAATTGAATCAAGAAAATGACACTGATCTCTTTGAAGACAATCAAGAAGAATCAGCTAGTGACTCCCACATTGGTTTCCTGAACTACTAGGATGAACTTAAAATCAAAGGAGAAGCTTTTGATGGATCATATGCAGTGTTTACCAGATCCAAGAACCAATCAATCTAGCAAGCTGATAAAGGGAAGACAGAAGAGCAACCGCAACCAACAGTCACGATTGCTAAGCATGGAACCATTCTGCCTTTTTAGTCAAAGGATCTAGTAATCACCCAAAAGGCAAATACATTAATTTTGCCTTCCCCTTCTACTTCAAATTCACAAACCAGCCCACCTCCCATCCCTCCTAAAACTCAAAAATTTGAAGTACCTTTCTCTGTACCTAGCTCAATTCAACCATTTGACATAATCGATCATGTCAAAAAGACAAAAATATAAATGTCTAAGTTTGAATATTTGCAGTCTAATCTTGATCAATTGAATAAGCTGGTCCAATATGTTAAGAACCAAACTGTCCCTACAGGACAAAAAGCTAAAAAGGTAACTCTTGATTCTCCAAAGAACACGTCTATTCTAAATAATCTTGTCATTACTCCTCCAGCTGCTCCTAAAAAAATAAAACCTTTCTATGTTTCCATGTTAATTAATGGCCATAAGTTGAGTAACTGTATTATAGACTCAGGCGCATCTGATAATGGCATGCCTACTAAAGTAGCTGAGTCTCTTGGTCTCACACTGACCAAGACATTTGAGAGATGTTTCTTCATGGAGAACAAGCAAGTACCATTATTGGGGCAAATCAAAGATCCCCAATTTGCATTTGCAGCCTTTCCAAACAAGAGAATCAAGATGACTGTCTTGGTGGCTGACGTCCTAGCATCCTATGGCATTTTACTTGGATGAAATTTTTGCAAGGACGTGGGAGGAGAACTAAGTATGGATCTATTTGAGGCAAGGATCCCTGTCCAAGGCATAATGAAGAGGTTGCTCCCTGAAAAGGAAGCAAAATATGTGGTCACCCAGACATCAACCCCTGAAGCTCAAATTATTTTTGAATCCGTAGGTATGGGTAACTATTTTCTATCTACAGATGAAGTACATGAAACATCTGTTATAATTCCTAAAAATATCAACTCAAAAATTAGTTCAACTAGAACAGTAGAAGAACTAGTAGGCTGTAATACAGATGAAGGATCCTCCATCTCTGATGAAGGAAAGTTTAAAGAAAAATCAGTATCATATGAGATATGGACTTTGGAATTTGATGGTAGTTGTTCCTCTACTGGTTCAGGATCTGGGATTGTGTTGATATCTCCTCAAGGAGATATGTCTCCTTCATGCAATTTGCAAGTCAGCAACACCAACAACACAGCTGGATGTGAATCTCTATTGCTCGGATTGAAGATTATTCAAGATGAAGAAATTAAACTCCTTCACATCAAAAGAGATGTTACGCTGATAATTTGTCAGGAGTTTGATATGGACAATCCAATCATATGCTAGACTAAACTAGAAGAACAACCAATTATGGTAATGGACCATGCTGCTCCAAATCAAAATCAGGGAAAGGAATCCTTCACCAAGAGAGCAAGGAGTTATGGTTTCCAGTTTGAAGACCACATCCTACCATGGGACAAGAAGAAGAAAAAGCCAAGGGGAAGACGTAGAAAATTGGTTTCCTGGTGGAGAACTCCATTCACCCGTCACCGTTTCTAGGGGCAAAATGTCTTCTTGCTGGTTTATCATAATGAGCACCATTTTCACTATTTCCCAAGAAGCAGCATCTGAAATACTTCAATTCTTGAAGTATCAGATAATTCCATCTGTACATATGTATATTTGTATAGTTTTTAATTCTATTTTGCTTTGTTTGTTTCCTTTTTGATGCCTTTTATTTCTGGGTAGCATGACTCCATAGCCCAATGGTACACATGAAGACACTGGAGATTCTAGATTCTACTCCCTTCAATTCTTTTTACAATTGATGGAAGTTCCCCAACTGGAGCCATCTATTGTCCCCCAAAAATATCACTCATTTTTGGGACAACATTTGAACTATTTTGGTCCTACAGACCAAAATTATCTCTTCCCTTTTCAAAATTTGTCCTGGGCATTCAAATTCCTCATTTTTCAAGCTTCTTAGAAATCTACGGACTCTACAGGCTTAAATCTACGGACTCTACAGGCTTAAATCTACGGACTCTACAGGCTTGAATCTACGGACTCAACAAGAAGAGAAAATCTATGAACTCTATAGGCCAAGTTCAAAGGACTTCACAGGTTGATTTCTACAGACTTGGTTTCTACGGACTCTGCAAGCAGGTTCATTTCTACAGGTTCAAAGGCTTCTGCAGGCAGGTTCAACCAAAAGAATAAGTTTCTAACACTTGGTCATTTTGGGGGTTGATTCAGTGCCTTGGTTCAATCAAAAATCTCCATCGGCAAGCATCTAAGCAAAGAAGGCTTGAACCATTAAACCATTGAACCACTTTGGTTCAAAGGTTTAACGAGTTCAAAGTTCAACCAATCGATTCAACGCTTTGTTTCACTCAGGTGGTTCATCCGCTTTGTTTCAACACTTTGGTTCATCCTTTGGTTCAATCAAATGGTTCGTCAGATGGTTCAAGGCTTTGTTTGAACCGTTGAACCAAAACTTAGTTCAACGGTTGGTTCAAACAAATGGCTCAAAGGCAGGTTCAATCAAGTGGTTCAATGCTCAGTTCATCTGCTTGGTTCAAAGGAGTGGTTCAAATGCAAAAGTTCAAAGAGCCTCCTGAAGGACAAAGTGCCCTTACGGAGGGCACTTGGACGATAAAAGTACCCTTTGGAAGGGTCATTTTCGAAGAAGGCCACAAAGGTAAATTCTTTCAAAAAAATTGTTTAAGGCAAACAGTCATAATTCTTTCGAACTTTTATCCGAAGGAATTCCTTCGGACAAAAAGTTTGAAAGAATTCAGAGAAGTCGCAAGAGGAAATCTCGAAGGAATTTGCAGATATTTCAAATGAAATAATTTTGCAGACTTTTTGTCCACAGGAAAATACCCACAGAGAAAGCCCGAGAGACAGTCCGCTAAGGAAAAGGCTGCGAGAGACTTCTAAGGCGAAGGCCGCTGAAGGACCTCGAAGGGCAGGTTCCCTTGCAAGGAACTCTCAATTTCCAAATTGAAGGACATTTCCCCAAAGCCGAAGGGTCACCTTCCCTTTGGGAAGATATAAAATGAGAAATCCGAAGGAAGAATCTAGCAACCCACCAGAATAAAGAAGCCCGAAGGCCATCTGAAGACCGCTCAAAGGGCAGATACCTTTGCAGGGGGCTCTTCTCGACCCAAGGCAGATCATTTCTTAAGGCTCGAAAGGGTAGGTTATTTCTGGGAAAGTGCCAAACAAAAAATACAAAGAAAGACCAAGGCGTGACGTGCCCGAAGACATCAAATTCAAGATAGCGAATTAGCCATTGAAAACATAGTGACAGGCGCGAGAACGTCAATTTTAAAGCTCATAAAATATCCATTTATCCTTTGAATCTATAGACCCGAATTCATTCATAGGCTTTAAGGCCAAGACCAATAGAAAGCGAGGAAGGAACAAAATAGCAAATTGAATCTAGGACCCGATTCAATTAACCAGAAAAGGAGGAACGATGAAGGTAGGATCAGATCGCCAAGTGGACATTGAAAGTTTCAAACTTTCAATAGAGTGACTTGTTTCTCTGCATTGATAAAATCAAATGGGTAAACGCCCCTGAGTTCCAGCCTGTCTTATTAACATATTTCAATGCAACATGATGTGTTACTATTCCTGAGTCCTTCTTGAAGAGGCTATATAAGGGACTCTCTTCTATTGTAAATTCATCTCTTTTGGACAATCAGAATGAAACTCTACCCAAATTGAAAGGCATTACTGAGACTTTGAGCTTAGTTTGTTGATCATATTTTGTTATTGGAATAAGAAAGCAAGTGATTTTTCAGACTTTGTGTTGTGATATCTTTGTTGTTGAGGAAACTGTTCTTATGTCTTTTTCCTTAATATATCTTCTGTTCCTTTAATTCAACAAGCAGAATTAGTGATAGCAGTTAGGAAGGTGTCCTGAAGAGTCAACTGTGGAGAGACTTTGTGCCCCCATAATTGCCTTTAGTGTGTTCTCTTTTCATTTATGTGTAAAGGACTTTGGGACGACTTTGTGCCCTCATTGTCCTTCGTATCTTACTCTTGAGCAATTCAGGTGGAGACTTCGTGTTGCATCTCGATTTTCTGGTTACTACGTCCTTGGTTACACTTTGCATTTACTACCAGGAGTATTCTTGTGGTTTGTTAAATAGTACTTCTGAAAGAAGAGGAGTGTTGTCTGTCATTTCCCTTGAGTTTATCCTATGATTTTCACACATCATCTCTAAAAAAAGAGAGATGGATGGTTTGTCCTACCCTTGAGTATTATTTTCTGTTTATATATATATATAGGGAACCTCCCCTTGATGAGAAGAGAGATCAGTCCCCTTCTGATGTGGTAAACCTACACATTTAGATGACTAATCTTCCTACTTTGGCTGATCAGACCTATTTTGTTTATCAATATGTTGATCGACAAAATATTCAACCAACACTCATGCAATAGAATTAGGAAGGTCTTGAGCAATCAATAGCTTTCTTCAATCACAGACTTGAAGGCTATGAAGAGAGGTATACTTTTATTGAAAAATAGTGCTATATGTTGTGATATCATTGAAAAAATTCAAGCCTATGGTGTCAAAAAATAATATTCATCTCATGGTCTCCCATACAAGTGTGAGAGATTTCCTCTTGAGTAGAGATCTAAATGAGAAGAGGGCTAGTTGGATCACTAGAGTCATGGAGTATGACGTTGAGATCAAGGTTACTAAGTTAGTGAGAGGTAAAGGTTTGTGTGAGCATTTGGTTGCTAACCTACAGGAAGAAAAAGAGGATGCTCTAGTGATGTCAGATGGCTTACAAGCAGTTGCACCTCTACCCTCCATCGATTGGATACAATAGATTCTTAATGATAGGTGAATGTCCTCAAGGTATGGATATGACTAAAATAAGATACTTCATACTTTATTCCATGCATTATGTCTTAGTTGATAGGGTACTATTCATAAAACACCTCAATGGAGTGTTGCTCAAGTGCATAGATGTTGATAAGGTAAATAGGCTCTTGGAGCAGTTCTATGATGGACCTACAGGAGGTCACTTTGCTCCAAGGACAACAGCATCAAAAATCATGAGGGTTGGTTACTATTGTCCCAATATTTTCAAAGATGTCTAAACATGGGTTAGGAAGTGCCAAAAGTGTGCTCTTTTCAGTGGTAAACAAAGACTAGCAGCCCTTCCTCTTAAACCCATTCAGGTAGAGCAGCCATTCATGCAGTAGGGTCTTGACTTCATAGGTATGATAAATCCACTTTATATTGGAGGTCACAAGTGGGTACTCACTACCACTAACTACTTCACCAAGTGGGTGGAGGCTATTGCTCTAAAAGAGGCTAACAAGATAGCAGTATTGAATTTCTATGATAGGATTGTGACAAGGTTTGGGGTACCAACTACTATCTTCTCATATAATGCCTTGGCATTTTTTGGCATGAAAACAAGTGAATGGGCTCTTCAGTTAGGTATCTACCTTAGCACATCACCCAACTACTACCCCTAGGGCAATAGGCTTGTTGAATCAACAAACAAGAACTTGATTAGGATAATCAAGAGGACCATGGAGGAGAACCGAAGAGTATGGCATACCAAGCTAAGAATAGCCTTGTGGAATGATAGGGTGACTTCCAAGAGTGTCATTGGAAACTCACCATTTGTCCTTGTGTATGGAAGAGAGGCCAAGCTTCCCATCTCTCTTGAACTACCATCTTTGGAGATAGCTCATCAACTTGAGTTGATGAAAAGTGAACCTGCATGTGAGAATGGCAAAACTCATGGAGCTTGAAGAAACAAGAGACCTTGCAATGAAAACAATGGAATCACAACAAGTTCAAGTCAAGAAATTTTTTGACAAGAGAGCAATTACAAGAGACTTCAAGGAAGGTGACCTAGTCTTGAAGTGGGATGCTAATAAGGCCAAACCAGGCAACCATACAAAGTTTGATAGTTTGTGGAGTGGATCCTACTTGATTCATGGTTGCAAACAACACAATGCCTTTCAACTTGCCAAGCTGGATGGAGAGGTATTATCCATTATAGTCAATGGAATTCATCTAAAGTCTTGTTATTAGAAGCAGTTTGTAGCAATTGTATATATTTGATTAGATGTTATTTTCCTCTAAGTGTTTCATGCACATCTTCCTTATGTCATGTGTTTCCATTCCCTATGTGCTTTGAGCACATGTTGTCTTTTGTTTCTTGTTGTTCTTTTTATTTTGAGAGGTTCATTCAGAGGTTGGCAGCCTTGTTCTCAGTTGAAAATCAGTTTAAGGGAGATTTTTTGTGACTCAATAAGCCCTATGGACAGACTAAGGCAACTAGTCTCTTACATAGACAAGCATGCAGTCTCGGTAGGTCATCAGAAATGTTGGCCAAAATTGGCCTACATACAAAAAAATTTCCTAAGTGGACTTTAACATTCTCCCAAGCCATTCAGAGACTCCTTTTGTCTTGATGACTAGTTTCTTTCTAGTCATGACTTGATGATGTAATGCACTATCTTGGAGGGTCTTGGCATGGTGTTGTGAACTATCTCAGGATCCTATTGCAGTGGGTGATCCAATGGGTGAGAGATAAGAACATTTTCTTGGCATACATTTGTGTCCTTGCACTCTTTTGAAACACTTTAACGATATTTAAGGTAAATTTGAAAACTTTAAGGTAAAGGCCTAGAAATGGGTTTTTGGGCTTTAAGTGAAGGATCTAACTAGTTTTCAAGGTGTCTGAACATATAATGCCATGCATGAGAAAGAAGACAAGGTGATCACCGAATTAGAGCTTTCATAAATTCAAAAATGGAGTCTTATGGAGCGAAATTGCCCAAAATACACCAAAAGTGCATTCGATGACTTTAAAAGCCTTCAAATAGAAATTTTGAAGTGATAGTTGGAATTTTTGAATAAGTCAAATGGTTTTTGACTTCCTTCACCTCCTTTTGATTAATTTAACCCATTTAAACATGTTTGATACCATTTGAATTCATTTGGAGTGAAGGAGAGATGTTTGAGTGAAGAAGGATGCAGTTTTGGCCTTCTTAGAGGCATGGTTGAATAGATATTTGTTGGTTTTGCATAGTACATCAGCTTGGTTGTATTTTTCAAGCATCTAAGGTGTCTTTAATGGCCTTCACAAGGCCTCTGCAATCAATTTCAGGTGTGAAGATCATCAAAAATACAAGAGTGGAGAGACTTGAGCCTCAAATTGAGAGAAAATTACCACCTACAATGAAATAAGTGGAACTCAAATGCATGGTTTAGGGGAATCGAATGTATGTTAGATAAATTTATAAGGTCAATGAATCTTAGATAAATGAGGTGTAAATACCAAAGATGATAAAGGAATCATCATACTCAAGAAAGTTTATTGGCAGCCTCCATTAATGGAGTTTAATAAAAGTTGTAGGTCTAAATGCTTTACACATGTGGATTAAAAATGTCTTGAACTCCCTAATAAATGCTCAGGAATGTTGATGAAGAGCCACATGACATCATGGCAGCACCTAAGGAGGCCAAAATGAGCTTGAGGATCCTAAATTAGCTTGAGACCACCATGCACACCTTCATGCATAAAAAATTGCAGGTCTTCCAAGGCTAATTCAAGGAGAGTTTGTGTGATCTAGGGGTGGAGAGGGGTCACAAAATAAGTAAATACATAAGCCCGAGATTCTTGTGTAGTTGGAATGACCATTAGAAGCCTCAATCAATATGGAGAGCAAGAAACCTACCTCAAGCCTTAAGAAGCTTATCACCACCTACAGGTGGTCGAAGAGGTTTTGACCATGAGTGACGATAGAGAACCATGCAGTGAGATATTCCAATCATGAGAAAGGTGTTTCAAACATTTAACAATGTTTTCAAGACTTCTCAAAATGAATTTTGGTTTTTGACTCAAAATTGCACTCTCTTGGCCAAGCTTGCAACTAAAAGTTCGAAGTGAGTTTTTACTTGCCCAATACGTGATTGAGGGGTTGAATTGGAGGCTAAAATTTTTGGTGAATTTGGAGTGGGTTTTTCCTCGGTCCATTTCATGCATTGAGAAAAATATATATGCCTACAACTTTGTGAATAATCATTAAGGAGTAAAACCCTTTTTAAACCCTCACAACTCAGTTTTGGGAGATGAATTACATTTTTTGAGTTTTTTGCTAAAAAAAAAAGTTGTGTGACCTCTTATGGGACATATATGATATTTATATACATTTATCAATAAAATTTTTCAGGCAAAAGGAGGAGAAGTTCAAATTTTCAAGTTTGAAGATTTTAGCATGCAAGTGGGGACAATCGGAAAAAATGTTTTTGAGAGTTTTAAAGGATTGTATGATGATATCTAATGATTGCAACAATTTTATAGGTAATTTCATGTCACAATTAAAAAATAATGAGGTATTTAGACCTCATAAATATCATGATATGCCCAATTCTTGCTTCCTAGGTTTCTTGGTTCTCACTTTCTAAGTGTGTTGCAAGTCTAGATTGGTGATTTTGGATGGTTTATATGGTTTAAAATAACCAAAAAATGATTGTAAAGTTGTTGGGGTACCTCCTAGTAATAATTAAAAAATAATTAAGTCTTGAGACCTCATAAAACTCAATAAAATGGCAAAACTCAGAGCTACACATGTTCAGAAATGAGACAAGGCAAGTTGAAGCTACCCCAAAATATTCATATTTTGAGTTCTACTTAATGAAATGACTTGAAATTTGACATGAAGGTCTGTTTTGATGTCCCTGAATTTTAAAAAAAAATTAATTTCCATAATTTAATTTAGGAGAGAGAAAATAGCAAATTATAAGTCTGCTGAAGAAGCATTTCAAGGATTCTCACTTGTTTGCTCACACATGGAGTTGGAATTTGGTGTTCTAAGTCTTTCCAAATGCACAAATTGATTTGATAGTGTGTATATATTATGTAAAGGTATTAATCAATCATAATCCAATGAAAACCAAGCTAAAATTGGCTCCATGAAAATAAAATCACTTCCAGGCAACCGTATTGATTGGAGAGCTCAAGAGAGCACAAAGATTGCATTTTTAAGAGTTATGCTTGGGATTAAGAGCTGAAATTTTGTGTGAAGGTTTGTGTAATCATGTAGTATATGTTCAAATACTCTTTAGACCTATTCCATGCTAAAATCATGAAGATCCACCAAGTTACAAGCTCTCATGGTGCTTTTCAGGCTCAAAATGGCCTAGAATGAGGAAGTTATCTAATGGCATGGAGAAAGTCTAATAAGACCTAAATCATTGTTCTATTTCACTAGGGGCACTTCCTAAGGGCTTCTAGGATGATTTGTTGAGCTAAAGGGTGAAGAACCCAAGGTTTATAATGAGTTTGTGATGTTTGCAGGTCTAATGGAGGTTTCCACCATTGTTGCAAATCTTGAAGGAGGCCTAAAACTTCATTTTCATCCTTATATGCATGGTATAGAGGTTTAGAATCTACAAGTCCCAAAATAGATACCATGGTGTCAAGATGACCCTAAATGGGAGTTCTATAGCAACTAATGAAGAAAGGTTTGAGTTTGAATACCTTAATTAATGGAGTCCAAAGGAATCGTAGGTTTTGAAGAGATCATAAATGGTCAAGCAAGCATCAAAGACATGAGAAATCACCTTGAAAACACATGTATAGGCCCTTAAAGGTCTTGGCAGGTTCAAAACAAGCTATCATGATGGTCTAGCTCCTCAAGAGGCCTCTTGTGGGTCAAGGTGAAACAAAGCTTCAAGTTGCAGGTCTAATGGAGTTAGAAATGGTTGTAGAAGTGTATTACAGGGCATTGCTAATCAATGGAGGTTAAAGAAAGTAATCAAAGGTACCCTCAAAGTCCACAAGCATTAAATGTTAAAGTGACGAGCCTTCACAAAGTGTCTAAAGGCTTCTAGAAGGCCAAGTGGAGATGTGGCATAGAAGGCAAGTGGGCAAGTTGAGGGAGATGAAGGGCTTGTCAAGGCAAGTGGGGCATTCAAGGAGCTTCTAGAAGTTGAAAATTTTCTCCATGTAGTGGATGATGACATCACTCAAGTCATCAAGGTTTTAGACCTTAAGAGCATTTTCTAGGCCAATGTAAGGAAAAAGAGGCCTTTTGAGGTCAAAAAGAGCTTAAAGTGCAAGCAAAGGTGAGTCTTAAGGCAAAAAGACAACAAGGAAGGCCTAAACCTCTCCCTTCTACGTAGTATGGGCCTACAAGTACATTTATTGAAGATTGAAAGCTTCCTCTTTCTCTGCCCTTCTATATAGCTCTCATTTTCTTCTCATTGTAAGATATACTCTCATTTGGTAAGGCAAAACCCTATCAAATTTTGTTAAAAACAACCTTTGAAGCAATAAAATCATCTATTTTACCTATCTCTTTGACTACACTTTGTGTTCTAAATAATTCGTGCATGACTGCCTTGTGAATAGGTCTTCTTCCTTGGCATTTGTCCTCTCTTTCTTGCCTTTTTGCAAGTGGTTTAGCGTGTTTGCAGGTCTAAGTTTGTGTTTTTTCAGGTTATAATGTGAGTTGTGCCATTCCTCTATGCTTTACCCTTGCATAGGAGACCTTACTTGGAATCATTTATGCAAAACCGACTAATGTAAGAGATTGTGTGAGTGAGAGATCTTTGAGTACCCTTGTGTTTGTTTTGGAGCAATAGGAGTGTCTTTTAATTTGGTGCATCACCATTTTTATGCTTTTAGTCATTTTATGCAACTCTTCTACGTCTTTCTTAAGCAAAATCAGTGGTTTAAGTGATTTGCCAAGAGGAACCAGCGTTCTTTGATAATTCAACTCCATATGATACCCACAACCTGGGATTGATCCCATTATTTGGCTAGGAGTAAGAGAGCCTGAAAACCCTCTCACAAGGTGCAATCCTATGCCACAACACTACATAACGTATCTAAACAAAAAAATGTAGATTGAAAGGAAAATATTTATAAATCAGTAGGTATTTTCAAATATTTTAATATTTTTTTTAAATATATTACAATCAAATATAACAAAATATTACCTTATAAAGGTCTTTTTTTATATTTATTTACCATATATTTATAAAATTAGTTTTGATTGATCAAAAATTCTCTAAGAATTGATAAATATACACCTCCTCAACTAAAGAATCGGGCACAGGAAAAAAATTTGTAAATGTCTATTAAAATGAATGATTTTGTATAATGGAGTTACAAATAACACTACTATAAAAATTCAATATGCAATTTTTTTATTTTAATGAAACTCAAACATCAAAATGTCTAACACTACAAAATAGATGTACATCAAAATAGTTGAAAAAACATTGAAATCCTAGAGACGACCATCCATAACGTCGAAATTGAAGTACTAATGTTTTTATAAACATCAAAATTTTAACATTAATGAAAAATGTAAAAAAATTCATTACACTATTTCAAATTTATTTGGCACATTTTTCATAAAACAAGTGAATTTCAAAAATTAAAAAAAAATCGTTACATTCAACCCACAAGTATTGAGTCAAACTTAAAATACCAAATTCCTACGTAGCTTAATAACACCCAAATAAAAATTTAAAAAAAAAAATCAAATGTATTATGATTAATTTTTTTTCCAAATAATATAGTCTCGCGGGCATAAATATGGTAATAAGTTATAGTTTGAATGGACACACGTTATGTAACATTGACTACAATAATTTCAACATTTATCATTATATAATTTTATTCATAATTAGATCGATCATTAATGTAATGAAGCAAAACACAGTAAAGGCATGGATCTTAAAATAGGAGTCGCTAAAATGAAATAAATGTAAAGATGGAATTGGTTTTTTTTTAGGTTTTTGATAGATAATTATAAGGAAAAAGGAACCCTTACTTCATGATACAAAAGGATCCAATTAGCAGATCAAACCATTTCATGTTGAAGATAGGATCGATTAATTACATTTCATCATTTATTTTTGATCTTTTAGATTTTGTCTTTTTAATTCTTTACTTCAGATTGGTTTGTTGGTTGAGCATCTCTATTTTCTGGGATGTCTTAGAGACATCAGGACTTCACAAGGTGAATCCTATACTTGTAACTGCTACCTGGGCAAAGCTTTTTTCCATAAAAGTGCATAAAGCAAACAATATATTTGTCAACAAACTCTGGTTTTGAACAGAGCACCAAAGGAGACGGAAGTTATCCAACAAATGAATTGGCAGATAGCTACAAGAAGAAATGACAGATTAAAGTAATTCAGTATAAAATAGTTTTTATTTCTTTAAAATAACTAAAAAACTATATTTCATTTATTGAAACATTTTACATGTTACATGTGTCATAACACAAATATCCTAACATCATGATACATGAAAACCATAGATTGCTTGATAAAATTACATAAATACTTGTGAATGATTTTTTTGGTCTGTGTTACATTCAAGTTCGTTTTCTCCTCCTCAAGAAGGGCATTGCTCGAAGACCTGCAACAGCTGCAGTGCCATGAGTTTCCTGTTTCTTTTCCATAATTTCATCAGTTTCATTTGGGTTTCTTTCGTTGTGAGAGTTACAATTTCCACCCTCATTTAAGGTAGAATCTTTGGTATGTTTTGTTGACATATCTCTACTTTCATTAGACTGGTAACCAAGATTTGCATGTTTACTAGGTAAATGGTTACTCGAACCAATCATAAGACTATCCAGCGCACTATGTTGAGTACAATCTCTAGTAGAATTTACGTTCCCGTCTGCAGTGTCATTACACGTATATAAATCATCTTCCTGATTATCCTCTTCAACACAAAATCCACCACCAGTGAACAGATATTCTCTAGTGGAATTGGCATTGCCATCTGTAATGTCATTAATGGTATGTAAATCATCTTCCTGATTATCCTCCTCAACACAAAATCCCCCACCAGCGACACGATAATCTCCAGCAGAATTGGCTTTGCCATCTGCATTGTCATTATGTGAATCATCTCCATGATTATCATCTCCAACACAAAATTCACCTCCACCGGCAAGATGATCTGAGTATTGTCTTTCAACTCTAAAGCCAACATCTGGATTTTCAATTCTTGTTTGCTGCAAATTACTTTCAGGATCAATCTGTTCACCCTTCCTCGTGAATGAAGATGCTGAAGTCTGAGACTGCTTTTGCAATACTTTTGGTGCTGACGCTTCACCTGACACCTCACTGTCACTGTCACTGTCATTGTCGCTGTGACTTGCACTATCATTGTCTTGTTCATCTGGTGTATATTTGACAGCTTTGCGAGGTCTTGTTGACTGTAAATAAAAGTCAAGTCAGGATAAACAAAAGAATTGCACACGAAAATTTTAAAAAAGAATAATCTCTTTAGAATAAACCTTATAAACAAGATAAAAAAACATTATATTAATGTCCAGAAGCAACCAAAATAAGTCACTGGGACTATAAGAACATCCGGTTACACTAGAAAAGTACCACAATAGATAAAAACCCTAAGGACTGAAGAAGTGGCCAAGACGGTAGATTAAAACTAAATCTTTAAAACAACAAAAGCATAAGTCCAAATATATAAACCTAAACCTATGCAAAGAAAAGGTAAATGAGCTCACCTTACGAAGTCCAACTGTATCAGCACAAAACTTTCGTTTTAATTGTCCTTTGTCTGAAGTCTCTTTCTCCTTTTCATTGCCAATATCATCTGTTGAATTTCTTACCTGCCCTCCCCTACCACGGCCCCTGCCTGCACCACTTTTTCCTCCCCTTCCCTTGCCTTTACCTCTTCCTCTCCCTAGAGTTGTGACTTTCACTGGGCTATCCACTTCCTTCTTCCTCTCTTCATTACCATTTTTAACACACTCAAAATTTTGTACATCACTGCCGACTGCTTCGTTTCCAACATCAAACATATGTTGTTCCGGTAAATCGTGATTGGTTCCTCCAACATTGCTTTCCTTCTTTTTTCTAGGCTTTTTCTGTGGAGTACTCACCAGATGTGGAGGAAGATCCATCAAATCTGCCGAGCGACGCCCAGTGATTCCAGTAACAGCCTTTTGAATTCTTCGACTGCGAATTTTAGCAAACCTTTCATTGAAGCTGTAGAATGCTTCCAAACGAAGTTGAGTCTGCAAGAAATAAAAAATTATATTAATGTCCCCGTATGACCAAAAATGGTCAATGTGACTCCAGCACAAATAAAAATAACACAAGTGAAAAGAAGCTCTGTACTAAAACTAACCTAAAAGCACAGCAATAAAACAGTCTAGCTAACAACTAGAAAGTACAAGAGTACAGTGCATCATTCATTTCAACCTAAAATCATAAAACCAGACCAGAAAGCACTAAAAAGGATCTATTTCATTGGTTATATTCCTGCAATGTTATCTTGATATACAATGAGAAATCTTGAAATTAGGATTTCTTGCAGAAATCAATTATGACTAGTAGTTAAAGATAACAAATAAATATTTAACAAGAAGCAACCTAAACTAATTCATGTTAAAAAGCAGATTTTGAAGCAAAATACGTCAAGCACAAAATGCTTTATGAACCATTCAATTAATACCCTAAATTTACTATATAATCCTGCAAGACCATAAGTAAAAGTTTTAAAGCATATGAACAAAACAGGATTCTTAGTTCCTATTAGAAGATGTTTGCTTTATGCTCAACTGTAATACTTACCTCACGTCGGTCGTACTCCTTTAAAACAGGTAAAAGCAATTCATCTGCTTTTTCTTTATTCCATCCAAATCTTTCCCAGCATAACCTATGGAATAGAAAAACTATTAGTAAGTACACTATAATTTTAAAGCTTGAAACCATAGAAAGCTTATAAGTTACAAGGCTATAAAAAAAAACTCCAGTGGAAGAGGAAAAATAAAAAATTACGATATAATCTTTGGTAAATTTATTAGTTAAACATGTATACGGTGAAACTTTTTGCTTTGTCGACAACAGAATTAGCTAGAATTGAAATAGATATCAGTGTGACATTAATTGCTGATTAAGTTTAAAATCAGATTCATTAATTTCTGTTTATATTTTCCACCTATAGATAGCCTGCTCTCAACAGTTGCCATTTTGTTTTTGCAAAACAAATCAAATGCTTGTCCTAACACCAAGTAATATGAGAAAAAGTGAAAACAATTAAAAGAAAATAATAAGTTATGTTTAAGAAACTATAGTCAAACCAACAGTTGTACATACACTCTTTGTTAAGCAGATAAGTGTAACCTACAATGGCAGCCGCGGGTGATGGACTGTAATGTCAGTGAATGTTAGCTATTAATGGCCGACCTTAAATTTGGCATCTATCTTGGGAATACCGTGGAGTTTGGATGCTGATTTTTTTCCTGGGAAAGAGTTTTCAAGCCCGAGACACTAGTGCAGCTGTCACCGTTCAGTGGGAAATTTGCAGAGAAGGTAATGGAGTCATTAATCAATGTGGTATGCGACAAATCCAAGATAGGCACCTCAAGATTTATCTCTCTCAGCATTTTGAAGATACATGTATTTAATGTATCTGTACAAGTACATCTATAGATACAGTATTTAATCTACAATTTACTGGCATTGCATGCCTTTGCTTAAAACCCTTTCTTCACTTTTGCTAGTTGTATTGCTCGAGCTTTATCATCCTTATTTCACAAATTTTCACAAACTGGCCAGAAGTTTCAATGCAGGAAAAATGAAGAGAAGAAAAAGGAGCTGAAACTATTAAAAAGGAAACTTTAGCTAGGCCAATACCCTCCAAGACCCAAACTATTGTCCTAGTAACTAGCATACTTTCAACTTGGAGTATAACATATTATAATGAGTGAAATGTGTCATCCATGCTAACCTTCAAAACCTTTTCTCTTATTGGTAGTGCTAAATAGACATATTTTAATCAACAATCACAAAGGAGAATTTGCAAATTTTACATTGGATGCCTACTAATGATCATTTCGCAATCACTTGAGAAGGATTTTACAAACATGGTCCTAGATCGCATTAGCACATACCCTGGTATTAGTTATTCTAAAAGAATACAGAGAGGAGAAAAGTTCAGAACAAAAATTATGCACGAAGGTCTGAGATCTGACACCAAATAACCCTGCCATGACCGTAGGAAATATTTTGAAAACACAATTTTCACCCAGATAACAGTAAATTCAATATTTGTTGTTTGTCACCCAAATAAAAAAGTCCTTTGCTTGGTTAGCTGGCAGCTGAAGAATGTTACCAAAATACTATCTTTAACCCAAATGGTTTTGAACTCCTACCGACTTACTTGCGGAGTGACATCAAATCTGGTCTTCCCCATGAAAAGGGTTCAGTTGACTTATCAACTTGTGGAGATGTGTAAGCAGAAATGACAAATTCATTTGGGAAGGAATCTGGAATATGCCAATTTTTACTCACAGCTTGCTGAAATCGAGAAACAGATCCAAACAAAATGTTAAAAAATCATCAAAAAATTAATCCATTTCACGTTTACAATTTCACATAACTAATCCATTCCAGGCTCCAGCAAGCAATGCAACAAAACAGTGTAATGGATAGGAAACATGTTACATGTTTTGCCATGAATATCTTCTTAAGAGCTAGGTCCCTGTCTTCAGAGAGATCATCATGTTGATCTGTTTGAGGGATATCATCTTCTATGACACCTTCCTCTTTTTCTTCAACTATGTGCTCAGTTTTCTTGTTTGATTTCGATGATCGTTTTCTTGAGCCTTTTTCTTTGTGAGCATGAACCTTATCAAGAAGGGATGGATCCGGGGAATCCACCCACTCTTTGAACTTCTTCAGACCATCTTCCTCATGAAATGTTCTGACAACTTCAATAGCATTAACAATTCCAATACCACTGCCCACAGTAACACCAAATGAAGGCAAATTAGAGGATTTGTTTCCACTATACAGAACCAAAGAATGCATAAAATTTACCAGTAAAATGCATTCTATAATGGTTTCATTTGGGAAAATTAATGACAATAACAAGCATCTAATACCCAATTTGTACAAAAATTTACTTCCTTCTAGACTGCGGATCTGCAATCAGTTACCAAAAGTTGCTAATCAACACTATAAAATTTCAAGCAAAATTCTATATACACCCAGATAAAATAATTAGCATAAACAAACTTGATGGAGATGGTGACCATATGACTCTTCAGTGAATGACAATATTCCCATGATATTAGAAATGTAACTGCACATTTATTGGAAAAACAACTTTAATCAGCAGTGAGAGGCTAAACTTCTAGATCAATAGTTTTCCCTCGTGTTATCCAAGGTATTGTTAACCAACCGGCCACATACAATAGACCATGTCGGACAATAAATCAGTAAAGAATTGAATACTCAATCAAATGGTCGATATAACAGAATAGTGTTCTCTTTAGCCAAACTAGAAACACTAAGAAAATCCTCTTTCATACCTGATACCCTCTGTATAATCACTTCCAAGAAGCAAAGCCATGCTTATTAGCTTTGCTCTATCCAAACCAAGTTCCTCCTCAATGTCCTGCAAACAATAGTCAGTCATATACTCTATTAAATTTTCTATTTTGACACACTGAAGACCTATTTTACAGTGAACAAAAAAAACTGTCCTATTGTGGACCTACGAAGAAAGATCCAAACAAAATAAAAGAATATTCCTAACCTTCATAAGGTAAGTCTCAACATACTTCCGCTCATCAAAAATATTCTTGTACACATTACCAGCACCAAATAGGAATACATCACAATCATCGGTTACAACGCCTTCAACTAAACGTGTGGATTCCAGATGTGCGCATTGAGCTTCTGCTTCCATTGGTGCAATGATGTAAGGTAAACCAAACATTTGAAGCAGTTCCTGTGTTTAAAACCATCTAGATAAAATATTTGGTATGTCAAAACTGACAAACAAGCACTGAACATTACAGAAAAAAAGTGCCGTGTCATCTCCATGCTGCTGTTAACCTTCCTATAAAATAAGATTCAATGGTGCATGTTACACTTTTTAGGTTATGCCATAAAAAGACACAATAACTTAATCTAAATGAATCATCCTGATAAAAAAAAGATTGCTGAGAAATGCAAAATTGCTTAACAAGAAAGTAGAAAGAAATAAATTATATTACTGTCCACATGAGCAAAGTAGGTCCATGGGACTCGAAATTACATTTAGTTCAAATACCGAAGTACTAGAAAAATACTAGGGTAATAGTAACCTAAGTTAAAAAAAAGTAACTGAACACTAACACTTAAGCAAAGGAACTAAAGCAATAGAATAATCCAAAAGTGGTTAAACACCAAACCATAAGATCGAAGTACAAGTACAAATAGCCATGTGATGGAAGGAGACCTCAGTGGAGCACAAAGTTGATGGCCATCAAAGTGGGACACCGAAAAAGGAAACCAAAGCTGTCACGTGTTTGTAGCAATACTCGAGCGAGAAGAACCAACGGCATCATCATTGACCACTGCAAAAGAGCCAATGCAGGATATGTAATTTTCATCACAAAACACCCAAAGGGGGCATACTAGACAGTCCTAGGGGAAAGCAAGCTAATCTCCCTGCAACCTCTCTTAAAACCCAAGGCCGATGAATGCAAGTTGAGTGGGTACTCTCCCTAGAAACTCTCACTGATCTCTCCACCTCTGTATGTGAATCGACAACATCTAAAAGGAGTATAGAGCTCCAACTGTTGTGAAGGGCGATAAGGAAGTAATTAGTCTCGTAGCTTTAGGGGTCCCCTATAAGAACCTAAAGCTTAAAGTGACAATCTCTTGAAGGGAAAGGACCAAACATCTTTGATCAGAGTAGTGGAAAGAGGTGGATAGAGAACAATCTGAGTCTACAAAACAGTGATTCCACCCACCGTCCTCCCCACCTTGGGCAGATCTCATGGTAGACAGGGCATCTAAAGATGAGGTATTCCTCAATCTTTACCTCTTGGAGGAAACAGAGAAAACAGATCCTCTCACCATCTTGAATATGGTGCTCTGCCTTAACTCGTAGCAGGTGGGAGAACACCCTTGAATAGCCAAGCAAGATTCTCAAGCCCTTTGACAAATGATGCATGGGATAGTCAAGCCAAAAGATAATGCCATCCGCAATCTATAAGGCATGCTCAGCATAGAAAGCATTATTTGGACTTTGTAGCACCTAATATCCATGTATTCTAAGAATGGGCTTAACGTTGTTACCTGCCAACTACCAGTTAAAACAGTTTTATATCATGTTTTATGGCATTTCCTTGAATCTTCAATCTTAACTCTTAGCTTCTATATAAGGAGAAAATTTACATCCCTCTATGTGCAAGCACTGCATCAAAGGGTGTGACAAACCATAGTAGCATAAAGCACCAATAAAGCGTGATTAATCGCGATTACTCTTGAAACGTGGTCTAAACTACTTTATTCGTCCTTGTAAATCGTGATTTTGCCCAGTCAACGGCCAGCAACAGAAAATTGTGGAAAATCGCCAAAATTTTGTCAAAAATCATGATATTTTAAAAAACACAATTTTGTCAAAAAACTGCAATTTATTCATCCATAAATAGCAAAACGAATTTTTTTTTGTCGTTTTCACTTGATTTTCAACATTCAAGAGAAGAATTTCGAAAAATGTTCAAGGCATAATGTGAGTGAAGCGAGACAAGTCAGAGATTTTTTTTCCTTGGGTTCGTTTTTGGGTTCATCCATACAAAAAATATATAAAAAATTTAAAAATATAAAAATTCTAGCCTGATACATAGGAAATTAGTGTCATTGTCATTAACCACATAGTATGCATCTTGATAAGTTCATAACTACTAAACAGAAATGATAAATATTAAAATATCAAATATCAAATATCAATACTTACCCAGGGACTGTAATTAATTACATCAAACTTTAAAAGTTAATTTTCATAGTCATATTGCTCTTCATCGAGAGCATCAACATCAAGATTCAACATCATGTTGTGGTTCATTAAAACCACATGGACTATAACTAATAATAAAAAATATAACTTACAATGATGATCATTGATAATTAAATAGGCCTGCCCATAAATTGAATTCTATTTTCCAAAATCTTTCTATTCATGTTTCAAACCACTCCTAAGCCATTGCCTTTCTACATTCAGAAGCAACTTGTTCCATGTGATAGTACATGTGAAGTTTGAACAGATAGATATACATTAAGGATTTTGTAATTCCATTTGAACTAAATTTGGCATGAATTAAAGACTTTGATGTTGGATTTCCAACTCAAAAATATTAGACACTGGCAGTTTAGGTTTGAAAAGTAATTGAAATGACAATAATTACAAGGTCTTGGAGCCAACTTTGCAGTAAGAGTTAGAGAGATGGATCATTTATGGCTCACGAAGGGGTGATTCACACCCAAATTCAATTCAACGAGCAGCATAGAACATGGATATAAATACAGCCCAAAAATATCGGTCCTTTGATTTTGAACTTTTCCATCTCCAAACTAGTGATGTTAGATCAAGCCTTGAGTTGATCTATTTCCTGAAGGCCATATTTTGATAACAAATATAGGGTTTAATAGTCTTGAATGGCATCTAAGTTAAAAGCCTTTGAAATAAAACTCACACTCAATGAAAAATAATAAAAAATGATGTTTTTGACTGTTTTTTTCCGCAATAGCCTGCTGGTGTGTTGCCCCAATGCCCAGGGACAAACCCTGGACGTTGGGGCAACGCACCCAACCTCCCAATGTAGGCAAATTCATACAAACCGATAACATTGGATTTAATGTAAACTTTAAAAAACAGAACCTATCCCTAACCCCAACCCCTTTAAAATATTTAAATATTAAAAATGAACTTGAAAAAACACTTCTAAAAAACAGCAATTATATATTAAATAGGAAAAATATAAACTTTAAAAAACATAACTTAACCTTAACCCTATAGTTTTTTTTTTTAAATATTAAATATGTTAAAATTTAATATAAGCTTTAAAAAATATAACCTGACCCTAACCCTAGGGTTTTTTTATATTATATTATTTCAAATTTTATATAAACTTTAAAAAACATAACCATACCCTAACCTTATTAGAGTTAGGTTTAGGGTTTTTTTAATATTAAATATGTTCAAATTTAATATAAACTTCAAAAAAATAACCTAACCCTAGGGCTTTTTTTTTTAAATAACTTAATACTTATAAAAACCTAACCAAATTTTGCATGGAATTTTTAATTTTTTAGTCAAAAATAAATATTTTATATTATTTTATCGTGTACATACTAAGTACTAAAAATTGCAGGAACACAAAACACTACATTAAGCAAAACAAAAAACAAACAAAGCATCTCTAAAACATCATTTTTACTCTTCTTTTTTTGTTCTGAGATTTTTTGTTCCGCTGTAAATCCGACCAAAGGGGTCGATGTGTCAAACGGACGATCGTGCCTACGAGCTTTGAACTACCCCCTATGAGTAGGTATTCAATTAGATAGACCCAAGACCTTTCATATGCCATTTATCTCAATGCCACTCTACTCTCACGTATCACCTTGACATCTCTCTTCCATGTACTATCATTCTTCCATGTACCTTCAAGTATATAAGAAGTTGAAGTATATAGAAAAGTTTGGTATATCAAGAGACATGGTATAGAGAGAATTGCTCTTTTATATCATTACCCTTCCACGTGCCTTAGGGTATATAAGGAGGTGCATGGTACATTGGGTAGTTTGGCTATTGAAGATTTAGGTGGTATCGAAAGGCGAGAGTGATAAGGGTTTCTTTTGAAAGTGATAAAGAAAAATTGAACACCTTCAAAACATTTCAGCACTTAAACAGAAATTTTTAATGCACATTGCAGATTTAATCATCGCGTCACGTGAGAAAGATTTTACATGAAACTATGGCACGATAATCGAAGGCACAACCAAGGTCAAATGCAACTTTTGTGGACATGTATGCAATGGAAGCATATACTGCTTCAAGTGGCATTTGACACGACAAGGGCATAAATTTTTACCTTGCACTAATGTATGTCTTGTAGATGTCACCAATCAGGGTATAGCAGCATTGCATACATATACAGAGTCAAAGGCCAAAAAGGTAAGGACAAGTACAGAAGTGAGATCTAAATCTTCGAATGAAAGGTGCGATTTGATCGATCACACACCAGGGCCATCAACAAAACACAAAAAAAGAAATGAAAGAATGTCTCAATTGACCCCTAGATCAGTACCTCGTGGGCTAAACACAAGCAGGAAAGCATTCATGCCTTCTTTAGCCCTCGCACTACACCTAAAGTGCAAACCATGCTAAAAAGTATAAATTGAAAAAAATTGTTCAAAGTAGGCAAAGAAGGCAATCTCCAATTTTTGGTACTATTCTAGCTTATCGTTTAATGTGGTCAGATCTCCATATTGGCAAAGTATGGTGGATGCAATTGCAATTGTAGGCCCTGGTTTTACAACCCCGTCATATGAGGCTTTGCGCACTTATTTGTTGAAGGATGCCTACAAGATGTGAGCAATGTTCTGGAATGGACACAATCAAGGTGCACTATCATGTTAGATGGATGGACACATAGAAAGAGCCACACCCTCATCAACTTCTTTTTGTCGTGTAACATTGGCATAGTTTCTCTTAAGAGTGTCAATGCATTTGATATGATAAAATCGGAGAAGTATTTCATTTATTTGATGAGGTTGTGATTGAGGTGCGGCCACAAAATGTGGCCTAATTCATTGCAAATAATGTTGTTGCTTGTGTGGCCATTGAGAAGCTTCTTATAGACAAATATGGAACTATGTTTTAGACTCCATCTGTGGCACATTGTCTTGATTTGACCTTGAAAGACAGGCAAAATTCCATAGGTGAAAAAAGTTTTTCAAGAAGCCGCACAATCACCAAGTTCATATACAATCACATAAGGGTGCTCAGTACGATGCGCACATTCACAAACAACAAGGAACTTCTTCAGTCAGAGGTCACAAGGTTTGCAACCCACTTCCTTGCCTTACATTCTCTTTGTCAACAATAAATGAATTTTAAATGAATGTTCATTTCAACAGAGTGAGTGGAATCTTCATTTGTGAAACATATGGATCGTAGAATGGTGGCTATGTTTTCTCACCGTCTTTTTTGGAAGAAGTAGAGCAGATTGTGTTATTCTCTGAGCCTCTAGTTTGAGTTTTGAAACTTGTCGACGGAGATAAATCCCCCATGGGTTATCTATACAAGGCAATGGTTAGGACAAAAGAAGTTACTAGAAACAAATTAAAAAATAACGAGGCCAAGTACATGCCTTTATGGGAGATAGTTGATAACAAATGGAATCAACAAATGCATTCTCCTCTCCATGCAACTGGATACTTCTTGAATCCAACATTGTTTTTTAACGCCTCATTTCCACACGATGCAGAGGACACAGAGGACCTATTTAAGTGCATGGAGAGATGATTCATGTTCAGGAGGAGTTTGAGGTAGCTATAAGAAAGTTGTCGATGTACAAGTAGGCAAGAGGTTTATTCTCTAATATGACAGATATCACAAGAAGAAAGACCTACAAACCAAGTACACAATTTTTCTATATACAAATAGTGAAAGTATTAAATTCTGACGGAAGTGTGCATGTAACAAAGTTGGCAAAATCTATTATGTAGCACAATGGTGGGAGTTCTTTGGCAAAGAAACCAAACAGCTTCAAAGAATGGCAAAACGCGTATTGACCCAAAAATGTAGTTCATCTTCTTACGAGCGTGATTGGAGTATGTTCAAAGCATATACATTCCAAAAACGCAATCAACTCACTCAATAACGGATAAATGATTTGGCGTTTGTCCACCACAATCTTCGCTTGAAGATGCAAAAATCTCGAGATTAAGAAATGTTGCACTTCTAATTCTTAATTCATATGAAAAACTGATTATATTCTTGTAAAGTATTATTCGTCAAAGTCAATAACATATTTATTCTATTTAATAATGTTAGGTACCATCGAGGAAGATCAGTTGATCGACCATGACGAGGTCAATTTAGAATTTGAATGGCTAGAAAATAATGTGGAGCCTATTTATGATGATGCAGCCATAGTAGCCATGAGCTATGGATCACTATTCTTTTTTATACTTATGTGCTATTTTTTTGAGATCTTCAACATCATGGAGGAGGTTAGGTACGACTCCGAGGTCGTCTCTCAAATGAGGAGAGGCTCTAACTGCAGAGCTTCAACATTAGACCTGTTGATCCCTAGTCTACCTCGTTGCCATTGGCTCCCTTCCCCTTTTCGTTCCTTTGTAGATGACAACATTGTGCATTTTGAAATACAAATGTAATGTAATTTGAATGGTATGAAAATTAATGAAAGAAAACGATTCGCTGATTTTGATGGCATACAATCTCATATATCTTCCTCTCATAATCTGCATCTATTCTCTATGCAATTGAAATGCCTAATATGTATCTTTATGCAATGCAAATGCCTTTACATTTTAAAAAGAACAGTTTTTTCTCCTTTTTCCACATTTTTTCAACGGTTTTAAGTTTTTCCAATTTTGTCCCAATTAATCGCGATTTTTTTAAAAACACTTACACTTCTGAAAAATGATTTTTTCCTCAAACAATTTATGCTACCATGTGACAATCAAGCATCGAATAAACACTTGAAGCTTTTATGTTCTAGTAAGTAGAAGATGTTTTATTTGCATGATTGATAAACTAAGAATATCTTAAAGGTGTAGATTGTGGTACTTTTTGAATGTGTGCACCATAGTTACCAGAAGATGTGGGGGTACGGATACGTGGAATGTGTGCATATAAGCCATGTTACATTAATGATAATATACTTATTGCTAAATAGCATATGATTATATGTGACAAATATTGGAAGAAGAAAATGGCAAATGACCCCAGATAGCCAGATGGATATATTATTCATAGCTAAGATATGTAAGATAACAATAAATGAAAAAATACGTACTAAGGAAGATACTGCCAAAACAATTCTATGAAGCAAACAACATTTACAACCAAAAGTCCCAAGTCAAGAACATGGTTCCAACAAGTTGGGTAGTGGAGTGTAATTATTGCCATATTTTTCTCCTCCACTTTAAAAAGGTAATCTGCCTTCCAGATCCTCCACCCCACCCAAACAACCCATACCCTAATTGAAATTTAATACAAAAATAAGAAAAATTAACCAAAAAACTTGCAAATAATCAAAATTTAGCTTCAACAAGTGATCATATAAGTGACCACATCCAGCTGCCCTTTATTTTTATGAGTTTCGTTAAATTTCACGTAGCATATGAATTCAGTGATTGTGGAAGCCTTCCAAACCATCAAAAGGTGCTAGGAAATAGTCAAAAGCTCCTTTTCAGATGATGTATTTAATAGGATTTATGATAACGTGAAATGAACATGCAAAATGGGAGTGAAAGATTTGTAGGTTGTTTTTGGAATGAAATATATAAATATATATATGTCCATGGATGACCGAAGTAGGTCAATGGAACTCAAAAGTACAACTTAGTTGAAGCACTAAAAGTAACTCCAACCACCAAAAATTAAGTAGTAAAACTAAGAGGTCCAAGAGTATGTGGGGGAAAGGTCCAAGGTGTAGAAAGTCATCTCGGGGCTTAAAAGGCTATTGGGGAGAGGTCCAAGTGTCCCAAATGATATATCAATAAATATCTTCCCTTAACAAATTTATTGATCGCATCTTTGAGAGGGAGAAGGCGAGGAGGGTTATCCATGGATATCTGCAAGGAGAAAGATAATAAATACAAATAACGATACACTGAAGAAGCAAAATGGTCTCAAAATAATAACCGTGTGGAAGCTTAGTGCAATTTATAGAGGCAACTCTCTCTAAAGAACAAAATGCCAAATATGGGTAACTTTGATCAACCCTTTGAGACTAGCCTTTGAGCAAACTAGATCGAGCAATGCAATGACAAACTATCTATTTTTTATGGATTGTATATTTAAGAAATGTATTTTGAGCCCTCTCAACACATGCACAATCAAAGGATCCTAAACTAGGGCCCCAAACCTTTCACCTACAAAGAACTATGGGTTTAAAACTTCAATGACTACATTGAAGAGTCACATCTTCAAAGGGATGTCTTGGAAATGCATCTAAAAGCACTCATGCTTCAAGACAGAATGAAGCATGTCCCTTACAAAGAGGTAATTGAAAGGCAAGCTTGGGATTGACAGATGGGCTAGTAAATAGAAATACTTGGCAAATAAATGATGTCACCATACCCATGATAGCTTTTGTAAAAGCCTATACAGATATTTAACTCATGCAATGAATAATGGAGCCGAATACACAGAGAAAAATATTAAACACACTATATCTTGTTCTATTTTCAATATTAAATCATTTGGGCATTCCATATATATAGGAAAGTCTTTCCTATAAACAGGGATAATCGCATCTCCACAAATGACTCATTATATCCCTACGATCACTCTCAAAAAATAACAAACCTATATGTGTACTATTGTTGTTACACACAGCAATATGACTCTCAAATATTGTATTTTAAAAACTAACCAAATATACCTATTACTGAATTATTACTTACGTAATTATTCACATTACAATGTTTACTCAAATTACATGTGAGTGCTATTTTTCCTAACAACCCACATGATCTTCATTAAAGGAGAATGGACAGGTGGAATGAGAATCCCTAAAGGTATTGAAAATTATAATCTTACTATATAAAGTTAGCCATTAGATGGCAAACTTTGAAAAAGTGAACATGCACATCTACTTGTGGATTGACAAATGGGCTATTAAAATGAAATACCTAGAAAATTAAAAAACATTATCACCATACCCACATGATCTCCTTTAAAGAAGAATCGAAAGGTGGAAAGAGCCTCCCTTGAGGCATTGAAGATTATAACCTTACTATATAAGGTTAACCATTAGATGGCAAACTTTGAAAAAGTGATCAAGCACATCTAATTGTCTTTGTAAACTGCAAGGAGAATGAGAAAGGACGATCACATCATACACAAATAAAGATCAAAATATGATGTATTATACAACCATAATCAACTTGAGTATGCTGCTGAAGAAAGTCTTCAAGTTCATCAATGTAATACCTAAGAGAGAAAAGAAAAAAGAAATTATATTAATTGTCTCAAATGTCAAAAAATAGGTCAATGGGACTCAAAAGTACATTCAGCTACAATAAAGATATACTATTACAAAAACACCTTATAGGTAATGAAAAGTAACTAAATACTGAGCTCTAAATTAAATTAAACATAACAAGAGGGGTAATAAATATAAATCCAATTAGACATAACGAGAGGGGTTATAAATCTAAATCCATCAAACCTCGAATCATGAGAACCAAGTTTAAGTACAAATAGACCTTTGAGGGTGGCGGGGGCGGGAGGGCGGGCTCAATGGAACATGGCGCTGATGAAGATGGAAACAAAAGCAAGATGTTAGGACAAGAGATCAGCAATGTCACATGTCCATAGCAAGGCTTGGGCCTAGAGAACCAACAGCATCATCATCTTATCACCATGAAAGGGCCAATGCAAGATTCAATAATGCTCATAGGGAATGTCAAGGATTAAGGGGGCCAGGTTAGACAAACCTAGGAGGAAGTCAAGTACTCCCCTAGAACCTCTCCTAATATCCATGAGCAATGAATTTTGGATGCAAATAAAATCTAGTAAAGTGTGCCTGCCTTTTGATTTTTGCCCCGAAGAAGGGGGAAGGTCCTCAACACCAAAATGAAGCAATCCATTTTCCACCTAGAATGAGACTGAGGGGCATGGGATGCTTTGGTAGTAATATGCAATGAGGAATGTCATCTCACCAATGTGTCCACATATGTCTACAATCGACAATATTCAATGGGTGCTTACCACCTACAATCCCTATAATGGGCTATAAGGAGAATATTCAAGGAAGTAACCAGCCTAAGAACCCTAACAGTCCTCAGCAAGAATCTATGACTTACAGTAACAATCTCACGAAGAAAAAGGACCAAAAACCTCTCACAAGGAAAAAGGACCAATCAAACAAAGGTATCTACCCACGATCACATAATAAATAGGACCTCTGAAAATAAAGCGCTCTTTAATCTGCACCTCTTGTAAAGGGACAGAGATGGCAGATCCTATTTCCCTGCAGAATATAGTGGTCAAATCAACTCATAACCTAAGTCACAAGGTTTGTGTTTGAGTTTTTGTTCAACCAAGATAAACTTCGGTTCAAGTTCACCAATGGATAAAGTTCGAAAAAAAATGCCATTAAATTCAAACAATGTTTTTTTTTAAATAGCTAAAATATAAATAAATGTAAATATTAATTAATTAAAAAGAGAAAAAAACATAAATAAAACTAAAAGATAAAATTTTAAAACAAATCATATAAAAAAATTAACTCTAAGAGATAACAAAAATATAAAAATGAATAAATCATATTTAAACATAATTAAAAATACTGAAAAACAAAATTAAAACAAATTAAAAAGTTAAAACAAAATAGACAACAAACTTTATAAAAAATTAAATGAGATATTAAAAGAAAAATAAATCCTACAGCCACCTGTGAATGCTCTGCAGCTCGCGACGAACGCTCCTCCATGAATGCAGCTCATGACGAATGCTCCTACCAAACACAAGTCATCCTCCATGGACGCATCTCCTCCAAACACAGCTACTCCTCCGTGAACAGAGATAAAACGAACACAGTACACACAGCTGCAGATGCCACAAATTCCCTCCGCGAACACAGTCCACACAACTCCAGACACCACAAACACGCTACTGCGCTGCAAAACAAAGACATGCCCTAACAAAGAAATTTTCCATACCATACCACATCGAACTTTGGCAATTTTTTGTAATTTACCTAAATGATAGGCAAACCTTGTGACACATTTCTTAACTGGCGACCAGTGGGAGCTAGGTACCAAGTCAGCAAACGAGGGTACCTTGTTTGACTCCAATTGTAGAAGTTACTCTTGAAAAATTCAAAGCTGGTGGGTAGTTCAAAATTGCCCAATAGATCTCATATAGCCTCATGATGGCAGTAATGAAGGACTCTGATACAACAGTAGCATGCAACCTCTGAAAATGCAGACGCTCCAAAACAGATTCAGAAGGTTGTACCACACGGCCATGTGAATTTCAAGAAACAAGGTATTTTCAAATTCTAAAGCAATGAAATAGTGTGCAAAAGGTCCGCTCTATTGGAGACCTTGGAAATTATCAGTAAAGGTGTCAACAAATTCATCATCATGTGGTGGAAGACATTTAACTTGTGATGAACTTTTTAAACAAAGCTTTGATCCAGCTTGGTAATAAATTATCAAGTAATAAGATACAAGAAGTAGGCCTGTCATTTCACAGCCTCGGAATGCGCAAGCATAAAAAACCAGGTAACATCAGAGTTAACTAAAATACATAAACAGCAACTATTTAAGCAGTACAATCAAATACCAGCAAAATCCTGCATCATGTCTTTTGCTGAAATTACTTGTAAATTAATATTTTAAGAAAACAAACAAATATCAAATATTCTCATAAACTAGGGAAACAAGCTAACATGAAAATTTACAATCTTGGTTTTAGGAAAAAGCAGTGATTGGGTTCCAAAGAGAAAGGTGGCAAAAAGGTAGCTATTATAGGTGTGACATTTTGGCAACCACGGTGACACAACATACAATAAAATAATTGTGGGTATAGAAATTACAGATTACATCAGAAAATATACAAACAGAAAGCCCCAAAAGCAACAGCAAAAGATCAGCTGCATTGGATGTTCACAACCCATATGATGACAAGTTGCTAAAAGGAAGCGTGTGCTACTTTGAGAACTTAAACAGTGTGGAACTCATTCACACTGAAGCATTTATAGCCATTCTCCTTATTGTTTATGTGAGATGTATACTTCATCTTTACACCGGTACGTGCATGAAAAGTTGAAAACAAAGATGCATATAACAATCGTGCATAAGAGTTGTCCTGAGATCTGAGAGAGTAGCATATTAGTTGACAAATAAACCCCTGAGATGTAAGAATCTTCAGTTCGTTATGATATTGTGGTGACTTCCAACAGATGCAAGAAATTCTATAATAATTGGATGCTTTGGGTTGTAGAAGTTTCTTCATAGTTACTGTTGAAAATAAATACAGGCCAAGTTAAATATTTTTTATCCAGAAAGAATAAATCAATACCTGGCACTCTGCAAACATTTCACCAGTCACAGACTCAGCGTCGCGCTCGTGCTTCTTCTGTGCAGCCTGAAGATCTAGTTCCTCCTGCCTCAGAAATACCATTTCGTCATCGACATTAGACTGTAGGGCTTCCTTCTCAGCCTCCAGTTCATCTTCAATTTCTCTCTTTCTTCTTAAATTTTCTTCTTTCATTGCAAGCAACTCAGCTTCTTTTTCCAAGACTGCTTCCCTATCTCTTGAACTGTCAGTTTCCTCTGCCTGTCTTATCAAGACATCAACTGATAAACCTTCAGGAGGTTCACTTGTCACCTTATCCTGATATAAAGTATGCATGGGTTCATTCAAAAGTTCTGGTGTATGGGTTATGTTGGGAGCAACTCGCTGTCCTACAGCCTGTGTAGGTTCAGAACTCTTCGGCGTATTCATTATATCCTCATTTTGTATTTCTCTATCATCAGTGTGACATAATTGATCATTTTTATGTATTTCATTCACTATATTTGGCTCCGTTGGCCTTAAAAATTCCTCATCCTTAGATAATATTTGCATTTCATTAGGAGTTAAAAATTGTGAATCTTCAGAAAAAAAGTCATTTGCAGAGGTTGAGACCTGAGTAACCCTGCTACAATTTTCACTTGTAATTAGGGAAGTTTCTTCAATATACCCCTTTAATTTTGAGTTGCATTTCTCAGAATATTCATCCACTTCCTCAGTAAACAATGCTTTACCCTTTCTTTCCCTCTCAACTTCAGATAAATCTTTAGCTTCAACTTCGTTGGTAACCCCACCAAGTTTGTTCCCACAAGGTGAAACTTGCATTGGCATGTCAACTCCTGCTGCTTTTTCACAACTCTCTTGAGAAATTTCTCTAATAACCAGCTGAGAACTGTTTGCTTTGCTTTTTCGAGCACCAAATTCTTCCAAACTCCTCCTTATTGCCTCTTGGAGTTCTTCCTCCTCACTTAGAAACTCCCTTGATTTGGTTTTATCTCCTTTTGAAGGAAAATTTGTTTCACATGCAACAACATTGTTTCCATCTTCCCATTCTACTTCATTATCCTCACCTATATCAGTGCATTCAACTGGAGAAGATTCCAAAACCTGATAATGATTATCACTAGCCGGGTAACCCTGAACTCCACAATCTGCATTTTCTTGTATTTTCCCTTCCTCCCATTCACATTCCGATGCATCATCCTCTAAATGGCTGCATGCATCACTTTCTGTGTGTATATCAGGTACTGATTGTCCAGCTACCAAAGCAGAAAAAAAATCATCTTCTTTGCCTAGTTCACCAATATCATCTTCTGTAAAAGAAATCTGCAAGCCCCTTGGACTCCCAACTTCGGGATTACAATGCATATGATCAGAATCTTTTGTTGAAATTTCCTTTACACTTGTGCATGCACTGGAAAAGCTCTCATTTGTATACCTGCTATCAGTCACCTCCACATTCTCAACCTCATCAATTTTTTTATTAACATCACCCACAACAAGAGTTGTTTCTTTCTGGATAGTTCTGTTGCCATCTGTTTCCTTAACATTGTTCTCTGCATTTTTTATAGCCTGCTCCTCAGATTCTTTCATAAGATACAGGTTCCATTGTATATCACGAGTCATACGAACTCCCATCCCCCTATGTCTGCTAACACAGATGTTCCCCTTCTCATCAATATATGTTTGAACAGGAGAATCTGAATCTTCATTAGAAACTTCGCCTTGCAAAACTGACTTATTTGAAAGCATGGGTGAAGTCAAATTAGAAGATGCAACTTTAGAAACATGTGGAGCTTTTTCTTGTTCCGCAGGCCTTCCTTCTGTTTCACTCATATTACTTCCAGGAAAATGTAACGCCCTGCACATAATGATCAGCTTGCATTACAAAGACAGACTAGCTTAGCATAGACATCCAAATATAAAGCTAAGGAATTTCATTAAAGAAACACAAGAATAACAAAGTTTAGGCGTTTGTTATTGCTTTCAGATACTAACAAAAGTTGTTCAAACTTTTAAAGTTTTTCCTTAACAAGGTTGAGCATTAACACAGGTTGGCATGCAATAAGCTTAAAACCCTTACAAGCCGGTGCTATATTCCGAATGGATGATTTCGTTAGAGTCATGAATGACCCCAATTCCCAATGGGATGATAGCAAAAAATGTTAAATGGTGGCTCTTTGAGTTCATAATTGGTCTGGCAGTCATATGTCTAAATGCAAAGCCAGGGAAAACCACTGACCTTTTGTATAGATGTCGGATCCTGCATTCTATATACACATTCACATTGAAGATTCCAGACAATCTTGCATGCAATGTATATTGACTAAAACGGTCTTTAACTGAGGCTAGTCACTTTCCATATCAAGAAAGTAACTTCGTAAAGAAGCCCATCCGGTGCAAACATTGCAGATGGAATAATTGTAACAATAGAAGGAATTAATCTACAAACATTGTATTTTCCAACTACACTTCTGAATAAAAACTGTCTCAAAGAATACTCACTGTTTATCACCAGTGAATGATGAAGAGAAGATAAACTCCCGTCCCGATTCAGAGGCAATCCGTGATGTTGGCATGCCACCAATACCCCTTCCAGAAGCAGATTTCCGGACTTCTTCAATTTCGCGACGAAAAGCAACAGTCTTGAGATAAGCTTGTATCTGCATCTCAGAAAATGAAGCTGGAACCTGTTGTGTAACAAAAAATACACAAAATTGAACATGCATATCAGCAAATACAGTGCTATATCATTTAATAGTTTGGCCCTTCAACTTCTATTAACATCCCTGGTGTATTATTGGAATAAAAACCCAATACACGGTAGAAAGTAGAAAATGGATCAACTTATATTCCTTGGTCCTTAGTAAAAGAAAACGGATATCATAAGTTTATTTAGTTCAGTGTGGTATTGTTACCGGTTCTTCAGTTTTCACTGGCGTTGGGGGTCTGGGTTCAGACTAGGTGCGGATACAGGTTTGGTTCGTCGTCCCAATGCCCAGGGTTCATCCCTGGGCACCCGGATATGGCAGGGTTCTTCTGCCAAAAGAGCCCTGCCATAACCGGGTGCCCAGGGACGAACCTTGGGTGTTGGGACAGCAAACCCGCAGCAGAAAAAAATGTTTTTTTTTTTTTTTTTTTTTCATTTTTCACCAAAACCAATGCAAGTAAATAATAAAAAACACACTCCTAAACCCTAAAAGCCAACTGTAAACAAAAGCAAAAGCTAAAAACAACACAAATGATAAAAACAAAGTGATAAAAGGAAAACCACTTGCCTCTTATTTTTCTAATTTTCTCGTTGCATACTTGCCTTCCATTGCTGCTGTAAGGTTGAATATTCATCAAACATCATTCTAATCATTTGCCTAAGGTGATTTGCTGTCAAGGTAAGATTTGTATTGCTTTATTTTATTTTATTTTCATTTTTTAAATTTTTACAAGCTGCTGCCCTAGGGTTTGTTTTGATTTTTTTTATTTTTATTCTGTGTTTGTTTTTAAGCTTGTTAAATATACTGCAATGTCTCATAGTTCTTCCTCCATTGGCCATAGCCAACATAAAATGAACACGACACAATCACCGTTGAGGAAATATGTGACATTGATAGACCAAGTTTCAAGTGGTGGGGCCTATATTTGGAAACACAATACTTGTGATTGTCAATTCACAAGTTTATACTTTCGGGTGAAAGCCCACTTATGCCACATTCCTGGTCACGGCATCAAAGCATGCACAAGGAAGAATAACTCTTCAGTGGCACAATCAAAAATCCTTGAATACATCAACAAGCAAGAAGACATAGATGCCACCTATGCCATGAGATTCAGTGACCCTCTAGCAAACTCAAAGAAAGGCAAAGAATCAAGGAACTCCCCTGTTTCCCCAAGTCCTACTGGCAGTTCTCCAGTTGTGCCCATTGGAAGACATCCATTTTTGGTAGCACCCTCCATGCATAGAGAGGCTTCTCCTTTTCAAACAAAAGAACAAAAGGACCATTGGAGAAACTTTTTCAAAATGACAGCAAGGAGATTGTGGATCAGAAAATTGCACGATGTGTATAAGCAAATGGATTGTCTTTCAGTGTGGTTTGATCATCATATTGGCAAGAAATGGTAAGAGCAATCAACAAGGCCCCAAAAGATTACAAAGGTCCAAGGTTTAAAAAACTCCGCACCACTTTATTGACAAAGGAGATAAAATATGTTGAATATTCTTTGAAGCCAATCAGAGATTCGTGGGCTGAAACAAGGGTCTCCATCATTTCCAACGGATGGAAAGATGCAAGAAACAGGGCTTTGATCAATGTAGTTGCAGTGTGCCCTAAAGGGGCAATGTTTTTGAAGGCCATTGATTGTGAGGGGTGTGTGAAGGATGCCGAGTTCATTGCCAACATCCTCATTGAATCCATTGAGGCAGTTGGACCTCAAAATGTTATCCAAGTTATATCGAATAATGCCAAAAAAAGGCGAGGTATGGGCATATTTTTTGGACACCTTGTGCTATCCACTCACTCAACCTCATGTTGCAAAGGATGGGGAAGGAAATTGAGTGGATCAAACAAGTGTATGTTGAAGTTGAGGACATTCAAATGTTTGTCACCAACCATCACCTCTCTCAAGCCATTTTCAGATCCTTCTCAAAACTGGAGTTGCTAAAGATATTTTTATTTTATTAGTTTATTTTCGTTTTAAAATTTTAACTTTTCTAATTTTTTAATCTAGTACTTGTATATTTTCACAATTTTTTTATTTTTTTATTTTAATTTTGTAATAAGTTGCTTAGACTAGATTCATCTATCACACAATCATCTTGAGATGACTTGTGAAGGTGCAACAAGGACTCAATAGTATGGTCATCAACCACATGTAGAGTGTATGGAGGGAGTCAAGCAAAGAGCGGAGCCAAATAGCGAAAAAATTGATCCTAGATGATGATTGGTGGGCCCATGTAGATTATTTATTGAGTTTCACTAAGCCCATTATGGGTATAATTTTTTTTGTTAACATGGATCAACCATGTTTGGGATAAATACATGATGGCATCGACTCAATGATTGAGAAGATGAAGGCCATCATTAATGAAAAAGAGCAAGATCCTAAGGAGACATTTTTCAAACAAGAGCATTCAATCCGTGTTGAGCGGTGGAACAAAACGAGCACCCAACTAAATCTCCTTGCCTTTGCATTGACTCCTCGATTCTATAGCACAAAGATCCTTTCTTTGCCAAGGAGGGTGCCACCATATAGTGATGTCGAAGTAGCTGAAGGGTATAAATTGGCATTCTCTAGGATATTCCTCGATCCCAAGGTAGAAGACTTGGTTATGAGCGAGTTTGGGGTTTTCATTACCTCCCAAGGTCATAGTCTTGGTGCTCTTCAGGACAAATACAAGAAGGATGGTCTTATGTGGTGGGACCATGGTTAAGGATCACCAAACCTACAGCCTCTTGCAATCAAGATCTTGTCACAAGTAAGTTTTGTATTTTTTATGTTTTTCTTTGTGTTTTAAAAATTTTAAATTTATGTTTAAGACTTGAGTTTTAACTTTTTAGTTTTATAAATTTGAATATAGGTTGCAAGTTCATCTTCTTGTGAGCAGAATTGGAGCACATACAACTTCATCCACTCACAAAAGTGCAACAAGCTCACAATTAAAAAGGCCGAGGAGTTGGTCTACATACACTCCAATTTCCATCTTTTATTGCACAAGAACGCAGAGTACGAGGGGGCGTCAAAGCATTGGGATATAGATCCAGAGGTCGCCTTCGATACTTCCATTTCCCGCTTCTCATTAGATGACATTGACACTCCTTCGGCTTCAACAGCGCACAACTTAGCTAGCGGGAGTAGTGGTGGTGATGGGTCATGTGGTTCTAATGAACCGCAACATGATGTTGATATTGATACTCTCGATGAAGAGCAAAATGGCTATGAAAACTAACATTTAAGTTTTAAGACTTTAAGTTTGATGTAATTGATTAAGCCACCGGATAATATCATAATTATTGTTGTTTAATATTTATCATTTATGTTTAATGATTATCATGACATTTGGCATTCGGTTAGTATTTACTATTTTCAATATTTTGTGATTATTTTCATATTTTGTTTTTGATATCAAATGCATACTATATGGTCAATCACAATGTCACTAATTTCCTATGTAATAGGCTATAATTTCTATATTTTTTATTTTTTTATATTTTTTGTACAGACGGACCCAAAACAAACACAAGGAAAAAAACTTGTCGTCACCCAAAACGAACCGGTAACTTAGGGGTCCATCACTATTAATTAAGAATGAAGTGGATTGGACATGGAGCATTGGACACTCCAAATGATAAGTAACAATAAATATTAGGAAGCACCAAAAATACAGCTTAGTGAGCATCAGGATAGATCATGAATCAGTTTAGTTACATGTTTGTTCACCAACTATAGATACATGGTGACAATATTAAGGAGCATCTTCTTGGTGTAAAATGTTATTTACACCATAGTCATAAGTTTACTTGGGTTAGAGAGTTACCCTAAGTTAGTAATATTAGTTAGTTTCCCTATTTTTACTTGGGTTAGAGAGTTACCCTATGCATTATTAGTTATTTTCCCTATTTTCATATTTAGAAAATTTTGAAAAGTGGGCATGTAAGCAGACCAATTAGATTACAGAGAGTATTTGACCCAATCAGAAGTGAGCATAATATGACTTGGCTGATAGAATAAAACTTCCTTCTCTCACCTACAAGCCATTGTAAATAGCTCAAAACTCTGTTAGAGGAGCTTAGAAAGAGTCTGATAGAATAGATTCAGTGTTATTTGTCAAAATTTTGTCATTGTGTAGTTCATTTCAGGTATGTGAATGCAAATTTGAATTTTGGGTTTGTTTCATGTATAATTTCATTACAATAGAAAAGACCCTTGCATGCTTTTAAGGAGGTTGTGGAGTTTTGTGGTCTCCCTTTCATTTTCACATAATACCAGAGCATCCTATTTGTAAATCTCCATCTTTTTGAGACTTGGTCTGCTTCTCCTGTTATTTTAAAACTTTTTTTTTGAGTCTTTTTTTTCTCTCTCTTGCTTTCTTTTTTCTTTTTTCAGACTTGTTTCAAACTTTTTTTTGAGTTTATAATAAACTTCAGTGATAAGCTTTATTAAAACTTAGTAGCAAGAAGCTTTTAAAAAGTTTGAAACAACTTTCTAAACCTTATTCAGCCCTATACAGCTCCTTCACCGTCAGTCTTCCATGAATCGCCACCGCACTCTGCATAGGAGCATGCCAGATGAAAAGTATACACATCGTATGCTGAAGATGGGTTGCAAAAGATTTCTTGTATTGTTGGTAGATTTTGCCCAAAATAAATGATTTCTTCTTCACAAAATATAAAGAACAATTCAGAACACAGTCATAAAACAAGATTAATCTCTCATTAACGGATTAGTTACCAACTCAGTAAATACCTTTGAAATATGAGATTCGTCATTAATCCCAGAGACATAAAGATCAAGAGACCATAACATAATGAGTCTGATCAGAAAAAACTGTTGTGTTACATATAAAAACTCAATGACAACAGAAAACTGCATTGACTAAGATGTAGCATTTACCTTCATAACTTTGTGAAACTTTTTCCGATTATCCGCCATCAGCTGTTCTCTCATCTGCAGGAAGGAGCACAGCATGCCAAGTAGAAATTAATTGACATAAATTTTGGACATACACAAAGCCTCAAAACATATAACAAGCTAAGGAAATGTGAAAATCCCTAATTTCAATGAAGAAATGCACCTGAACAAGAAGATCAAGCTGCATGGAGGGAGGCAGTACTGCCAACACAGACGGATCTATTTTTCCTTGATTTACTGGCTGCAAAATTCAATTTGGAAGTCAGTTCTATCATCAAAAGATGCCCACTAGGTAACATAGGAAACTATTATTCAAGAGTTAGATGCATCTGACATCTCTTCAATTTGCTTTCTATCTAGACATTGGCATCCAAAGTATTTTCCAACAAATCTCCCAAGGATTAGCTGAAAATATTTTCAAGATGTTTAATTAACGAAAAAAATAGAATATTAAATTATACAATGACAACACTTGTGCATCTTTTAATAACAGTGCAATAGTTTTAAATACAATATGACCACCTAACTGCCACAAACTATCAGACTAAGTACAACAAGGCTCAAAAAAATTGTACGCTTCTTTATCACCTGAACAAATCATATTGAAAAGCCTCATTGACCTAACAAGTCCCCGGAAGAGTCTTGTAAGACCATGACCTCCACAACCATTATGCATACATAGTGTACAATTGTCCATGAGTTTCGTACCTCGTTCTTTGAAGCAAATAATGAACCCGTTCATGTAAATGAAGGCATATAGTGAATGGTCAAAAATGTGTTCCATTTAAACCTGCAGACCAATGAAAAAGGGGAAAACATGGAAACACCAACCTCTGGTTGCAATTATTGTGGCTGTAGGGTAAAAGTATTCTCCTGCATATGAAAAGAGGCATAGGAAAGAAATGTAGACGTTGCAGAAAAGGAAGTACATATTATTTAGATGCCTGGCATTGACACCACTTGAAGAAAAGGGGGAAGAGCATTTAACTATCCTTTAAAACAATGAATGAAGATGAATGATATATGATCCAACTATAGTAAGTCATAAGAGGCATAAAGAATTAAGAGCAAGTTTTTTTGATAGTAAATAGTGATCGAGTTAATTATAGAGACTAAGAGATAATGCTTGATGAATAAAATAGCAACTGAGGATCGAAGGATTGGTTTCAATCTTATACTGTAAAGTGGTGAATTTAAAGGCATTTGATCAGTTCTTAATATTTATATATATTATTTTATTGTTGGGTTTATATGTATATTTGTGCATGCCTTAAGGTAGTAGTCTAGTAGACAATAACAGGTATCCTGCTGTGTAGTTTAGATACCACATCTGACACAAGAATAAAGAGTCAAAGACAGGTTGATGGAAGCTAAGCCAAAACAGATATAAAATGCCAACAAATAAGAAAGATAAGTTAGCCAAATAGGTGCCACAAATCACTTCCAAAAATTCCTTTGAACAAGATTAAAACAGCATTTACAGATGAAAAACAAAGCCAATGACCTGAAGGAAACGTAATCTAGAATATTTTAGTAAGGATATAAGTTGGGATGTCCAACTCGCCATAGTCTAGACCCTAGTGGTAAAGCGGAGCAAATGCCATGAGGATGACCTGGCATCAAACCCTATTGAGCATGCTCCCAGTCGTGTTCATGTGGGCCAAGACTGAACGAGACTAGATGCAAGTTCCGGATGAATTCTGACGGAATGAATACCCCTCAGATGTGGCCTCTTAGCCAAAAGGCGTCTCTGAGTTTGACAGTAAATTACTTGTCAGTGATAAGTACTGTTTCCCTATTTGCCCAGTAAAGTAAAAGGATGTAAGATGAGACATAATTCCTGTGAGCAATCAAGCTCTTCAAATACCGAAAAAAATCAACCTGTAACTCCTTTCATTCCTGAAAGTTACATGGATAATTTGACAAAATATGTTTCTTTTCTGGAAGATGAATAGCCAAAGCTTGAACTCCCATTTCCTAAAGTGCTCTTGCTGGAGAAACAAAGGCTTCCAAGGAATATGAACTCTTGAGTCTTAATTGATTTCAAGGCCTTCAACAAAAATCTAAGCAAAACGATCTGGGGAAGGATACAAGAAGCAACAGTTTTAAATGCCTGAAAAGCAGTAGTACATAGACTATACAACATAATCAGCAACAACAATGGAGTAAAGCAACACTGCTCACTTCCACCCACATTGTCAGGGGTCTATGTGAATAAGCATGAAGAATCACTAACAGAAAAATGCAGAAATGTCAATATTTCAGGTCATGTCATCAAATTTAATCTATGCAAAAGATGTGATACTTTAATTTCAGCCTATCTGCCGCTAGTGGTGTTAAGTACCCCTTGTCTACGTAAGTCACTGGCACAGATGATGATAAATCTGAAAGACAGAACTTCCCTTTACGAGCACCCAAAAGGGCACCTCGAACCTCTTATTCTCACACCGGAGATAAAGGATCAGCTACTCTTCACCACTCAGTCTAAACTACAGGGACAGATGCGCATCGCCAATTTTCTCTCCATGTGTTAAGTATCATTGTCTATGGATATTGTTAATACTAACCGGTTGCCGCTACACCAAAAGCTCGAACTATTAGTGAGGGTGAGACCGGAGAGGTTATAGATTCTGGGGGAGCCCGAAAGCAGGGGTTGAGGGTCTCGAAGCGTCATCAGTTCCCCCCCCCCACACCGAGAGATCCGGATTGGACACTCTGAGAGGTCCGGATGGACACTCCGACCACGAGACGAGGGGAACTGCTGAGGGCAAGAATCGAACCCCTCCCCAGCAGAGTCGCCAATTTGTTAACACTAACCGGTTGCCGCTACCCCAAAAGCTCGAACTGTTAGTGAGGGTGAGACCGGAGAGGTTATAGATTCTGGGGGAGCCCGAAAGCAGGGGTTGAGGGTCTCGGAGCGTCAACAGATATCAGAGGAGATAGTGGGAGGAATGCCCTGCTTCCACCCAAGATTGTTCAGGGAAAGCCTATTTGGGATATCATTGTCTATGGGTATCATTGTCTAGAGCTTACCTATTTGGGTTTACCACTCTTATTAGCTTCTCCAGCTTCTCAATAATAGATCTAGTTTTAATTTTAATTTTTTAATCATTGGTTATTGGAATCCTTTTAGAACTCCTAATTAGCTATTGTAAATTGTAATTTTGAGTGCCATTAACCTACTATACCGGGATCATATGCAACGCGGTAGTGACTTGTAGACCTTTGAATTATTTTTACAAGGAAAATAAATTACAGTGAACACCAAGAAAATAAAAGTCAAAGGTTGTCTCTCAAGAGAAGAACAATTGCTGCAATGACATTTTGGGCAATTGGTGGGGTCCTCTATTAGTGGACCCTTTGATGAGGGGTAGCTATAAAACTCTTTGGCATACAATTCATGTCTGTCATTGGTTTCCTGTGAGATAAGATGTAAGGGCTAAATGTCACGAGATCAGTTCTTCTCTTAGCTTAGAGGAGTTGATGCATTTTAGGCAGGATTTGGCTATGATTGCCAAAGTTCAGCTTGCTTGTTTTCATAAAGCTGTTAGCTTTTGGGGCACCGGCTCAAATGTTAGCACTTTTAGTTTTTATAGAATGAGACTTTCCATATAATCCTGTTGTTAAGCTAATATAAGTATCATATTCTTTGAAGGAATATAGGATACATTACTACGGTAAAAAAAAGATTGAATACCACTACACAAATGTTTTATACAACACTAAGTTATTGGAAGTGGTTGATTGTTAGAAAGTGGTTGAATTTTCCAAATATTAAGCATGAACATAAATTGAGGGCATGTAGATTAAACTCTGAAATGGAAAGATTTATGTGCTTAGCAAAACAAATGTAAGCAAGCCGAAGTATGGGATCAGAATACAATATGGACCTCATTTGGGCTACTACTAATTATTCTGCACCGGTATAAAGTATGGGCAAGACGGATGACAATATAAACATGACGACAGCTTTAAAGAGCTATAAATGGTTCATAACAATCAATCAAGGCATTCAAGATGACTTCTCTTATGAGATACAATACAATCTGGACCTCATTTGGGCTACTAATTATTCTGCACCAGTATGAAGTATGGGCAAGATGGATGATAATATAAACATGACAATAGCTTTAAAGAACTAAAAAGGGTTCATAACAATCACTCAAGATATTTAAGGATGACAACTCTTATGAGATGCAACTGACTAAGCACCCTCGCAAAATGGAAGCATTGAGAAGAGTCATAAGATTGAGTGAAAGGTTAGGGTAGATGGATGAAATAGACCAATGAGGGAAGCACATAAATAGACCCTGAAAAAAAAAACAGGTAAATTAGAATACCAAAAATAATGAAAAGGTGGGGGGTGTTATAGGGAAGCACAACAATAGACCCTGAAAAAACAGGAAAAGTAGAATACCAAAAATAATGAAAAGGTGGGGGGTGTTATAGTGTTCCTTTCAAGGTGACTGGTTGTTTTAAATAGTTCTTCCAAAAGCAAGCAATTCGCTCCAAGCAGCCAAATACTTGCAATTAGACCCCTCAACCTTAAATCGCATGGATATGGATACGTGACCAAATACAGGTATGGTATCCAATACAAATACAGCAAACTTTTAGAAAACCTCAAATAGAATACAGCTGGGAGATGCCAAAGACATGAATAAACTAAATGAGATGGATTCAAGAACCCTACTCAAATGCTCACAGAAACATTCTCACCAACTTTAAAACATGCAAGTTAAGCAAATATGAACTGACTCGTAAAGTTAACCGCCAAAAACTTGCAAATACCATGCAATCTAACAAGCTCTTCAATCAAATGAAGATCCATTTTTTACAGGACAAAAAGACATTCAACCAACCAAGAGCAATTTAAAAGATAATCTAGAGAATGTGACTCGAAATCCACCAAACAACTCACAATTGAATTATTATTTTGATGAATTCACCACACATGCACCAGGCTTAAAGCGACAAATTCGGACATGTAATTACAAATTCTCACTGTATGCATTATGAACCAGCATCCCAAATGAGAAGCTTCACCTATTGACAAGTGCATTTAAAGCTAGAGCATTCCATGAAATAGATCAGTATGTGTTAGATGCAGGCTCATAGCTAAGGAATGATCCCATTATTCACAGCTCCTAGTGCTGATGACAGTCAATGTTAATTGGGGTTACACAGACCTTGTGAAGATGATGTAATAATCCTGAGAGATGGTAAATTCACTCTACATCCAAATCGTCATTCGTCTTCTTTGATACAGTGTTAGAAATTTTCATTCCTATAAAATTAGTTTTTAGCGTTCTTAATTGGTATAAATTAATAGATAAAGGAATGTCTCTAAAAAGTATTTGAGAGTTCTTGAAAACAAAATTAGATTGATTCAGGCATCGGGGTTCAACCACACCCACTCTCACCCGACCTAGTTTGGCCGATTGCAGCCAACAAGATCCAAAGACGGTTACATCCCGCAATTGTCATTGTGCCCATACACGAAAGAAAGAAAGAAATTATATTAATGCCCACCGATGACCAAAAGTAGGTTAATGGGACTCGAGGATACAATAGTTAAAGTACTATAGAGAGTTCAAGGAAAGAGAATCCAAGAAGCTAGAGTACCAAAGACAAAGTAAAGCAAAGTGCCACTAACAAAGGTGGTAATGGAATCAATACAAATAGCAATGGGGGGCGAACAAGAGCCCCCAAAAGTATGTGTCGGTGAAGACTGAAAGACCTTGTCGAAAACCTTTGTCTGCCCCTGAAGTAGAGCGGTCATTTGACCCATCATCAATCACTGTGAAAAGATCTGATAGTGCTTTTCAAGGAGTACCCATGTCGATGGGCCTGGTTGGGAGATCCTAGAGGGAAGCAAAGCATTTCCTCTAGAATTTCTCCTAACATCCAAGGCCGAGGTACGACCCATAGTACAAAAGAAACTTGTAATGTGAGTCTGTCCCTGTGGTATGGGGGTGGCCAATAAGTAGAGGATCCATGTTGGCAAAAAGGGGCAGAGCCACGCTAATGGGAAGAAGCAAAGCTACGATGCTGAGAGAGAGCAGGTTGGGGGATATGAATAATTTGAGTAGTAATGATATGTTGGGAGAAGCACCACCTAACTGATCTATCAACTCTATTGTGTGATATACCGATGTCCAAAGGGCGCTTAGTGCTACCAATCGCCTGGATGGGCTAGAAGAAAGAGGTGATCAACATGGGGGCTCTACAACCTCTAGGCTCCTCCTGTAGGGATCTACGTTGGAGGGTGACAGCCTCGCAAAGATAAAGAGCTAAGCACCGCTATTCTGGATATCTAAAGAAAGAAGATAGAGTGTTGGTTGCGTCCCTATAGAGGCAGTAATATCTTCCCTGCATCTCATAGTAAATGGGGCATCTGAAAATGAAGTGTTCCTCGGTCTCCACCTCCTAGAGGGAGCAAATACGACATATCTAATCCAGACGAACAATGTGGTGATATGTTTCAACCCGTAGTTGATGAGAACACACTCTTGTTTGGCCAAGGGGAAACCTTGAGATGTGAAACCAATGGCGCTTGAGATAGTGAGGACAACAAATAATACCATCCGCTACTTGTAAGAAATGCTTGGCATAGAAAGCAAGCTTGGGGTTGAGCAGCTCAAGGGGGGAGATCCAGGTGGCCTGGATATACTATATGTAGATGTCATCTCTGGCAGTTCTAGTGATCCTTCATGGGAAGGAGCCCGTGGAGGGCGTCCAGGGAATACATAAAGGGGGTAGCCAATCCACAAAGATGCCAATAGAAAGGAGCAACCTGGTCTCAAAGTACCAACGGTGCCGGCATCTAGTGGGGACTAGTGAAGCAATTCTCTCTAAGGAGCAAAGTGCTAAGTATGGATATATTTCACAACCAAAAGCTGAGTCCCCCAAGGACCAAAGTCTGTGGATGTAGAAAGTAAAACTGAAGATAGTCTCAAGGCATAGCAATTGGGTGGAAATTCAGCTGGGACGATGCACTGAGGAACTGTCTGCTTGCTGCAGATCATGCATTGTAACAAGAGAGTCTGGAACCTCTCAATACAGGCCTAATCAATGGCCCCCAAGCTAGGCCCCCACACCTCTGAACCATATAAAACTGTAGGTTTGATGATTGCATCAAAAAGGTATAACCATGCAAACTTGTGCCATGTCCATGCCATACCCTTGGGGCCTATGAGAATCATCATGTTGCTCCTTTTGTGATGTATACCACAAACTGTATTGCAGAAACCCATGCAGGCACAGAGCACCAGCATGCACGTTCAACCCATTCTAGCCAACACCCATGTCCCCACCAATGACTCATCCCTGCCCAATCCCTGGCACATGCCCTATTGGTGCCCATGTCTTCTTTTGTGCCAAATCTCGCACCCAACTGAGCCCTTGCGGGCCACATTGTTTTGATAAAAAAATAAGTTTTTGAAGTTCTATTTCTGATTTTTCTGATGAAGTTTCAACTCTTGGGGTGTTTATTTGATTTGTCGGAGATGTCCCACTATAAGCAACATTTTTTGTACTTGGACAAAGTGACGCCTATTGTAAATCGTACATAGAATAGAAGGTTATTGTTGACCACTGTTCTAGGATCATTAATAAAAAATATAAAATTTTCCAGTGTTGAGTTGCTTTTCAAGGTCCTCACAATGCGGTGTGTGTCAGTAGTGAAGTACTATTTTTGCATTTTGAATTCAATTTGCAAGTTTTGCATATATTTTTTGGAGGTATACAGGACCATTCACATAAACTTACCAGTAAATTTGAGAATTCACAAGGCGACCACCATGGCGAGGCAATATCTTTCATGATATGACACCTACAAATTATATGCCACAGAAACCATAAATGTGGGACATTTGTAATGTATTTGTTTTAACGCACTTCTGGGAATTCAATGAATCAAAAACTAAATCTTCATATCCAACCGCACAGGAATGGAATATTAAGGCTGCCAAGGCCTTAGCATTAGTCCAAATTTGTTGCACACCAAAAGTTGAGACACACACTGAGCATTGCATCACTTCTTCTGATGCCAGGGCAAAACTTTAAAAAAACATACTAAGGGGTGTCAACTAGCAAGAAAGTGTACTTCCATTTGAAATTATTAATTGTAAAAATGGAGATGAGGCTACTGGGATTACAGAAATGGAAGATGAAAGCTTATTGGTAGTTACAGTCAACGAATCACCTATCTCTTAGCAGTTTTTTTGGAGATGCATCAGGTAGAAAATTAATTAGACCAAAAAACCATCAGTGATTTGGGGAACTGTTTGAAGGAGCATGACCTCCCTTTCAGTAAGAAGAAGAAACTTGTGACTTCTAAATATAGAGCACTTGCAACTTGTCCGAGCAGAGGAGAAAGCAAGTGTTACTAAAGGCAAGAAAGACTCTGTACAACAATGGAAACATTCTAATGGTGAGAATTTAGAGGCATCTTCTTCTGGTAAAAGGTAAAATGAGTCCAGAAGCATCTACTCCTAGTAAAAGAAAAAATAATAAAAAATAGTTTGCTACAGATACTGAGGAAAATCATTACGCCCAAGACCATAGAATGCCCTCTGAGCAACTCAAGAAGGAAAATACATTGTAGAAGTAGATTTGAATGGGCATCTGCAAGACTTTCTCGTCATAACAAATACTTCTAAACTTCATACTGTACCCTGTTTTTGGTTGCATCCACTCATACTGTGTGGGTCTATGTTGCACGTGGAACTAGCTAAAATAACATCATGAGAATTTAACCACTGACTTCTGATTTAAGATTTACTATCAGATAATGGTAAGGTGAAATCATTATGCATAGATTTCTAAAATTACAACTTGAATATTAAAATGTAAGTGCCTTACAAGAATCATCTCCTCACTGCCATCCATATCCTCACTTTCATCGCTGTGAATTTCCTCCTGTGATTCAGACACAAGCTTTTCAAGGTGTCCTCCTTCTGCTGCAAGTGAGGCTGCTAGTCTGTCAAGCAAGAAGCAAATGTAACACGTTTATTTGTTGCTTGTTTTTTTCATGATATGCCAGCTTTCAAACAGAATTGAAAAGAATGTAAGCAAACAATACGGTAAAAGACTCCTCCCTTATAAAATATCGAATATAAAGAGAAAAAGCTGTATTAATTGGAAACATGTCTCATCTTATTCTTTATGTAATTTTTATATTTATTTAATAGCTTTGAACAGAAAAATATAATATTGTATAATGAAAAAAATTCCTCCTCTGAGGAATTTAGAATAACAAACAAAATAAAATGCAACTTGTTAAAATGGGACTCCAACTTCACAATTCTCTCTTCAGATAATAGTTTGCAACATTAGCCTCAAAATTGACAAGGTATGCATTGAAGCCAATCCTGTAGCAGAAGCATTGAAGGTGAAGGAGGTGCACTTGCAAGACCGAATACATTTAAAGGCCACTTCTAAATTACCTCAAGCCCTGTAGCATAAGTATTGAAGGTGACAGAAGTGCACGTGCAAAAGAAATACATTTCCAAGGTCAACTCTATTAATAACCTCTCTTACATCTTATGGCATTCTATATCCCACCAAAGAACATGTTTGAACACTCATTTGTAAGAACATTTGCAATATATTACTGATGAAGGCAATTGGAATCCATAGTTGTGCTCTTAGTATATAGTTGTCCCAGCCATTTGTGTAGTTGACTGCTGTTTTCTTTTACTAACAGCTCCATTTGCTTGCTTGCCATGGCTGTGTATCATGTGGCTTGCAAGCCGCATGAACCACACTTTTTTTAACAAGTAATATGCTTATGATTGCGATTCTCTATATTGAATATACATGCAACTGTGATGAGCAATTTTCTCCTATTGTTGCTTTCTATCCCTATATTGTCAATTAAAGTCGTGCATGCAATAGCTTTTTTCTGCTAGCAAATATTATTCGTTACCATAGCAGTGGTGACTCATTATGTTTGTATCACAACCGCCTCTTTTCTCTACTGTAAACAATGCCTTCTAGCTTGAATCAAATACTTTAAAATGACCAAAACTGACATACACTTGTCAGCTTGTTTCTCTTGTCCAATAATTGCTTACAACACATGCATTAGTAAATAAACTAAAATCTTGCATAAACTCTCCACGGAATCAAGGAATATTTGACAGTGTTTTCCTAACAGACTAGGACCAGAAATGACAAGGGAGGATTTCATACATGTCATAAATTCAAGCTGTAACTATATATTACACAGGTTTGTTCAATGTAATTAAAATTATGTTTACTTATCTGGTATCCTCTGGTTGTATTTAAACATTGATGTAAGACTAAGTATATATACTCTCCAGTATAGCCTAAAGCCTTTACAGAATTAGCTAGTCCCCCAGTCTCAACCACAAGTATAGATTCATTTGGTATCAAAGTAAGTATTATTTCACCATTTTAAGTGTGTATGTGCATCGAGATGGGATCAGCATACAAGGAAATAAGAGTTATACTGGCAATCCCACCTCCTACCACCAGAATGCAGAAAGAAACAGGTGTCTGCCACAGAAATCCACACAAACTTAAACGATCTTCTATCTGTAGAGCCAAACCTCAGCCACTAGAAAAAAATTATCAAAAAGGACTCGTAAGAACAAACAAAATAAACGATTGTACAACTCACCAATTTCAAACAAGGTGGAAATTCACCCCCTTACAAAAAATTCTGCTACCAGTCAATCATTCAGAGACCAAAAGCTATTCAAAGTTCACTCTGCCTCAACCTCCCAAAGTTCGAATGAGAAATTGGTGGAGAGTTTTTAGATTATTGATTATAGCAGAAAGGAACATGTTTCCTTGTCGAAATGTTTGACAACAATGACAAAAATCCATTTGTCAAAACCAAGTTCAGGTTGAATGCCTCATTCTCTCAGGACTCTGTCTATCAGCGACATGCAAATGAAAACTAGAAACTAAGAACAACATAGATCGAGTTAAAAGAAGTCATATAATAGGGTTTCTGTCATGTCAACTATCTTGAGGATAATAATATTCAATGGCCACACATCGCCCAAAAAATTAGACAGTCAATTCCAAGGCATGATAATGAAGTCCATTCATTGCACATCAAAATGGACATATGAGACCCTAAGCCAACAAAAATTTCTTGACTATAAAGACAATCCCTAATGGAAATAGAGAAGAATCTGTGCGCTTGCCTAACATGGAGATATAGATCAAAGGGCGATCACTACATACCATATTGGACGATATGAACCAGAAGAAACTCATTATTGCCAACACAATCTAGCACCTTCACCCACTGACGTCACTGTCCCCAGAGCCACGTTCTATCCATTGGTTACAAATGGGAAAGAAATTTCCAATTATTTGACAATTTAACTTGCAATTTTCCATCTTCCCTATAGAGGATGAAGTCTATGAATTAGTCCATTGGGTGTCCCCTATTAGTGGGGTTATATGCAAAAGACCAAAGGGTGCACCATTTATCAAGCCCAACTGTATGTACAATGATGTGAAGCTCCACCAAGAAGATACAACCTACATGCTATCAAAATCTCACTAGAAAATAAAAATCCCACTGATCTCCACCAAGTAGGCCAGCAACATCATCCAAGGCCACAAATAAGTTCATTTATCAATGGTCCACCTGCAATTGCATACCAGACAGGTTACAAAATCACATAATGTCTTTCATTATTTGCCTTGAATACAAACATCTTAACATCCTTTAAGAAAATGAGGAAGATATCAACATGTGTGCCAGTGTGCCAACGGCAAATAGAGATGGACTCCATCACTTTACTCTCCCAATTTGTCTATTGAATTGTCTAGTCCTTACTAAAGAAAGATTTGGAAATTAATGGCATTAAATCCACTTAATAATTTATTAGAAATTATTTAAATATTAATTAAATTTTATGGCATTAAAGCCACTTATGCTCACATGGTATGGACTGCAAGTTGAAATGTACAAGAGTTGCAAAGATGGGACTGATGATGTTGAGAAATTTCAGGATTTCTTGGTGTAAAATTGTGAAGGAATGTGGATTTTTTTAGCGCCAGAGTTTGGCAGCTGATGAATGCTCTAGATAGTATATGGAGTGTCAAGACCTACCATCAGTCTTTCTCTGTTTATCTTTCATGGCGCCATGTCTCGTTAATGTTTGTGAGAATTCAGTCAGCCCAGTGCCGACAAGTTTCAGTTTGATTTCAAGTTATTCAATGCATTCCTCATTTGGCCCCCGTCTAGTTTGAGGTTTATATTTGCTCTGCTTATTTTCAAATTTCCCCATGGTCTCTGGTGGGAATGACAAATGTTCTAAGGAAGATAGATATGCCATGTTTATTGGCATTATAGGAAGGAGATGGCTTAAAGTGATACCAAGGAAAACAACTGTTAATAATCCTGGCACTAGGGAGGCCAGTACGGTTGCAGCAGGAAGGGTTCATGGGTTACTGTTACAGCCGAGGAAGAGGAACCCTGAAGTCTTCTCTTATTCAAAGGCAATTCACGTATGTTTGGGCATCTTTAAAGGGCAAAAGAAGAATTCCCGCCCCAATCAGTTTGCTAAAATTTTGGAAGAAGATTATTTGGAGGAATCGGATCAAAAGAATCCGAAACCTAGCAATAAAGAAATGGGTTGTGGAGACAGTTAGCATTGGGATTAGGTTGCATGTGGATAATGATCAGAAGAAGACTGGCAGAGTTGATGAGGGGTGACACTATCCCCAGACACAATAGGCAGACTTTGGCTAAGACCCTAGTGAAAGAATTGATACTGTTTGTCAATGCTTAGGGGTATAATGAGCATCTGGTATTGCTTTTGTCATGCCAGTTTCTATGTTTAAGTTTTGTTCCTGTTATTTGTTGGTTTTAATCAGCAGTAGGTTTGATACATTCCTTGTTAATGCCTGGTCGGTAACAGGATGCCTGATCTTGGTTGGATTTTCTTGATTGATCTTTTAGGCAGGATACCCAACTCTGCCCCAAGTACTCTCAGAGAATAGTATTTACTGATTTTAATTTAGTATATATCAAGTTCTTAGTGTGGATTTTATGGTCAAATGTTGCCTTATAGGCACTCATTCTGCCTCTGGTTTTGTTATATTTTTGGCAAATTCAGCTCTGAAAGTCTACCATATTTGGTGATTTAACTTTACAGACACCCAGTCTATGATCTTTTAGGTTCTCCTTTCCAACTTAGAGTTTCAAAGTCAACATGTACAAAAACAATTGGACAGCCCTGCCAAAATCTAAAGCTTAAATTTTGAGATTAATGGGCAGGCCCCCACAATAGAAACCCCGAGTTTGAATTACCACAAGAATATATATATATAGCAACGTAAAAAAGAATTCCCTGAGTCTATCAATGACTGCTTTAGGAAGTTGCCAGTCTCAGCAATATTTCCTGGAAGATTCTCTAACTCTAATACAATGCTCTGTGCAAAATTGATGAAAGTTCGTCTCCATTTACTTTAATTTATCAGTCTAAGTTTAGTTGTGTTCATTTTAGATTAATTCCATGCAAAATCAAATAAAATCCATCGGAATTACTAAAATTTATCATCATTTAACTTTAAATAATCCAAACTCCATGAAACTTGACAAAAATCACTTTGTAATCATTTAAAATATTGTTAGAATAGAGTAACTCAGTGACATACAAAGCATCGGCAGCTTCATAACTGCCATTGCTATTCGCAATCTTTGAACTGTAACCCGCCTCTGATTTCTGCTCAATATCAATATGAGCTTCATTTTCACTACTTGATGTTTTTCTAACCCCCTTGGCATTCTGAATTTCCTGCGCAAGTTCTTCCAGTTTCCGAGTCCTCAACTGTGCAAACAAACTGAGAACTATTTAGTGGCTATTATTCTTCAATTGGCTATATTTTCAAAAGAAAAACACCAAAGTATAGTCATTTGACAATGAAAAATCGCGTATATTTACTTCTGAGAATTTGCCAATTTTTTATGGAAAATATTTAAACCATTAGTTGATTGGAATTCTGAAATTCTAAAAAACTACATTAGAATGTGAACAAAATAAACCTGAAATAATGAGAGTCTTTAGTGGCTAATGTTCTTTAAATGCCTAATTTTCCAAACGAAACTCCCACAAAATATCTGTCAATTGACAATGAAGATTCACTAATTATTTACTTCTGAGAATTCACCTAAATTTTCTTTAAATATATAATAAAATTAAGAAAATTTGAAGTTTTACAACTTCTAAAAACACATCAATTAATTTTTTTTCCAGGACAATTGAAAGTTCTGGTGGCTAATATTCTCCAATTGGCTATTTAAAAAAAATCCCAATATTTTCCAATTGACTTGAAGATTCACTGGATATCTACTTACGAGAATTCACCAAGTTTTTCTTTAAAGTATATAGAATCTTAACAATATTGGAAATTTCTTAACTTTTTTATGAGCTTTCACTTCTCCTAGTGATGGCAGTGCATGTGCAGCTTGGCGATTGTTTGCTTCAGGAATGATAATGCAGTATTTTTCTTTTTTGCCTAAAGAACTTTGCTTATATGTGATTTTTCTTGAGGAATCAACAGTATCTCAACCTCTCTTTGCTTTCCCTTTGTATTTGTTACCTTCCATTTGATTTGACTGTTGCTTCATGAACCAGCAGTCACATTATTTACCTTGTGAAGTGATTATTTGGAAGTTAGATATCATGCATGCTAAGGGTAGGAACACCTGCCATCTAATAAGTGCATTTTGGGCGCTTGAGGTGTTGCTTTTCATCACCATTTTATCACTGTATTTGCGTGCAATCGCTCAGTTTGCATCCCACGCTCACTCCTTCACCATATCCTCACTTCTATGCAAGTATTTGCATGTGCATTTTCCATGGTGCTTCCAGATGATTGGGTGGTCACCACTCAAGAATCATGGGAGGCATTCAATATCTTTGACACACACAACCTTCGCTTCATCCATGATGTAATCAGTGACAAAGGTATAGGCTTCAAGCACTCCCACATTGAGCTTTGGAAGGTCTTTTTATAAACGACTAACAAGGCTATGAAGAATATGTAGGCCTTTGATTTTCTCTATCACGTTATGCTCAAAAAGGTCGATGGCAGTGCATCCCTATCCATGGTGGAGGATCTAAACGCCCTTCTAAATGCCTATTAACTTGCAGTGGAGGTGGACCTTGAATTATGAAAGGCAGCAGCCATATGTTTGAACTCATAAACGAGCATATCCACATGGCCTCTCCAAATGTCCCTCCCCCTCATCATCCCTCCTCCAACAAGCACTTCCCAACTACTCTCTGCCCTCCCCAAAAGCAGAGAGGCTGAACCTCATTGAACGACACCAAATGCAAGGGTGCTCAGGAGGATCTTCTACCAGTGACCAATTTGTACTGTGATGGAGGTGAGGCCTAGTAGAGCCCCTTCCAACCCTGCCAAGGCTTGGTTCCCGTTCGAGACATCACTTGAGAGTGTTCCAATCGGTTATAGTCTGAGCTTGAAGATGATAAAACCAATCTGCGGCAGCACCTTGCAGTGTTACTAGAAAAGTCTTACTGCTATATCTTCATATTCAACGCCTATCACACAACAGACTATGCAGAAAGCTGCAATATGCTTATCAGGGTGAACTTTCCCATCACCATAGAACTTGAGAAAATTCTTTCTCAAACTACAAGATAGCTCATGCAAAGATGGAGTTATATTTAGAGGGCCAAAAGTGTTACCCCAAGGGCCCTGGGCTGCCATGATATGAAGATTAAAATGAGGGATAACAAACTTTTGTGGAGTATGAATAGATAAAACCCTGCTAGCGCTAGGACTAGGAGCTTTACTTAGTATTGAAGATCTGACGTTGGTAGGAGAAAAACTTTTGATTCGTTGAAGGTGAGATAGTAGAGACGAGATCAAAATTATGTTGTATCAATTCAAATATAAGATCAATAATACCTCGAGCTCTCTGACTTCGCGTATACCATGAATCTGCCAGAGTGTAGAATGAAAAAGAACTGAAAATGCTTCAACTCGAAGCTTGAGGCTTCAAATTGCGCATTCTTCCCCAGAGGAGTCGCCAAAAAACTGTTGGATGAATATTTTGTCGTCAGCTAACTGAAAGCAAAATGGGTATATCAACCACAGTGTTATGAGATAAATCTCTCCTCTCAGCAAAGGGAGGTTCCCTATAAACTATTATAAACTAATCTGAACTAAATATTAACTCAAGGGTGAGATCATACCATCCATTTCTCTTTTTTCAGAAATGATGTCTACAAAATAAAGGAAAACTTCCGCGATATTAATTGAATTCACAATAACCCACGAGAGTACAAAGCCTATTGTTGCTTCTCTTATTGATTTATAACTTAGATCACAGTAGAATGAGGTGCAGCCCAAAGTCTCCACCGAAAACTACAACAAAGTATATAATCACAAAAGATAAAAGTAGTTTAAAGCCTTTCCAATATCCTTTGTTCGAAGACACTAAAACAAAAACTAAAGACAATTATAGTAGCACAAAATCTCCTTAATCAACTTCAAAACATCTTCCAGATTATTTTCACTCACTCTGCTTATTTAATCAAATAGATAAGATTGTATTAGGAAAAAGACATAAGAACAATTTCTTATACAACACAAGTTATTCCAATACAAAGTTTGAAAAGTCACTTGCTTTCCCATTCATTTGATAAAATTTGATTTATAATCTGAGTTCAAAGTCTCAAAAAGCATTTCAATTTGAGCAAAGTTTTTGCTTCCAATAACTAAAGATCTATTTACAATAGAGGCCCTCTTTATTTATAGGGAGAGGGCTTGAAGATTTTATAGAAAAGACTTAATTACTTTGACCGAGTCAAAGATAAGAGTCTTTTTTGACTTAGGACTCGTATATTTTTACATGTAATTACATGTGAAAAAAGTACATGCGAAAATGTCCAAAGCGGTTACAAAAGCACATTTGAAAAGTGGAAATTAAACCAAGGAAGAACAATTTCAATTTGTATCCCCATTTTTTTTCATGTGAGCATCGTACATAATGATAGCTGCCTGCATCCCGATACTGTCTGGAATAACAATGTTCTTGAAAATCATCTTAACTCTATGGCATCTCTCACTGCTGTAACTGATTTTGCATGACTAGTTAATCTGGTTTTCAAATTATTTAGAGTTAACTGATTATCCAGAATATTGTCCACAAAGGCTACTGAAAATGCCTTATCTTCAAATTCTTTTCGGAACATACCTTCAAATTCCTGAATCATTTCTTCTGCTGAAAGAAATTGGTTGTCTTGTGATGTAAGTTTGCAAGGTAGCTCCTCCAATTTATGCAAAAGACTGATATTATTTTGTTCACTGAGGTCCCTCAAAGATTCGAGGTCACTGATCAACTCTTTAAGCACCCGACTCCTATATGTCAATGCCTCTTTAGTTTTAGTGTAAGAGTCTCTATCAGTAATGACACCGATTGATATCAAAGTGCTTATTTTTAGTTTCCTCATATCCGTCCATTTGTCAAAATACTTTTCTACGCTTTCAATATCCTGAGAAATAATATTAATGAGATCATCCAATCTTGCTCTTATTTTTCTCATTTTATTTGTCTTCTCAGATAACTCTGTGAACAAAGAAACTCCTTGTGCATGCATCTTGTCCAAATACTCTTCAAATACTTTTCCTTTGAGATAGGTCTTTTCCGCTTTCTGAATCATGGAGTCTTCTATGAAAATAGCCTCAAGAGTTACTGTTTCTGGAGTGAAAGTAATTCTTCTTACCACTGCAGTCAATTGTTCCATCATTGCTTTATAATGATCCTTCATTTTTTTCTCTTTGTCAAATTTATGAATCAAGATATCCATGGCTGACTACATACCACTCTTGGCACTCTCATGAGTTATCTTACCTAGTTCAACTCTAGAGATGAGTAATCACTTACATCAAAATTTTCGATGGTTGCATCATATGGAGGTCTTGCAATTCCCAGAAAATTGTCCCTTATCCCCAATCATCTTTGAAAGAATCTTTGGCTTTTTGGGAGCCTTGCCTTTTACTGGCACCATTTTATTGAAATCAAAGTCATCTGAAGAGATGGCTTATTTTATTTTTTTGGGCGTATAAGCTAACAACCATAGTGGGAGCGCAAAAGTACTTACATTAGGATCAATCTCCATTGTTGGCGTTACTGAAGTTGCACTTGCACCGGTAGTGAAAACAATAGGTGGAGTATCAGTAAAAACTGCGCTTTTTGTTGAGTGATCAAAAGCAAAACTATCTTCAACATCAAAAGATGGGGATGACAAACTGGGAATTGATCTTGAGGAACGAAGAATATCTTCAAAAGTGCCTTGGGGGTTGTCAAAAATTATTTTGGAAGGAGAGGGTGATCCAGAAGAGAGAACACTAATCGAAGAAACAGGTGAAGGGGTTGCAACAGGTGTGCTAGGCGAAGAAAAAATTCTTGTTTCTCGTTGTACATTCTCTTGCGGAGACAAAGTTTCCTTCTCTTGTTGATTTGTGGGCCTATCATCAGTCTCCATTTGTTCCATCATTGGTTCTTCAACGCTTTGTTTCTCAACTTCCATATCTGTTATTTCTAGCTCTTTTTCCATAACTTTCGACTTCTTCGTCACAAATATGATCTTAGGTTTATGTGGCTTGGAAGAAGGGACATCACTTTTGTTCTTCGTTCTATTTTCTGTTTTTTTCTTGTTTCTTCCTGAAATTCAGCTTCTAAACCTATGATGAATTTTTTCAAAGTAATTCCTTTATTTGCTAACCAATTATTGGTGTTTGTCAATATAGGTTCAGATCTTTTTCTCAAAGAAGTCAGCTCTTTTTGTGACCATTGAATTGGAGGAAGAGGAGCATTGACAATATGTTCAGTATTGTATCTATCATTAATCAAATCTCCATCATCCACTAAATTCTCAAAGATATCAACAAGTCCTAGATATTCAATCTGCTCAAGAGATAACCTACTATAGTCCATTTTCCTAATATCTTCCGTTGTTTTCAAATCTACCCAAACATCTTCAATCATAAGTTCATGAAATTGGATTTTCCACCTAATTATATCCTTCACGCCCCTGTAATCAAAATTTGGTCTTCTTTTGAATTGCTTCAAGGTCACGAATTGCATTTCAGTTTCCATGGCTCTAGCCATTCCAGCAGTTAACACTGAAAACCTGTCAATTTCAACTGGGAATCTAAAATCGGGCTTCTTGAGTTCCATCTATTTATTATACACGACAATCATTTGTCTACATAGTTCCATTAAGACTAATTTATCTGAGAAAAATCTTAGAAGCATATAAGGATGACCTTGGAAAAAGCCAACCCTTAGGTACGAGAAAGAAAAAAATTGTAAAAACATGCATCCAAAATCGTTCACCACTGTCTAGGCCTCATCTGACACTCTTCTTTCTTCTAATTGAAGATCAAAAAGACATAATATACTGGAAAGAAAGCATCATTTACTCTTCTGAAATGATGAATAGAACTCTTCAATGTTAACTGAGAGTAGTATTGATACACTGAGGTTACTCTCCTATCTCCTTCTGATGTCAAACCTGGAAAGATTCTCATTGAAGCTGCAATATAGACCAGGTAAGAAGTCATGTAAAATTTGAAGGTAGTGGATACCTTCGTCAATTGCTCATGCAAAGCGTTGCTGACTTGTTCTCCCCAGAAAATGACTTGTTTGCCTTGGAAAATTATCTTGATGAAGGGATACATCCATTCATGAAAGTGTGAAGAAGGTAAACCTCTTACCCTGCTAAGAAGAGTGATCAAATCACCAACATCTATAAAGTCACTTCTTGGAAAACTCCGTGGCCATCTTGACAAATTTCCCCTTGGAGTCTTGAGCCATTTATTGTTGCTTACCTTTTTCGTTTTTTCAAGATCTTTGTCATATTCTCTTTGTGCTTCGACAAAATCAAACTTTATTACTTCGATAGCAGGACACATGAACACTTTATCGATGAACTCAAAATCCAGTCTAATTACCACATTACCACTAGCGTCTAACACAGCCCTGATATCCTTATTATAGAACTGAGCGCACTGGAAAACAAATTTTGTATTGTGAGCCGCTAAAGGGAAAGAAGATACCAAATGAATATTGTTATCAATTATCTTCTTCAGTTCGTGGCTGGGATTGCTTGATTTAGTTTTTTCCACGAATTCGGCCATATCCACATGACCGATCTCTGTATCTCTAATGTCGTTGATATTAGAAGTAACCGAGGTGATTGGAAAAACACCTTGATATTTGTATTTCATTGCCTTCGACTTCTTCGGAGAAAGCTCGGTCATCTGGAAAAGCTTTTAACAAAAGGATGTCGATGAAGAAGGATCCACAAGAGAAACCGCAACAAAAGTCATGATCATGCAATTAAAAGAAATATTGGCAATCTGAAAAAACTACATATTGATGATCACGACCATGGAGATGCGCCTGAAAGGGCTAAAGTGCGAGCAGACCAAAAAATCAGAGGAAAGCGAATTCGGAAAAGCAAAACTGAAAATTTTCCAGAGTTAGAAAATTTGAGGGAATGTTTGCATGGGCAGCAAAAATCGCCGCCCTTGCATGTGGGGGGATTTACCTTTTGTATCGGCGGCAAAAATTGCTGCCCTTGCAGGGAGGAAAATTCGTACTTGTGCAAGGGCGGCGATTTTTACCACCCTTGCATGTCAAGTTTATGTAGGGGCGGCAAAAAACGCCGCCCTTGCATAAAGCAAGGTTTTTAATTTTGGTAAGGGCGGCAAAAATCGCCGACCTTGCAGAAAAATAGCAAGCTAAAGTTAGAGTGGTGAATAACGCCGCCAATGCGCTTGGAAGAAATGGGGAGGTGTAAAGGCGGCAAATTTTGGCTCAATTGCACAGGGTCATGCATCGTCGGTGAATTTTAACCGTCATTACGTTGGTTTTATGTAGGTGGTTTTTAACTAGATTTCACACGAGTAAAACCTAGGTCGGGTCAAAACATCGACTCGGTATGGCGAGACAACCTAGGGCACGAAAGGAGGATTGATGAATCAAAGGTCTAGCTAGGTCCACTAAGATAAGGCAACAAAATGAGGGAGGAACAATAAAAACCAAACTAAAAAGAAAAAAAATGCTCAAAGAAAAAGAAAAAACAAAACAAAAAACCTAGAAGCAAAAAGATTAAAAAGTAAAACTTACCTGGCAATTTCGAAATCCTAAGTTCGAAGCTAGCAAATGATTGCAAAGAGGAGTCTCTGGAAACTAAAAATAATTAAAATGACTAACAAATGGCATTTAAATGCCACAAACTAAGTCCCAACCACTCGACGCGCACGGTCATAAATGCCGCACGAAAATCAAGATCACCCAAAACCTCTGCTTGGGCAGCAAAAATTGCCGCCCTTGCATAAAAAAGGGAGGTTATGCATTGGCGGCGAAAATCACCACCCATGCATGAGGAAGGTGAGGGCTATGCATTGGCGGCGAAAATCGCTGCCCATGGAAAAGAAAAAAACTTGCAAGAGTGGCAAAAATAGCCGCTAATGCATAAAAACAAATCAAAAAACTTGCAAGGGCGGCAATTTTTGCCGCTATTGCACTAGAAGAATGAAAACATGCAAAAACGGCGAATTTAGCCGCTAGTGCATGGAAAAACAAAAATTGTCTAACACCTTGAAAACTATCAAAATCCGACATTCTGATCAGATCAAGACTGCAAGGAGTTTCACGTTTTTTCGAAAAATCGTGACGAGAAAGTGTTGCGAACTTTTTCCCAAGATGTCAGTCAACTGCGCTCAAGATCAAGAGAATATTGTCTCGAATGACGAACTTAGAATATAGATTACGAAACGGACAAGTTTCGTAAGAGTTGTCCACAAAAACAAGCATAGTTGATTTTGGGAACAACAGTACGACCGTACAAAAATATATACAAAAAATTAAAAATATAAAAATGTAGCCATATAAGCAAAATCAACCACATGATATGCATAGAGGAAACAAAATAAGTTAAATAACCACAAAATATACTCATAATTTCAATGCCAAAGGCAAATATCATAATATTAAACAGTCGAACTTTGATTAGTTTTATAAATTTAAAATAGGTAGATAGTGCAAATGTTACAAATTACAATGCATGGAAAACAATAAAGACAAATCGGCATTCACTATAGTCTATATTAATTTTCATCTACGGCTGCTTTTAGGGTTGCAAATGCACTTTCAAATGTTTTTAAATGTTTTTTGAGGTCCATATTTGACTTTGACCAACAAAATAAGGAAAAAAAATTTAAAAAACACTTTTTTTGGGTACTTGCAGGAAACAGGCAAGGTACGTCCCTACCCTTGCAAGTACACCCAAGTACATCCTCAGATATACCCGAGCATACCCGCAAGGGCAAGGACGTACCCTGTTGTACCGGAATGTACCCTGCCAGTTTCTTGTACATACCATTTGTTGTACCCATACCCAGGCATATTGTACCCATACCTAAGGGGGCTTAGGGGTGTATCTGATAACGTAGGATATTTTCTCTCTACCTTATGTGTTGTTTAAAAGCCCAGCTGCCAGCAATCCTAAATCATAGGAAGTCAGTCCACAAATGGTGGCAGATAACTGATAATTAATTTCCTCAAACATAGGCAACTAACTGATAATTAATTTCCTCAAACATAGGCAGCTAACTGAACAACAACTCCCTCTAATTGTGATACCAACAGACTAAGACAGACACTTTCTCTCTACCTTATTTTATTAACCTCCCAAATGACTTTATTCTAAATACAAACAAACTTGATTGCTTTATTCTGATTGAAAGACTCATTATTTTATTCTAATTGTAGACTGAGCACTTACTCAGTGTTTCAGGTTAAAAGGTGACATTATAAATCTGCCCTTCCAAGAATTGTTTGCCCACAAGCAATTCAGTGTTGGATGAAGATCTCTTGCCCCACCCAAGTAGCATCCTTAGTTGGCAGGTTCTTCCAACAGACCACGTACTTTGTGACAATCCTATCCCTCAGTTTCTTCTCGTGTATGTCAATGATGGCCTCTGGAAATAGTATAAGTTTTTCTTCATCATCCAAAGGTGGAAAATCAACTGATGGTGCAACATATTGGCCAATTACCTTTTTGAGGCAAGATGCACGAAAAAAATTGTGAATCCGGCTGCCAACCAACAACTCCAACGCATAGGCCACTTCACCAACTTTCCTCAAGACTTTGTATGGACCATAAAAGCAGGGTTCGAGCTATTCAGCCCCACTTCTCTTAATGGCAGTCTGCCTATAAGCTGCAAGCGTAGAAAGACCATATCTCCAACCTCAAATGATCTCTCGGTGCAATGTTGATTTGCATAAAGCTTCTGTTGATTTTTGGCCCACTGCAAATGATCTTTAAGTGACCTCAAAATGTCTTGGCTATGCTCCAACAAGTCACCAACTGTTGTATTCTACTATCAATGAACACCATATCAGTGAAGGTAAGTGCATCATATCCATATAGTGACATAAATGATGTCATGCTAATGGATAGATGGTAAGTTGTATTATAACAATATTCTCCAAGATGCAGCCTCTTAATCCATGTTGTTTGATGATCTGTAACATAGTTCCTCAAGTACCCTTTGACCCACTTATTTACTATCTATATTTATCCATCGGTCAAGGGGTGATAACTAGTACTAGGAGTGAGATTAGTGCCCGTCAAACGAAATAACTCCTGCCAAAAGGAGCTCAAAAATCTGCTATCCCTATCATTGACAATAGTCTTAGGCAAACCATGTAACCAGAATACCTCTCTAAAAAACAAGTCAACTACCTTTTGTGCTCTAAACTCAATAGGGAAGGCAACAGAATGTGCATATTTAGTTAACCGACCCACTACAACAAAAATGCAGTGCTTGCCATTTACCTTAGGAAGGCCTGTGATGAAATGCATGAATATACTTTCCCATTTCTGCTTGAGAATGGACAAAGGCTGTAGTAAACCTGCTGTAAAAGTATGCTTTGCCTTATTCTGTTGGCAACTAGTACACTCCCTAATATGCCTAAGAAATACTTCCTTGAGGCCCTTCCAGGTACATCTCTCCCTCAGCTGCCTATAGATCTTGTAGAAACCTGGGTGACCAGCCATAGGTGCATCATGCAAAGTCCTCATAATTTTCTCCATCTTAGACTCGGCTACAAGAAAAATTATATTGTTATAAAAGACAAGACCATCTGCCAACATATACCTATCATCCTTCACACTTCCATATAAAATATTAGTAGCAAAAGTGTTCTTAAGATATTTTGTCATGATAGTAGCCTTCCAATCAGCAGCTGCCAGCAATAGAAGACATGGAGTAGAAAGTAGGCATTTGGAAAAGAGCATCAACAATCATATTCTTTTTACACTTCACATATTCTATGTCAAAATCATAAGCTTGAAAATTACTCGCCCACTTTTGTTGCCGATCATTCAATCACGATGACCAATAAAGAATTTCATATTGTTGTGATCCGTTCGTACCAAAAATTTGCCACATACTAAGTATTTTCTGAACTTAGCCAAAGCATGCACGATATCAAGCATTTCCTTGTCATAAATAGAAAATACCCCTTCTGAAGCTTTCAATTTTTTGCTCTCAAATGCTATGGGATGCTCCTTTAGCGTTAGCACAGCTCCAATCCCCTCACCTAAAGCATCACACTCTACAACAAATGATTGTGAGAAATTGGGGATGGCAAGTGCAGGGCATGAGCTCATTACCTTTTTGAGTTGTGTCATTCCATAAGAAGGCTCACTTCTTAGTCACGTCAGTCAAGGGTGTTGTCAGTTGTGAGAAACCCCTAACGAATCTTTGATAGTAACTACATAGGCCAAAGAAGCCTCTCAAATGAATCAATATAGTAGGGGTTGGCTAATCCAAAATGGCTTGGATCTTTTGTTGATCCACCTGAACACCTTAAACACTAATGATGTGACCCAAGTATATCACACTTAGATTCTTTTGCAATGAAGACTTGTTGCTGCAATATCCCAAGGATTGTATCCAAGTGTTTCAAGTGATCTTCCTAACTTTTGCTATAGATCAATATATCATCAAAGAATACCAAAACAAATTTTCCCAACTGAGCACTGAATACTTGTTTCATTGCTGATTGAAAAGTAGTTGGAGCATTTGTTAGCCCAAATGACATGATTAAGAACTCGTAGTGTCCACACTGGCACCCGAAGGTTGTCTTGTGAGCATCCTCATCATGCACATGGATCCGACAGTAGTTGGACCTCAAGTCATTTTTTGAAAAATAGACAACTCCATGTAATTCATCGATAAGCTCATTGATCCTAGGAATGATATATATCTGTTTTTTTATCGTCTTCTTGTTTAGGGCCTTGTAATCTATACACATCCTCATTGTACCATCCATTTTACAAGTACCACTAATGATGCAAATGGACTAGAACTAGGTCTGATGTGACCGATCTCCAATAGTTCTTTGATGGCCTTCTCTATTTCCTCTTTATATATCTACGGATGGCGATATAGAGTAATCATGACAAGTTTAGAACGCTGCTTCAACTCTATGATGTGTTGGAAACCCCTATCCAGATGCAAACATAGAGGTATATCACTGAACATAATACTATGCTTATCCAAAATAGTATGAATGCCAGCATGATAAGTGTGGTGTTTACCCAAAGGCAAAGTAGTAGGGTTGCCTTTTATCACAAAGCAATTGGCTGCCCATGAGACCTGTCCCCTACAAAAAGTCTTTTCCATACTCTTAGTTGTGACCCCCTGAGGTGACCCATCAAGTATGCCCAAGTACCATGTCTTTCCCCTAAGATTTGAACTTCAGCTCCATGGACTGATAATTTTGGGAGAATTCCCCAAGGGAATGCAACCATTGTATACCTAGAACCATGTTTGCTTTCCCTAGTCCCACAACATAGAAATCATCACATACATTGTGATTTCCAAGAGATGCCTTGGGCTGTCAAATTAGCTTGGTGCATGGGATAACTCCCCACGAATTTAGAATGGGTGATACCATGGTGCTCCTAAAACAGCTGCAAGTGTCCCTTCTCTAGTGTTGGTATTATCTCCCGCCAACTGCTCAGCCTCATGCCCTACAATTGGTTCTTTTGTTGCATGTTGTTCGGATTTATCGGTCTCATATCCAATCTCTTCATCAAAAATTACTTTAATGTAATGGACTTGGCCCTTGCCTAGAAATTTATGACTAGGCTCCCAAGGCTCTTTGAACGAAAAACACAACTTCTTCCTTCTGAACTCATTTCTAGTCTGCCCATAAATCTTTTTTGCTGCAATGGGCTGAGGTGTAGCTCTTTGAGAGTATAAATTAAATCTTTTTTTATGAAAATTATCCTTTTGTTGTCTCATAGTAGGTGCTTTAGGCTAAGATGAAAATTTGCTTCTTAGTACAAATGGCTCTAGTGTCAAAACCCTCCTAATAGCCTCTTGCAGAGATGGGGGTGCAAAGGCCTTAACTAGACTTTAAAGGGCTCAAATAAACCTTCAATAAAGAGAAAGGTGATTCTTTTTCTGATACATTACATGCCATAACCACAACTCACTGAAATTCAGCAACATATAAATCCACTAAGGTTTGTTGTCTGATTTTGGCAAGCTCCCTGAAGTACTTGTCCTCATCCTTCTGCTCAAAGTGGTCCAACAATCTTCGACTGAAATCATCATAATTATTTACATGACTATGCCCTTGTGTGACCAAACCATGGTGCCACCAGTCATAGGCAACATCCTCCAAATGCAATGTAGCGAATTGAATGGCGTCTCCCTCCACCATAGGGCTGAGTGTAGAGTAGGTTTGCAGCTTCTGCAACCATGCACAAGCAGATATTTTATTGCTGCCATCAAAGGTAGGAGCAATTAATTTGTTCAAATTTTGTTGTAAGTGCCTCCTTTCATCATTTTGGTTGCTACCATGGGTTCTACCACCCTGAACCTTTTTCCCAAGTATCTCCAAATAATTAACAAAAGTTATTGTAGCCTTGAAATCTTCCGATTTCTCTTGATACTCCACAAAAAGTGTGCCAACTCCCCTGGAGTAACTGTCTCAGCAGTTGTTTTTTCATTCTTCTGTATAAACATGGAATTAGCGAAATTTTGAAGGAGACTTGTTTGAATGACCATTGGTCGGTCATACGAAGCTAAACTTCCCTCTCTCTGAGATGCCTTGGTGTGATTTGGATTTTGCATGCTACTTCGGAAATGTAACATTTGTGCCATTAGTTCTGCCATTATTTCTTGTTCCTGCTGAATTCCTATCAGGGTGTCTTGAAATAGATCTCCCCCTTCATCTTCTGTCATCTTCTTATCTCTATCCTCATGTGCCATTTTATGTTTACTTTGTTCCCTTTGTTGAGACCTCGTTTCCCTGTCACTCTCTGACATGCGGTACAAACTTTTGATTATTACTTTTTATTTTATTTTTATTTTTTTGGGTTTTTCACAAGCTAGCAAGATCACAGCGCTAATACCACTGAAATGTCCTAAACTAAATGCATGCAAATAATCATACCCAGAAAGTCTCTAACAACAGAGATTTTTTTATGTTATTTTTATGAAACACGTACATGCAAATGGAGAGCAGCTAAACTAATACAATTCACTGGAAAAACGTCCAACATACAATTTTGAACTGTGAAGTACCGTAGCACACATGCAGCCATGAAATTGTTCCTCCTGTTGATCCTTGAGTCTCTACACAAATCTGAAATGTCCTACACAACATATTCTCCTGAGGGCTGTCGTCCCCGGGAGGATCAAGTTCACGCCTAAAGGGTTTCGTCCTCAAACACCAAGCAAGCTGCTGTAGCAGCATCACCTTCCTGTAGCTGAAGTTGAGTTTTGTTAATATTCAAAAGAATATTTTCTCTCTGCCTTGTGCGCTATTTAATAGCCCAGCTCCTGGCAATCCTAAATCATAGTAAGTCAGTACACAAATGGTGGCAGCTAACTGACAATTAATTTCCTCGAATGTAGGCAGGTAACTGATAATTAATTTCTTCAAATGTAGGCAGCTAACTGAACAACAACTCACTCTAACTGTGATGCTAACTAACTGAGACAGACAATTTCTCTCTATCTTATTTTATGGAGTAACCTCCCAACTGACTTTTTTCTAACTGCATACAAGCTTAGTTGCTTTATTCTGATTGAAAGGCTCGATCTTTTATTCTAACTGTAGACAAAGCACTTACTCAATGCTGCGGATTAAAAGGGGGCATTGCAATATCCTGGAACGAAAATTGCAAGGCCCAAGTAAGAGGTCAGTGGGATATCCAAAGAAGCTAGTTGCCACTCCATAAAGTGCTCCCAGAGATCTGCCAAATATATACTGTGGCCCTATTCTGACCAAGGAGGTGGCAATGGCCACATACAAACTCACTGAGAAAGAATAATATATAATTATGAATGTATTTCAGGCCAGGGCAGAAAAGAGCGAGGGGATGAGAAGAAAATGGTGCAGGATGGAGCACGACCGTCTGACAGAGCCGATATGGGATGGAGACTGCATTCTGGACTAGGTTGTTGCCTTGTGCATGGAGCCGGGTTCAGGGGTCCTGCCCCGCCCAAAGGTCATATTTGAGCCTCTTATGGCTGTACAAGAATAGGCATGTGTCCCTTATTTGTTATAGCAGCTTAAGACATTTTAGAAAGAATTATTCCTGCAAATCTCTAAGTGCATTTATCTGTGGATTTTTATGGTTTCGTAGTCTAGATTTAGAAGCAGGCTTTTGTTGAAGCTCATGTAGAACTTAAAAACTTACTTCTGTTGATATATTTCAGGACCGAGTGCTGCTTTTTTGGCATTGATGACTGTTGATTGGTTCTATATTAAGGGTAAGTGATCCGTAACAACACCCATTTTATCGATCGGACATAAAAATATAAAACATTCAATTACAGCTGGAGGAGGCCGGGTGCAAGACCTCTTTGAATTTGACAGAATGCATAACATTTATGAACAATATATCTGAAATAAATTGTGTTACATTTATTTTAATTTCCAACATTTGGGGTATATCTTCTAGACATAACTTTTATAGTGGCATCTGAGCGGTTAAAAAGGGGTCAATTTACCAATTGCAAATAAATTATTTCCTTGGACATTTTAATTCAAAAGACTCTCATACGTTGACACACTGAACAATCTACTTGCAAGACAGAAATAAATAATTTACTACCATAGCTCAAGAATTATTCCGGTTCCTTTTATTTTGTTATTTAAAAAGGCGGCATATTTCACCTTAAACCCTAACTGCAATTAAAAAAGACAAACTAAAGAATCCAGAAATGCGAAAAACTCACATGATTTAACAGCAATTTTTCGGCAGTCTTTCGAATTTTCGCCTGCGCCCTCTCGCGCTGTCGTCTGCGTGCAATAACGGTTCTCCGCTTTAAAGCTGGCGTGCCGCCATCGAATACGAACACAGGCTTTACCCGCAAAAACAAAAGCTTGCAAATTCGTCTAAAGAATCCGATCAAATGAGCATTTCTTATCATTTCCCCCTTGTCGTCTCGCATTGCCTTCATGAATTGCACCATCCAAATACTAGCATCTTCAAAACAAACGAGAAAAAAAATCGTGTAAATTTATGTTGCAGGCAATTTATTTAGCCGTATTTCGGTTGTATTTAGAAATTGGGGGTTTTACCTATTGCGAGTTTTCTTCCGGCTAGGGTTTCGACGGATACACGCCTGCCTACGGGAGATAACAGTTCCCATAAACCCTGGACTCCCATGGCTTCTGTTTGCCCTTGACCTTGCTGTGCGCGAAAATTATTGTTCGAACGTAGATGCTGGTTTTTTTTTCCAATTCGGGGGAAGAGTCGAGCTTTTTCGCGGGACTATTTTTTAACAATTAGTCTAGTGGTTCCTTATCGGGATTAAATTTGATGACATTTACTTCTTCAAGCTTGCCATTCGTATTTATATATTGATATCGCTTATAGTAGGAGGAGGAAACATAAAAAGATATTATTTATTTTATAAAAAATTTACAAAAATTTTATAGGTTTATTTGAAAATTTATTAAGTAATTAATATAGTTTTGTTTTTTTTTAATGATTATATTTTATCGATAAAAATATGCAAATGTAGTTATATAGTGATCAAATTTAGTTTTTTTTATAGAGGGCATATGGAAGACTTTCCAATAAGAGTTGCGCCAAAAAAATTATAGGTATTTTATTTTACGGTCTTGAAAATATTTTGTAGGATTTTAATAACAATTGCTCCTATATGTGCAATTGACACATCAATAGACAAGGAAAGAGAATGGATAGACACAAAAAATAAATGTTTACAATTTTATTTTTTATTTTTTAAATCTAATATTAGTCTTGTGTGAGAAGGCTTGAACGATGAGTAGATAGAAGATTACGTCCCTGAGCGAGGAGTGCATGATCACGTTCTAAAAAGGCTTACAAATGTTGTAGGAGACAATTTGAGATCTTAGAATACGTCTTGCACTATGATATATACATGATATACAGGGGCATGCTCCTTAATGTTCATCGAGTGACTAAGTATGTAGAGCTTTAAAACTTCAAAAAATGATCTAATACATTTATTCAAGATGCAAAAATCACAAATAAAACCATGATAAAACTTAATTTCATAGGAGAAATTTGAAAAAAACAGAAAAGTTCATATTAATCATAATAAGTGGGTTTTGAACCTTGGCAATTACATTTGATTTCAATGGATATATTTTCTATGTGCCCTGAAATCATGGCATTCCATGAGCATGAAACATTTTTGTAAAAATCCTTAAAGCCTTCTAAAAAACACCATTCTATACATATCATGTAGATATAACATTCCATAAGACCACATCTCAATGAGGCATTCCTCATAGTTCATTACATTATATGCACTTCCACACTTAACATACATGTGTATTAAGGCATGTGCAACTACAACGTGTGACCAAAATGCCTAATCCATTATGTAGATGGATGTTTATATCTTGTTCCAAAGTTACTATTTTGTATTTTTTTTAAACTTCAAACAAAGATCTAGATTGAATAATGTTTTGATGGGTGTTTATACCCTCTCCTTAAACTTTTACAATCGGTTGTTTAATGGTTATTTCAATTTGACAATTAAATGTTATAAACCACTAAATTATTGAAATATTATTTTAGATATAGAATATACATAACCTAAATATAAAATATAGTAACATACAACATTTAGAATGAGCTATAAACAAGAATAAATAATGAAATGTGCAAATCTAGCTTGGATTTAATTTAAGTTGACTATGTAGGTGAATTATTGATATAGAATAGATTTGAAAGATTTGTAAAATGTGTCACAACCGAAAACATATTTCTAAAATATGTTGAGACAGGGCTATACTAGGGTGGATAGGGGATCACTATAGCCTTGTCTGTTGACTGCAGCTATGTCCTAGTTGACTATGTAATTGATTTTGTATCTGAGTACCTGCAACTATCAAAGATGGTTGATTGATTGACTACATGAGTATTTTTGTTATGCGAAAGACCTGAAAGAGCAAAACCTTGATTTTCCAACATAATCTAAATAGAAGATCAAATATATAGGGGAAAATCATGCAAGGGGAATATTTGAGTTATCCTGAAAAAAACTTGCATAATATAAGTGTTGCCTATATAGCCCAAAAGCATCCTAAGTCGATGTAGTTCTCCCTCCTAGAGTGAGTGTGTGAATCCTGATATTTGCTATATGGATTCAAATTGACTTGAATGCTTAACAATGGATGTCCTTGACCTTTAATAAAATGACTTCAAACTTGGCCTATGATTGTCATAATAAATTAGAATTGGAATGAGAAATGTTAGTGTCTTTTTGCTCAATGTGTAGTATTATTGCCAAGTGATTACTAGATGATGCTTTGAGAGGCTTTGATGTGTTTGTATAAAAGAATATTCAGAATATTTTCATTAATCAACCATGTTAAAACCATGAGATAATTAATATGAAATCTCTTGAATTTGAAAAGCTATCGTTGGAGTGTGGGGGACAAGGCCACACTAGTGTACCAGGTCAAGTTGCGGCCATGTCTGCCTAATGCAGTCTTTTTCCAAAAGGACAAAGATTGTTGGGATTTGGTTGATAGGAACCTGTAATCAAAATAAGGATGCATGAATGATGTTTCTAGTAGTTGCAAGATAGTAAATGGAATAGTGAAAGGTCTCATAAAAATTATAAATTAACGAAATGGAGAGTAAACCAAGTAAGGTAAGGATGTCAAGATTAAATATTGTCAAACACTTAATGAATAAATTTGAGTGTCTACATTTGCCTCTATTTATTATAGTGATGCAATGGAGTAAAATTATTAGAGTAAAGGAGATGCGAACTTAAGCGTGTATACACACTTTGTCTTTTTGATGTGAAGCTTGAGTGTGCAAGATGCCTCAATGTAAAACCTACAACAATACCATTGAAATTAGTTATTGTTCATATTTTAAAATTGAAAAGTTGAAACTTGGAATTTGAAATTTAAAAAAAAAAAGAAAGGAAAGAATACATCTGAAGGAGTATGCAATCTAATTACCTTGTAACTTGAAAGTGAAAAGTGTGTGCACCCACTTGGTTAAGCATTTAGAGAAATATTGAACCTATGGTGAATTGAGATTCATCAAGTCTCAATTTGAAAACCAATGAAAGCCTTTGAGTTGGAAAGATCATATGTTCCAACTCTTATTTGAATGTGTAGAGTACTCTGTAAAATAATAGAAGGGGTGGAACCAACAAATGTAGCTCCTTACATGTAACCATAGATGTTGAGTGTTACTAAACTCATATGTGGTAGGAGAAGAGGTGGAACGACCAAATGTGGTCCACTCAATTGAAACCATAAACATTGAATGTCACTAGACTCTAATGTGGACCAATTGTAAAATGAGATGAATCACATCATTGTAGACAGATCTAGATTATATTGAAACTTTTGTGCCTTTGGAACTTTTGAAGTTTAAATAATTGAAATTTGTTAAGAAGAAACATGAACATGAATGAATAACATGCCCCCTACATCTATATTTTATTGATATATAAAATGCTAATTGAATTTTTAATTATTTGAAACCTATTATTTGTAATTGTAGAAATAAGTGCACATGCTTGGTGTATGCCCCCATAATCTAAATTTTTTGAATTGTACTAAAAATATAAACATTGTATAATGTTATAAATCTGAAATTTGTTGCTCATGAAGATTATATTCTCAAGGCAAACCTATTATGATGCCCCCTTGTGAGATGATAGATGTAACCTGCAAGTCACTTATCTCAAAAAAAAAGCATATGCAACAGATATAATCATGAAGTAACACTTTGAACATTGAAATTTAATTGCATTAGAGTATTGAATACAAAATCGAATGGTATATGAAATATGTGTTAGATAGATATAACCTTGAAGCACATAATCAACATGTGCATGACATGTATCATAGCACCAAGTAAGAGTAAAAAATGGATGCAATACATGATATGAATCATGGCAGTATAGTAACAAGCAATTAACATATAAGTAATGTCACACAATTTGCATAAAATGTCACACATAAGGCCCAAGGGCCACATACAAGGGACATGTGAATGTCGAACAACAAACAAGGCCAAGGGCCACATTTAAATGGCATGATGATGCCATACAAGCAAAATACATGTATATGTTGCACATACAAGGCCAATGGCCACACACAATAAGAAAGTCCTAGCTTATCATGTAGTAAAGTAAGGATTTTGAAAAAGAATCATAAAACAGACGAGACTAGTCTACATCAACCATGTGTATCCATGTCATTGTTAGAAAATAGCATATATATGTGACACTGTAAACTATGAGAGAATAGCAAAACATTTCTATGATATATAGCTCAATATGGTAGAAAGTTTGTGGACAAATACAACTTGTTGAAGTGTTCATGGAAAACAAAGAGATACCCCCAACTTAACAAAGTTTTTGGGTAAAAAGGGAAGCCCAACAATGAAAAACCATGTAATAGTATATCCTATATCACACTCACATACCTTGCGAAAAATATTGTGTATTGAAAACTAAAATATGTTATCTATTTAATCATGAAATAAATAACCCTGTAAAGAAGTAAGCTAACAACATTTTAAAATACTTTTTAGGACCTGATCTTGATTTTCTTTTTTTAAATAATGATTTATTTTTTAATATTTAAATATATGAATTTCTTAAATTTTTTAACATATGATTTTTTTGAATTTTTTAAATATATGATTTTTTTGAATTTTTAAACATGTAGAATTGAAGAGACTTCAAAAGGAACTAAGAAGCAAGGCTTCGAAAATAGAAGAAATGGGAGGGATTCAAACAATCCACAAAAAGGTGTTAAAGCATAACATGACTCGAAGGAAGGCAAGAAATATGCTCTTGATCTATGTGTAAAATAATCATAATGGTGTAGTACAAATGATTGATATAGATAAGAATGTACATATCCCCAATGAACAAGAGATTGCTTGTTCATGGAGAATGCAGGAGTAAGTATATGTGATCATGTAAGTGTAATGGGAGGCATATCATGATATATATGTCATAGCAAGCAAGTGAATTATCTTAGAGAATGAGCATTGAAAGAATTATAAGATAGATGTTTTAGATTATTCGAATCAGTTTGAAAATTAAAATGGTAAGTAACAAAAATGAAAATAAAGCCAAGGGCTAGATGAGTGAGGAATTTAGGATAGAAAAGGTATAAATATTCTAATACTAGTCTTGTGTGAGAATGCTTGAACAACGAGTATATAAAAAACCATGTTTGGAATGAGAAGTGCATGATCACGCTCTAAAGAGGCATACAAATAATGTATGTGACATTTTGAGATCTTAGAATACATGTCTTGCACCATGATATATACATGATATACATGAGCATGCTCCTTACTGTTCATCAAATGACTAAGTATGCAGAGCTTTAAAACTTAAAAAAATATCTAATACTTTTATTCAAGATGTAAAAATCACAAATAAATCCACAATAAAAATTAATTTCATAAGAGAAACTTTAATAAAATGTAAAAGTTTAGATAAATCATAAAAAGTGGGTATTGAACCTTGGCAATTGCATTTGATTTCAACAAATATATTTTCTACATAGCCTGGAATCATGGCATTCCATGATCATGAAACATTTATTTAAAAATCCTTAAAGCCTCCTAAAGAACACCATTCTATACATATCATGTAGTCATAGCATTCTATGAGACTGCACCTTAGTGAGGCCTTTTTTTCAAATAGTTCGCATGCATAAATATGTGCTTCCACATTTAACATACATGTGTATTAAGGCATGTGCAACTACAACATGTGACAAAAATGCCTAATCCATTGTGTGTATATGGATGTTTATATCTTGTTCCAAAGCTACTATTTTTTATTTTTTAAACTTCTAACAAAAATCCAGATTGAATAGTGTTTTGATGGATGTCTATACCCTCTCCCTAAGCTTTTATAATAGATTGCTTAATGGTTATTTTAATTTAACAATGAAATGCTATAAACCACTAAAGTATTGAAATATTGATTTAGATACAAAATATATGCAACCTAAATATAAAATATAGTAAAATACATATTTTATAATGAGCTATAAATAATAATAAACAATGAAATGTGCAAACCTAGCTAGGATTTAATTTAGGGTGGTTGTGTAGGCAGATCGCTGATATAAAACTGACTGGAAAGATTTTTAAATCATGTCACAAGGTTAAGTGCATGAATTTGGGGGATAATTCCATGGACATTGTCCATAATGTGATCGCTTTATTTAAATTATGGCTTGATAATTACCGAGCCATAACGTGATCGCATTAATACATAATGCAATCACGTTAATATATAAAATGATCTCATTATTGTAAAAATAATAATGTGATCATGTTAATGTATAACGTGATCACATTATTATAAAATCAATAATGTGATCATGTTACTGTTGTTTTGCACATTAAAACAGTAAACATGTACATAGTGAATCTTGGTTAATAGATAACATGATCACATTATTATAAAAGCAATAATGTGATTGTGTTGTTATTATTTTACACATAAAAGCATGTGGACATGTATATGAAGCCAATATTGGCCAAAAGCTTATATTTTAATACTCTAAATGTTAAGTATAAGCAAATAAATGTAACATTTATTTCCTTATACTTTAAATTTATTTTAGTAAATATAAGAAATTAGGGTCACTCTACATCTGATAGAATTGGTCTCATAGCTTCATGCCTTATGGTGTATAAAATAGTTTTTCAAAATCTTATCTGGTCAATACTTAGTCATTTTCAAGGTCTAAGTGTTGAAACTAGGGATTTCAGGACAAATTTTCCAATTGATGTCCATTTTTGGTAAACATATAGTCATTTTTTTAGTTTTTTATGCCTTCTAGATTGATTCCTGACATTTATAGGAGTCCTAGGTTTGTTAAAATTGAAGTTGGCAAACCACTCACTTTGAAATTGATGTAAAGTGGTATGATTGGGGTAGCATAGCTCACATTGATGACCTATACACATCAAATGAGATTGGGGTAGCATAGGTCACATTGATTACCTACACACATCAAATAACCACTTTGTGTTAATTTCACTTGTTTATTGTCCTTTCCTCATTCGTGATCACTTCCTACTAATGCCTCATCACCCCTAATCACTCTCTCATCATTCCTCATTATCCCTAATCACTCCATCATTGACACTCACTATCCCTAGTCATCTCTAATGACTCCCTCATCATCCCTGATTACTCCCTCATTGACCCTCATTATCCCTCATCATCCCTAATCACTCATTGCTCATCCCTCATCATCCCTCATTGACCCTCAACATCCCTTGTCATCTTTAATCACTCTCTCATCATCCTTAATCATTCCCTCATTGACTCTCACCATCCCTCATCATCCTTAATCACTCTCTAATTGTCCCCAATCACCACTTCATCATCTGTAATCACTCCCTCCTTATCCCTCATCATCATTAATCACTCCTTTATTGACCCTCACCATTCCCCATCATTTATAATTACTCCCTCATCATCCTTAATCACTCCCTCATTGACCATCACCATCCCTCATCATCCCTAATCACTAATTCATCATACCTCATCATCTTTAATCACTCCTTCCTTGTCCTTCATCATTCCTAATCACTCCCTCATTAACCCTCACCATCCCCCATCATCCCTAACCACTCCCCCATCCTCCCTAATCACTCACTCATTGGCCCTCACCATCCCTCATCATCCCTATTGACTCCCTCATCATCTCTACTCAATTCTTCCTCATCCCTCCTCATCCTTAATCACTCCATCCAATACCTTGATGGTGGTATTTGATTGGGGTTTAACAATGCTAGGAACTATAAGTGGAGAGTTGAGTACTAGCATAAAATATAAGACATAGTGATCAAAATGATGTGGAGGCAAATTTGAAACATAAATATTTAGCACCTATGAAAAAATATGGGCCTATTAGAAATGATGTAATTCACAATTGAAAATACGCAAAAAAAAATAGAAGCAAGTAAAACCACCATAACACCAAAAAAGGGTGGTAAATACATGAGAATCACTACGTTATGTAATTTCCTGAAACTAATCAATTGCTTTCCATATGAGGACATTTTATGATCCAAATAATTACATTTAAGGCCTTCCATTTCTATGTCTATTTATTGAGCCATCATACTAAAGAGTGGAAAATATTTTTCAAATGATTAGAACAAGTAGTCCAAGATTGGAAAGTGGTGCTTAATTCATAACTTCAATATTCAATCCAATGAAGAGTGTCACATTACGAGCTCTCTACTTGCACATCTCGAGAAGTAGGTATAAGTTATGTAGCACTATAAAAAGATAAGTAGATAATATATTATAAACCTAATTACATGGTCAGTACTAAAAATATCCCTACTTACCCCTTACCCCAACAAGAAATTATGTGAATTAAAAATATTGTTTCATTAATAAATGTAGATCAATGGTGAGCCAATACACTTCATCATTTCCAGTGGAAGTCCAAAGAATTTAATTTCTCATAAAGCATATTTTCAAAAATTGAATTTGAAATTTATACATCATCTATAACCATATGCTAGTGTATGGTCTAGTGTAGGCCTTGAGAAATAGATCACCTAGTAATGTCACTTGGTGTACAAAATCAAACTTTTTAAAGATGCAATCCTTTGTGACATCTCACCATTAGAGGTGTGTGATGTTTTACATGTGGTCAACCATATATTTACCATTGGCATGTAGTATACGAAGTAAATCTTTGAAATGTTGTGATAGATTGCAATGATCTGAAATACTATATATCGTAGTTAGTTCATAAGCTTTCAGTCATTAATGATAGGAAGTGCAACAATCTTGTCAGTTATAGTAATAATCATACTCTTGATGGTAAGAAGTAAATGTAATAACATCCTTATGTCACCATATCATAGTGTGGTTTATCTAATAATTACAAAGACAAAACAATTGAACCATAAACTAGATGAATACAAGGATATCTTTCAGTCACCTAAATAAGTTCCTACATATTGCACACTAAATAAAACTATTAATTTTATCCCTTAACTACCTCTACCTTAAACCTCTTTATACAACATATCATTTCTAGAGAACAAATAGATCAAGTGGTAGACCCATGAAATAATGGATAATGGACACATCATGCCCAAATCATTGCCTTGCAAAACCCCAATTATGCTTGTGCCAAAGTTAAGAACCAATTAAAAAAAATTTAAAAAGATTAAAGTGAAGAATATTATCATCATCTAAACATTGAGGCATTTTTCTACCATATCCACGGTGTAGAAGTCTTTTCCTAAATTGATCTTAAGTTTGTGTATCATCATATTCATGTTGAAACTCTAGACATTTGGAATATAGTCTTAGAAATAAGGGAAGGATTGATTGATTAGTTGGTTATGCCTTTTAGTTTAACTCATGTAGAGAATTCATTCATTGAGATGTTGAACGACATCCTCAGTCCCTTTACCTATGTCATTTTCTTAATCTACCTTAATGACATCTTAATCTTTAGAAAACATGGGATGAACATCTACACCATGCTGAACTAGTGTTTCACATTTCATAGAAACATATTTTTATGATAACATGAATAAATGTTCATCTTTAATGCAAGAGATTAAATATTTGGGATACATTACACACACAAGGAGTGCATGTGTGAACCTCAACAAGATTGAAGTTATATAGGAATGAGAAACACCAAATAAATTTGCATATGATTCAAACCTTCTTAGAATCAAAAAATTATACAAGAGATTTGTGTTTAATTTTTATCCTTTAAACCAAGCTACCAAAGGTGGAACCAAAATAAGTTTCATCTAGTCAACTACACAACAAAGATAATTAGATGAACTAAAATTTAGACTCTATTTTGTGTTAGTACTTATGTTATTTTAATATAAATTTGGAAGATCATCCTATTCATTCAATAATAAACTTGACTATCACAAATGGCTATTGACAACACAACAAGTCCTATAAAAGAGTTAATTTCCATTATAATGGATTAAACAACATGTGATTGGAATCAAAAATATCTTTAGAGTATATACCTACATCAGATGATGAGGGAGTGATTAGGTATGATGAGGGATGGTGAGGGTCAATGACGGAGTGATGAGGGATGGTGAGGGATGGTGAGGGTCAATGATGGAGTGATGAGGGATGGTGAGGTTCAATGAGGGAGTTATTAGTAATGATGAGGGATGAGGAAAGAGTAATTAGGGATTATGAGTGATGAGAAGGGAGTGATTAGGGATGATGAGAGATGGTGATAGTCATTGAAAGAGTGATTATGGATGATAAGTTTGAGTGATTAGAGATGATGAGGGATAATGAAGGTCAATGAAGGAGTGATTAGGGATGAGGAGGGATGAAAATGGAGTGAATAGGGATGAAGAAGTGATTAGAAATGATGAGGGATAAGGAAAGAGTGATCAGGGACAATGAAGGACAAGGAGGGAGTGAGTAAAGATGATGAGGGATAATGAGGGTCAATGGAGGAGTGATTATGGATGATAAGGGAGTGATTAGAGATGACTAAGGATAGTGAGGGTCAATGTGGGAGTGATTAGGGACAATGAGGAATGATGAGAGAGTGATTGGGGGTAATGAGGGATGAGTAGAAAGTAATCAAGGATGAGGGGGGGATGATGAACAAGTGAAATTAACACAAAGTGGTTATTTGATGTGTTTAGGTCATCAATGTGACCTCTACTACCCCAATTACATCACTTTGGATCAATTTCAAAGTGAATAGTTTTCAAACTTAAATTTTGACAAATCTAGGATTGCTATAAATGTTAGGAATTAATTTGCAAGGCATAAAAACCTAAAAAATGACTATATGTTTACCAAAAATGGATATCAATTACAAAAGTTATGTACTGAAATTCCTAGGTTTAATACTTAGACCCTAAATATGCCTAAGTATTGATCAAATTGGATTTTGAAAAATTATTTTCTACAACATAAGGCATACAACTATGAGACCAACTTTGTCAGATGCAGAGTCAATATAAGCTTTTGGCCAAGATTGGCTTCACGTGCATGTCCACATGCTTTTATGTGTAAAATAACATGAACGTGATTGCATTATTGTTTTTATAATAATATGATCCCATTATATATTAACCAATATTCACTTTGTGTATATGTTCATTGCTTTAATATACAAAACAACAGTAATGTGATCATGTTATTGATTTTATAATAACGTGATCATGTTATCTATTAATGCGATCGCATTATACATTAACATGATTATGTTATATATTAATGTGATCTTGTTATTTGAATTTGAATTCAAATATCATGCCAGCTTGGGAATGGCTTGGATTCCTGAGCCAAAGGCTTGGACTTGTCAATCTATAATTGAGTCTGATAGTTATGATAAAAAATAACAAAATTCAACATCAATCGCCAAATAGACTACAAATTTCAATGGTAAAATTCAAAAACTTAATACCATCATGACGAGCACGCTCTCCTCTTTCCTAAAATATGATTTTTATAAATTTTTTTACTAATTTAAGGTTTCAAACTATGTTTATTTCTAATTATACATTTTTTAGGCCACTACATGCTGCAAACATACACGCCTATACATGTTATTGTAATTTGTCTTTCGTTTATCCAAGTACAAAACAAGTTATATGGTCACAAACTAGGCCTAATTTTACACACATTAAAAAAAATTGATTTTCATTTTTTTTATGTAGTTAGGCATGTCGCACGGATGACTATCCATTTTTTTGTTAGTTTTTAGGATCTATTTACTTGCAAAATTCATTAAAAAAAGTATTCATAAAAAAAATATCGGTCACAAACTAGAAGATCTTATCTAAATTTTCACTGAAGTATTTCAAATAATGTTAAACTCTACTTTAAAAATGGTGCACCACATGACCATTTATCTACTCTATTTTCTTTTAAAAAAATGAGTTCTTCAAATTTTAGATGTTTGACCTAGTTATACTTAACCATTTTTTTTTTAAATAGTGTTTTGGAAACTAGACTCGAAATCTTACATTTAATGTTCTTACACCATCTTCAAATTTGGAGTGTAGATATCTAAAATTATCTATAGAAGTTCAAATTTTTGAAATTTTAGGAAAATCATGTCCATGGGTAGGCCACTTTTTGTCCCCCAACTTTGTGCACTTACCCGCAACCAAGAATAGAATTATAAAATATGTTGGGATAGGGTTGTACTAGGGTGGACAAGGGCACACTGTGGCCTTATTTTTTGACTATGATCATGTCCTAGTTGACTGTGTGATTGATTTTTTTATTTGAGTACCTATGGCTATCAGATATGGTTGATTGATTGATTATATGAGTTGATTTGGCACACAAAAGACCTGCAACAACAAAACCCTATTTCTTGAACATAATCTAAATAGAATATCAAATAAAAATGGGGAATCATGCAAGGGGAATATATGAGCTATCCTTAAAAAAAACCACATAATCTAAGTGTTGCATACATAGCCCAAAAGGGCCCTAAACCGATGTAGATCTCCCTCATATAATGAGTGTGTGAATATTGATATTTGTTATATAGATTCAACTAGAAATTTGACTTGAATTCTTGATAATTAATGCCCTTAACTGGCAATAAAATTACTTCAAACTTGGCCTATGATTGTTAGAATAAATTAGAATTAGAATTAGAAAGATTAGTGCCCTTTTACTCAATGTGTAATATGATTGAAGTGATTGCTAGATGACGCTTTGAGAGGCATTGATGTGCTTATATGGAATAATATTTTCATTAATTAACCTTGTTAAAAGTGCGAGAGAGATAATATGAAACATCTTGAATTTGAAAAGTTACCATTAGAGTACGGGGGACAAGGTCAAATTGCAACCATGTCTACCTAGTGTATTCTTTTCCAAAAAAGACAAAGATTATTAGGATTTGGCTAATAAGAACCTATAATCAAAATAGGGATGCATGAATTATATTTCTAGTAGTTGCAATAGAGTAAATGAAATAATGAAAACTCTCAAGGAAATTACAAGTAAACAAAATGGCAAATAGACCAAGTTAAGGATGTCAAGATTAAACATTGTCAAGCACTTAATAAAAAAAATTGAGTGTTTACATTTTCCCCCCATTTATTATAACGATGCATTGAAGTGAAATTATTAGAGTAAAGGAGATGTGAACCTAAGTGTGTTTACACACTTTGTTTTTTTTATGTGAAACTTGGTTGTGCAAGATGCCTCAATATAAAACCTACAAGAATGCCATTGAAATAAGTTACTATTCATATTTGAAAATTGAAAATTTGAAACTTGAAATTTTAAATTTTAAAAAGAGAGAAAGGAATGAATACACTTGAAGGAGTATGCAATGTAATTGCCCTATAACTTGAAAGTAGAAAGTACAAAGATTGTTAGGATTTGGATAATAAGAACTTGTAATCAAAATAGGGATGCACGAATGATGTTTCTAGTAGTTGCAATATAGTAAATAAAATAATGAAAACTCTCAAGGAAATTGCAAGTAAATAAAATGGTAAATAAACCAAGTAAGTTAAGGATGTCAAGATTAAATATTGTCAAGCACTTAATAAAAAAAATTGAGTGTTTACATTTGCCCCCCATTTATTATAATGATGCATTGGAGTGAAATTATTAAAGTAAAGGAGATGTGAACCTAAGTGTGTATACACACTTTATTTTTTTAATGTGAAACTTGGTTGTGCAAGATGCCTCAATGTAAAACCTACATGAATGCCAGTGAAATATGTTACTATTCATATTTGAAAATCAAAAATTTGAAACTTGAAATTTTAAATTTTAAAAAGAGAGAAAGGAATGAATACACTTGAAGAAGATGCAATGTAATTGCCCTACAACTTGAGAGTAGAAAGTACAAAGATTGTTAGGATTTGTCTAATAAGAACCTGTAATCAAAATAGGGATGCATGAATGATGTTTCTAGTAGTTGTAATATAGTAAATGAAATAATGAAAACTCTCGAGGAAATTACAAGTAAACAAAATGGTAAATAGACCAAGTAAGTTAAGGATGCCAAGATTAAATATTGTTAAGCACTTAATAAAAAAAATTGAGTGTTTACATTTGCCCCCCATTTATTATAATGATGCATTGAAGTGAAATTATTAGAGTAAAGGAGATGTGAACCTAAGTGTGTATACACACTTTGTTTTTTTGATGTGAAACTTGGTTGTGCAATATGCCTCAATGTAAAACCTATAAGAATGCCAGTGAAATATGTTACTATTCATATTTAAAAATTGAAATTTTGAAACTTGAAATTTTAAATTTTAATAAGAGAGAAAGGAATGAATACACTTGAAGGAGTATGCAATGTAATTGCCCTATAACTTGAAAGTAAAAAGTGTGTGTGTCTCCTTATTTATGTATTTGGAGAAATGTTGAACCTGTGGTGAATTGAGATCCATCAACTCTCGATTTGAAAACTAGTGAAATCCATTGAGTTGGAAAGATTTTATGCTCCAACTCTCATTTGAATGTGTAAATTAATATATAAAATAATTGCAGGGATGAAACCAAAAAATGTAGCTCGCTATATGTAACCATATACGTTGAGTAACACTAAACTCAAATGTGGTAGGATAAGGGTTGTAACCACCAAATGTGGTTTGCTCAAGTGTAATCATAGATGTTGAGTGTCACTACACTCTAATGTGGCCCACTTGTAAAATGAGATGAATCACATCGCTGCAAATGGATCTAGATTCTATTGAAACTTTTATACCTTTGAAACTTTTAAACTTTGAAGAAGTGAAATTTGCCAAGAAGAAACATAAATATGAATGAGTAACATGCCCTTTATATCTATATTGTATTGATGTAAAGTGTCAATTGAACTTTTAACTATTTGAAACATGTAATTTTTAGCTCTAGAAATGAGTGCACATATTTGGTATATGCCCCCATAATGTAAAATTTTTGAACCGTACTGAAAATATAAACATTGTATTATGTCATAACTCTGAAATTTGTTGCTCACAAGGGTTGTATTCTCAAGGAAAGGCTATCGTGATGCCCCCTTTTGTGATGAGAGATGCAACCTGCAAGTCAATTATATAAAAAAAAAAATATGTGAAAGATATAATCACAAAGTAACACTTTGAACATTTAAATTTAATTACATTAGAGTATTGAATATACCATTAAATTGCATATGAAATATGTATTAGATATTTATAGCCTTAAAGTACATAAGCAACATGTGCATGATGTGTATCATGACACCAAATAATAGTAGAAAATATAAGCAATGCATGATATGAATCCTAACACTGTAGTAACAAGTAATGAACACACAAGTAATATCACACAATTTGTATAGAATGTCACACATAAGACTCAAGGGCCACATACAAGGGACATGTGAATGGTGCACAACAAACAAAGCCAAGGGCCACACTCAAATGGCATGATGATGCCATACAAGTAAAAATCATGTATGTGTTGTACATATAAGGCCAAGGGCCACACATAATAAGCAAGTCCTAACTTATCGTGTAGTAGAACAAGAATTTTAAAAAATAAGCATAGAGCAAATGAAACTAGTGAACATCAACCTTGTGTATCTATGTCATTATTATCAAATAACATATCCATGTGATAATGTAAAGTATGAGTGAGTAGCAAAACACTTACATATGATATATAACTCAACATGGTAGAAAGATAATTCACAAATACAAATTGTTGAAGTGTTCATAGAGAATGAAGAAATTACCCCAACTTAACAAGGTTGTTGGGTAAAAAGAGAAGCCTAACAATGAAAAACCATGTAATAATATGTCATGTATCATGCTCATATACCTCATATAAAATATTGTGTATTGAAAATTGAAACATGCGATCTATTTAATCATGAAATTAAATAACATATGTAAATAAGTAAGCTAGCAACATTTAAAAATACTTTTTAGGTCCTCATTATGAAGTTTTTAAAAAATATTTTGATTTGTTTTTTAATATTTGAATATATGAATTTTTTGAATTTTTTAACATATGATTTTTTTGAATTTTTTGAATATGTGAATTTTTTGAATATTTGAACATATTGGAGTCGAAGAGACTTCAAAAGGAACTAATAAATAAAGCTTCAAAAATAGAAGAAATGGGAGAGATTAAAACACTCTACAAAAAGGTGTTAAAGCATAGCGTGATTAGAAGGAAGGCAAGAAATATGCCCCCAATGTATGTGTAAAGGAGTCACAGTAATGTAGTACAAATGATTAATATAGACAAGAATGTAGATGCCCCTAATGGGAAAGAGATCGTTTGCTTGTGGAGAATGTAGGAGTAGATAGATGTGATCATGTAAGTACAATGGGAGGCATATCATGATAGTTATGTCATAGTAAGTAAGTGAATTATCATAGAGAATGAACATTGAAAGCATTATATGATAGTTGTTTTAGATTGTTCAGATTGGTTTGAAAATGAAAATGGCAAGTACTAAAAATGAAAATAAATCCAAGGGCTATAGGAATGTTTGGAATTTAGGATACAAAAGGCAAAAAAGAAACTATGTACAAAATAAAATGATATGCACATGGCAGGGGGTTATCTTTTCTATCTATCCCAATGAGTTATCTATCGAATTATTGCCATTCACATTAAGTCTCGAACAGAAGGAAGAGATCTTCAGGAATTGGGTTTTTATAATCCAATGAATAAGGATGAAACTCACTTAATTTATGGTGATATTATGAATTTACTCAAATTAGGAGCTCAACCTACAAAATTTGTTCATGGTATTTTTTCGAGGGCAAAAATTTATCATTTTAAACACCTTTTAGAATTAAAAAAGGGACATAAGTCATGCACCTACATCTAGGTCCAATAAATTTCAATCACATGAGATTTATTTATTATTCATGTTTCGTGTCATGGTTGTTTTCTTATTATCCATTTTTTCCCTCTTATTATACATTAATTTCATGTCTATTATTGACCTGTGATCCTATATAGGTATGCAGATTAAGAATTTTTATCTATTGATATGGAGATGAGAAAGATTCAGATAGTTTGATTGAGAATGATGAAATATGGAGTGTATATAAGGACCAAATTAATGAAATACAGGAACTAACTTCCTATGGAAATTTGGAAGCTTCTTGATAAAAATTATCACAATGAATAATATTTTTTTTTACTGTCATTCCTAATATAAGCGTATGATCTTTTATTGATGTATCTAATAATTTTTGTCTCAATGTAGTGTTAATCCAACAATTAAAGTATCAATCCAATAATCAAGGATTGATAATGGCGCATTGTGCCAATATAATTCCTAATAAATATATATTTTATTAAGTCCACTCTTCATGATTTTTTTGAATCATTGTGAATTCATTTGATGGATAAAAAATAACCTGATCCATAGAGACTTTTTGATTTGATTCATAAATGGTAGATTTAAATTAATGGATCATTGATTTTTTATTTTTCTATAAATTTTATTTATTATATAGATTCTATTTATTTTTTATTCAAATCTCATATCGGTTCTTTCATATGGAATAACTTAGTATGCCACTTCGATCACATCTCTCCAAATAGCAAATAAGGGTTGCTAACTCAATGGTAGAATACTCCAACTTTAAGTGCGATTAAGATATTTTACACATTCAGATGAAGTAAAAAAAATCATACCATTAGTAAAGTTAGTAAGACTACGACTGAACCTGAAATTATAATAAATGGAAAAAACATCATGTCATTCTAACAATCTTGACTTGATGACACTGTATTTTGTTTATCTTATTTTATCATAAGTGTATTTGATTCAAGGAATCAAATGTATTGGAAAATGTATCCAATCTTCAATTGGATATTGTACAGTATTTGAACAAATATATGAGTTATGAAATAAGATCGAATCAACATGCTATTAAGTCGAGCGAGTCAATGGAGAAAGTTGGATGGATTGAATCATAAGTAAAACCAGAGGAACAAGCTTATGTTCCTCATTTCAAAGAGGAATTCCCTTTACTAATATGAAGTTAAGAGCATTTTAGTAATTGATAGGGGAGGTTTTTACTTGTATTAGATCAAGGTTTTCTACACCCACAATGAGTCCTAAATACTAAAAAATTGTGTAAGAGAAATAGTGTGCTGACCAGGTCAATTTATTCCTTGAGTTAGTAGAGCAATTGGACTACCAAGATAAAATATTTTTGTTCTTCATGACGAACACATATCTATTATAGAAAGAATATTCAGTTAAATATTCTCTCTTATGTCCCAACTAGATCACACCATGCATTATTTCATAATCTAAGGGGTTATTCTATGGCCCCATGTTTTATTAAAAAGGATTAGTTTCAAAGAGATGTAAACAAACATAGATCTTGGCAACAAGCTTTTTATATCCACTTTTTTTCAAGAATATATTTACACAATTGATCGTGATCATCATTTAGATAGATCAAGTTCCTCTGAACTAATGAAAATTTTAATTTATAATTATTTTAGTTTTTTAATCGTAAAATGTTTGATTCATCAAATACGTCAACAGAATGATTCAATTGGTTTATTTAGGAATTGTGATCCAAATCAATTTATTGATCAAATATAATTTTTTATTCTAAACCAATACTAGAAGCTTTGACAATTATCTTGGAAGTATGATTCACAATGCAATCAAAACTTCTTATAAAATGAATGGATGGAAGAGTATTCAGTCCATACATTACATAAATCCCCTTATGGAGGATAAATTCCCATGTTCCAATTATATATTAGATATATGAGTGCCCTGATTGATTTATCTAGAAATTTTAGTGCAAACTTGTATGTATTCAAAATAGCATGCACTAATCTATGCACTCAACTACCTGAGGTCTAGTCGAGGTATCCGATGTAATGGAAGGACTAGGGGTTTGGTTGGTTATTGAGTGGGAAGGGATTCTGGATAGGTGGTGGTAATGAATTCTCATGATGGAACTAAATGTTTCACATAAATTTTGCTTTATTTCTTTTGAAGAAATTTGTAAAACTTGAAAGGATGAGGTTAGTGGAACCTGGATTTGGTTTTCCTTCGATGATTCAGATGGTTATAGATACTCCTCTTTGGCTTGGCAGGAATGACCTGTAGATAAGAAAGCACTAGCTTGTTGGCCTGAAGAATGTGGAGATAGTTGGTTGAATAATTTGTTGGTGGAGTCTTGAGCAATTCTGGTAGAGTAACGGTGTCTTGACTATGATTGATGAATTATAGCACTTCGAATCTCTGACTTGGTCATTGGTTTACTAAGAGAATACTTGCAAAAGAAGTTATGATACAAGAAGCTCTGATAATTACTAATGATCTATGATGCTTGATTGCTCTGATTCTAGATCCGTTTCACCTCCTCTTCCTCTCTTTTTATAGAAAGAAGGGAGAGATGGAATAATAGGTTCAACAAGAGGCATAACAAGGTGTCTAAATTTAGCTTTAGCATACATTAATTCACACATGGATCAGATAAGCTAAATATAAAAAAGAAAACTATAATTAGCTAGAGTTAACCCTTAAGGTGGTTAAAAGGATGACCATCAGTGGTTAGGCCTAACCATTGATGCTTAGGGGTCGACCATCAAAATTCGATAGGTTAAAGGGTAGAATGTTCAAAGTTAATCAATTTGAATTAGGTTTGCAGTTGAAAGGTTATGGGATAGTCCCTAGGGGGTCCTGAGGTGGTTTCAAGATTAGTTTGACATCTAGAACCATTGTGTGCAGTTTTCTAGTATCTATATTTTGCCCTTTTTTGTTATACAGTTTGTATTAGCAAGCTACAAAATGAAAATAAATTGTGGGTCAAAAGTTAGGTTGCCCTGAGCATGGGAGGAGGTGTTTCCCCTCAAAATGGGAATTGATGAGGTGAAACGGATTCAGGTGTGGGTTTGATGAGTGGGTAAGTTGGTGATAGGTTAGGCACTAAAACACAAACATGCGCACAAAGTGTGACTAAGTGTGATAGCCAAGATCATGCACTGACTAGGTTGTCATGGTTGGTAAAAATAAGGTCAGCACTAGAAGGATAAGTGATAAGTGGACCATGTGACCACATATAGGCATGGTAGTTAGGTTACATTTGTAAACATAAGTCTCCTAGGTAAGGTTAGTTTTTTTATAGGTATCCAAAGTAGGAAGTGCTCTTGAGAAGACACAATTGGTTAGTTGTTCATAAAAGGTAGCACAAGTTCAAATTTGTTCAAGATGGCAAATTAGTTGGTGTGATTAAAGGGGCCAAAGTAAGGTCATCATAAAACATGCAAATATTAGGCCAAAATGACCATGACAAAGTTACATGGTTGGTGGTCAAGGTGGTAGAGAAGGTAATCTCTATTGGTAAGTAGTTGGATTAGGTTTGTGCTAAAAAATTATTGAAAAGTTGTGGGTGGGAGGGAAAAACCCCTAAATTAGTCGATCATTAATAGTCAAAGTCGATTGTTAGTGTTCACCCTGACTATTAGTGATCATGCATCAGCCCTAAAAAGGTGAAGATAAAAGAACTATCATGGGTTTTATTCTCTCGTTATGAACTTTGACCCTTGACGATTGCACTATTTGGCATTTTGAGCAAAAAAGTGGTGACGATTTGCTAGTGATTGATTGAGTGTGTTGGATTGAGTGGATTGATTTGAGGTTGATCAAGTGATCAAGGATGTAGAGGGGATGAGGGAGATCATGAGGTCAGGTGGTGGTTCCCATAGTACCTCCATGATGGTGGTCAAGGAACGAGGTAAGGTTTGTTCTTAAATTTGGTAGTTCGAATTCAATTTTGCAAATGAATGTTTATTGAATTCATTTGTTGTTTAGTTAGCTATGAATATTTGAGGTAGGGTTTGATATTGTGTTTGGAGTATTTGGCATGAAATTATGGGTGGGTAGAAGGTTGTGTTGTTGTGGGTAATGGTAAAAGGGGAGTAAGAGTAGGTATAGGTAGAAATTTTTAGTTGTTTATGGTGTTTGGTAGGTAGTTTTAGGGGGTAGGTTTTGGTTTGATCACTAGCAGTCACTACATAGTGACCATCAGTGATCATTATTGACTATCAACAATCATTGTTGACCATAGGTGATCGATATGGGACCATTGATAGGTCACTTTATGGTGACCATCAATGATTGGTCCCCTAACTATTGGTAGTCAGCTATAAAAATAGTCAATTGTCAGTGGTTGATGGATGTGTGGAAAGTTTGGCAAATGGTTAATAGTTAATGGTTGATAGGTAATAGTTAATGGGTAATAGTTGAGGTTAAGGGGTCAGGGTAAGGGGTTAGGTTAAGGTTTGTGTATAGGTCAAGAAGGTTGAATGATGGGGTAAAGTAATAGTAGGAGGGTTTAATGATGTTGTTTGGTAGGTGTGATTAGGTAAGGAATAGGTGAACTAGGTAAATAGGTATAGGTAGAAATTTGTAGTTGTTTATGGTGTTTGGTAGGTAGTTTTAGGGGGTAGGTTTTGGTTTGATCACTAGCAGTCACTACATAGTGACCATCAGTGATCATTATTGACTATCAACAATCATTGTTGACCATAGGTGATCGATATGGGACCATTGATAGGTCACTTTATGGTGACTATCAATGATTGGTCCCTAACTATTGGTAGTCAGCTATAAAAATAGTCAATTGTCAGTGGTTGATGGATGTGTGGAAAGTTTGGCAAATGGTTAATAGTTAATGGTTGATAGGTAATAGTTAATGGGCAATAGTTGAGGTTAAGGGGTCAGGGTAAGGGGTTAGGTTAAGGTTTGTGTATAGGTCAAGAAGGTTGAATGATGGGGTAAAGTAATAGTAGGAGGGTTTAATGATGTTGTTTGGTAGGTGTGATTAGGTAAGGAATAGGTGAATTAGGTAAATAGGTATAAGGTAGATTAGGCTTAAAGTGAAGGGTAAAATTTTGAAGATAAGCCATAGGTATAGGTCATATTAGGCAAATGTTATGAGTTGGAAAGATTAGAATAGGAGGTAGGTGTAAGTGGTAGAATTTGTAGGCAAAATATGCCAGTGAACTAAGGTTTTTGCTATCAAACCTTACAGGCATGGGAGAGGATACAAATGAGAGATCAGAGCCCTAGATAATAGACAAGATTTAGCGAGGGATGACTGACGTCGATTGGGAACATACAAAGGATATGGGTATTGGTCATATGAGGTATTACCAACATGTACCTTAGGATGCAACAATGTTAGTGGCACTCATTGAGAGATGGAATCCTACCACTAACACTTTCATGCTTATGACAAGTGAGTTAAATATTTTACCTAAGAACATCTACAAGAATGTGTGTCTACCCATACGTGGTGAGTCGATCTACCACATTGAGAGTAAGGAGAGAGATGAACAGATGGAGTTCTTGTATGGAGATGACCATGAGTATGCGAGGTGGCACTCATGGGGTGTCCACTAAACACCATTGTACTAGAGGGATAGGGATGTGAGATGGCTATTCACTTTGATGATGATAGCAGTAACCTGTTATACTTTACTAGATTTGAGCAATGGGAGGTTTCCATACTTATTGTTAGGGGTGCTAGTTGAGATGTTTTTGGGTGGCATAATGTTTACATAGGCTCATATGTTATTAGTTTAGATTTATTGAGAGCTTTGGGGATTCCATGCTCGTAGGAGATACGAGATCAGTGTCAACTTCATCCTACATTTCTAGGCTTATGAGCACATCCAGGTGCTGTGACCTATAGGTCTACCATGGCATGGGTTTGCTTAGATGGATTTTAGGGTTGGATACATGAGGTAGATAGGTGATTATGCCATCTTAGGACCTGGAGGAGGGGCACATGACATAAACTAGTATAGGGACCAATTGGATGCTTTGGTTGTGGGAGACGTGATTTGGAGATTGTATGTTAGATTTATAGGATGGTGACATTATGTGAGACATACTCTATCTCTTTAGAGCTATAGATGGATTTATGGTAAGTGATATCAGAAGATAAAGCTCATTCCATTTGATAAGATATGGAGGTAGTTCAGCCTCATGCATAGATATAAGAGGGAGGATACAGATTTTCTACTACCTGCTCCACATCCAATTCACAAGTTCATTGATCATGAAAATTTGCCTATGAGGATAGATATGAATGATGTAGGTGTTACAAATGACTATCTTGTATGGTACCAGGCACACTATGTTGCAGCCAACTTTGGAGGTGATGATGGTGGTCGATAGGACAGGGATGTCAATGTAGGGTGAGATGGTCAGCAGGCTTAGATGCAGGGGATTACCCTAGATATATAAGTAGTGATCATTCAGAGAGACTAGGCATGAGCAGCTCTAGTCGTAGCTCAAGCATCTTTGGTAGTAATATAGGCATCATTGGCAATAACACAAGGTCATGTGGGCACTCTTATAGGTGAGAAAGATTAGGCTAGGGCTCAACTAGCCATGGTGATGCAGGAGAGAAATTCTCTTTGGCAGGTAGGAGGAGTACCAACAATAGTGGGACCATCAGGGACTATCTTGATGCAGAGATATGTAGTGACAGTGGAGGAATAGTGGTATTATGAGGCCTTGGTCTTCAAGCCTTGTCTAGATGAGCCCTGATGGGGTGAATACAGTGCCAGGATTGTAGGAGGTGCTAGTATAGTGACACCAGGTCAGTGGGCTACATCTATGGGAGGATAGGCAATTACAAGAGGGAAAGATCTAGGAGGTAGTGGTGCCCCAAGATCATATATATGTTATAATACGTTATACTTTTGATGTTCCATATGATTTTGATATCGGCTTGTGAGCTAGTGTGGTGAAATGTATACATATTTTGAGAGATATGCACCTATTTGTATCTTTAATCATCATGTTGATTACGAGCTCGTGATATATAGATATGATCATTGTATATGGTTTGTGGTTCATTGGTATGATGTTCATGTTGCTTATTTAATGATATTATATGATGGTTGATGTGGATTCATATAGCTAAGGATGTGATAATATGGCTCTTTAAGTTATGTGCGTGATGGATATTTTTTATGATATGATGATGTTGATGCGTTGTTTGGACATGGATATGATGTTGTGTGATCTTTGTTATGGTTATGGTCTATGGATCATAGTTATATGAATATGATAAATGATGGGATGATGATGATGTTATGATGATTTTTATGTGATGATGATGTTTTTTATTGGATTCTATGACAATGGTGATGATTATTTTCATGCTAAAATTTAATGATTATATGCTTCCTCATATAGGATTTAGACACGTGTTGGATATGTGTGAATGACTCATTTATTTTTGATGTATGATTAAATTATGGTAGATATGATATATGGTTTAGTTGATGTGATTTATCACTAGATGATGTTTGTTGTGGGAGATGTTTAATTCATTAAAATGTTCTTATGGTCAAAAACATTTAAACAAATAAGGTAAAAACACATGGTTAAATACATTTATGTTGATGAAGATGTTGTAATCTTAAAAACACACATAACAGGTTGGATAATGAAACTAAATGTGAGAAAAAAAAGAGAATATAATCAAAAGACAAACATCTTAATGAATGTATCAACTAGTATGAGAGAATAAGAAGGCATGATTATTCTTCTTTGGCAAGGACTAAAACAAATCAAAGTTGGATCGGCTTAGGGAACATAAACCCTTTGAATGCTTCGCATAAGCATTCATTATTTGGTTAAAAAGGTGTCTCGATCACATAATGTCAAGTAAGCTCAAAATCCCTTGCATATATTGTATAAAAGGGATATGGATGAAGATGGAACATTCTTGTGAGACTAGCATGCCTCTTTTGTAGGTTACCAAAGAGTTAGTATAAACAAGTCCATGTCATATAAGGTGTAGACTGATCAATGCGAGAAGTCTACTTATGAAATCTGATTACAGCTTACTAAATTAAGTTAGCATTTTATGATTTTTGATAATAGGTATTTTGCTATTTTGTTATTGCTTGGAGGGATGGGGGAAGCTGATCGATGCAGGAAGCTTCCAAGAGATTGTTATGCCTTGACCAATGCTTTACTCAACCATATTTTAAGGGAGTGGTCTAAGTTTGTGTGATTTTTTTAAATCATTTGATAGATATCCTTCAAGGGAGCAGTTTACCCTATATTAAGCAATTTTGATATGCTTTTGGTAGCTGTCCTTCGAGGGAGCAGTTTGCAAATGCTAGAGAGTGACCCATATGATTTATTTTTATTTTTATTTTAATTTTGGATATCATAGAATTACTTATATGGGCTCAAAGGTTTACCTTTTATGAATGTAAAACTAAAGCACAAGAAGGTTGATGGGGTGTAAAAGAGGTTTAAGTGACAATGGCCATGAGAATTTGTCTACAAAATGGGTAGAAAGTACCATGAGAAACATGCCATGGGTAGAGTCATGGTACCCATGTTCAAGATTAGGTGAAGACTATAACAAATAATCACATGATTTAGTTGTAATCAATTATCCTTAAAAGAAGGAGATGAATGTGGGTGAAGACAAAGGATGAGCTTAAGTTAGACAAAAAGGTTAGTTCGATCCCGTTTAACAAAAGAAAAGATGTAGATGCGAAGCATTGAGGGGCTTAGGTTTTGGGTTCCCTTTAAGAGAGGATAAATGATAAGCTCCTGATCCATACTTGTGCATTGTGATATAGGGTCCAAGCTAATTGAAAGCAAACTTTCCCCGCTTGCTTTTCTCCATATTGGTGACATGTTGATTTTCCTTGAGGATGAGGTCTCTAATATTAAATTCTCACACTTTAAGGTGTTTGTTATAATCACGCTTGATGTGTTCTTGATAGATGTGAAGATGAGTGAGAACTGCTAAAGGACACTCATTAAGTAGCTCAAATTGGGCTAAACATTCTTGACAATAATCTCTCTTAGAAATGAGATCTTGTAGGGATATACAAAGACAGGGAATTTAGACTTCGAGAGGCAAGGTGGCCTCAGATCTAAAAACTAGAGAGAAAGGGGTAGCACCCATAGGGGTCTGAATGCTAGTATGATCGGCCCAAAAGGCAAAGGGGATGTGTAAATGCTAATCCTAACTAGATGCATTAACCATTTTAATTAGCATGGTATTGAGAGTTTTGTTAAAGGCTTTCACTTGTCCATTAACTTGTGGATGATAGGGTGATGAGAAACTTAACTTTTGATATCAAACGCATCAGAAAGACCTTAGACTTGTTTGTTTTTTAAAGATTTGTCATCGTCAGTGATAATTTTATGAGGAACACCAAAAGGAAAGATGATGTGATGGTTGATAAAGTCAACAATCTTTTTTGCTTTTGTTGAGATAAGAGGAATAGCCTCTACCCATTTAGTAAAATATTCTATTGTAGTGATGATAAAATGATGTCATTATGAATAATGGGGGTTAATTTCTCTAATAATATCCAAACCCCATTATGAGAAGGGCCAAAAATCTTTGGATACTCAAAGACTATGGCTAGGTGCATGATGTAAATTAGCATGTTGTTGACATTTGACACACTTTTTCACATAATCATAACAATCTTGGTTAAGGGTGGGACAATAATAGCCAAGGTGAAGGATGCATTTAGTGATAACTAGACCACTAAAGTGTCCCCCACATATCCCATCATGCATTTCTTTGATAGCATGAGAGGCTTTGTGACTACATAGGCAACGAAAGAGGAGACCATCAAAGCCATGTTTATAAAGAATTCCCCCCAATATGGTATAATGTGAGGTGCCCTAAATAAACACTCTTTGAGCATTCTTGAAAAGATCGGAAGGAATGATGGTAGGGTTGAGATAGTCAAAAGTCTACTGATACCAACAGTCAGGTTGGGTCTCTTCCATATTGAAGATGGTGGGAGAGTTTGATTCGACATAAGAGGGATAGGTAAGTTGATGGATAATGATAGATAGCTTAGAGTCATAGGGTGCAAATGGGATCTAGGAAGTGAGGGAAGCCATCATATCGACAAACTTATTCATAGATCATAGAGTGGTTTGGATATGGTAGTGTTCAAATGATGTTAAGAGTACATCAACTAGTTATTTGTACTATTGCAAAACATCATTATTGCATTGATAATAACCATTGATTTGATTGAACACGAGTTTAGAGTCACCAAAAATGTTGATCATTTTGACTCCTAGGGCTAATTCGGTTTGGATACCTATCACTAGGGCTTCATACTTATCCATATTATTGGTATATTCAAAATCTAGCTCAAAGGATAAAATAAGAGGTTCACCATGAAGGGGGATAATAATGATGTTAGCTCTTCCACCATGTTGGAGCTTTGATCCATCAAATAACATGGTCACTTGATAGGTGAAGTCTGCTTGAGAGAGGGTTACAATGGACTCATCTGAAAACTCAAGAGGAGGAGGTTGGTTGTCTACTAGTGGTGTTTTGACTAGTTGGTCGGTAATGACTTACCCTTAAATTGACTTCTATTGAAGGAACTCAAGGTTAACCTCAGCTAAAAGCATGAGCCACTAAGCCATACGTTACTTTTGGTATGACTTGGAGTGCATATACTTAAGTAGGTTGGTATTGGTTATGCCATAGTTCTTGTGGTTGAGAAGGTAGTGGCGAAGTTTGGTGGCCACAAAGACCAAGTCTAGGCAAAGTTTCTTGGTATAGGTGTATCAAGTCTCGTACTCTACAAGTGTACCACTAATGGAGTAGATGGCTTGCTCTTTATGCTACTCATCCTAATGAGCCAACATTGCCCCTAAGGAGTGGTCAGTGGTGGAGATATAAAGGTAAAAAGGTTGATCTTCCTTCAGAGGAATGAGGATGGATGGAGGCATAAGGTAGTCTTGAAGTGAATCAAAGGCATGTTGACAATCATTATTCCATTTAAAGGATACATCCTTCTTCAGAAGGTGGTGGAAAGGTTGGCATCGATCCAAAAGCTGAGAGATAAAGTGATAAATAGATTGGAGCTTCCCCTACAAGTTGAAAAGTTACTTGAGGTGGGTGGGAGGAGGCATGTCAAGGATTGCTTTGATTTTGGTGGGATCAACTTTTATTCCCCAAAGGGAGATGATAAAGCCAAGGAGCTTTCCTGAAAAGACCCCAAAGATACACTTATTGGGATTAATGCAGACATGATAAGGGATGAATCACTCAAAGATAATCTTAATACCGACCAAATGATCTTTACAACATTTGGATTTCCCAAGAAGGTCATCAATATAGTCTTCTATGATTTTTTGAATAAGGTCATGGAAGATGTAGGTCATAGCACATTGTTAGGTTGCACTAGCATTCTTCAGTTCAAAAAGCTATGGCCTTATAGCAAAAATTCCCCCATGGGGTGATAAAGGGAGTTTTATGTTGATCTTTGAGGGCAATTAAGATATGATTGTAACCTAAGAATCTGTTTATAAGAGATAACATCTCATGATCGACTATAAGATCAACAAGCTAGTCAATGTTTGGCAAAGGAAAGTCATCCTTTGGGCAAACATAGTTAAGGTCATGAAATTTCACATAAATGTGAAGTCCCCCTATGGATTTGGTGGCAGGTATAATGTTGGAGACCCATTGGAGATAATCAATGGGTTGAATGAAATTGATAGATAAGAGATGTTGAAGCTTATCTTTGATGAGAAGGGCTATGCGAGGGTGCACTCATCAAAAAAATTTCCTAATGGGCTTAACATCATGGTTGATGACTATGTTGTGGGTAATAATGAAGGGGTCGATTCCTAGCATGTTGCTATAAGACCAAGCAAATGTTATGCTACAGTCTTGTAGGAAGGAGGGGAAGTCTCGAAGCTCCTTAAAATTTAGAAATTAGCCAATTTTGACAATGCATGGGTTATCTAGAGTGCCCAAGTTGATATCCAGGGTGGATTCATTCAACATGGTTAAAGTCTCAAGGGGGAGAGATTTGTGGATAAAGGAATATTTTGCACCAAGATAGGTGAGAATGGAATCATCCTGACACCAAACAATATTAATGGTAGGAGAGTCGTACGTTACCATTTCAAGGTGAGTCATAGGAATGGTTATGGTGTTAGGTTGTGGAGCTAAAAGCTTCACCAAGATGCAAACAGGAGGAGTTACGGAGGTTGCAGAGAGTTTCAAAATGAGTTGCAGGGCAACCAACGTCGGTCTGATCAACCGACGTCGGTCAGACAGCAGTGAAGAAGCAACCGATGTCGGTTACTAGTCGGCCGACATCGGTCAGGGAGGAGCCGGCGTCGGCAGCCTGTACGTGAACATGTAGTTTGCATGTTGATTCCAAAGAGTCTATTTTTGGACTGTCAGTTTGCATGTTAAAGGCTAGCCATAGTCTTGAGTTGTGCGTCTAATTATTATAATTAAGATAGTCTAATTATTGTAAGCATGAGATTTATATATAGACTCATGGGTTGTATTGTAAATCAGTGCTAGAGAGTAAGAGAGCTAAATAAGCTCCTTCTGAGAGAGGAGAGCAATGGTGTGTTCCTCCTAGTGCCACAGTACCAAGGTGGGTGCTGGTTTGGAGAATCAGAAGGGTTCTTCATATATGTATGATCTTGGTCAGCAGGTGTGCATGGCTTCTTTTGAAGATCTACAATGGTGAGTAAGGTCTGATGATTTGCAGGTAGCAGCAGAGAGCAGGAGATCTACTTGGAGTACAATTGTGTACTTGGTGTACTGGCAGCGTTGTTTTTGACTGGTGGAGGTGAACATCAATTTTGTATTGGAGTTGATTGTTGGGACCGAGAGAGAGAGAGAAGAAGGTCTTGAGGTGTGGCGAGCCTTTGAGGTGGAAGAAGAAGTGGCATCTTCTTTATTGTATTTTCTTTTGAGTGATTATTAATACAATTGTGTATTGTCTCTCATATTCCTGTGTTATTTCATATTTCTAGTTACTTATCATTCTGGTTAAATTTCGTGTTTAGTTGCTAATACAAGAAGTAATCATATGTGCTCTATTCGGGGAGCAAGATCCTGACAAGTGGTATCAGAGCCTGGTTGTAGGTTCAAGAGTTGATACCAACAAGTGGTATCAGAGCTTTTGGTTGGGTTGACTAACAGGTGGTTCAGATCTGGTAGTGTTTGTTGATTACAGGTCACTCTCAGGGGTTTCAAATTGAGTGGGAGTATAGCAATGGCAGAAGAAAGTAAGCTATGAATGGAGAAACTGAATATCACGAATGGTCTGATTGATGGAAAGAAAGAGCAGGTAAAAGGAGATTGTTGGTCGGTAGAAGATCAGTGTGTAGAAGCAAATGTTGCAGGTGATGTTGCACAGGTTGCTCTGGATAAAGTAGAATCTTTGATTACAGATTCTTTTGCCTCTTTCCATGCAGCCCAAAATAAAGCATCTTTTCATGGGTGCGTCTTTGGAGACTTTGGAGAGATTTATTAAGGGGTTGGTGAGCCTTGTCAAATTATTGACGAAGGGGAAGTGAAGCTGAAATTGCAGACATATAACACACAGGTGTTGAAGAAGGTCATGCAGGTTCCAGTCTTGGAGATGAGTCTAATTTTTTTAGGAAAGTTGGGTGATGGGAGATGCACTGTAACTCTCACAACAGATTCACTTGAATTATATGGTGGTAATAAAGTAGGTATCCTTTATCTATCTACTTATATTACTGATTCACCTTCTGTTGCAGAGATGTGGCTTTGTAGGCTTGGTCACATATGTAGGAGGGGAATGCAAGTTTTTAAGCAGAGGTCAGGGGACTGAATTATTCTAAGCAGGGCTATGTTGATTTGAGTAGGGTTTTGATCGATGGAGAGCTCGCAAGTAAAAAGTCATCACTCATAGGTGAACACAAGTACCGGTGTCGGTCAGACAATAACTAACATCGGCAACAGGAAGATCGATGTCGGTCAGTAAGGAACCGACGTCAGCAGAAGGGATACCGGCGTCGGCTAGGGAAATGACGTTGGCAGTCCGGGTTAGTGTAGGGAATTGACATCGATCGAATGCAGACTGGGAGATGGCCGAGATCGATCACTAGAACAGATGGTGGGCGGACAGTAAGTTGTCAACAAGTCTCAAACGCTCATATGGAGGTCAGAAAGGGTAAGTGAACCTCATATTCATTGTTCACCTTCTTTATATTGCTTATTGATGGTCAAGAACCAGGAAGACATGAAGAGGCAATGAAGGTAGAATCCAGAAACAGTGGGAGCTTGGCATGGATGAGGAGTGTGAGTCCTTGGAGAAGAACCAAACAGGTGTTTTGTTGGTGGAGTTGTCAGCTAAAAGAAAGCACTGAGAGACGGATGGATTCCCAAGTTAAAGAAGAGAGTGGATGGATACGTGAGACGGAAGGCCAAGGTATATGGTCTTGAGGAAGCTGCAGGACAGTGGTATAGGTTTTGACAGGTGGATGAAAAGCAGGGCTTCAGTCAATGTTAGTGTAACCATTGTGTTTGACTTACTAGGTGGATAATGATTGCAACATTATTCAGTTACTATATGTGGGTGATTTGCTAGCAAGTTTGTACATACAGGGTTTTGTTGAGCTAAAGGTAAGGTTAGTTTAGAGGCATGTCATGAAGAATTTGGAGCAGCGAAATTCTTTGGCATAAGAGACATGGAGATTTGATCTCCAGTGGGAGTTGATGTGAAGATGGTGTTGGTGGGGTTCAAGATGCAGGATGCAGAATCCGAAAGCACACCAAGGGTTGGACAGTTCAAGCTTAGCTTAGAACAGAGTTAGAAATCACATGAGGTCTAGTGTAGACCTGAGTTTTCCCAAGCAGTGGGGTTGTCAGAAAGTATGGAGCCAATTCGGGGAAGGAGTACTGGAGGGTAGTTCAGTGGATTCTCAGGTATCTGAGAGGGACTAGCAGCAGGTTAACATGTTATGCAGTGTCAAGGTCTTCACTACATGGGTTGTAGGTTCGGATGTGGCAGGTTACTTGGATGACAGGTGTAGCATCACAGGTTGTGTGGTGGGTGGTCTTCAAGATTGATCTTGAAGAGGGATACAAGCGAAGGAATAATTTAGACGGTGTACAAGTATAGGTACAAGTGCAGCTGTTTATCTCCAAGTGGGAGATTGTTAGGTGGTGGAGCTAAAATCTTCACCAGGATGCAAACAGGAGGAGTTACAGAGGTTGCAGAGAGTTTTAGAATGAGTTGTAGGGTAACCGATGTCAGTCTGATCAACTGACGTCGGTCAGACAGCAGTGAAGAAGCAACCGACGTTGGTTACTAGTCAGCTGACATCGGTCAGGGAGGAGCCGATGTCGACAGCCTGTACGTGAACATGTAGTTTGCATGTTGATTCTGGAGAGTCTGTTTTTGGACTGTCAGTTTGCATGTTAAAGGCTAGCCATAGTCTTGAGTTGCGCGTCTCAAATTTTTTATTAAGATAGTCTAATTATTGTAAGCATGAGATCTATATATAGACTCATGGGTTGTATTGTAAATCAGTGCTAGAGAGTAAGAGAGCTAAATAAGCTCCTTCTGAGAGAGGAGAGCAATGGTGTGTTCCTCCTAGTGCCACAGTACCAAGATGGGTGCTGGTTTGGAGAATCAGAAGGGTTCTTCGTATATGTATGATCTTGGTCAGCAAGTGTGCATGGCTTCTTTTGGAGATCTACAATGGTGAGTAAGGTCTAGTGATTTACAGGTAGCAGCAGAGAGCAGGAGATCTACTTGGAGTACGGTTGTGTACTTGGTGTACTGGCAGCGTTGTTTCTGACTGGTGGAGGTGAACATCAATTCTATATTGGAGTTGATTGTTGGGACCGAGAGAGAGAGGGAAGAAGGTCTTGAGGTGTGGCGAGCCTTTGAGGTGGAAGAAGAAGTGGCATCTTCTTTATTGTATTTTCTTCTGAGTGATTATTAATACAATTATGTATTGTCTCTCATATTCCTGTGTTGTTTCATATTTCTAGTTACTTGTCATTCTGGTTAAATCTCGTGTTTAGTTGCTAATATAAGAAGTAATCATATGTGCTCTATTCGGGGAGCAAGATCTTGACATATTGTTGACCCATCCTTTTGATAAATTAGGGGTCTGAGGCTGATCATGTTGATAAAAAAAGTTAGTGAGGATGATGTTAGAATTCTCAATTATCGATGGTGGAGTGGACAATGAGGATGGGATTTCCTCGTCAATGATGGTAATGGGAGGCAGGCTAGTTTACTGTTTAGGTGGTGTGAAACCGAGGTCAAGTTTTTGAGTTTTCATTGGAAGCAACTCATGCGGCCCATATTCATACCGACCTAAACCAAATCCCTTCCAAGCACACCTATAAAGGTATGTCTAGGCAAACTCTAGTTTATTTAAATAGGAAAAATTTGAGGTGAAAGGTTGAGGTAAAAAAGAGGTGGTAGAAGTGTCAAGGGGTTTATCAAGGCCCTCATAGATGAAATTGGTTTAATAAGTTGAGGGCCCAAAAATAATAATGGTTCAAATATTTGGGTCATAACTAGGTTATTGGTCAAGATTCCCATACTCTTAAAGAGTAGGAAAAGTGTCTAGTGTCACAAGGTGATACTTCCCCAACAAAAGATGTTGGAAGGTTGATTCCAAAGTGTCTATTGTGGGGATTTGGGTAGAAGGGATGAATGAACTGGTGGATGCTTCAGTGGTTGAAGAAGATAGGGCTTCATCTTTTACTGGTGAAGGTTTGTTGGATGGGGGAAGGAGAACATAATTTGGGTCGGTATGTCATGTTGAATGATGTAAAAGGACTCAGGTTAGCTTGGATGATAACAACTTGACCTTCATGTTCAAATTTGATGCATCAGTTTAGGGTGGATGGCACACAACCCATGGAATGGATCCAAGGGCATCCTAGCAAAATGTTGTACTGGAACTCACCTTCTACTACTAAAAGAGCTTAGGAAGCATGGGAATCCTAGATGAATGTGAAGGACAATAATTCCTAGATATGGCCATGTTATCATTAAATATTTTGAGCACCATTCAGGTTTTTGACGTAATGTTCTTAGGTAATATGAGTTGGTTATATATGTGGAGGAGATAATGTTGATGCTAGCTCCCCCATCAATCATAACCCTCTTGATGTGGGTTTGGTTGATGTACACGGTGATAAAGAGGGGAGGATTTGGATCATCTAGATGGATGGAGGGTATTTCTAAATCCTTTAAGGTACCAAGGTTGGAAAGTTGAAGAGATATAACAAAGGATATTAAAGGTTGTGTGTCCTCTAGTTGGACCTCTATGGATTGTAAAGCCTTTTTCATCATTTAGTGGTGATGGGGTGAGGTATTGATCAGTTCATACAAACTCATCTTCACCGGTGTTGGTGAAGCTATTTTAGAACTACTCATTGGATTGATTCAAAAGGGTTTGATTGAGGGGGACCCAAGATGGACACCTTGGGTTTGGTTGAAGGTAAAGGTGCTTGGTGTTGGTTGGGTGGTGGAAGAGGGATATGTCTATGAAATGGACACCTTTGATTTTCCCTTATCCTTTAGTTGAGCCTATGATCATGTGACCATATGGATAGTATGGATTTGGGAAAGATTCAGGCTAAAAGATTGCTTGGGTTTTGTTTCACTCTAATATGAGAGTAGAGGAGTAGGTGAGTGTTGGTTGATGGTTCTTGGCTCTTGGATCGGTGTTGGGCTCATAGGAGGCTCATCTGAAAATAAGTTATCTTTGTTATACAGTCGATGGGCTAAGACTTGGAGAAATTTATAGTTATCCATAACATGCCCATGTTTTTTATGATATGATCATATTAATTTATCATTATACCAAGATGGTTTAGGACTGTGTGGGTTGAATGGTTTGATAGGTGGTAAGGTTAAGCAAGATGCTTGCAATAACCTCTACAGGATGGTTGAGTAAGACTCAGGCAATAATGGTAAAGGCATGGAGGTCTTAGGTTCAGTAGTTGAGGTGGAAGCCCTTTTAGGAGTGGGTTTGATGGTCAGAGATTTGGGTGAAGGAGCGTACTTGGTAGATGATTTTGGTATGGATTTCCTAGAGGTAAATGGTGTTGGGGTAAATGCCTGAGAAGTAGGTGGTTTGGTTATAGAAGGTTTGGTAAAAATAGGTGAGGATGAAAGTAGGAGTGATCATGTAACCAAAAGTGGTGGTTAGATTTGGGTCTTGTCTGGGATGGTTGGTTTCCTTGCTAAGGTAAAAGGGTGAGATCCCAAAATAGAAGGCATAGTGGAAGGGGGAGGTAGAGTTTTGGTTTGTGGAATATTCGGTGTTTTCACCTTCTTTGTTGGATTGGATTGGGGTTTATTTGATAGGTTTGGTGCAGTTAATTCCAATTTCAATGGGGGTGGGTAAGTAAGGTCCTGAACTAGGGTAATATGCCAAGGGTTTTAGTAGGCTTGGTTGAAGTGGCAGAAGGTGTCTTGGTTATTTTATGTGGAGTCAGTTCAGATGGTTCAGGTACGGTTTGGTCATTAGATGTTTCTAATTTATGGTGAAAGTGGGTTAGATAATGGGAATATAAGGTTGGGATGATAGTGGTGTGGTTAAAGGTTCTTGTTTGTTTGGTAAGGAAGCCTGAGATGGTGCCAAAATGTGGCATGATTTACATCGGGTTGAGATAAGTATTATAAGTTTTGAACCAATTTAGAGAAGGGTTTATAAATGGGTTTGATCCCTTTGATACTGAGATCAAAAGTCAAACTCATGGGGGGAGAGAGAGAATTGGTTACTTCATCCTTTTCTTCAATCAAAGGCTCTAACGTTTGGGAAGATGAATCTCATATGGGAGAGGTAGGTAGATTGATCGCTTCTTTAGGGATGCTTTCCAAAGGAAGAGTGGATTGTTGTATGATGGAGGAGAAGGAGATGGTGGTAATGGCTACCTCCTTTGGTATGCCTTCCAAAGGAGAGGCTGGTAGCTCAAATACCTCAATGGGTGGAGAAAACAGAGGAGTTATTTCCTTGGTTTCATTTTCTGGAGGAATGGAGGATGTCTCCATTACCTCAATAAGTGGAGAAGGGGGAGTGGTTGTTTCCTTAGTCTTGTTTTCTAAAGGGAAGGATAGTGACACCACTACCTCAATAAGTGGAGGGGCAGGAAAGGTGGTTTCATCAATAACTTCCTCAATAATGAGTTGACTAAGGACTGCATTAATGGTATGGACTTCATGGTTGTGAGAGGATTTTGCTCTATTGCTTTCATTATTCATAGAAGGGGCATGGTTGGGAAATAGTTGTCTAAAGATGTCAATTGCTTGATTTGGGGGTGTGTTGGGGTTATCCAACACAAGTTCCCCCTTGACAATGAGGTTTTGGATGATGTTCTTGAAGGTATTACACCTACTAGCATCATGTCCAATGACATGGTGAAAGGCACACAATTCATTCTCCTTATACCACCTAGGTATAAGACGAGAGGAATCAAATTACTATGGAGGTTTGATCATTAGCAGTTGTATGATATTCACTTTCAACAACTTCTCTAAGACCAAAGCATATGAATCCCATAACAGAGTAAATTACTTTTGATTATTGTGGTTTGGGTTTCTAGTGTAGTGATTTGAGGAATCAGAGGAGTTGATTTGGTTAACAACGGGTGGAGGGGCAATTTTAAGGAGGATTGCATTCACAATTCCCTTATTTTTAGAGTTAGTTTTGGTTTGATTATTAGGTTTGGAGGGAGTCTCATTTGATTTGAAGGTGGAATTCTTGTTTCTGAATTTCAACTTCCCCTCATCAATGGCTCTATTTGCTAATTTTTGTGCCATGGTGAAAGCTTCATCAAAGGTCTTGAAGCTCTAAACTTGTAGAGGAAATGTGTTTGTCACAAGCTCGAGCAAAGAGTTCAATCAGCTCAAGTTGGGGCAAAGAGAAAGAGAGTTGATTTATCAAGATTCTTTAATGAGCTATGAAGTCAGCTATGGACTCATCATCAAATTGCCGAATGGAGTAGAGATCAATTATGGAAAATTTATTAGAGATGTTTATGGAAAAGTGATCTAAGAAAGTCTGAGCTAGTTAGGAAAAATAAAAGAGGGAGTGCTTTGTAATAACACTATACCAATCTAGTACCAGACTTGATAGAGACATGGGGAAGGTGCGAAGAAGGAGGGCATCATCATAGGCAATCAAATCCAATAATGCCTAAATGCTCTCACATGTTGTTGAGGGTCTTCCTTACTCTAAAATTTTGAAGATTTCAAAAGTTCCCATTGAGGAAGATAAGGCCGAACGAGGATGGATGGATAAACTGGTGCATTGCATATTTGATCGTAAGATAAGAGGTTATGGGCACTAGAGATATATGGCTCCAAAGTATTCATTTTATCCATTAACATTTTGACAAGGTCTATTTGTGGTTGTGCACCCCCATAGTTATAGGGCATATTATGTTGGGTTTGGGTAGGTGCAACATATGGATAGCTGGTGGGGGGTTGAGAAGCTGCCACATATTGGTATGTAGACATGGGTGGTTGGGATGATGCCACATATGAATACGTGGAGAAAGGTGGTTGGGTAGAAGGTAGAGGTACATACCCTTGTGGGTTAAGAACGTAAAATAGGTTTTGTGTAATGGGCACCTATTGAGAGATTAACACAGGTTGGGTAGAAGGTATTGTTGGGTTAATATATAGAGGGTAGGTGGTAATTTTGGTATTAATGGGTGGAAGGGTAGAAGTTATGGGAACCACCAAACTTTGAAATAGATTAGAGGTAGGTAGATCAAGAATAAGAGGAATGGTGATGATACTAGTAGAGGGTAATCCCACGATAAGTGAAGTACTAGTGCCCAAAGGTTAGGTTGCTCCTATACTAGGAGAATTATTAGTTGGGGAAGAAGATGCCTAGATGTTAGTTGGTTGAGTGGGTTGGTTTTGGATGGTGGTATCAATGGGGTTATTAGTAGAGGAGGATGCCTCGATGACCAAAGGTTGGGTGGAGATGATGACAATAGAAGTATCGCCCATAAAGTGGGATGGCATGCCATAGGGTGGGTCAATAGGCAAAACCAAAGTAGGGGTATGGTGAGATATGGTGTTAAGGTAATGTTGAAGGGCTATGGGGTTGTTATGCATACAGGTGGCAAAATTTGCATCACCTTGGGAAACAATCTAAGGGATGCTAGTACTTATAGAAGGATGGGGAGAACTCTCTGCATCTAAGATGTACTCCATGGATGAGGGAGAAGAGGAAGATGAATGATTGGGAGGTAGATATTGATTTGCTTGGTTTATTAGTTTTTGCTTAGTTAAAACCATGTAGATAAAGGAAAGAGGAAGGTACAAGAAATCTCACAACTCAAACAAAGAGAAGACAAGAAAAAGTCAAGGAAACAAAACACACACTAAAGCACATTAAATCCTAAGGTTCTTTTTAGTCTCTCTTGTGGCTTATGCCTTAAGCTTTTAGGAATTGTGTGACTCAACTTGGCTTGTAGAGCGGGTACTAGAAAAGAAGATATGGTTGGTTTTAGGTTGTGTTTAGGCTCTCAAAGGTATCTGTATTGGAAATTAGTAAATGGCTTGATATTGGGGCCTACCCCCTCACTTCACACATCATAGCGATAAGGATGTCACATGCTTAGCCAAGATATACCAATTATTAGAGATTATACTCAGCCAAAGAACTGAGTTGGTTCTCCCTTTGGTAATGAAATCCAAGTAAGATAGCCAAGAAAGGTGACTGTTAGGTGATGAAATCCCAGTTGAGCCTTATGTCAATGTTTTTATGTTTGATTAAGTGTAAGTGGTTTGGTCCTGTGTGTGTGATAAGAGTGAAGCTAAGATTAACTTAATTAATTGAGATATGTGAGCTAAAATAAACAATCAAATAATGGATGCAGTCAATTTTAAGCCCAAAATGAAATTTTGATTTCATTGTATGAGCAAAAAGACAAGAAGAAGAATCACCTAGATGTAACTATGAACCCAAGAAAAGACTCAAGGGTCCCACCAAGTGTGCCAGAATGTTTCATGTAAATTTTGCTTTATTTCTTTTGAATAAAGTTATAAAACTTGAAAGAATGGTGAGGTTAGTGGAACCTGGATTTAGTTTGTGCTCTGTGGTCCAGACAGTTGTAGATACTCATGTTTAGCTTGGGAGAAATGACCTGTAGATAAGAAAGCACTAGTTTTCTAGCCTAAGGAATGTGGAGATAGTTGGCTAAAGAACTTTTTAGTGGAGTATAGAGTAATTCTAGCAAAGTAACGATGTCTTAACAATGACTGATGAATTACAACACTTCGAATGTTTGACCTGATCATTGATTAATAGGGAGAATACTTGCAAAAGAAGTTCAAATACAAGAAGCTCTAATAATTTTTGATGATCTCTGGTGCTTCATTACTCTGATTCTAAATCCGTTTCATCTCATCCTTTTTTTTATAGAATGATGGGAGGGATGGAACAATAGGTTCAACAAGAGGTTTAACAGGGTGTCTAAATTTAGCTTTAGAATGCATTGATTCACATATGGATCAAATAAGCTAAATATAAAAAAACAAGTTGTAGTTAGTTGGATTTAACCCTTAAGATAATTAAAAGGATGACTGTCGATGGTTAGGCCTAACCATTAGTGGTTAGGGGTTGACTATCAACAGTTAATAAGTTAAAGGGTAAAATGGTCAAAGTTAGTCAATTTGACTTAGGTTTATGATCGAAAGGTTGTGGAATAGTCCTTAGGGGGTCCCAAGGTGGTTTAGGGGTTAGTTTGACATCTAGAACCATTATGTGCAATTTCCTAGTGTCTACACTATAAGTCCTCAACAACATCTCGATGCTCATTGAGCATCGGGTTGTGTGGAGATAGAGCTCCAAAGCCCTTTAGTCTTTGATATCATAAGAAGGTAGAGTTCCTGGTTAATGCTTGGCTTGGGGAAATGAGGAGGATTAATTTGAATAACTTGTAGAGGAAGATATACTCTGTGGGGTTGACTTTGCCTGACCAATGTCATCCACTAAGTGTGAATGATATAAGATAAGGATAGACTCAAGGAGAAAAAGAATGGGATGGATGGGTGACTAAGCTTAGATAGTGTTGTGTTAATGTCCCTTGTTTTGTAAGAGGATAATGATAGGTGGATCAGGGATGTGCTCTTGTTACTCTAAAGTAGTTAAATACTCTATGATGATGTGGGGAATTGGATTGGATTGAAATACCTCACATCTCAACTCAATACTAATGTCTAACCGTGTGATTATGTTGGGACCAGGTAATTTAACTCTAAGGAATAGGCCTTGCCAAACAGGATCTGGTACTTTAACTCTAAAATAAACTACGCAGAAGCTAGGAAAAAGTGTATGATATTATTTAGTCAATGGATTTTGAGGTATGCTTGTTGGAGTGTTGAATCAAGGCTTTGATATGTGTTACTTGCATGAATGGTAAGACTTATGTAGGATATGTTTGCTTGCATGGATGAACAAGGATTTTGATGTAATATGATTGCTTACATATATGGAAATTATTTTATTGTTATGTGGTTGCTTACATGAATAGAGAGGCTTTTGTTGTTATTCAGTTGCTTACATGAATGGCAAGGCTTTTTTTGTTGATTGTTTTGGATTTTTCTATGTTTTTAACAAATGAATACTTGTTAAAAACAAAGTATGAAAAGTCAATAATAAAAAAACTAAAAAAAATTGAAATAAAAAATATTTTTTTCCTTATCCTTTTCAATATTTGGGATGCATACAAATGAGAGAAGGAAGAAACTTATACTACTATACAAGATGCTTTATTTCTCCTAGATCTATTTACATGCAAACTAGATGCAATGTTTTTGTTTGTTTTTTATTAGTTTATGTGACATGGACTAATGCACGAATTAAATATATTGTGCACAAATAATATGATAAGATATCTAATATAAAACGACAACAATGAAACACTTTCTATTAACCTTCCTTTTAATCAAACTAGATTTAGCTTCTCAACCTTTCTAACTTGCTAAAAACAATATTTTTCTTCTGATAAATTGGTAGGATGAAGACAAAAGACATAAGTTCTATTTTTTTTTTTAATAAAGAAAAAATAAAATGATTGTAAACCTTTAAAATAAACAAAATCAATAATCCACAACCTTCATACATTCACCTACAGTTGCCTATGTTTTTGTGCTTACGCATGTGATTATTTTTAGTGCAAGAAGTTTGTCTAGATATTGAATGAAGGAAAGTTATATTGGATAAAAATAAATTGAGGCTTTAATAAGATCTATTTTTTGGAATGATTGACAAGGGGTGTTGTTAATTTGAAAGGAAACTAATTTATTGAATGCAAGCATAAATCAAAATTAATTATGTTTTTTGGTAGTAAAGACAAATGTAAGAGCTGGATCTATTTCACTATCAATTTTGATTCTTTTCTATTTTAAATGGGAAACTAATTTAAACACAATAACAAGTTATATTAAATCTAATATAATAAAGAACAAATGCTATAAATCAAAATAACCCCCACCTAATTCTAGAATAAATCAACTGAAGTGAAAGCAATGTGTTGATAGAAAAATCCTCAACATGCTAGATCTATATGCTCTTATGTAAATTTAGGAAACTATTTAGTTATGGATGCACAAAATTTGGAACAAGATAGAAAAAGGAGAGAATACACAATCCAAAAAAAAGAGCAATTGAACTGAAGCTGGTTAATGTCTTGGCTTGCAAGGTTTGTATTGCTCTCACTAATGACACTCCTTCATTTGCAACTATGTAGTCAACTCAAAAATGCATGCTAGGTATTGAATCTCCTGAAAATTTCAGTAAGGTTGTGGCTGAAAACTCTTCTTGATAACATTATCTATTGGTAAATTTTAGATATAAGTTCAAGCCAAAATTGGGCTTCTTGTAGGAAGAGAAAAGAGTTTGCATAGGAGTGTTCAACTAAGTGTGATAGTGATTTCAACTTGAGATAAACTAAAGATGGATAAAATTATAAGATTGAGTGATTTGGACATGATTGGAAGTGAATATAAGCATTCGAAACAATAAATTCAAATATAATTATAAAAAACACGTAAAAATTAGAGTTACGAGAGCTAATTTTGGGAGGCATTTCCATTATGACAAAACCACTGCTTTGTGTGGGGGTAGTTTCAAAGCTGCCTCTTATTTTGTCAAAACCACCCTATAAGATAACAAAAACACCCATAATTTAATGCATAACCACCCTTGTATGGAAAATCTACCTCTTATTTTACACAATCGTCACAACAATTATGGAAATTGAGGGGCAATTTTGCAACTAGATGGGGCAATTCTTTCACCTTAGGTGGTCGTTTTGATGCTCATGGTTAGTTTTTAAAGTGATGAATAAATGAATAGGAAGGTCATGATCAAGTGGGTCAAAAGGGTCAAAAGAAGAATGTGGAATCATAGAGGGGGGTTAGGGGGTGAGAGCTAGAGAGTTCCTTGTGGAGCACAAAATAAGAGGTCATTGCATCATCATCATATTTGTATCATAAATGTAGCACTGTGTACTTTTTAGGTGCATATATATTGCCCCTTCAGGAGGACATCTTGTCATGAATTGGCAAGGTGTAGTCTAGAGCAAGGTATACTAAAAGGAAATGTAAGTTTAGAGATACTTACCTTACTCACTTATACAGAGGAATGAAACCTATCAGGACCTCGTGCAACTTGTAGACAGAAGATGAGATTCAAGTGTGACTTTCAAAAAAGAACAAAATCAATGTATATAATCAAAATAAGAAAAAATACATACCATGTGTGTGGGGAGAATCATAGTAATTAGACTGTACCATCACGGGACTAAACCTGGTGTGAAGTTATGTACCTATAAAATATGCTACAAAAGATAGGAATGTTGTTAAAATGTCAGTGATAAATCAATGATGTGTAATATCCATAAAATAACACATGTATGTAATAATGAATGTAAATACGTGAGATTATGCTAAAAAAAGAAGTACTTTTTTAATACAATGGCTAGTTTGAAGCCCAATATATTCAAAAGCTTGCCAAAAATAATTCATTTGTGTCATTTGCATTGAAGGAGATTTTTGAGTTTTGGATTGCCATTGACCATTTCAAGCATGAAAACAATCATTGAGAGGGAACAACGCAAGGATGGTGAATGTACCAGTAGGAGATGCAATTGTGAACAATCAGGTCAATTTTTGCTAACTTTTCATTTTTGCTCCAATTTTAGAAATTTGTTCAAAATTGAGCTAATTTGTAGTCAAATTTAGAAATTTTTACTTTGTGACCACTATGGGGGAGGGTAGATTAGAATTTTACTATATTTGTTAGGATTTAGGGGTTTTTGAGGGGTTTTGGAGGGTTTTAGGGGACTTTAACAAGGGGAATTTTGAAACCTCCCTATGACAGTTGTGAAACCACTTCAAGGTAGCAATGTCGATCAGTTATGCAACTTCCCCACATTGATAACACCATAACCAACCGACAACAATTTTGAACCCACTGTAGTGGTTATGTAACTACCCCTATAACAGGTAGTGATTCTACCAGCCACCCATAGGTCCCCTAAAACCCTCCAAAGCCCCTCAAAAACCCCTAAATCCTAACAAATATAGGTTTTCTCAACTGAAGTGTAGAAAGAAGTTAAGATCATTGGACTTGTTTGGATTTGGAGATAGGTTTTCTCAGCTAACTAACTGATGTGGGATCTCTTTGCTTGTTGTAGGGGGCCTATATCTGATGGAGCAAAGCCCAAGAATAGGAGTGGATCCCTCTAGTTTTAACTCTTTTGATGGCTGATGAAATAGACTTGCTTGTCTACATGGGGATTCTTCATATTGTGTGGGTGGGGATTGTAGACTAGGAATTTGACTCGAGAGAGGATGGTTAGTATTGTGTTAGTTCCAAAATAAAAACAAAATGAAATAAACACATTAGCATAACATCTCTAGGCCTAGTTACTAGGGAGAGCTTAGTTAACAAAACAAAATGGAAAGCATAACTAAAATTCAAAAGACAACCTCCTTTCACCTTCCTTGAATGCTCCAAAATGCTTGTTGTAGTGGCTTGCTTGGCTTTGTACTCATGAAGTCTATTGCAATGGACCTTGGCTATCCTCCATATCTCCTCGGCACCTTGTGTGGCTTTGGCTTGGTTTTGGCTCAATATTTTAGCATTATTACACTAATTTGCATGAAACTTTGAAATTAATTCAACATTATAACTTTGGCATATGAGAACTTAAAATTCATGTTTCGGCCTCTTATTTATAGATTTTGGAAACTAGATAAAATCAACCTGAACCATCCATTTCAAGATTGAGATGTGTGGCTAAAGGTTAATTTAATTATGTAATTCAAATCCATAAATAAGATCATCAATATTTGGGATAGAGGGGCATTTAAGAGGCATGGGAGGCATTGATATGGCATGGGTTGGTTTGATTCAAATATTTGTGACATTTATGGCCTAGGGGATGCCTTCCCAAGAAATGAGGTCACCTAATGATGCAGTTAATAAAAATCAATTTCAAAAAATAAATATTCAACAACTCTGATTTAAAATTAACTTGACTTTATCTGGTTTAATTAGCCTAAAACATGATTAAGCACTTTGATGCAAAACCTTGGCAATTTATGCACAAACTAATCAAATTGATCAGAATGTCTTGTTATTGGCCCAAAATTTAACTAGATTGGAATTAGAAGTTGATGTTAGATGCATTGGATCCATTATCCCTTTAGGATGATGTCAACACCAAATAACAAAGGCACATGTCTTGTGAAAGAGATTTGACAGAAAAGAGCAATCTAGGGTACCCAAGTGCAAAATTAACATTTTGACTCAAAATGATATGATCAAAGTTAGTTGGCCCATAAATTACATTACCTCATTTAGTGATATCTTGGAAAAAATTGACACTTGAATATATCAATTTCAACTATTTTAATGTGTTTTAGTGTTTTTAGGCCAAATTATGCATTTTGGTGGAAATTGGTCAAAAGCCTGATTGGTGGTCATTGGTGGCTAGATTTAGGTGTCTATAGTTTACCCTTGTTTGGAAAGGCATTATAATCTATAGGCATAGTAACATCTTATCAAAGATTGAAAACATCTTGTATGCCTACAATTGTAATGATGATAAACTAACTATATGATGCCCCCTTGAGGGAACGGTTGCTATAAGTAGGCGGGCAAATGGTCCCTAAAAAAAAGAAGTGAAATGAAGTAACAAAAGAAAAGAAAATGATGGGGGGAAACACAATGAGTTTGATAGAAGTATTCATAATCATTGAGAATGTAAGTGGGACGGTGTACATTGGTTTGCCCAAAGGCAGTTATAAGCATTGTACCTTGATAGTGGCAATGTGGTATGAAAACACAATGATTTGCCCAAAGACGGTTATAATAACTAAGAAGATGGAGCTACCCCAGTTAGGGTAGACAAACAAGATAACAACATGCCTCTATATAGGTATAAAAATTAAAATGGTGACAACACAATGATTTTCCCAAAGATGGTTATAATCATTGAGAAATACAAGTGGGATGGTGTGCAGTGATTTGCCTATAGACGGTTATAATCATTGGACCCCGATTATGGCAAACATGATTGATTGGGTAATTGATGATCATAATTTGATATAGAGGATAAAGATGAATTGGAACCACCTGTTATTAGGGAGATGCTCATCCAAACTAATAAAGGTTGAAATTCTTTCATTATTTAATTACACTATTTGGGATTGAATCAAGATGTTGGTGCCAAAGAGATGTTGATGTCATCATTGTTGAATAAACTTCTTGAAGCTGAATTTTGTTGTAAAAATTGATAGTAAGCATCATGGTAGAACATCATGAGGACTTGGCCAAAATATGCATAATGACTGACTCTCATAATTCAATACTCAATAGAAAATAGTGCACCAATGATAAAAACCATAATGTCAATGTAGATGCATGAATATGGATGATTCAAGTGTAGGTGCGCACAAGGAATCACCCAATGAATGCACACATACTGAATCAAGGCAATACTGCTAAAAGTAAACAAATAGGTATACAAACAAACAAGTAGAAATAAACAAACAAATAACTCAATATAAACCATATGAACATTGCCCCTAGAAAATAGGTGACAACTTAACAAACTAATAAAATGGCAGAATAGAATAAAAGGAAGGAGGTGGTCGAGTTGTCTCCATATGCACTAGGCATGTGGACATTACCTACATAGTTTCATGGATGTAATATCCAACAAAAATTTTAGGCCAAATGTAGTTCTTCTAGGAAATGGGAAGAAAATGATAACTGATGAAAACAAATAAAATGGATGTGATAGAAGAATAGGAATGGTCTTGAAAAATGGCAAGTGCGTGCGAGAAAAGGCCAAAAATGCTAGGAAAACTAAGTGACAAGTGATTTGATTATCACTTAGTAAGGATTCCTAGAATCCTTAAGGCAGAGAAGTGGTCAATGTTTTTGAGTTTTTTCTAACGATTTTACAAATGTTTTTAGAATGTTTGGAGTGTCTCAAATCGATCGAGAATGATGAGACACTACATGGTTCAAGCTTGCAAAAATAGTCATAGAATTACTTAGGATGCTCATAGAATGGCAAGAGCATGGCTTAGGTTGTTCACAAAATGGAAAGAGTGTTACTTAAGTTACTCATAAAATAGAAAGAGCATGGCTTAGGTTGCTCACAAAATAGAGAGAGCATGGTTTAGGTTGCTTACAAAATGGTGTGAGTGTGGCTTAGGTTGCTCGTAAAATAGTAAGATCACGGCTGGAAAGGGTGACTAAGCTGACCTCAATAAGTATCAAGCATTGCCTAAATAGTCCTAGGGTAGGACCTTAAGTCACTATAGTTCCACCCTATAACAGAGGAATTTGATTAGTGTAGCCATCTATTCAAATAAAATAGGCATAGTTGGTATAAAGGCATAGTATGACATAGGAAATGGTAAGTTGGTATATCAAGGCTCAATAAATAAATGTTGCCCCTAGTTTGCCAATAAGCGATTATAACTAGGACACAATGGCATAGATCAATGGTACTAATGTACCCATAGGCAGTTATAATTAGTAGAAAGATTGGTGATAATAAAGGAACAATGAACAAAGGATGCAATTGCTAAAACTTCTGTCATACTACTCCAAAATACTGTCTCTACCTAAAATGTTTGAAACAACTGCTAGAACTAATTAGATTCATTGGTGCTGAAAACATGTAACTAATGGTGAAACCAAGGGCAAGTAGGCTAGTTAAATAGGATTCAAAACATACTAGGTCTATAGAATGGAATGATAAGTGATAGGCTAAGAGGAATGATAATAATGACATTCGTACGAAGAATATTAGTGATAAAATGGCATAACAAAAATGGTCTTTATACATAATACACCATAACGCTCAAGCATAGTACCACTTAAGGTGAATAATATTCATCGACTTAGGAAGTTCATCTCCATCTGGTGTGGTAAGCCTTTATGATCTTGATCTATAATCTATAGTAATGAAGAAAGGCCCTATCTAGTTTGGTTTGAATTTACCCTTATGCTTCTTCTTGGTTGTGGTATTCATTTAGTTTTCTTTAAGAATAAAATTACCAAGTTCAAATGTTTTATACTCGATGCATCGATTGTAGTGGCCTTTGAGTCAGTTCTGATATGCTTGAATATTGTTGAGTGAAACTATGCATTTTTCATCAAGTAGGTATAGCTCTTACAGGTGAGCTACTTGATAATCATGATCATCTAAGACATGTTTGAAAGATATACATAGTGAAGGTAACTCGAGCTCAATGAGAAGGATGGCTTCTATACCATAAACAAGTGAGTATGGAGTGGCTCCTGTGGGGGTACGGCGATTTGTATGGTATGCCCAAAGGGCACAAAATATCTGAAGTACCAACTGTGACTAGCATCATTGACAATATTTTTGAGAATGTTAACAATTTTTTTGTTGGATGCCTCAACCTAAACATTACCTTGAGGGTAATATGCCATAGATAAATGTTGTGTGATCTTATACTTGACACATAGCTTGTCTACATCTTTGTTATTAAATGATCCTCCATTATCAGATATAATGTCGAAAGGTATACCATAACGACATATGATATGGTTGAAAATGAACTTGGAAATTTGCTTTTTAATCACGTGAGGGGTATAGCTTTAACCCACTTATTGAAATATTCGGTGACGGTAAGGATATGTTTATGGTGGTCTGAAGATGTAGGATTATTTTTTCCAATGAGGTCGAGTCCTCATGTAGCAAATTGCCATGGTGTCAACATTAGTTTCAGAGTCTTGGCTGGGGCATGAATCAGATTGGCATGTCATTGACATTTGTCACACTTCTTTACATATGCAGTTGCATCTGCATCCATCATGGGTTGATAATAACTAGTACATAAAAGATTTTTGGATAAGATTTCCCCATTAGAGTGGGTACCACATACTCCTTTATGAACTTCCCATAACGCTAGTGTAGATTTTATCGATTTTAAATAGCGAAGCAGAGTTACATCAAAACTATGGTGGTAGAGGGTTGATCTAAGTAAAGTATAACGAGTGGAGTAAGGGATAAAAGATTTGGTTTGTTTGAGGGATAGATCAATTGGTATAACTTGGTCATGGAGGTAATTATAAAGGTTTGAATACTAGATAGAATTAGGACCAACAATATCAAAAATCATTACAATGGTTGAAGGTTCATGAGTTGGTGCAACCAAATTCTCGATAAGGAACTAATACTCTAGATTTTTTTGTTTGTCAAATTAGGGAGCTAATAGTAGCTATGACATCAGTAGTTTTATTACTAGCCCTTAGTATATGCTCAAATTAGATATCTATAATTTGTTGTTATAGAGTGTCAACCATAACTTTGTAAAGAACCAACTTGTTATCTTTAGTTTGGAAATGGTCAGTGACCTGATTGATGATTAACTGAGAATCACCATAAACTTAGAGATGAGATATGTTCCACTGTATTGCCTATCAAATTCTTACAACAAGTGCTTCATGCTCAACCATCTTGTTAGTACAAGGAAAATTGATTCTAAAAGACTTGGGAATTAGATCCCCTTATGGTGTAATAAATAAGAGGCCTACCCTCGATATATGTGCATTAAATGACCCATCAAAATACATCTTCCAATGTTGCTCTTCAAGAGGTATGTCAATGATGGTCATTATGGATTCATCTAGAAATTAGAATGTGAGTGGCTCTATGCCTATAATGGGTGCTTTAACAAGCTGATCTATAAGGACCTATCCCTTGATTGCCTTTTGATTCACATACTCTGTCAAACTCACAAAGAAACATGATCCACTTGGCCATTTTGCCTTATAAAGTTGTTTTAGATAGTGAATACTTGAGTGGATCTACTTTTGAAATGACCATGTTCTTATTGTTCAACATGTAGTGTCACAATTTATGAGCTATGATTACCATGGCTAGATAAGATTTTTTAATAGGCATATAGTTATGTTCATACGTGACCAATGTACAACTTAAGTAGTATATTGTATTCTCTTTTCCATTGTCATCATGCTAAGCTAGAAGTGCCCCCAAGGCACTATCTATAGCCGATAGGTATGACAAAAATGGTTTACCTGGCATCGGGGTAACAACACAGGTGGATTTGCTAGGTAATCTTTTAACTGCTAAAAAGTTGTTTGGCAGTGATTATCCCAGTGGAATGTAATTCCCTTCTTGAGAAGATGTGTAAATGGATGACACTTGTCTTCTAACTGAGATATGAAACATCAGATGGATTAGATCTCACCCTGCAAACTATAAAGTTGCTTCAAATTAGTTAGTGGTGGCATCTCTGTTATAGCTTGGACTTTGGTCGAATTGACTTCCATGCCTTTGTGAGACATGATGAGGCCAAGTAATTTTCTTGATGTTATGATAAACACACATTTCTTTGGATTTAGTTAGACTTTGTATTTACGCAGTCTTTCAAATATTTTATGTAGCATTGCTAGATGGTCAGTCCTAGTTTTTTATTTGCCTAGTATGTCGTCAACGTAGTCTTCAACAATGTCAATCATCATATCATGGAATATGATGATCATGGCTCTTTGATATGTAGCTCTAGAATTCTTAAGACCAAATAACATTACCTGATAACAAAATGTTCCCCATGGAGTGGTGAATGTTGTCTTATGTTAATCTTATAGTGCTAATCTAATTTGGTTATATCTTGAAAAACCATCCATGAGTGAAAGCATCTCATTACTCGCAGTGGAGTCAACGATCATGTCAATATTAGGCAATAGAAAGTTGTCTTTAGGGCAAGCTTTGTTTATGTCTCAAGAATTAGTACAAATTTTGAATCCTTCAGGTTTTTTGCTAATAGGTACAACATTATATATCCATTCTAAGTAATCAATGGATCGAATACATCCTACTTCTAAGAGTTTTTCCAACTCTTTCTTTACTAATACAGTAATTCAAGGATAAATCTTGCATAACTTTTGTTTAATTGGTTTGGCATCAAGATTTAACACAAGGTGATGTAAAACCAAGGTGGGGTCCAAACCTAGCATATCAGAATAAGCCCATGTAAAGATATCTACAAATTCTCTCAATAGAGCTATAAAGAGTTCACATTCCTCTTCAACAAGGGACATTCCTAATTTTATCCATTTTGGGTTTGATGGATTGCCAATGTTTACCATTATTATATCCTTGACTAGAAGGGTTGAACCATCTCTCAGGATAGTAGGTAAAGACTTGAACTGTCAAGCTATATCAGAGTCCTCTGTTAGGACTGGTTCTTCAACTTCTCCCAAGCATGATGAATTTGAGTCCCCCAATGGGAGATCTGGCCATGTGACAAAAATAGTTGAATTTTTTTGAATAATTTGATCAAATACTTGTTTTTTCTCAAAACTAATCTCATATCCATAGGCAAGTTCATTGGTGGTGGTCTCTCGATCTAAATTCAAAAAAAAAATGAACACCCTCATCTAATGGCACCTTAAACAGGTTTTCACCACTAGATTAGCCTTTATCTTTACTTTTCCCTAGTCAAAAAGTGCCTCAAAGAGGTTTTCACTTTGGGACCTCAATGCTTTATTTATTTATTTTGCCTAAGGGTGTTCACTCGCTCTTTAAAATAGGCTTCAGGATCTAATGTGATTGAGAACCCTGATTTATGATCTCCCAATAGAATGTTGTCTCTAAGGCCTAAAAAGTCATAGAATGCCTCATCATTCTAAAACTCATCAATTGATAGATAGGATTCTTGTTGGTCCCAATCTATCAATTGGGGATAGTATAATGGTAATGAGTTATTATGAATGATTGGGTTAAGTGTATATATGATATTGTTATCAAACAAGTTAGTCTCGACTAGGTCATCAAGGATAAGGCTATGATCAGACTTTGCTTCATTGTCGACATCATCATTAGTAGCCACCAATGATGGAACTCGAATGAGATATGTGGGGTCACCCCTAGGCAGTTTAAATCCAAATCCATAAGGTCTTTTGTACTTAGTCATAGAAATTGGCTCAGTGGTTCCTTGTTGATTCGGTCTAAGGCCTCTTCCTTCATAATCTTGATGTTCCATGATCCTATTGGGAATTGGATACTTGGTGCTCTTGTAATAATCAGATAATTTGTCATTGTATAACCATGATTCATCTCCTTTGAGAGGGTCTTGTTCTTGGCTAGATGTTGGTATGAACATGACTAATCCTAGATTATGAAGTTTATCTATACCTTTTCATTCCTAGTGCATGTGTGGGGTGACTTAGGTCTTCTAAAGGTCTTTAGATCCTGAGGAAGATTGACAATATGAAAGGTATCATGGGTCAAATACTCCCTTGGGCCATTATCTGTAATGGTGAAATTATTGAAGCTTCAGGGGTGGCATGTGGGAAAGGGAATCCAGGGTATTAGGATATATGTAATTGTCCTCTAGAGGATCAATAAGAATGGCCTTTCCTTTATCCTACTTGGAATTTGGATTCATGTTGTATTGATAATTGTAGCTTTAAAACTCAGCCTCGAGGTGTTTGTAATGTTCATATGGGTGCAAATCTTTTAGAATATTCACCTCCATCCCTGAATGGGAGAACTTGATACATTGGTGTAGTGTTGACAAGACTGCACAAATCTCATGTAACCAAGGCCTACCCAGAAGCATATTATATGACAACTCAATATCAAGCACATGGCAAAGTGTATCATGGGTCAAAGGCCCAATGATAACTAGAAATCTAATGGTGCCTTGTGATTCTCTCTCCTAATTATCATAGGCTTTGATAGTTATCATTTTTGGTAGGAGATCTACCATTGTGTACCCAAGAATCTTGATGAGATTTAAAGACACTATGTTGAGGCCTGATCCATTATCTATAAGAACACATTTCAGTTTATGCCACTTTATACAAACTTATATGTATAATGGATTATTATGGAATGGGTCAAGGGAAGACATATCACTTTGGTTGAATGTGACTTATTGGGCTAGAGCTAGGTGTCCAACTAAAGCTTGAAATTTATCAGGGGATGTCACTAAAAATGGTGGATTGGGTTAAAAACTCATTCAAAATGTTCTTGTAGATTGTTGACATTTACAACAAATCTAAAATAGAGATTTGTGATTGTGTATTTTGTAATTGTTCCATAATATCAAACTTCTTTTATGAGTCAGTGGTAAATGGCTTATTTTGAGGTTGAATGGCTGGTTGGATAATGGGTAAGGTGGCAGATGGTTGTGGGCTTAGAATGGTAATCCATGACCTCTGAGTTGTGATTTCATAGTCAAGAGTAAGTATAGGACCATGATTACTAATAAATGATGGTGATGGTGTGGGACCAGATAGGACAAGTCTTGGTTATTGTTGCACTTGTATGTGGTCGATCTAGGAGTAATGGAGATGGTGTTAATGCTACCCCCTATAATATGACCTCAAACCCTATTGTAATAATATGTAACTGCATAGTACGTTTCTTGGTTGTTATCATTTTAACCTTGGTTTTTATCCATTATTATGATGTTATTGGTTCTACTATTGATTCTACTAGTTCTATTGGTTTGGCCTTTGATTTGGATACTGTTGATTTTATTATTGCACTAGCCATCACTATTGTTGTTGTTGTTACTGGTTATGTTGTAAAAAAAGGTTTTGATAGATACCAAGATTTTGATTAGAGGTGAAAATACCACCATTCAATGTGATCTCCCCATTCTCCAACATATTTTCAATTAAATGCTTTATTTGCACACTTCTTCATAAATTGTGCACATTGACTTGATGATATTCACATAATTCATTTTTATGTTACCAATCAAGATAAGGGATGCCTTGAAGATAATGCTTTGGTATAGGCTAACTAATCAAATTAGTGGCAGTAAGTTTGTGAATTACAAACTTAATAGGCTCTCCAAGGTCACTAAAAATGTGATGCCTAGGCACAGTTCTCCTTGGGGGAGGGTTTTGTAATGGTAAAGGTTGTGGCATTTATTGCATGGGTTTTGGTTGTTGTGATTGTGACATCAGTTGAAGAGGTTTTTGGGTAAGAGTCAGTTGAAAAGGTGATGTAGATGATGTTTACACCATTTGGACATGATGTGAGTCAGTTACTCCATTTCCCACAACATTCCTATTGTAGTTGAATTTCTTTGGTCTATCTAGGTTATTGGCCTGTGCCAGTTGTGATGCTTGCATTGGGACTAGATGCTGGTTTTGGCTACTTCCCTAATTGGTACCTTGGTTCTGATTAGTGGAATTAAGCTTGATGAATCCTTTATTAATGAGAGCTCACTCAATCAACAAACCTTTATCAATGATCTCTTTGAAGGTATGTGCACAATGCAGTTCTAGATGATAGGCTATCTCACTATGCAAGTTTTTAGTGAATATAGCGGCTAATTATTTATTTGGTAAAATATGAGTGAATTGGCTTGCAAGTGTTCTACATCATTGTAGGTAGCTAGCAAAAATATCATTGACCTTTTTTTTTGCTTGCGTTAAGTTGACCAATGAAATCTCATGCTCACAATTATAGGAAAAGTGATGCACAAACTTATCTAAAAGATCATCAAAACTAATTACTAAATTTTTTAACAACTTTAGGAACCAATCCAAGGCTTGTCCATCTAAACTCCTTAGAAATAATAACAAAATGTATATATCACTATATGCCACTAGCTAGCTGGTGACAAAGAACTCGATTAAATGGGCTTTGGGGTCACCTTTCCCCTTGTATTTATCAAACTTTGGTGGTTCATATCCTAGAGGAAATGGAATTTTTAAGTATTCCATATTGAAAGGATAGGATCACACATCGTCTAATTTAAAAATTTTAATATGTTTCCTTGCTTGGATGGCAGTAATTACATCCTTCATCTGTTGTAACTCTTGCTCTAGGAAACTTGTGGGAATCTTGGCCTGGGTAGATGGTTGGGTGGTCACAAGTGCAACACTTTGACTAGGGTATGATGGGGGAATTTGGTATATGTTGGATTGGTTGAGAAACAAACTAGGAATGCACATACACATATTAGGATGTACTTATTGAAATTACACATTTGGTTGCATGATATTTTGGTTAAGGTTGGTGATGAAGGTTTGACTTGGAGGATTCTGATGTTGGGTTGGAGGGATATAAACATATTATGCCTATTGCATTTGAATAGGGATCTATTGTTGACTACTCAAACCTTGTTATTGAGCTAGAACTTATGAACCAAAACCCTGCCTCTAAATGAGTGGCACATTTTGAACAAAAGGAAATTATTGCCTCGTAGGTACTTGAGAAACATTAAAACCTCCTTGTTGCACAAATCCTTGTTGGGAAGTAGATGTTTGTTTGGGATTTGGCACCTATCACTATCTAACATGAATATGTTATTGATTAAACACTGATTGGTTTTGAGTTATCATGTTGGTATGCAAAAAGGAAGGTATGTTTGTTATTACTCGACGAGGTGGAACATTGGTTACCCCTTATTGAGGTGACAATATATTTGGCCTCTACTATGTTGGTATATTTTTTTGTGCTTATTATTATGGAATGATACTCATCACATATTGAGTAGGAATAGGATATATCACATTCTGATATTGAGGCATGACATTGGTTGCTGGTTGACTACCTGTCCCTGTTGGTTGTGTGCTTGATGAAACAACTGGTTGAGGATTGGAATTAACTGGTTGAGGTTGGAGTGCAAAATCTCTCATTCTTAGGTTGGCAGATCCACTCATGTTATTAACTAAAGGCACATGTTGTTGACTAGTTGTTTGTGCATTAGTACCACTTTGATTTGGATTGGACATTGCTTATGCATTGTCCACTGTGTTTAGCTCATTATTTTGCGTAGAAGTAAAAGACACTTCTTCAATAATTAGTGTATGTAACAAGTTGTCTACCAAATTATTTTGTACGGATGGGTCTAAACTCTAATTGTGTTGACTAATTAACTCTATCAAAACTCTTATTGAAGGAACTAAGTCAAAAAGAGGTTTACTCACCATGGTCATCTGATTGAAATTGTGTGCTAGATTCAAGTAGGTTTGATATGCTGCCTGTATTTGGTTAAAGTGGTCTTCCATGAGGTTTTTTTCCTTTGTTAGGCATATTAAGACCCTGATACGTTGTTTAGACTAGAGTCAAATGATTTCTAGAAGAAGCCTATTGACTATACAATATGTTGTGAGGCATTCTTACTAGGCTCGATACATTTTCATGGGGAAAGTCTGCTGGAAACTTAGTCCCTATTTCTATCGCTCTAACCAAAATCTCATCTTTGTTCTCTAACAAATGTCATTCAAACAAATAAGGATGAAATGTGGAATGTGTATTAGTAGAGTACAATTATTGAAGAACTAGTTCGTCAGCTCTAGGTATCGTAGCCAGGTATTATGTAGTTTGTTCTTGATCCTGTTTTGAATATGGTGGCTTATTAACCAAATATTTAGCCAATGGATCTTGGTTTTTTGCCCCTATTTGAGTATTATAAGAGGGATAAGCATCCATCTCATAAGTAATATTATCTGCGTAGGGGTATTGCACCATTTTTTCTTGCACAATTACATTACTAATTCTTAGATTGTACATGAGTCCAGTACAAGTGTAGGAATATATGTTGGGATCCATAGTGAATGTTTTACAATAGAAAGGGAAAAGAGTTTTACAAACTCTAAAAAGACAATGTCTAAAAGATGATGTTCAAACTTGGTCTAAATTTGTCAAAAGAAATGGATATGTATATCCAAAAAGGCTTATGCAAAGATCTATGACAAAACAAGCTAGCATTAAGTATCTAATGCCTCACGTTTCACACAAAGATGATCAAGTAAATGGACCAAAAATAAAATTGCCAAACTCTAAGGTTGAAGTGTTTCAAATCATTCTAGTATAAGAAAAAAAAAGTTGCTAGGTCTTCAGGCTAAACACGATGTCAATAGTTAGGCTCAAATAATGCATGCGCTAGGACTCTTGGCTAAACGACGTCAAAATCTAGACTTTAAAAATAGAAATGAGTTTTTAATCTAACGGATTTGAAACACTTATAAAAAAAAAATGAGGCATTTGACTCTTGGATATAAATTTGATCAACTAGGTATGAAATATGAAATGAAAGGCACTTTATGATAGTTTATTTTCATGCAAATAATGGCATAAAATTAGGCTCTTGTGACGAATAGGCTATACAAAGGTGAACGACGTAACCATGCTAGACAAAGATTATCAAAAGGTATACTTAGATTTGCTTGAAAAATGTGTACAAACTTGAACTCTATGCAAGAGGGTCTATAAAATAATGCTTGAAATGCTTTTGGGTAGCGTAACAATGCTAGATTACTCAAAAGATGTGATAAAATGTTTGTTTCAAAAACTCTCTAAGGCAAAGATGGTTTCTCACAAATTTGGCAGTGTAACACTACCTTTTGTAAATGATGCACATACTCTCAAAGTTTTAACAATAGCTCTAAGGCAAAAAAGTATGTGTTCAAATGACCTCAAGTGGAAATAGGATGGTAACACAAAAATGTTTGGTGCATAGACTCAAAGTGCAAGCATTTAGCACAAAATGACTTAGGTCTATCAAGTGGTGATAATGATTATGAGTCTTAAACGACCTTCAACCCAAATTAGAAATTGAACCTAAATTCCCTCAACTTCAGTGTAAATGGCGAATCCACTTAACACATCAAATTATTTAGGAGCAATTTTGAATTTAAGTTATTAATGAAGGACTTAAATAATGTTTGGTAGAAGTTTAGACTCAATTGGGCAGCATAACTGCACCAAAGTGGATGATATGAATCCAATTTTTGATGAACTTTGAATAAGGAAAATTGAGGATTTACGTGGACAGCATAACGCCTCTTTGTTCAAAGGAAAATGAGAACTATGTATCCTGGTTTGTATCAATTGTTCACACTAAGTTTTAACCCAAAATAAGACTCTAAACTAGGACAAAACTAACTAATTGATCTCTCTAAGTCCTAAGAAAGGTTGCTTGTATTGTTGGAATCCATTAATATACATCATTTGAGAGGATTTCAGTGTTCATCCAAAAAGTAAAATGTGCATTATATAGAAGGATTTTTACACCTCCCTTTTCTCAAATGATAGTATTGTGACATGGACCTTGAGGCGCACCTTACACCGACACTTTTGCAGCAAGTGAGGATTTGTCTAAGATTACAAGGTTTTGATTATTTCTAAGGGAATCAATTACATAATGACTTTCACATCACGATGCAAAATAAAAACACGTAATTGGGTGTCCATGGCACTTGGCTTGTTACAAAAAGGTCTTGCCTTTTCTGTAACCACTACAACCTAACTATTCACTTAGTGTAGTGTGATATCCAAAGTGCAGATACATCTTGTGTGCAACTCCATCACTAAAAGGTGGTTTAACCACTCAAACCTCCAATCCTAGTGGGAGTGGTTGAAGTCAATGTCGAAAGATGAAACCTTGGGTCAAAGTTTCCCTATAGAACTTGTGAGAGGTGATGAAGTCCCCCTCGCAAGCCAAGATGTAATAAAATAAAAGACATAATAGAAAGACTTTAGGGTCATTTTCAAGATCACCTAAACTATTGTGAGTTTTTGGGGAGTGATTTAGATGACATTATTTCTAAGTCTTGGACTAAGCTTTTTACAATAAGGATGGGTGCTTTTGATTCCAAGGGTTTCCTAAAGGGGAAAAGTGGAAGAGCATACACGTGACATCCCTCTCTTTGCCAAATAAAAACTAGTTCAAATAACTATTGAATGCAAAAACTTGGAAATATGAGTTCATTTTTAAGCACCAATTTGAAAGATTAAGTGGTGTTTTTTTGAACCCTTGATCTTAAGTTGTAACTTTGAAAGTCTAACTATAAAACATTCATCTTAAGCACCTAAATTTTTCATTAAGTACTAAAACAAAGTTCCTAGTTCATTTTAAAAGCATGCAAAAGATGGTCTAAAATGTGTTTTATCAAATTCCCAAGCTAGATCCTGTAATAAAAATGTTAGAGTATCCTTTAGCTTTGAAGCTAATTTGAAAATGGAAGGATCAATTTTGAAATTTGAGGTCTTTGTTACATAAATCAAAATTACCTAGTCAATATCGTTGTTTCCTGTAAAACCACCATTGTTAGATAGAAAAACACAAAAAATGCAATATTGTTGTTTCAAACAAAATCATTGGACCAAATGATGATATCGTTGTTTGCAGAAAGAAAACACAAAAAATACAAAATCACCGTTCAGATGACAAAATCATTATTATGTGAAATCACTGCCCAAAAGAGTGATATCGCTACCCAAAAGAATGATATCACTTCCCAGAAGGATGATATCACTTCTTTGGATGACAATATCGCTGCTCAAGTCTACAAAATCATTGTTTAGCTAATGGAAAATTTGTTTACACAAAATCACAACTACATAAAAGCGATACATTTCAAAGAGCAAAACCAAGCTTCAAGAAACAAAAAATTAAGTTAAAATTATATTTTTTGTTGTTATAAAAACAAAAAATTAAGTTAAAATTTCACTCTTTTATCCTTCTAACTCCAAGATCCTGCATGAAAAGAATTAGTATGTTGCTTGAGAGGGTTTTGTGACCAAATTTGTGGAGTTGCATCCCACCAGGCATGCCATTATGTAGACTAAGAATCTGACTCAAGAGAGGATGGTTAATATTGTGTTAGTTCCAAAATTAAAATAAAATGAAATAAACACACTAGCACAACATCTCTAGGCCTAGTTACCAGGGAGAAATTAGTTAACAAAACAAAATGGAAAGAAAAATGAAAATTCACAAGACAACCTTCTTTCACCTTCCTTGGATACTTCAAAATGCTTGTTGTACTGGCTTGTTTGGCTTTATGCTCATGAGTCTGTTGCAATGGAGCTTAGCTATTCTCCATCTCTCCTTGGCACCTTGTGTGGATTTGGCTTGGTTTTGGCTCAATATTTTAACACTATAACACTAATTTACATGAAGCTTTGGAATTAATTCAATATTATAACTTTGACATATGAGTGATTAAAATTCATGTGGCAAGGCCTTTTATTTAAAGATTTTGGAAAATGGTTATAATCAACTTGGACCATCCATCTCAAGATTAAGATGTGTGGCTAATGATTAATCCAATTATGTAATTAAAATCCATAAATAAGCTCATCAATATTTGAGATAAAGGGGCATTTAAGAGGCATGGGAGGTATTGATGAGGCATGGGGTGGCTTGATTCAGATATTTATGGCATTTATGGCCTAGGGATGCCTTCCTAAGAAATGAGGTCACCTGATGATGTAGTTAATAGAAATAAATTTCCAAAAAGAAATATTCAACAACTCTCATGGAAAGTTAACATAAGGACTTGATTTGGTTTAATTAGCCTAAAACATGATTAAGCACTTTGATGCAAAACCTTGGCAATTTATGCACAAACTAATCAAATTGATCATAATGTCTTATTATTAGCTCAAAATTTGACTAGATTAGAATTGGAAGTCGATGTTAGATGCATTGGATCTGTTATCCTATTTAGTATGATGTCAAGACCAAATAACAAAGGCACATGTCTTGCGCAAGATATTTGACAAAAAAAAGCAATCAAAGGCACCCAAGTGCAAAATTAGCATTTTGACTCGAAATGATCTGATCAAAGTTAGCTGGCCCATAAATTACATTTCCCCATTTAGTGATATCTTGGAAAAAATTGGTACTTGAATATATCAATTTCAACTCTTTTAATGTGTTTTAGTGTTTTAGGCCAAATTGTGCATTTTGGTGGAAATTGGTCAAAATCCTGATTGATGGTCATTGGTGGCTAGATTTAGGTGTCTACAGGGATCACCCCTTCTTCTAACTAGTTATTATGCAATCTTTTTACATATTGGGACCCTAATCAAAACTCATTCATGTTCCCTCATGCCCCAATAGAGTAGATTATTACTATCATAGATGTATATTATATCACTAGTCTTCCTATAAATGAGCATCTGGTGTCTATTCATGATGCCTATAGTCAATGTGAGGCTTGTGGGTGGGTAGAGCATCTTGGAGACATTGGCACACCTAACTTGGGTGTGAAGTGTGATGTGAGGCTTTCTCAGGTGGGGAGATAAATGATCCCCACCTTGATAAAGGCCATTATTGGTATCCTTACCTCTCGATTAGTGGGGGAAAATGGTATTGATAGGCTTTTATATAGCTGGTCATCGATTATTTGATGTCTAGAGGAAAGAGGAACACGCTATGCTTGGGGCCATGATGTGTTGGTGTGGACTTACAAGGACCTATATTGAGTGGCTCACCTGGGATCTCTCTCCATCAACCACTCGACCCTCATTATGGGTTGGGTTTAAGAGAGGATGATTCCCTATCAAAGGGGAGTATTGATGAGGGCATTGGGAGACATCAGGGGCATCAGGTCGGTAGATGTGGTAACTTTTTGTGATTTACCCCTAATTATGGGGTCTTTAATAGTGTCTAATTTTATTGCCCTACCCTACTAGGACATGGTTTGACAATGTGATAATGAGGGAGCCTACCTTATAGTAGTTGTGGGAGCTACATAGGTTTGAGATAGACTGATGTAGGTCGAGGTGCATCTTGTGGATCAGGTACCCCAGTGGTTTAGTATACCCTATATAGGAAACCTCCCTGTCATTAGAGTCTTGTATAGGGGGACTCTTTAGGTAAGAGATGCAAGGCTGGGATGACTTGTATGACATCTACTAGTGAGGGAGTACCCATCACCCAACCAATTCTACTTTAATATCTCCACTGAGATTTACTATAATAACGTAATATATATATATATATATATATACTGTCATTAGAGTCTTGTATAGGGGGACTCTTTAGGTAAGAGATGAAAGGCTGGGATGATTTGTATGACATCTACTAGTGAGGGAGTACCCATCACCCAACCAATTCTACTTTAACATCTCCACTAAGATTTACTATAATAATGTAATATATATATATATATTCTTTCATTACATTACACCATGTGAATCTGATTAGTGATCTTAGTATACATACTAAGTATGCTAAGCATAAAATAAACATGTAGCTTCAGTTAGTTACTGACATCACATGAAAGAAAACTTAATTGCATATAGAAAGTAATTACATATTTTCAGCCATGGTTGATACAATAATACAACCATTGTTATCAATGTATAATGAGTAATTAATTACATTTCCAACTGACATAATTTTTCAATAATAAATACAATTTAAGATATAAGGCTCCATGGAACATGAGTCTTACAAACTCTAGTATCTCTGATAATCTCAATTGTAGTCTCCAATTAAGTATTGTTGTGGGGAGGGAGAGCATCATCCGAGTGCTTTTCCACACCAACTACAAAACATTGATCCCCACACAATCCACCAATTAGTGAATGGCTCTCCCTTCATGGATGGGTAGATAGTGACGGTGTGGGAATCCAAAGAGACAAGATAGTATCCGTGTGTTTTAAGATTTATAATACATGATGTGTACTATAAATAAATTATGTTGTAACATGATATCACACAAACATGTAAATCATACATATGAATTGACAATGCTTAGCTAAACATTACTTTGGCCAAAGTTTTTAAATATTTATTGATCTATAGAATTAGTTAAGTTCATACACACCTCTTGATCAGATTACCTTCATCTAGCATTAGTGATGCTAAGTAAGCTAGTGAAGTCCATCTCACTGCTTAATTAGTACCAGCAATGCAATATTTGGTTAATAAAATATATAACCAATATATTCATATAGATTACTTCTTATTAGCAGGAATGAAACATGTTAAATATAAAAATAATTATAGTATATATATTTAATCTATCAATGTATGCAATGAATCTAATTATATTATTTATCACATAAATAATAAATATAAACAAGTACAGTTTATACCAACCGAGTATAATATATACTTAGACTGCATGTTTTTAATTTCCATGAGTAGATTCAAATATAGTACAATCTATGACAAACCAAAATATCATAGTCTATTATTTTCATGTACATACTACTAAATTTCAAAACAACCAGTCATAATATTTTCAAAGATCAAGTATCTCATAAACAAAATCACAATCTTTTATTTATACAACCTACTATACTTTTAAGAGGATGTATGCATATAATTATAGGTGTCTTATCCCTCAAGGATTTGACTTAATTTTTAACAATCAATAAAACTATAAATATTGACACACATCCCTATGGACTAATATATGCTATACATTTATATGGGAACCTAAGTCCTCATATAGATATATCTCATATATTTATGTACCTTGCATAAGATTTACCACATAATTTATATGTTCTAATACATAAATACTATTCTGTCACAGTAACAATAACTTCTAGTTTTTTAATATAACTTCATGTGTTTCAAACAAACCTTTTAACTATTTATGAAATAATAATCAATATCTAGCATAAGGTCCCAAATTTTTTGAAACCCCTATTTTATTCACTTATTTCAATTTAAAAGTCATAATCTGGTTATGATTAAAGCCATACAGGGTCCATTACCCTGTATACATTATCCATAACTATTGAAAACAAAGTTCCAAGAAAATTGACCACACAAAACTATATTATGTCTTTGTTTATTTATTGGAGGACTATACTATTTTTTATTTTTTATAAGTATCTATACAATTAAATTGACATCCTATATAGATTCATTTTGAACTATATAACACACAACTTTACACAGTCTATAAAAGCATTTAAACTTCCTATGCTCAGTATAATATATTAACATAGGTGTCAATCCAAGTTTCACCTTGTCAATTTATAAACATATTAAAAACTCTTATGCATATAAATATACTACTGGTTTCTATATAGAACTCATACCTAATATCTTTTCACATAAATGATATACAAGTCATACACCCTATATATATATGTATGTGAAAATCTAGTTATTCTATTTCCTAATTCGACATCTTTAACTACTATGTATATGCTATTAATCATCCAAATAGCTTATAACAATCTCCTCTCATAGCACATAATTCTTTACTAAGAATATAAAGTTGGTATAGAATTTATCCACTCTCTATTTCCATTCAAGGATAGTTCCATATATTTTACTTCATCCCAAGCATAACTAACATAGTTCATACTTGTATAATCTCATGGTTTTGTGTAATAATTACATACACAATCCATACATATATTTTCATGATTTGTAAAACAAAAGTACACAGGACGTATGTGTATATGTTCACAGTTTTTAAGATAAATGACCTTAGTTCATTCATATCTATACTCATGATTTTGATTGACAAATACACACGGTCCTATTTATATGTATATCAGATGTTAAACGAATAAAAAAAATATATATCAATTCATTTATTCCTCAAATTACTCAGACTTCATGTTTATACCCCTAATAATTCAAAACATACAATGCTGTGTATTATATATATATATATATATATATATATATATATATATATTATACCCCGAACTGTATGTTTTGAATTATTAGGGGTATAATATATATATATATATATATATATATATATAAAATACACAGGACTATATGTTTTGAATTATTAGGGGTATAAACATGAAGTCTGAGTAATTTGAGGAATAAATGAATTGATATATAATTTTTTTATTCATTTAACATCTGATATGCATATAAATAGGACTATATATATATATATATATATATATATATATATATATAATACACAGGACTGTATGTTTTGAATTATTAAGGGTATAAACATGAAGTCTGCGTAATTTGAGGAATAAATGAATTGATATATAACTTTTTATTCGTTTAACATCTGATATACATATAAATAGGACCGTGTGTATTTGTCAATCAAAATCATGAGTATAGATATGAATGAACTAAGGTCATTTATCTTAAAAACTGTGAACATATACATATACGTCATGTGTATTATATATATATATATATATATATATATATATATATATATATATATATATATATATATATATATATATATATATATATATATATAGACTTTTAAGAAGAAAAGTGTTGGCATCTTTTATTACATCATGAAGAGGTGAAAATATACATCCAAAAAGCCAAATAATAAGTTGGTTGAGAAGAGAAAAGTGTGAAAGCACCTTCACAAACTGACCTAAGGTCAAAAACAAGAAAGCAGTGTTGCAAAGTCTCCCAGGGAAGCAAAGGCCTCAACCTAATTGAGGAAAACAAATAATTTTACCAGTATATGGCATGTGGATTGAACCACCTGATTTAAGTGAGAGGGATATCTCTCACAGTGAGAGGACCATTATCTTCACTTACCCATAGGTGAACCATGCCTACCTCAAAATCACTAGTGCTCTTTGGAAGAACATTTGCCTCGATGTTATGTTCATGGTAGACATGAGTGAAAGTCGTTTGTTGAGAGTGCATAGTCTAATCCTTGGCTTGATTGTATCAATGAGACATAGTGGTGTGATTGTAAATAACTTTTCCATTCATCCAATTGCAAACAATTTGAGAATCCAAGAAAAAGTTGATGACAAGAATGCCCCATTCTTAAGCAATGTTCAAGGATATTAAGATGACTTGAAGCTCATCATAATTATTGGATTGTATCCCCATCCCTTACTAGAAAATGATGATTATGGAATGAAATTGAATGATACCCCCAACACCGCTAGGAACTGGATTCCCATGCGATGCTCTATTAGAGAAATAATGGGGAAGAGTGTTGTCAAATAGGAAGGGGAGAGTGGAACGCCTAGGGGATACCATAGATTGGGGCTGAGGCATGAAAGAGTAATGGAACCTAAAAAAAGTGGTGAGAACTGAGGGTGAAATGCCATTGAGTATGGCCTCATTGCTAGAAATCCAGATGTTCCAACACATTTGAAGTGGCAAGGACTTGTGTGATTTTTAAAGGCTTCTGATGTGTGTCCAATTTGACCAAGCTTCCAAGAAGGTATCATTTGCCTAGGTGCATGGGATTTGTAATTAGTAAACAACTCTCCAAACTTCCTTCATGAAGGAGCATTGGACATATAGATGATCAATATTTTCAACTTGATTTTTGTAAGGATGGTACCAGCCAGGACCTTAACAACCCCTCTTCCATAAATTATCCCATGTGAGTAATTTATTACTATACACACACACACACACACACACACACACACACATATACATACTTAGAATTTAGAGATATCAAAACCATAAATCAAAAATAGTTTTCAAACAAAACTCAATTTCATGTATATCAAAACCATCTGCCTAGGGTTCTATATTTCCTAAGCAAGGGCATTTTGCCATTATAAAGAAATAAATCCATTTAAACTTATCAAATTTACATATACATAGAATTTATTTTCCTTTGAATAAAGATTTAGGGGATAAAGGTTTAGTTTTGTGGATGGCCAAGCCATCTACAGGGCTAAACCTATATCAATATTAAAATGAAAATCAATTCAGAAAACCCTAGGAGACAATTTAAATGCTCAGATTTTTCTTTTTCCACACAATAATTAAATAACATTACCAACCTTAGAAAATCTTCTAAATTGAAACTGTATAAACTAGAAAATCCTTCTCTCCTCTTCTCTATTCTCTCTCTTCTCCTCTTTGTGTTATGCCATTATCTTCTCCAAAAACGTCACATCCCAATTTATCACTAAGCTAATTTACCTGATTATCCATGAATTATTATAGTTGGTAAAATTTTTAATTACTTTTTAAGTAAGTTGTAAGTCATATAATGTTATGGGATAATTGTATGTTACTTTGATTACATGATTATGTTACTATGAGTTATTTGTATTGTATATTTTTTACAATATGATCATGTTGATTTATTGTAACAATAATGCTTTATGATATATATCATGCTGTTATGGGCTAGCTACCTTCTTGTCGTGAGTTGGACATAAGAGAGATTTATCCCTCAAAGCATGATGGAGGGAGAGCATCATCGGAGAGGATGACATAGATGGAGGTGTTGGGAGACAACATAGGAATGACTAAAACCCATGCACACACCACGTTAGATAGTACTCATTATATGCATTGTTTGAACTGTTAGCTTTAGTATGTTTTCGATGTTATCTACATTTAGATAATTGATTGTGTGTGTTAGTTGTGATTTAGTTCAGTTTAATGCTTGTGTAATTAATCTTGTGTGATCGCATCATGGCTATTATACATAGATCCAGTGTATAATGTTGATGTATGATTATGTCATGCTATTTTATTCATGATTGTTAGTGCTTATGAAAATGTAAATATGCATGAATAGAATATGGTTATTACTATGTTATATAGACTATCCAAAGTCTTTTGTTATCTTTATATAATAAGGCATTAATCCATACAACTATATTTCCTGAATATCATAATGATAACTAGCTAATGCTATAAAATATTATAAATAAATTATGGTTAATCTATAGATAATAGTAACCAGATACTATTCACATAGATTTATGTTTTTGTAAGCACAAACAATTATGAATACAATAACATTACATAATCATACATCAACATTATACACTAAATCTACGTATAATAGTCATGATGAAATCACTTAAGATTAATTCCACATAAGCATTAAACTGAACTAAATCATAACTAACACACATAATCAATATCTAAACATAAATAACATCAAAAATATACTAAAGCTAATAATTCAAACAATGCATATAATGTGGTGTGTACATGGTTTCTATCCATTCTTTTGTCATTCCTCAACACCTCCATGTATGCCATCCTCTCTAATGATGCTCTCCCTCCATCATGCTGTAAGGGATGAATCTCTCCTACATCCAACTCATGACAAAAAGGTAGTTAGTCTATAACATCATGATATATATCATAAAACATTATTATTATAACAATCAACATGGTCATAATGTAAAAAATATTCAATACAACTAACTCATTGTAATGTAATCATGTAATCAAATCAACACAAAACTGTCCCATAACAACATATGACTTACACATTAATTAAAAAGTAATTAATCTATTTACCAACCATAAAATCCACAGATAATCAAGTAAATTAGCTTAGTGAGAAATCAATATGTGACATCCTTACTCCTAAAATTGGTCATCATCCCAATGATACTTATTTAAACATTAGTTTTGAATTAAAAACATTATCCAATAGAAAAAATAATATGGTATGAAGCATCAAATCATGCAAACAAGTGTGAAAATAGCCTGTAGAACTCATCATAGTCCTCCCAAGTAGCACTATACTCAGAGTATTGGTCCTATAAGACCTTGCACTATGACACTTCTCTATTATGCAAATGAATTTTGTGAGTGTCAATTACTTTGATTGGTTCTAGCATAACCACCCTGGGATCTAGAACTTGCAAAGCATTCCAATCTAACACATGTGAAGGATCAACTACATAATTTTTAAAACAAGATACATGGAAGACATTATGCAATAGAGCTAGGGCTAGTGGAAATGTAAGCCTATATGCTACATGATTGACCACTTATAAAACATCACAGGGTCCTACATATCTTGATGAAAGTTTTGCTAACTTTTCAAATTTAATCAAGCTCTTATGCAGTTTAACCTGTAAGAACACTTTATCACCTACTAAAAATTGCCTATCTATTCTCTTCATATCATCATAACTCTTTTACCTATCATTAGCCTCAACCAATCTCTTCCTGATTGATCTAACTTGATCTTCTATTTCTAAAAGCATCTTAGGTCTAAAGACTACCTTGTCTTCCAACCTATCCTAACTGATTGGTGTCCTACACCTTCTTCCATACAACACTTCAAATGATGCCATATTCAAAGCTGATTGATATGAGTTATTGCAAGTAAACTCAACCAATGGAAGATATTCCTCCCACTTGTATTGCTAATTCATGAAATACATATGAAGGAGATCCTCTAACATTTAATTAACTTGCTCAGTTTGATTGTCAAAGTATGGGTGATATGTTGTACTGAAGTTTACTTGCGTACCCAAAATTGAATTTAGAATTAACAAAAACTTAAAAGTCATCCTCAGATCATGATCTAAAATTCTCTTCTTTGAAAATATATGCAACCAATACACTTCCTTTATGAACTTCTTCGCAAAAGTAGATGCATCATCTGTCAAATTGCCTAGTATAAAATGATCTACCTTGGTTAGTTTATTAACTACAACCAAGATCATACCATGTTTATTCACTGACAATAATAAATCTTGGACAAAGTCCATACTGATTACTTATCATTTACATTATGTTATATCATGTGGATACAACAATCCAATTAGATGCATGTGTTCAACTTTCACACATTGACATTGCAGACAATGTGGCACAAAGTCCATTGCATCTTTCTTGATCCCCTTCCATAAATAAAGTGGTCTAAGCTCCATCATACTCTTGGTTACTCTTGGATGTCTTGAATATGGGGCATTGTGTAGTTTCTTTAGCACTATGCTCCTCAAGTTCTCTCTATCTATTATATACATCCTTTTGTTATATCACAAAAGACCATAATTCTCTATTATATATTTTTTATACTTAAGATTTTGAGCATTCTCAGACAATGCTTTCATGATATGATCATAGAATTCATCTCTTGATAAGAGTTTAATCACTCAATACCTAAAAGTACTCTTGATCGTAGCTATGACTATTATGTACTTCCTATGACTTAAGGCATAAACTACTCTATTTTCCTTACCTTTGATATAATTGATATCAAAATAGTCAGATAAGAACTCTAACCAATGTCCCTTACAAGCATTTAGATTTGGTCAGGTGAAGATGTACTTGAGTCCCAAGTTATCAGTCTTGAGCTAAAATAATTTTTCCAATAAATAATGCTTCCAAACTTGCAAAGCATGAATAATCATTACAAGTTCTAGGTCATGAGGGGCATAGTTCACCTCATAAGACTTTAGCTTCCTTGATTCATAGGCTACCACTGCACCATCTTACATAAGGACTTCTCCTAATCCATCCTCTAACGCATCTATGATCATTAAAAAATGACCATTGGGATCAAGAAATCTTAACACTGGTATTGAAGTAAGCCTTTTTTTCAATTCCTGAAAAGTTACTTCACACTTATCTGACCAGTTAAAACTTTAATTCTTATGCTATAGAGAGGTAATTAGATTAGCTATCTTAGAAAAATTTGGAATGAATTTTTTATAATAGTTTTCTAATCCCATGAAACTACTTACCTTGTGGACATTCTTTGGTGCCAACCACTCTCTAATAGCTCTTATCTTTTTTTGATCTACTGAAATACCATCTGTAGAGATAATACATCCCATATATTGCACTTTCTTCTTAAAAAATGCACACTTGAACAACTTGCCCTACAATTTGTGCTTTCACAAATATTGCAAAACCAGTTCCAGATGATGAAGATGCTTTTCTTCATCCTTAGAATATATAAGAATTCCATCTAAAAAGACCAAAACAAAATGATCTAGTTATTATCTGAACACATTGTTCATGAAATTCATGAATGTTGTAGGAGCATTTGCCAACTTAAATGGTAACACTATAAACTCATAGTACCTATATCAAATTCTTAACATCATTTAAGAATATCCTCATCTTTTATACTTAACTGATGATATCTTGCTCTAAGATTAATCTTATAATATATCATTGCTCCTCTCATCTGATCAAAAAGATCATCTATTCAAGGTAGCAGATACCTATTTTTGATAGTGGCTTTATTCAACATTCTATAATCAATACGAAGTCGAAGAGTACCATCCTTATTCTTGATGAAGATAACTGATGCACCCCATGGTGACACACTTGGTCTGATCAACCCTTTAGACAATAATTCCTCAAGTTGAGCCTTCAATTCAACCAATTTGATAGTTGTCATTCTATATAGTGCTTTAGACTGAGGTTCTGATCTAGGTATGATATTAATAGATAAATCAAACTCTAATTTAGGAGGTAATCCTAGCAATTCCTCTGAAAACACATCATGAAAATTCCTAAGGAAAGGGTAATCTTTGATAGATGGTTCGTTAGATTCCTCTATTTCATTTATCTTGATGATAAATGCTTGGCATCCTTTTATTTGAGCCTTCTTGAGTTGTATTGTAGAAATTTGCCTCGCATTAACTCTCTTTTCTTGTCTTGAATTTGTGTCTAATTTCCAAAATCATTTAGACCCTCAACCTTCTTAAGCTAGTAGTCAACCTTGGCTTTATGTTTTGTAAGCCAGTTCACCCCTAAAATCACATCATATGACCCTAGCATTGCTGTATAAAGATTCACTACCATTGGGAATTTAGGCAACCTAATCTCTACTTCAACTAAACACTTGTCAACTTTGACTTTTAACTCATTCTCATATTGTACCGACCATGCATTTACCATTACTCTAGATTTTCTAGACAACTTATTTAGTATTCTAGGATCTATAAAACATTCTGTAGCCCCTGTATCTATAAAAATGGAAATTGGATGTTCAAACAAAATACTTGACAGTTTTATGGATGAAGTTTGGAATTTAGCTTGCTAATTATCAACTGCCACATGAATACATTGATAAAAATTTCCTTGCTAAGGATCAAAACTTTGTTCCTTAATTTATCTTAGGTACAACCGCATTTAAAATGGTCACCTCCATAAATGAAGCAACCTCCAAGTGGTCCCTTCCTTTCATACTATTGGTTTCCCTCGAAACTACATTTGAAACCATTACCTAATTTCCTATTACCTGAACCACTATTGAATCTAGTATTCTAACTCTTGAACTGACTCTTAGAGTCTCCACTCCTTTACTTCTAGTTCTTCTTTTTTAAAAGTGGCTTAAAAATTTCAAACTTTTTCTTAAACTTATATTTGATTTGAGTAAGAGATTTTAACTTTTGTTCCTATTTGACTGCCTTTTTTGAAGACTTGGTCCATGGTAGATGGTCCATGAACATCCACCTCTCCACCAATCTAGGGTTTGAATCGCATGATAAACTTCCTAATTTTGAACCTCTTATTCGCTTGATATTGAGGTACATATTTTAAAACTTTGGTGAACCATTCCTAGTATTCATTCACCGATAGGTCTCCTTGCTTTAGATTCTAAAAATATGTAAGCTTATGGTCAAAGTATAACTGTGGAAGCCACCATGATCTGAGTAGTGTCACAAACTACTCCCATGTAGTGGTGGTTGAGTTAAGATTCATTTTCAACTTCCCGTTGACCCACCATGTAGTTACTTAACCAGTCAATTGGTAAGATCCCCAAACTGCTTTGGTGACCTTAAAGTAGTTTCAAACTTCAAAATATTTTTTCATTTTAGTCAACCATGCTTCAGGTCCATCTCCCATAATGGTTCCATCAAACTTTGGTAGATTCACCTTTTTCATATCCCTAACCAATTCCACAGCTACACATGCTCTTGCATCTTGAGGCACTTCCCCATGTATTTGATCTTGATGGATTTCCTACTCAACAAGATGCTCTCCAAGCACATCCTAATGGCCTTCCTCCTCATGTCCATGAATTTCCTATTTTAGGGCTACAATCCAGTCCCAAGTTTCATTCATGGCTACAAAAATATGATCCAACTTTGTTGTTTGCTCAATGATAAATTGGTTAGGATCAAATGGAGGGTTATTGTCATTGACATTTAAAGGACCCTCTCTAGATGATATAGATCACACCATTATCCTTTCTGTTAATAGAATGATATGAAAACATTAACGGTCACATTAAGTCCTAGAGTTCAAGCCATAATTCTGATACCACAATGTAATATCTCCACTAAAATTTACTAGAATAATGTAATATTAAAAAAAAATAACTTCCACATATTATTTCATTAGATTTCACCATGAGAATCTAATTAGTGACCCTAGTATAACACACTAAGTATATTATCCAAAAAATAAACATGTAACATCTATTAGTTACTGATCACTAGCATCATACAAAACAAAATATAACTGCATTCGTTCCTAAAAGTAATTACATAAAATCCAGCCATGGATGGTACAATAATATAGCCATTTTTATGAATGTACAAATGTGTAAATAATTATATTTCAACTAGTATGATGTTTCAATAATAAATGCAATACAAGATACAAGGCTCCACAGAGCATGAGTTTCACAAACTACAGTATCTCTGACAATCTCACAATTTTGATTGACAAATACACACAATCCTATTTATATGTATATCAGATGTTAAACTAATACACAATTTATATATCAATTTGTTTGTTCCTCAAATTACTCAGACTTCATGTTTATACCTTTAATAATTCAAAATATGCATAGTATTATGTATTAGATATATATATTTTCTAAATTTTGAGATATATATCTAACTGAGTATATATATATATATATATATATATATATATATATATATATATATATATATATATATATATATATAATTTTCAAACAAAACTCAGTTTCATGTATATCAAAACCATCTGCCTAGGTTTTTATATTTCCTAAGCTAGGGCATTTTGCCATTGCCAATAACTAAATCCATTTAACCCTATCAAATTTACACATACACATAATTTATTTGGCTTTCCATAAAGATTTAGGGGATAGAGGTTTAGTTTTGTTGATGGCCGAGCCATCCATAGGGATGAGCCTATATCAATATTAAAATGCAAATCAATTCTAAAAACCCTATGAGACAATTTAAACACTCATATTTTCCTTTTTCCACATAATAATTAAATAACATTACTAACCTTATAAAAGCTTCCAAATTAAAACTGTATGAACCAAAAAATCCTTCTCTCCTTCACTCTGCTCTTTCTCTTCTCCTCTTCGTGCTATGTCATTCTCTTCTCCAACTCCCCTCTTATCATTATTTTTACGACTATCTTTCCCATTCATGCTTGCATGTAACTATTAGCATGAAGCTCAAAGTTCTTCATGCATAACCCAAATTAATCATCCAAAACTAAAACTAATCCCAGTTAATTCCCCATTGACTTAACCAAGAAAAACCCTGATTTCTCTCAAACTTTCTCCAAATTCATTAATCATTATTTTATTCTCTTAAATCCTACATGATATTTTTACATTACATACCCATGTATCACCTCACAAAAGTCCACTATTAACATAATTATCAATGATAACTAACTCTTCAAACATTACCATGGTCTATTTATGAGAACAATGACTAGGTTTCGTTCTAAGGATAGTCTTAGTATAATAATACAATTTTGTTAATATCTTGTAAAAGATAATCAAGCTCTTGACTTTAGATAACAATGTTACTAATATAAAGTAGATGATATTCGTTTAACTATAATGGTAAATAATACAACTATTATACCAAATATAATAGTATTATAGCAACATAATTGTTGTTATTACTACATTATATAGACTATTCAATGTCTTTTGTTATCTCTATATATTAAGGCATTAAGCTATATAATGATATTTCTCGAATATCATAATGATAACCAACTAATGTTTTAAAACATTACAAAGACACCATGGTTAGTCTACAGACAATAGTAACCAGATACTATTTACATATATTTAAGTTCTCATAAGTACTAACAATCATGAATACAATAACATGACATAATCATACATCAACATTATACACTAAATCTACGTATAATAGCCATGATACAATAACACGAGATTAATTCTACATAAGCATTAAACTGAACTAAATCATAACTAACACACATAATCTATATATATATGCAAATAACTTCAAAAATTTACTAAAGATAGTAATTTAAATAATGCATATAATGAGTATTATTTAATGTGGTGTGTGCATGGATTCTAGTCATTCCTCTATCATCCCTCAACACCTCCATCTATGTCATTCTCTTCGATGATGTTTTCCCTTTGTCATGCTCTAAGGGATGAATCTCTCCTACATCCAACTTATGACAAAAATGTAGTTATCCCATAACATCATGATATATATCATAAAACATTGTTGTTACAATAAATTAATGTGATCATAATTTAAATAATACACAATATAACTAACTCATAGTAATGTAATCAAAATAACATACAACTATCCCATAACAACATATGACTTATAACTTAGTTAAAAAGTAATTAATCAATTTACTAACCATAATAATCCATAGATAATCAACTAAATTAGCCTAGTGAAAAATTAGGATGTGACATCTATAGGGAGTTGAAAGAGGAAGACAGGTTAGTGTGGGTCAATAGCAACAAATGGGTCTACCACTACCACCACCACTATAGAGGAATGCACAACAAAAACATTTAGGAGGTGGAGAGGGTGAGGGCGAAGGCCTAGTTCATGCTGAGCTAGAGGAGGATTTAGACATTAATGAGGAGGAGGTTGTGGGTGATGACTTCGATCCTAAGTGGTGGGAGGGAGATCCAGGTAAATTTTTATTTTTGTGCATTAATGATTACAACTCATGTTCTAATTTTCTCCTAGTTGCTTATATACTTTTATATATGTTATATATTTTTCATGCCAGTTGGATCTAATGCATCTTATGTGCCTTTTGATTGCATATATTGTGGGTGCATGAAGGAGGATGATCAGGGCTACCCTAATTAACCTATTCCAATTGAGCATTGGCTAGACATGGGATCATATAATAGTGGATACTAGGCTTCCTATAGGGATTGGGTGACACATTGATTATTTACCCCAACATACCATGGCTCGAATATGTTGACATGATGAAGGATAGATAACAATATCATTTTGGCTAGGGTGAGGAGAGCAGAGGCACTGGCGGATACCATGGGGAGGGGAGGAGGCCACAGGGCCTCTAGTCATAGGACTGGGTGAACATATTTTGAGGGAGGATCAGGTAGGATCCACCCTGTTGACCACATACCGATAGAGGGTAGAGGAGTGATAGGAGGGGAGATGAGTAGGAGGCACCGTTAGAGTGACAGTCTTGGTCATTTTACTACTTCAACATCCCCTTAGAGGAGGAGGATATATTTTTGCAATTTATTTTGTATATTATTTTGGTCACATCAATGCATATCTAATTCTTTTTGTGATGCCTTGAGGCATGTTGGCCCTCTATGGAGGTGCTTGCATTTAGACATTTTTATTGTATAAACTTGACAACCCATGTGGCATACATACATACATATATATATATATATATGTGTGTGTGTGTGTGTGTGTGTGTGTGTGTATGTATGTATGTATGTATGTATATATATATATACACACATACATACATACACACATATATATGTATGTATGTATGTGTATATATACATACATACATACATACATATATATATATATATATATATATATACACACACACACACACATACATACATACATACATATATATATACACATACATACATACATACATACATACATACATACATATATATATATATATGTATGTATATATATATATACACACACACACACACACACACACACACACACACACACACACACACACACACACACACACACACACATAAATACACACACACACACACACACACACACACACACACACACACACACACACACACACACACATATATATATATATATATATATATATATATATATATATATATATATATATATATATATATATATATATATATATATATATATATATATATATATATATATATATATATATATATATGTATTTATATATGGGGATGTTATTTTGGCATATATCTTTTCTAACCATCATGTGATGCAATTTCATTACTTTTACATTAACTTTTTAGTTTATGCACTCTAAAGGATTAGTCATGTGAGAATGTATGGATATATGTATTTTCTCTTCATTTTTGATAGGATATGGGGGAAATGCTTATGTGTATGTGGAAAATATATATATGCAAATGTTTTAAATATGATAGATGTTCATATGTGACTATGACTATGCTAATATTTGCTTTTGTAGGTGAATGCTTGATTGCTTTATTCGCACAATATGTTACTTATAATTTGTAATGAGGGGTGTAAAGAGGGAAATAAAATAGATGTAATGTGAATCATGACTCAAAATTTCATAGGATAGAGGAATATGGCCTCATCCTTATGAGCAAAGGGGGATGCATACTTATTGCACAACCTCTATAATACCGAATTTATGGGCTTCATCCAGAAAGAACTTACTTTGACGAAGCCGATGAGTGGGAAAATGTTACCTTCTTTGAACAAAAACATATAGACAAGCCTTTATAAAGAGCTTTTATTTGTAGAAACTCTTTTGTAGTTTAATTTTGCTTTTGCATTTATCTTATATTTCTCTGTGGTACCCCCTAGATTTAGTCTTGTGTGACCGGTAAGACACTCGAGCTCATCACCAAAGGCTAGATGTCATATCCATTTTTCATATGCATGTAATAATTATTTATTCATGTTGATGTGGCAAACATGTAAAATTGTTTGGATAAACTTTATGATGTTTATTTACTATTTGAATGCTTGTATCCATTTTGGAATTAGACAAATACATTCTTAGGATGATTATTATTATGCATCATATTGTTATGGGATTTAAAATGGTTAATGATATGCACATAGATCTCACGTAAATTTAGAATTGAGTTGCGTAGGGAAATCAAATAGGGTTGTAAGTAACGTAGGGATGTGTAAATGCTTTAATGTTATTGTACTTGCATAGTTAAAGTATATTTGGATAATTAATTGTTAATAGGTATTGTCTTAATGTGTGTTTGTAACATAAGTTGCTCCAACCCTGTAGAGAGGGAGGGTATCATCGAGGAGAGTTAGATTATATATCAGGTCAGAAAATAAGAAAGAGATCATGATAAATGATGAATTGAGCTTTGGGTAAGAATGAGCAGGCAACCTAGGTTAGGTTTTTTTGCTAGTGCTGTCTAGTGATGCATTTAACATCATCTCTTAGTTTGGGAAAAAATTTCCTCTAATCAAGTGGGAACTGGTAGTTAGTTTTTTGAATGCCACATGTCATATAATTATTAAATTAATAATAAATTGGAATAGATTTAATAATTTAGATTAAATGGTTTAAACCATGTAACTTCCTAGGATAAGAAATAAATGCATTGTCTTTTGACATGTTTTCACTTTGGGGTGAAGATAAAAAGAAAATGAGTACTATTAATGTTTTCTTAAAAACTAATTAAAAATTAGACCCACTTTGCACGTCATTTCCCAATATGTCAAATTGGGGGGACAAAATGATAAACAACCCGTTGGGCATGTTAGGGAATTAGTATCTTTACGAATGAGATTATTCCCACCCATGATGCCACATGGGTGGAAATTTGTTATGTTTCATTAAAAATATATTTAATAAAGCTTTAAACAAAAAAGAGGGGGTTTTGATGGAGGAGAGGATATTGTTTGGATCAGAGGATTTTATTCAGGGGAAAAACATTTGTTTCGATGGGAAGAACATTTTTCCTAGGGTATTCATGTTGGGAGGAGAAACTTGTAGAAGTGAAGAGAAGGAGGAGGTTTGAAGGAAGTACAAATTGTCTATTTTTCACTTAGCATCAGATCCAAGTACTCTATTGAATGATAGACTAAATTTTGTTGAAGAATTTGAAATAATGAATGATTGTATTCTATGGAAACCTTTTTCTCTTGAAATGTTAACGAGTGTAATGAAATAGGAAATCATATTTCCCAATGCATTTAGACAATGATAAAATTTTGATAATAAAACTTAATTTTTTTTCATGTTGATTATTAAAATTGACCATGTGTTAGCTCCTAGTAATATTTGTTTGAGGAAAAGGTCTGTGGAAAACTCTTTACTTCCCTTAATTTTCTCCCCTTTTTGGTAAATTTGAAGAATAAAATAAATCAAAATATTTCTTCTGCCTAGTTGTTTGGATATTTTCCAGATACCTAAACCCTGTAAGATCATTTAATCGCCTTTGTTAGTAGAGCATAAATGAGAAATTGTTAAAGACTAAAGACCTAGGATTCACAAGTCTATAGTGTAGCACCTTTTTCCTTCAAGTGGATCTAGCAAAAATAAAACAAAAAGATAGACTGGTATTGTAATTAATTTTACTTGGCAAGGGAAACCATGTATTAGAAAGGCATCTTAGGTACAAAACTGACACCCTACACCTATTAAATGTTTCTCAACAGATAATAATTTGCTTGTTCATGAAATATTTATTTTTGGTAGTATGGTGCCTTAATTTGTAAGCTCTCTGAAATAGTTGTAGCACCCCCTTTTCTCAACATAAATAATAAATAAATTTATTCATCTGGACCCTGTGTACTTGCTTACTATGGTGCCACTTAAAGTTAACTTGGTAATAAATAAGGAAAAGGTAGCTATGATATTTCTACTACATAAGCAAATATATTTTCATTTAAAAACTTTTACTTTTTGGCTATTTTGCCATTCATTAGGGATACGATAAAATGAATAAAAAATCCCAGCTATAACACCATTCTTCTATGAGACAATAAATATAAAAATAAAAATAAAATAACAACTAGTTGTAGCACCATGTTTAAACAAGAAGAAAATAAAATGAATAAACAAATAAAATGCTTTGGTAGATTTCTTATTTCCAGATGGCAAGCAAGCTTCATATTTGTTATTATGTCATTCTCTTAAGTGGCTTTTCTATAATGGTAAGTTGCCCCACTAAGTGAGGAATACATATGCTCATATATTCTTATATTTAAGTTATTGTTTTAAATTCTCGGAAGAGTTGTGACTAAGGACATAGAAATAGTCATTTTTTATGATAAAATAAATAAAAAACTTTTAAATATTCTTGTAAATCACTTTCTTCCCAAGATTTTTGAAATATTAAGATAAATATTCTTGACCATAAACCAAAAATATGATCATTTATGTTAAGCGGGATTGAATGATAATTTGATATCATTTTAATTAAACTAGACAATCTGGATCCCTATTATGATAAGAAATAAACAAAACCTTTGCATAAGATATTGGATATAAGTCCAAATAGGATTCAATGGGAATATGATTAAGAAATATAATGCCTTATGTTGAATCCTTGAATCGAAAAACATAATAGAAGTTAATAAGAGGTGAATCCGCTCTTTCCTTAATAATATGAGCTGATAAAGAATGAATTTAATTTAATTTCTTATTATTTGTAAATTTAAAGTGAAGCAAAAGATTTTAAAAATGTCCACGAAACCAAGTAGTCTATAAAAGATATTACAACTTGATAATATGACATCATGATTGCCTTACCAATCTAAGAAATTGATGATCTCGTTTAATGTCATTTTCTTCATCTGTCATTTATAAAGATGAATAAGATGATAATTATAGGTTTCACATAAGAATTTGGAATAATTTATGTTTGGTAATTGAACAAACATCAAAATGTAAACTTGGGGTTTATAAACACTGTTTGGTGAAAGAAATCCATACCTAGTTCAAAGTCAAGTTTTATTCATCCTTATCCTGACTTAAGAACTTATTTTGTTATATTATAGCTTCGTCATTATTATGTTGTTAAGCATAGAGGAACCCTATTGTATAAATTAACATAAATTTGGATTATCAGGCAATCTGAAAAAACCTTTAGCATTATTAAAAACATTATAAAATGATTAGCTATGAGGAATCTAAAGAAAGGGGTAACTAACATAGATGCTAGGTATAGCAATGGACCTTTACCTGAGTTAAAGTGTTTAGGAGGACTTTTGTATAATATGATGGCTAGAACTCATGTTGAACTCAATTGCTAGTATCCATGTTTTAAGAATGGGTCAATAAATCAATCAGAGAAGTAAACACTATCCCTAACATAATCATTTATTTAGAATGGCAACCTAGATATTGGTTTTGCTTACAGATCAACCTGATTGATCAATAATGAATTATCTCATTAAAAAAATATCTTAGAATGATATGAAGTAGGTACTTGAGTCATAGATTGCCTATTCAGGAAAAATAGAATTGGATAACAAAGTAGAATTGTGGAAAACAACTTAATTTTGTCAAAATTGATTAATCAACATTTTTAGACAAGACGACGATTACATGGGTGGTATGGGACACCCAATTAATGCATGGTATTGATTACACATGCGATTGATCACAATCAAATTAGTAAAAATAATCATTTAGGCCTATGTAACTATTAGATGTTTGGGTCAGAGAAACTCAAGGGCTTGAGTAGTGGACTATGAGATTTGAGGTCTGAGAGACAGGAGGGTATCCTAGTTAGACCCACACAAAAACTCTGCATCTCTGAAGATTTAGATTCAACAAGGGGTACTTGGTGAATCAATTATTACAACTGTAAGGAGTGTACACCTGTAGGGTATGTTATGCCTATTTTTCATACCCCCTCAATTTTTTGAAATTAATACACCTATCTACTATAGACATGACCCAGTCATAAAGTTTAAAATTGTAATTTGGGGACCTTAGTCAATTAGTAGTAAATTGAGTTTACGTATTTTCAATTAATGATTTGGGTGATGATTCGTTTGTGAATTCACATCTATATTAAAGTGGTTTTGAAAAGTATTAATGCATGAATGAATAAAATATGCATATGTATTTATCATTTTAGAATGTTTGTGATTAGTCATATGTTTTCAATTGATTATTGATTGGATTATAGTGATTGTTACAACATTTTCAATTTGAAATGGGTAATACTTTCTATATTTTTATCAAAAATTGGAGGCATTATATGATTGTCATGATAGCATTCAGTCATCTACATTGATCCTCAACTGTGAACCTTGTATGGATTTATCATAACAAAATTTGGATTAATTTCATTTGCAATTAAAATTATAAGTTTGAAACATCAACATTATGGTTACATAATAAGTTTGGTTTTATATTTAGACAAAATCTTTCCTAAAATATTAACTATCCTAAGGTGGCCATTTTTATATCTATATACTATTCTAAGGTTTGTGAACCTAGTTCGAAGACCCTAAATGGTCATTAAGGGGCTATTTCATTTCAAAAGCTATATGAATTAATCTTACAATTTGCTCAAGGCACATGATTTTTGTGTGATTTTGAAGGTGTTGAAAAGGGCATAAGATTATTGTTTGTTTTCAAAGATTTATTTGAGATAAATCCATGTTGTCATCTTGAGGCATGGGTTTTATGTGGTTTGAATGCCTAGTTGGCAATTTTTATGGCAAGCTACTTGGTAGGTTGAGTAAATACAAAGCATAGTGGATGCTTCAAGATCTTGGTGAGATCGTAGGTAGCTTAAAGGATTTTAATGCATGGTGTACATGCCTTGGTTTATGGGAATTAACTATGGTTTTAGCAAGCATATTGGTAATGGTTAAAATTGATAGAGATACTAAGTAAGTTGGCAGACTGCTAAGTACTAACCTTGATTTGATGAACCAATGGCATGAGTGCACATAGGCATAGGTAGTTAAGACTCGAACTTGGACTACAAAGAGTTTTGTTTTTCCTTTGGGTTATTCATTTTGAAAGCTTTACCATGGAAGAAACACTTTGTCAGATAGATTTTGGGAGGTTACAAACAAGAATTTGTAAATAAAAAAATTATAGGAAGCTTATATAGGTACGCCATGAATGGAAATGAATAAGTTTTAAAGGAGTACTTACAGTTTTTAATAAAATGGTGCATATAATAAATACAATGTCTCGGCTCTACATGTTTTGATAAGTTTTTCATAGAGATAAATAATTTGTCTTATGCATGCATGGATTTTTGGAATAAGGAATGTAAAAGCTCTCCGAGCTTTAGTTTATTTAGCAAATTATTTTTTTAGTTCTAAATTTATTTTTTGGTGGTATGAGATATTAAAGATGAAAGAGGCTCCATTTTTAATATGAATATGTTCTTTTTAAGTTAATCCTGGGAAATATAAAAGATGGTCAATTTTGATGTTAATGATAAGTATACTCAATGGTTTTTGGTGAATTAAAAATGGAGATTATTTGTGATATGCACATCCTGGTTATGGGTTTTTCGGTATTTCAATTTGATTTTGAGTGTATCAGTTATATTTCAAGGTTGTGTTAAGGTTTTGCATAAATAATGAACTATGTGTGTATGTTTTCATGAATATATTGAAGGGTTTGAATAGTTTTTGGTCTGTCATAAAGTGTTGTTTCAGAAATATTTCAATATATAAAGTTTTGTTCAAACATGCAAATATGATACTTTAGTAGTGGTTTTATTTATATTCTGGTATTTCAAAATTATAGTTCATGCATGTAGAGGTTTGAAGGATAAAAGCTTCATAATCATTTTGTGGAAAATAGTGTGTTTGAACTTTGTCAAAGATGAGTTTGGAAATTTATTGTGAGCTACAACATGTTGGTTATAGTTATCTATTGGCTAAATTTTGTAACAATAGTGCTTAGATACGTAACAATTGTATATCAAAGTTCTATTGAAACTTAGGGTTTTGGTATAGGGAAAAGCTTTGCATGTTTATTTTTATGGAAATTTAGGCCAATTCAAAGATGGTTTTATAACATATTGTGAAAGATTTGGTTGAACAGTTTTGATATTTTGAATCCTTTACATGAAATATTTCTGATTTTATATTCACAAAAGGTTATGTTCTAGGTTTTGTTTCAAATCATAGATATGAAAGAACAATAAATAAGTGGTTGAAAGTTTCATGTTTGAGAATAGATTTCTCATGAAATTTTGAGTATGTTATTTAAATATTTTGACAGACATAATGACATGGTAGGCAATCTACAATTTTTTGAGTTTTATTTCAAAATCATGAATATATAAGAACAATAAGTGATGTTTTATAGTTTCAGGAAAACTATGATATTAACTTGGAAAGGATACGTTATTCTTCAAAGTTGATATTTAGATGAAAGGTTTTTGTCAAATTTATTTTGATGGCTCAGTTTCTTATCAATTTTGAAAAAGATATGTGGATTATAGTTTTAAAAAATACCTATCATGAATGGTATTTTTGTAAAGTATTTCTTTTAATAGTGTGGAAATGGTTCAGTCTAAGGAATATGTGCAGTTTTTAGTTTGACAATGATACATATTTTGAGATTATATTCACACTGTAAGTACAAAATGCGAAGAAATATGGTAGAATTTTATGAAAATAAAATTATGAGGATATAATTTTATTTTTAGAGTTTCATTTGGAATTTTATGATGATAGTTCACATAATTGGAACAATTCAATTTTTGTTTCAATCAATAGATAGTTCAAATATTATTTATTGATAGTGGGAAATTATATAAGTGACTGAGAGTTTGATTTACAAGAATTTAGTTGTTATTTTAGTTTCATATTTAAGCTTTTCATATTGATATTCATATAATAATCAACTTTTGTATATATTTCAAACTAGATATAGGATGTCAAGTTGGGACCAACTAGGTTCAAGTAGAGATAATTATAGCAGAGGTTGGGGAAGAAATTATAATTCTAGTAGTATAAATTAGGAGGCACTCGATAGGCAATTTACTAGAGGGGGTTTTAGGGCTAGAAGGTTTGGCCCTAGGTATGCTAGTAGGGGAGTCAGGATGTTAATCCATTTTGATGCCATTGACCCTAAATTTTGGAATGTTTTGAATAATTTTCCCTTTAATCATGCAAATCATAGAGGTAATAGAGGATTTTGTGGCCATAGATTTGAATCTAGGTCTTAATCTCATAACAGTTCTTCCCATCAGCTACAGAATAATCTAAACCAACTTCCTATTCAATCGCCTACCTCAAAAAGAGTCCATCGAGATAATGAGCCAACTCAGCTAGACATTGAAATAATCCATGCTAAGAACTTTGTCAATCTTGCTTTGCCTTCTTATTCTAATGATCCTACACCATCTCAAAAATATCCTATTTTGGGGTGCAAAAAGTTAAGTTTGAAAGAACCTATTACAAGGTACAGAAAGCTAAGTTTAGAAAAACCATCACTTATCATTCATCCAACCACTTCCAACAAATGTTCAATTAGCCAAGATGAATCAGATACGCCATCTGAGATCAGAGTTGTGAAGTGGATTAAGTTGGAGATTGATGATGTTACAAGTGATTCTAGAACCAAGCTGATTCATTTTCTAGTAATTGAAATAGAATACAATGAATGTATGAATGGGCAAGAAAACCCAATAATAAAGGTTTTATTGGATTCTAATGACTTTTGGTTATCAAAGGGATGAACTTTTCATTTCAAGTTAAAATTTTAAGTTGGTAGAACTTTAGTACTTTTAAATTTTGATAATTTGGTTTTGATATTTTGAAGGTACAATAGACTTTTAATTTTAGATATATATAATATGCCTAAGTAATTTTGATAATAAGCGTTATAAAATTCATATAGATAAAGATATCAATAAACTTTGATTTATCTAATTATTTATTAAAATTTGTATTTCTTATTATTATTATTAATTGATTAAGGGTTCCCACCCATTAGGAAATACCCAGTCTATATTTAAATATTTGATCCCTTAAGACTTTTAAGTCTTAATTAAATTTTATCTAATAACTCTCAAGATTAATTGATTTGTAAAGTCAATTATTTAAGTTAACAAGTAATTAATTGAACATTAGTTATAACTTCTCTCAACCAAGTTTGAAGTGTAAAAGGAGATCAAGGATTCATTTGAAGTGGAGGAACAACACAGGTATTGAAGACTTATATATTATAAAGTCAATTATTTATCTCTCTTCTATGCAACTTATATGAGATAACATGACTTTTTCAAATATATCAATGGTACTTTATCTGACGGTTGAGTATACTGTTTAGGCAACATAGGTATGCCCAATTTTATATTATCATTTATAATAGATTATCTAAAGTTTGTCAATTTTAACATCTTTTAATGATTACTTCTTGAAATCCTATGTGCAAAATCTGAGTATTCAACCCAAATAATGATAAAAACATCATTGTTTACGACTCTTATTGATCTAATTGATTGTGAAAGTTATATTTTTAAGATATTTGTAAATAAGATGTTGATTTCTCAAATAAAATCTATGTATTTTGCTAAGAGGACTCTCTTTATTGAGACTCACATTTTTGTTTATTTTGTACTTTATTTTGACTTTGACTTTAACTTAGTTTAATCTAATTTTAATTTAGTCTCTAATTAGTCTAATTTCCTTTTTGTTTTCTTTTAGTTTTATATATATTTTACTTTTTGTATTAGCTTACTATTTATTTATGTTTTGATTTTAAGTTAGGTTTCTTAGATCAATTTTCTTTCTTTAATAGTTTAGAGTTAGATTTTGTTAATTAGATTAGTGTAGTTTCTTACTTAGATTTTAGATTAGTGAGATTTTTGATTAGTATAGTTTATTAGGTTTAGTTAGTTTTACATGTCTTAGTTTTTTATCTTTTAGTTTGATGGTTGTTGTTTGCTTTTATTTTCAATTTGTTGAGTTCTACTTGGTTACTTGTTTTTTTTGAGATATGTTCATTATTGATTTATCTTAATTTTATTTCACTTTTATGCTTTTGGTTTATTGTCTTGGCAGTTATTTGGAAGTCAAAATAGCAAAGCAAGATATACTTGAGAATATATTATATTATTGAATCACATTTCTTTTATTCAAGAGATTGTCTTGTTCATAGGCCTTAATTTTAAAATTATAATGGAATATGTTATATTCAATAACTTATTTTTTATTTCTCAGACCATTTAAAAAAAACCTTCACATCTTTAGGATCACAATTAAACCTTTAGAACCTTAATACTAGACTGGTACGATTCCAACTTAACATTCATAATAGGCAAAAGGGTTGATTAATTAACAAAATAATTTTCATCATCAACAAGGTACAATAGGAATTGCAAGTAGTTCTTGTTTTGGTTCGCATTTGTACTTGCAATACGCTGTATGGAGTAGCTATGAAGTTAATGAAATTGGTAAATGATCTATTTCTTATCTTTGGACCCATATCTATTCCTTCTCATGAAGGGTAGAGTCACTCTCAGTGGATGAGAGGCATGCTGAGGATTCAAAAGGTTCTACGGTTGGAAGAATAACTCTCTATGATACTCTCCCTCTCTACATCAACATAGTCTACTACTGGTCTATTATGTTCTTCTACTTAGTTGGTGAAAAAAACTAATGTTGAATTAATTGGTCATTATATTTATGGATGTAAACTATTGATGTATGTTTATCATAAATTGTAATGTATTTGTACTATGAATTTGGAATTAGTAAGTTGTATAGTAGTTACAATCAAATCAAATTTTCTATGTATTAGTCATATTTTTGTAAGCTTGAATGGCATTTGGATGTTCATGATTAAGTGAAAAGGATTGTAAATTGGATTTTGTAATTTGTATAGTTTTATATGGAGAGAAATTGTGTAACCAATATTTTATCCTACTTATTTGTGTTTCAAAGTGTTAATATTTTGATTGTACTTCATTATGTTTTCCATAAAATGTTAATGAAAGAAGTTCTTTAGGAAATGCTATTGTTATAAGATGTGGTGTGGGAATAGTTAAATTACTTATACATGGTTTATGGTATAATTTTTTCATTTTAGTAATGCATGAAAAGTAAATTTAATTGTACTTGAAACAATGAAAGTTGTTTATCTTTGACTATCAATGCATGTTCGTATTTAAAGTATAATGAGCTATGTGTTGCACTTGTATACAAATTTAATCACTAAAATTTTGACTATCTATATTTAGTATAATTTAGACCATGTGAATATATTAGGTGATGTGAATCACCCTTTAGTTAGGAAGTTATTAAAAAAAATGATGACTAGTTAACTTTACCCTGAAGGGGATGTCACATTGTGGTATTAGAGCCCTAGGTTGAACTCTTGGCTTAATGTGCTCACTCACGAGTCTATGATGCAAAGTATTAAGAAACCAGCTAAAAATATTGGTAATCCATGAAATGGAGGGACTATCCATTCATGTGGTGCATCGGTGAAGGTTAGAGAGAAATAAGTTGACCTTTACTTCTTAGGAGGTCATACCTAGTTGAAAGGGTTACCTATGAATATCGATAACATGAGTGGAAGATAAGTTTCTCTAGAGATTGAGGAAGTATTATCTTTGAGTGAGTGTACCTCCTTATTGTTAAACATGTCCATGACATAAACATACTTATTTGTTTTATATAACTTGCATACTATGTTCCTAAAGCATATAGTTTATCTTGGATTGGTATATTTGAATTTTTATGGGTGGCAACCTTTGGACCGAAATTTCTCCTTTTGTGTTGATTGTTACATCATTGGATATGAAATATTGTACACATGTATGGAGAACTTAGTGACATTTAGTATTATACTGGTTAAGTGAAGTGCTTTTTGGACTTGTAGTGCCTTAGTGAAAAATCATGCTACACCATGATTGGAGTTGTGAGATTTAGTAGATCTTTGTGTATGGCTTGATGACTATTGTAGGTAATAGACATCTATGATTCTTGGAATTATGTTTACCTATGTGGATGAATTAAACATTTGAATAAATAACTTAATCTCTTGGGTGTGTATTTTGTATTTTGACTCCCTGAGCAAGGTCTTTTCTCCTTATTTAATAGGTAGTCATTGATTTTTATACAAGTTGCATTGAAAATCAACTAGCCTCAATTAAAGATATTAGGTTTGGTTTGCCTAAGAACTTATTTAACTGAATCATCTGATGTGTGGAACATCATGATAAAAAAGGGAATTCTGGAAAGCATAATGCATAATCATATTTGACCTATTACATGAAGTGATGAGGATTGATAGTTGATTCTAGGATTTTTTTTCTTTAAACATGAATGAAGAAATAATGCAAAGAATTGCAACACATTCTTTTTAGTACAAGTAAATTTTCACCTCTCATAGGTAACATGAAAATTGTGTGGCACATTGAGTGTGTACATGTAGGATCACTTTTACCCTCTTAGAGTTGTTAAAGGGTTGGTTTACCAAGAGTCTTGATGGTGATGGGTGTATATGATATTGGGTAGGTGAGTACATACATAGTTCATGAGTCATGAACAAGAGATTCCCACAATATTTTTTGTCACTTAGATTAAACACCTCGAGAATGATTACATCTTTTACTTGGTAATCAAGTCACCACCGCCGCTTGTGTTTTGTATTGTGAGTGTTAAAAAAAAGCATGGGATGCTTCTCACTTAAGAAAATGTGCATTGTAGATGGATTTTTTTGTATTATAGACATCAATCCTAGGGAAGGGAATTCTTAAAAACCCTTTGGGGATTGACACCACTTAGTGTAGAGGGAAATTCTCCTTGTAGTGGAGTGTAGTTATCTTTGTTGAGGATTCCTATGTGTCAGGAGTTTGCTCATGGATTGGCACCCCATATGTTTATGTGGATTGGGAAGAGGTGTTTTTTCTTCACATAGCTAGCATAAAGGTGTGTTGTTACTCTCTCAACCTCTAGCAACATCATTATAAGTCCACTAAGTGAATTCGTATCTTTCATGGTGTTGATTAAGTGTTCCCTTAATCAAAGACTTGTTTTTTAAATGTTGTTTTGACAATATTCCCTAGGTTTTGTGGGATAGTATCTTATACTTATTGTTAATAGAGAAGTTGTATGATTGGAATAGATTGATACATCTATGTGGTTAATATTATCCTTCCAGTTGTGGAAATAGGTTATGATACTTACACTTACCGGTTTGGTAAGTGTGTATTGATTTTGACAACTTGAGTTTCAATGTTTTCTTCATACCATGTGACGGTATTGAAGAATTTTGTTCTCTACTTATTGAGATGATAGTTCACTACTATCCACTTGTGGCTTTTTAGAGTTATACTTTTTAGTGCTACTTTATTTAAACTTATGAACTTGACCACATGGAGTGGTAAACCTTGAATTTATTTTGGTTATGTATTAAGATTTATAAGATGATTGTAATAATTATGTTATGATTTATCCTAGATTAGATTGGTATTATTATCATCTTGATTTAAATGTATTGTTTTTATGAGTCACTTGTGTACTTTTCACTTGGAGTGAGTATGGAATAGGATGTGCAAACCTTCTTGCTAGTCTAAGGGGTTGAGGTAAGCTTATAACTTGTTGTGTAACTAGTTGAGTAAGTGAGGAGGCATTATATCACTTGTTCCTTTTATAAGGTTTTAAGGATGGTGTGATCCTTGGCCTTTGTTTTTTATGTTAATTTTAACATCATTTCCTCCTAACTATGAATATAACAAAGATGGGTTAAGATGTGAAATTTGATACTAGTTATGTTTGGATAATGGTAGATTAATGCAATTATGGAATGTTTGTATGATTTTTATTGTGATGGATATTGATACATCTTGAATTATTTAGCATATATTATTGCACTCTAGGATTTGTTAGTATGGATTTGTGATTTATTGAACCATGCGCACATTTTGGAGATCATTAGGTCATGGAGACCTAAGGAATGAGTGGTGAATTAGGAACTTGAGTACTAAGAGATGGGATTGGATCCTAGTTAGTCTCACATTGACTTAGTAGTTACTGAATCTGGATCTGACAAGGGAAACTTGTTGAATCCATGATTTGGCAAGGGGGACTTGTCAAATTCAATCGTATGACCATAACAAGTATACTAAGGAATGTTTATTCCTTAATTTTGTATACATTAGAAATATATTATTTTTAGTTCTTATTCATCATCATACTTGTCAGGAGCTACGTGGAGTAGCGTTAGTATTGACATGTAATATTTATCAATGTCTACGTGGAGTAGTTATGGTATTGACTTATGCACATCATTCTTTTTAGGTTCTTTAAACACTTTCCTCAGGAATGAGAAAAACATTCTTTAGGTGAGATAGGTGTGTAGAGAAGATAGGAGGCTTTGTGGGACTCTCCCTATCCATTTTTTTTTTGCTTTTGTGATGATCTCATGTGCATATGGTTGATGACAAAGGATTATTTGATTTATGGTAACATTTCACATAAGTGGTATGGGACACTTACAAGACATGTTATCATTATTCATCCTAATTGAAATAGATGTTAAAATTAATTAAAGTTTGTGAAAAACTTGCTAACATGAGCATTTTAATGTGAACAAATATAAATATCAAACCAAAACTTGTAGAGGAAGTAAAGTTATTGGTTTCTATTGATAGGGAGTCAAATAGAAGTAATATAATTTTAGATAGTAACTCATGTTTTCCAAAGGTACTACCTAATCAACAATATAGTTGGACAATTATTAGACTTTTATTTTGTGTTTATAGTCAAACCTAAGTTGACTAGGACATCAGGTCAATATCTCCCCCAAGGGGGGAGGATATCATCTCCTGTTTACATATGCATGTAATAATTATTTATTCATGCTGATGTGGTAGACACGTAAACTTATCTGGATACACTTTACAATGTTTATTTACTTTTTGAATGCTTGTATCTATTTTGGAATTGGAAAACCACATTCTTAAGATGATTATTATTATGAATTATATAGTTATGGGATTTAAAGTGGTTAATGATATGCACATGGATCTAACATAAATTTGGCATAGAGTTGTGCAGCGCAAACAAACATGGTTGAAAGTAACGTAGGGATGCATAAATTCTTTAACATTATTGTATATGCATAATTAATATATTTGGATTTATTAACTATTAATGGGTCTTGTATTAATGTGTGTTTGCAACAAATGTTACTCTGACCCTGTAGAAAGGAAGGGTATCATCGAGGAGAGTTAGATTATATATCAGGTCACAAAATGAGAAAGAGATCACGACAAATGATGAGTTGAGATTTGGGTAAGGATGAGTAGGCAACTTAGGTTAGGTTCTTTGCTAGTGCTATCTAGTGATGTATTTAACATCGTCTCTTAGTTCAAGAACCTTTTTCCTCTAATCAAGTAGAAACTAACAATTAATTTTTTGAATGCCACATGCTGTATAATTATTAAATTAATAATAAATTGGAATGGATTTAATAATTTGGATTAAATGGCTTAAACCATGTAACTTCTTAGGATAAGTAATAAATACATTTCTTTTGGACATGTTTTCTCTTTGCGTGAAGATAAAAATTAAATTAGTGTTATTAATGTTTTTATAAAAGCTAATTAAATATTAGACCCATTTTGCACGCCATTTAGCAATATATCAACTTGGGGGGACAAAATGATAAACAACCCATTGGGCATGTTAGTGAATTAATATTTTTATGAATGAGATTATTCCCACCCATGATACCACATGGGTGGAAATGATTGTTTTAATTCATTAAAAAATTATTTAATAAAGCTTTGAACAAAGAAGAGGGGTTTTAATGAAGGAGGAGAGGATATTGTTTGGATCAAAAGATTTTATTCGAGGGGAAACATTTATTTTGGGTGGAAGAACATGTTTCTCGGGGTATTCATATTGGGAAGAAAAACTTGCAGAAGTACAGAGAAGGAGAAGGTTTGAAGGAAGGATGGATTCTCTATTTTTCACTTAGCATCAGATCCAAGTATTGTATTGAATAATAAACTAAATTCTATTAAAGAATTTGAAATAATGATGATTGTATTCTATAGAAACCTTTTTCTCTTGAAATATTAATGAGTGTAATGAAATAGGAAAGCAGATTGCCCAACACATTTAGACAATGATAAAATTTTGAGAATAAAACTTCTTAGTTTTTCCTCAAGTTGATAATTAAAATTGACTATGCGTTAGCTCCAAGTAATCTTTGTTTGAAGAAAAGGTTTATGGAAAACTCTTTACTTCCCTTAATTTTCTCCCCTTTTTGGTAAAAATGAAGAATAAAATAAATGAAAATATTAATTATGCCTGGTTGTTTGGATCTTTTCCAAATACCTGAAATGCACAAGATCATTAATTAAAAATTATTAGTAGATCAGAAAGTAGAAATGATAAATTATTAAAGACTAAAGACCCAGGATTCAAAAGTCTATAGTGTAGCATCTTTTTCCTTCAGGGAAATCTAGAAAAAACAAAACAAAAAGATAGACCAATATTAGAATTAATTTTACCTGACAAGGGAAACCATGCATTAGAAAGGTGTCTTAAGTAGAGAACTAACACCCTACAACTATTAAATGTTTGCCAACATATAATAATTTGCTTGTTCATGAAATACTTATTTTTGATATTATGGCACCTTAAATTGACAGTTCTTTGGAATAGCTATAGCACTCCCCTTTTCACAACATAATAAATATATTTATTCATCTGGAACCTGTATACTTTCTTTCTATGGCACCACTTAAGGTTAACCTAGCAATAAATAAAGAAAAGGCAACTCTGGTATGTCTATCATATAAGCAAATATATTTTCATTTAAAAAATTTTACTTTTTGGCTATTGCACCATTCATCAGGGATACAATAAAATGAATTAATATTCCCGTCTATAATGCCATTCTTCTATGAGACAATGAATATAAAAATAAAAATAAAAATAAAATAATAACCAACTGTAGCACCATGTTTAAACAAGAAGTAAGCAAAATGAATAAACAAATAAAATGCTTTGGCAGATTTCTTATTGTCATATGGCAAACAAAGCTTCGTATTTACTATTATGCCATTCTCTTAAGTGGATTTTCTATAATAGTAATTTGCCCCACTAAGTGAGGAATACATACGCTCATATATTCTTATAATTAATTTAATGTTTTAAATTCTCAAAAGAGTTGTGCCTAAGGACATAGAAAGAGTCATTTTTGATTATAAAATAAATCAACAACCTTTAAATATTCCTATAAATCACTTTCCTCCCAAGATATTTGAAATATTAGGATAAATGTTCTTGACCATAAATTAAAAAAAAATGATCATTTATGTTAAGTGAGATTGAATGATAATTTGGTATCATTTTAGTTAAACTAGACAATCCAGATCCCTATTATGATAAGAAATAAACAAAACCTTTGCATAAGATATTGGATACAAGTCCAAATAGTATTCAATGGGAATAGGGTCAAGAAATATAATGCCTTATGTTGAATCATTGAATTGAAAAACATAATAGAAGTTAATAAGAGGTGAATCCTCTATTTCCTTAATAATATGAGCTGATAAAGAATGAATTTAATTTTATTTCTTATTATTTGTAAATTTAAAGTGTAGTGGAAGACTTTAAAAATGTCCATGAAACCGAGTAGTCTATAAAAGATATTACAACTTGATAATACAACATCATGATTGCCTTACCAATCTGTGAAATTGATGATCCTATTTTAATGTCATTTTCTTTGTTTATCATTTATAAAGATGAATAAGATGATAATTATAGGTTTCACATAAGAAATTGGAATAATGTCTATTTGGTAATTGAATAAACATTAAAACATAAACTTGGGATTTATAAACACTATTTAGTGAAAGAAATACGTATCTAGTTCAAAGTCAAGTTTGATTCATCCTTGTCCTGACTTAAGAACTTATTTTGTTATATTATAGCTTCATCATTGTTATGCTACTAAGCATAGAGGAACCCTATTCGATAAATTAACACAAATATAGATTATCAGGGAATCTACAATAACCTTTAACTTTACTAAAAACAATATAAATTGATTAGCTATGAGGAATCTAAAGAAAGGGGTAACTAGAATAGATGATAGGTATAACAACAAAACTCTACCCGAGTTGAAGTGTTTATGAGGAATCTTGTATAATATGAAGGTTTGAACTCATGCTAAACTCAATTACTAGTAACCATGTTTTATGAATGGGTTAATAAATCAATATGAGAAGTAAACATTATCCCCAATGAAATAATTTATTCAAAATGGCAACCTAGATATAGGTTTTGCATATAGATCAACATAATTAATAATCAATGAATTATCTCATTAAAATAATATCTTATAATATATGATGTAGGTACTTGAGTCATAGATTGCCTATTCAGGAATAATAGAATTGGATAGCAAAGTGGAACTATGGAAAACAACGTAATATTGTCAAAATTGATTAATCAACATTTGTAGACAAGATGACAATTACATGGGTGGTATGGGACACCCAAGTAACATGTGGTATTGATTACACATGTAATTCATCATAATAATAATAGTAAGAAGAATCATCTAGGCCTATACAACTGCTATATGTTTGCGTCAGGGAGACCTAGGGGCTTGAGTAGCAGACTTTGAGACGTGAGATCCAAGAGATATGAGGGTATCCTAATTAGACCCATGCAAAAACTCTACATCTTTGAAGAGTTAGATTCAACAAGGGGTACTTTGAGAATCAATTATTATGACCGTAAATAGTGTACAACTATAGGGTACATTAGGAATTGCAAGTAGTTCCTATCTTGGTTCACATTTATACTCGCAAGAAGCTGCATGGGGTAGCTTTAAAGTTAAAAAAGTTGGTAAATGATCTATTTCTTGTCTTTGGATCCATATCTATTACTTTTCGTGAATGGTAGGGCTACTCTCAATGGATGAGAGACATGTAGGGTATCTGAAAAGCTCTATGGTTAGAGGAATATCCTTCTATGATAATCTCCCTCTCTGCATCAACATAGTCTACTACTCATCTATGATGGTATTCTACTTACTTAGTTGGTGAAAAAAGCTATTGTTGAACTAGTTGGTTATTTTATTTATGGACATAAATTATTGATGAATGCCTATCATAAATTGTAATGTATTTGTACTCTAAATTTGGAATTAGTCAGTTGCATAGTAGTTGTAAGCAAATCAAATTCTTAATGTATTAGTCATATTTTTGTAAGCTTGAATGGCATTTGGATGTCCATGATTAAGTGTAAAGGATTGTAAATTGGATATTATAATTTGTATAGTTTTATATGAAGATAAATTATTTAACCAGTATTTTATCCTACTTATTTGTGTTTCAAAGTGTTAATCTTTTGATTGTACTTCATTATATTTTCTGCAAAATGTTAATGAAAGAAGGTTTTTATGAAATGCTATTGTTATAAGATGTGCTAAAGGAATAATTAAATTACTTATACATGGTTTATGGTATAATTGTTTCATTTTAGTAATGCATGCAAAGAAAATTGAATTGTTCTTGAAATAATGAAAGTTGTTTATCTTTGACTATCAGTGCATGCTCACATCTAAAGTATAATGATCTATGTGTTACACTTTTATATAAATTTCATCACTAGAACTGTCACTGTCTATATTCAATATAATTTAGAATGTGTGAATGGATTAGGTAACGTGAATCGCCCTTTGGTTAGGAAGTTAATCATTAAAAAAATGATGACTAGTTAACTTCACCCTGAAGGGGATGTAACACTAAATGTAGGTGAGTAAGGGCATCTCCCCCAATTCCAACCTCATGCAACTAGTAAGATGTGATTTCTCAACACCTAAGGTTAACAAAGGGTGAAAGACGTGTGATTTTAACTTTTGTATTTGCATAAGCTTTCAAATTTCATAAGAGTATCTATATATACTATTTATTTTCTCTCTTTTTTTTATAAGGCTCCTACCCCAAAAAACCTTGGTCCCATACAACTATTAGGATGTAAGGGCTCATCATTGAGGTCCAATGTAGGCAAGAAAGGTCACTTATATATGAGCATGCTAATGTTTTATTTTTCAAAGGCACCGTAAAGGGGGACTCTACCATAAGTAAGTTTATATAATCCACTATAGGCTAGGATTTTTCTAAGTCATGCAAGAAGATGTAAGAAATAGGTGTATTGTACTCGTAAGAACTGGGATAAATACCGATGTAACATACTAATTTTGAAGTGGTGAAATACCATGATAATAGGGTGAATGTCATGTGCTAAATTTTGTAAATCTTTGTATTATGCAAAATGACCAACTAACTAATCACAAAGTAATGTTTTTAATATGTGGGTGGATATGTGACATATGAAAATGTAATACAAGTGAAAATGAGGTGGAACATGAGAGCTATATATAGAAATGTTTTATATGTAAAGAGTTTACAAACACACTAAACTCTTTGCCCTCTAAAGTGCATAATAAATAGGCTCCATTATTGAAAGCTTTTATTACTAGATAGGGGCCTAGCCAATTGGGTTTGAATTTCTAACACTCTCCTTCATTTTTGTTGATCCAACTATCAAGTCTAAGGATAAGGTATCTAACATTTACTGGATGCTTGTGGGCATAATTATGGAACTAATAACACTATTGGCAAGGTACAACTAGTTCTGGTTGCCTAACCCTAGCATCTGGTCATGTGCAAATAAGCTCCTATAATAATTCAAATGCTCATTCACTATGACTCCCTTTTAGCATTGGAAACCTCTTAAATCAATCTTTTAGCTTACAAAAGTAGTGGTAGGACATGGATAACTTCACACCTTCTAACACTAGGTTAAAGCATCCCTATGAAGGCCTATCAAGATGTGCTCCTAGATTGGCCACTCCTATGGTAGGGAGAGGGTATCTAATTTAGAAAAAATTTAGGTGATTGTGAGGAAAGATGATGATTTTGATGGTTCATATCATTAAGGTATAAACTCTTTCCTTGGTTATGGACATACCCAAGGGAAGACAAGGGCTTCATATAGGTGACCCAAGATCAATGAGGTAACTCAAGTAGTCATCTAGATCCACATGATTAAGTATCAGGTGGCCTTAATGGTAGTGACAAAATATCTCTACCATGTGAATGTTGAAGATGTCGAGTAACCCTCCTCAAGGATCCTAATTGCAAAGATTAAGAACTCAATGGGCCTGCCCCTTGTATGGGGTGAACATGAGGGTTTATAGATGCATGGGTGCCTCAATATCATATAGTGGGAGAAGGAAGGGAATAAATTATATGGATTTAAAAGGTTGTATTCTAAGCCCTAGATTGAGGTAGATGAGATTTTATGAAAATTCAAAAGATCATTCATCTGACTTCCCTTTTGGATTTGGAAGAATACCAAAATAAGAGGGCTCCCACTTAGGTGTGGGGAGTATATCAGTGTAATTAGGTTCTTGTTTCGGTATAAGAGGTTCAAGGGTGGCTTTTTACAACTACAATATTATGGATGGGGAATGGGAAACATTATTTTCCCCATCGTTATGTGTGGGAAAGCTTTTAGGAATTTGGTGAGTGATTTATCGATGTATTTTTCTTATGTGATGGGGTTGAGGGGTTTGACTAATTATCAATGGGTTTAGAGTGTGATGAGTAAAGGGACCAAGTGATGGTCAAAATAAGAAGGATGACATTTTTTTGAGAAGGAAGCTTATTGGGTCAGGGACTTTGAAGAATCGATAGGGTCTTATCATAGCATGATTGACAAGCATACTCCAAAGTGGTTTGGTAATGGCAATGTTAGATCTTGGGCTAAGGCATATCCTCATGCGATTGAGTGTCAAGAAACCACATTGAAAGTTGCTAGGATGGTCATCATGAGGAGGGGCATCTTTGTCTTTGGATACTTATACCATGCAACGCTCAAGTAAGCAAGCCAATCCCATTTGGGATTGCTGGCCCTGAGTTTCCAAGAAGATGCAGACTCCCACCCCTCATGAATTTTAAGGAAGAACTAAAAGAGTGTCTTTCTCCATGAGATTGATAATTTTGATAGTAAACAAGGAGGAAATTATAGCTTTAGTGACTAGATTCATGTTGGGTATTTATTCAATCATTGTTATGTCTTTTTCACCTAATTTATCTTTTAGCATGGTTTTAGGGACCTCTTCTCCTTTCATCAAGATAACCACTTTGGGTTTTAGGGCCTTAGTGATATTGACCAATTATAGGGGTTTCATAACCCCATTGGTGGGTAAGTTATAATTAATGTGCAGTCTTGGTCATTTGTGCATGGTAGCTTGTAATATGTCAAAGGGTTTGGGATCTCCTTGGGCAATAAAAACTTTCCTTGGGTGTAGGAACCAAATTTTATAAAATAGGGTGGAAGGAATAGATTTTATCCTATTTATCTAAGGGCATCCCAAGATTATATTATAATTGGAGTCCTTATTTATGACTTAAAATTCATTTAGAACTATCTTGGGACCTAACATGTTTGGGATCATAATGGTTCTTATGGAATTGGTTTTGAGATTGTCCTAGCTACAGAGGGTATTATGTGTAGTAGAATAGTTGGTTCCCCTATAACCAAGTTTTTGTAAGAAGGAAAAGGGGATAATGTTTACCACCACTCCATCATTGACCATTACTTTTTTTACATAATTATTATAAATTTATACTTGTATAAACAAGGTCATATCTCCCCTCTTAGCTAAGTTAGAGTCAAATGGGAGGCTTCATAGGTCAAATAAGTATTTAACTTCACATGGTCCTTAACTAGGAAAGAGCATGTCCAAATCAATGTGGTTAATTTGGGCTTGTAGAGGGGGAGTGACACTAGATAAATGTCCTAGTCCTAGGGCATCAAGTAAGGTTGATTGGTGGGTAGGCGAGTTCTTAAGTAGATCTAGAAAAGAGATATGAGAGAATGTCTTGGTTAGATCAGACATCAAGTCATAGTTACCTATAGGTTTGGGAATGGATTCAGTTTCTAAGATGTTCAAAGGATACATCGTTATGGGTTGGTATTCTCTAGTGTGAGTAACAAACCTTACTTCCTCTTTAACTTATAATTTCATGACTCTATCATCTGAGTTTCACCTTGAACTCTTAGTTGAGGGGCCACATCAATGTTTGGCATCCTGTAAGTTGAGGCTTTGGCATCATTATTTCTTATTGTTGTGGGTTGGTTGTGTTAAACAGGGTGACTTGCCTAGTTATTTTGATGTTGACCTTGAGCAAGGTGTGTTTGGTGATTAGGGAAAGGATTATGGTAAATTTGTAAGTTCTGGTTTTGGGGAATGATAGGATTGATCATAAGGGTTTGGGTGTTTGGGTGTGCACCTTCTAGGAACATGTCTACAAACATCTGTAAAACATGAAATATATTGAGAGGGGGGGTGAATCAATATATTATACATCTTATTTCTTAATCAAATTCCTTTTCTTTAAGCACTTAACCACACATTCAAGATATGCAATAAAATTGAAACAATAATATGCACCACACGAGAGAGAGAGAGAGAGAGAGAGAGAGAGAGAGAGAGAGAGAGAGAGAGAGAGAGAGAGAGAGAGAGAGAGCAAATTTTTATCTAGAAACCCAAAGTGGGAAAAACCATGGAGAACAATCTCAAGTATATGAATGAGTACCAACTCAAATTACAAAGTTCGTAAGCACCAACTTGTAGGAGCACCAACCCCTTTACTGAGCACCAACACAAAAACTATTTGTGAGCACCAACCCATAGGAGCACCAAAACCTCTTGTGTATAAAACACAACTATTTCTCAATATTGTTTTCTCAACAAATGATATAACTCTACAATATCTCCTACTTTTCTCTCTTTGAAAACAAATACAAACCATGCACTCTTTTGCATATTTCAAATGGATTCTCAAGCCTTTATTTATAGCTTTCAAAATTACCTTTGGCATTCCCCTTTGTGACCCTTCAATCCTCATGGAAAATGGTGCCAAACTTGCATGACCCTTCGTATCCTTGCATTTAAAAATTCATATGGTGACCCTTCATAAGCAAAAACATCCTTTCCTCTTTTATCTTTATCTCGGTGACTTTTCGTATTCTTCAAAGTGTCCATTCATGGAAAAATGCACCATACTCTCTTTTATTTTCACATGGTGACTCTTGGAATTCCTCAAGATGACTCTTCATGAGAAAATGCATCCCATTGCTTTTTTGTCTTTTACCACATGACTCTTTGACTTCTCCATGGGCCCTCTTTTGACTTATATGCAACCAAAAATATATTCATTAATATTAAATAAATATTAACACACATTATCCAAGATATGATTATTAAAAACACCATTAAATGCAATGGGGCATTTATCACCAATAGTGCTAGACCTTTGACATCAATGACAATATCTCCAATAATCTCTCCCTTTGTCATTGATGGCAACCTCAAACTAAAACTGCCACATCCTGAAATCTGCACATACTACCATCTAAAAACTATATAGTAACTCCCCCTTACTGTATCAACCTATACCTATTCCCTATACCTATTTATACACCTATACTTGGACTTGTACCTATTATTCTCCCCCTTTGACATCAATGGCAAAGGGCCTACCTAGAGCTAACACTTAGCTCCCCCTCAATTGATGTTGAACCTCAATGACAGGAATTAAAAGAAATTACTCCCAACTTCTCCCATAGATACTCAAATGTGTCTTTTGGTAGTGCCTTTGTGAAAATATCTGCAATTTGCTCTGTAGTATTGATATAATCCATCTTAACCTGTTGATTTACAACCTACTCTCTCAAGAAGTGATATCTAATGGGAATATGTTTTATTCTTGAATGCATCACTAGATTCTTTGAAATATTAATAGCACTTATGTTATCATAAAAAATAGAAATAGGTTCATCATATTTCACCTTGATATCTTCCAAAGTTTGCTTCATTCAAAGCACTTGAGTACAACACAATATTATTGTAATATATTTTGCTTTAGCTGTAGAAAGTGATACTGAATTCTGCATCTTGCTTAGCCATGATACTAAGTTATCACCAAGAAAAAAAGCTCCTCCACTTATACTCTTTCTATCATCCAAGAATCAGCCTGTCCAATCTAAATCTGTATAAGCAACCAAAGTGAAATTTCTACTTATGGGATACCACAATCCATAATCCAATGTCCCCTTGATATATCTGAATATTCTCTTCACCTACTAAACATGATTATCTTTTGGAGCTGACTGATATCTTGCAACTATACCTATTGCATGCATGATATTTGGCCTTGATGTTATCAAATATAAAAGACTACCAATCATAGATCTATACAAATATTGATCTATAATAGGTGAATCTTTATCCTTGCTCACCTTATTTCCTATACACATTGGTGTGCCAACTAGTGCGCAATCCTTAAAACTAAATTTCTTCAACATTTCTTTGGCATATTTACTTTGAGATATGAAAATTCCTTTATCTGACTGAAATATTTACAATCCTAAGAAAAATGATAATTATCCAAGTATAGACATCTCAAATTCTTTTTACATATTATCAAAAAATTATTTTATCATATTTTTAATATTTCTTTCAAAAATGATGTCATCAACATATACCACAACAATCAATTGATGCTCACTTTCTGTTTTGATGTAGAGATTACCATAAGCAAATCCTCTCTTGAAACCTTGATCCTGCAGGCACTTATCAAGTCTTGCATACCAAGCTCTGGGATCTTATTTTAATCCATACAGTGTTTTCTTCAATCTGCATACATAGCTACTAATATTTAAGAGAATAAATCTCTTAGGCTGCTCAATGTAAACCTCTTCTTCTAAATTCCCATTTAGGAAGGCAGATTTGACATCCATCTAAAATACTTTGAAATTTTTAAACATTGCATATGCAAGAAACATTCTAATATCCTTTAGCCTTGCTACTGGTTCAAAAGTTTCTTTAAAATCTATTTCCTCAATTTGAGTATATCCTTTACATACTGATCTTGCTTTATTCTTGGTCACTTCTCCATTTTCATTCAACTTATTTATGTAAACCCATTTTGTTCCTATCACATTGTAATCTTTTGGTCTAGGCACTAATTCCCAAGTATCATTCTTTTCTTTCTAATTTAATTCTTCATCCATTGCCTTAACCCAATGCTTATCATGTCTAGCTTCTAAAAAAGTTCTAGGCTAAATTTTGGATAACAAAAAAAAATTAACTTGCTCAGATTCACTTACCATCACTCTTCTGGTGGAAATTTCTTCATTTATGTTTCTGATAATGTCACTTTCATTATGATTTCTCTGAATATATTTAGATGGAGTTTTGGTGTCCTTTTTCTCCTTCTTCTCATCTTCATCTGATTCTTCAAAATCTTCTTCTTCAATAATTTTAGGAATGTCTATTGGATCACTGATTCTTTATGTTTCATCTTCTTCTATCTTGACACTTACACTTTCAATTTTTTTTTGATATTTTGTTATAAAATTTATAAGCTTTAATTTTTCAATAACCAAGAAATATACCTTCATCTACTTTGGATTCAAACTTACCAAGTTTTCATCAATTTTCTTTATGAAGCGTCTGCTGCCAAAAACTCTAAAATAATTAATTGTTACTGGTTTGTCTTTCCATAGCTCATAAGGAGTCTTATCACTATTGACTCTTAATAATGCTCTGTTTTGAATATGCACTACTTTAGCAACTGCTTATCTCCAATAATTTTTTGCTATCTTGGATTCATTTAGTATTGTCCTCGCCATCTCCTAAACTATTCTATTTTTTTATTCAACTACTCCATTTTGCTATGGAGTTTTAGCTGCTGAATAATCTCTCTTTATTCCATGGCCTTCAAAAAAATCAATAAATTTATTTGACATAAATTCTCCTCCTTAATCTAATCTTAGACACTTAATCTTCAAACTGGTTTCATTCCCAACTAATGCTTTGAATGTTTTGAAATGTCTGAAAGCTTCTGATTTTTTATTTAAAAACATTACCCAAGTCATACATAAAAAATAATCAATAAGCAACATGAAATATTTCTCACCTTGAGTACTTTGAGTTCTCATAGGTCCACATAGATCAGTGTGAACAAGCTCTAGCATCTGAGTGGTCAATTACTCTCTTGTTTTGAACCGCCTTCTACCCTGCTTCCCATGCTAACAAGGTTCATAAAGTGTGTCAGATGGCTTTGTAATCTTTGGAAGATTTCTGAATACTTAATTATTACTAATGTTGAAAAGATTATCAAAATTGATGTGTCCCATTATCCTATGCCATAGCTAACTTTCTTCAATCTGAATCAAACATCTTTGACCTTTGATGTCTGATAGCATATACAAATTATTGCTTATTCTCTGAGCATCTACAACCAATACATCTGAATCTTTTATCCTAATTTCAAAACCTTCTGCATAAAATTTTAGTGTGTGCCATTGATCACACATTTGAATTACACTCAAAATATTATACTTAAAAGCTTCTACTTACAAAACATTTTCAATTTTAGTTCTACCATTATCTAAACTTAGTGTACCTTTTCTGACAATTCTGGCAGTAGTATTATTTCTGAATTTCAATATGCCATCATTGATCTTCTTCAAAGTTATGAGCTTGATTTTATCTTCTGTCATGTGCCTCAAACATCCACTATCAATGAACCATGGCTTTTCTTCATTTTTTGCATGCAAAGTTGTTTGCACCAACATAGATTTTTTAGGTTTGTTCTACCATGAACCTATCTAAACTTTCTTCTTGATAAATGGAGCTTTGAAACTCTAGTCCTTCTTGACTGACTCAAACATGCTTCTATAGTACCAAGATATATGTCCAAAGTTATTTCACTTGTAATATATTATGGCCTCTTCATTAAAGCTTGATAGAGGAGTAAAAGAGTTGTGGATTTCGCTTGACTTTGCATGACTTTCCTTCTTATTTTTGAAATTATTAGCCCTTTTTCGACATTCTATTTTCTTATGACCATATCCATTACAATAAAAATAGTAACCATAAAAATAAGACCTATTTGTGTATTTATGACTTGATTTTCTTTTGTAGCTTTGTTCCCTCTAGTGTTCTTTGTTTAAGAAGTCCTCTGTATTCTTAACTTCTTCCCTTTTTATTTCTTCTTTTGTAAGAGCTTCAGCATGGCTTTTTCTTTTTTCTTTGTCTGTGAAAGTAGTGGCCTCCCCTTTATCTTTTTCAAATCCAATACCTATCTTATCTGACATTGATCTTTAATTTTATAATATTTTATTCAACAAATTAGTGATATTCTCAAATTTTGAATCATTGGCTGCTCTATCATTGATTATTTTATTTGTTTTCTCAAGATTTGCTTTTAAAGAAGCAATTTCAATAACATACCTTTCACATTATTTACTTACTATTTTCAACTATGTTGTTAGATCTTCTTCATTCTTCTTGGCTTCTTCAAAGTGTGCTTGTAGATCTTCAATTATTTATTTTGACTCATTTTAATTTTTCTTGATCTGGAGCTTTAATGTTTAATTTTTTTTTTCAAAATTTTTTAACTCTTCTAAGGCACAAATGAGTTCTCCTTCCAGATTCACTTTAGCTTCATCTTATTTTTCTTCTTGATCATCTATACTTTTGCTTGTAAAGACATCTTTATAAATGGCCATGAATAGAATCTCTTCTTCTAGATCACCAATTCCACTATCTTTAGTTGAGCTAGGATCTTTAGAATACAAACTCTTCTTCTCGAATCCCTTCTTGAATTTTCTTTTTATATTCTTCTTGTATGTAGACTTTCCTTCTTCATTATCACCATTACTTTTATCTAGGCACTTAGCTGCAAAATGTCTAATCTTTCCACAATAAAAACATTTGAAAGGTAATTTTTCTTGATATTTACCTGTGCCCTTTTTTGGCTTGCAAATGAATAGAGCTTCATTGTCATCTTCATCATCGCTAGAACTGAAACTTGATTCTTGAATCTTAGCCTTCTCTTTCTTTGATGTCTTGAAAGTAACTTCTCTCTTTGAGAGTTTCTCTTATTTGGTCTACATCTCATATGTCATAAGAATACTATGTAGCTCATCCATATTTAGCTTGGCTAAATTCTTCATCTCTTCAATTGCTGAAACTTTTGCATCATATCTCAATGGTAGAGATCTCAAAATTTTTTGAACGACAATTGATTCTTCTAACTTTTCTCTAAGACATTGAATCTGATTAACTATTTGATCAACCTACAAAATATAACTTGCTATATTTTCTTCCTCTTCCATCTTCAAACTCTCAAATTGTCTTCTAAAAGTCTGAAGCTTGGCTTACTGAACCTTTCCATCACCTTTGTAAATATTCTCAAGTTTTACCCAAGTTTCATGAGAAGATTTACATTGTATAAATTTAATAAATTTTGATTCACATAAACTGTATAAAATAACATTTAATGCTTTAACATTATTTTCACTTGCCTTTTTTTTCTGCCAGAGTAGTTATAAGTGTCTATGGCTCTTCATATTCCTCTACCACTACTTGCCATATGTCAAATCCAAGGGTCATCAAACAAGTCTTCATCCTTATGATATAAAAAATATAATTTGTCCCATCAAACAAAGCTACTTTATTTGTAGAAAAACCTTCATGTGATCCAACCATTGTGCTTTCCTGATCTACCTTAAAGTTATAATTTTTTTTAAAAGGAACTTGCTCTGATACCAATTGTTAAGCATGAAATATACTGAGAGGGGGGGTGAATCAATATATTATATATCTTATTTCTTAATCTAATTCCTTTTCTTTAACCACTTAACCACACATTCAAGATATGTAATAAAACTAAAACAATAATATGCACCACGAGAGAGAGAGAGAGAGAGAGAGAGAGAGAGAGAGAGAGAGAGAGAGAGAGAGAGAGAGAGAGAGAGAGAGAGAGAGAGAGCAAAATTTTACATGGAAATTCAAAGTGGGAAAAACTATGAAGAACAATCTCAAGTATATGAATGAGAACCAACTCAAATTACAAAGTTTGCAAGCACTAACTTGCAGGAGCACCAACCCCTTTGCTGAGCTCCAACATAACAACTATTTGTGAGCACCAACCCATAGGAGCACCAACCCATTAAAAAGATTTTTAAGTACCAACCCATAGGAGCACCAACCCCTCTTGTGTATAAAACACAACCATCTCTCAATGTTGCTTACTCAACAAATGATAGAACTCTACAATATCTCATACTTTTCTCTCTTTGAAAACAAATACAAACCATGCACTCTCTTGCATATTTCAAATGGCTTCTCAAGCCTTTATTTATAGCTTTCCAAATGACCTTTGACATTCACCCTTTGTGACCCTTCAATCCTCATGGAAAATGGCAACAAACTTGCATGACCCTTCATATCCTTGCATTTGAAAAGTCATATGGTGACCCTTCATAAGCGAAAACTTCTTTTTCTATTTTGTCTTTATCTTGGTGACTTTTCATATTCCTCAAAGTGTCTCTTCATGGAAAAATGCATGATACCCTATTTTGTCTTCACATGGTGACTCTTGGAATTCCTCAAGATGACTCTTCATGAGAAAATGCATCCCACTCCTCTTTTGTCTTTTACCCCGTGACTCTTTGACTTCTCCATGGGCCCTCTTTTGACTTATATGCAAAAAAAATATATATTCATTAATATTAAATAAATTTTAACACACATTATCTAAGATATGATTATTAAAAACACCATTAAATGCAATGGGGCCTTTATCACCAATAATGCTAGACTTTTGACATCAGTGCCAATATTTATAACAACCTCTGCCTTTAGTCCTCTTGGAGTCTTTATTTAAAATTTTTATACTCTTGGTACTTCCAAGTGTCGTGGCCTATAAATTTATGGAATTGGCAATAGACATTGGGGTCATAATCCCTAGGTCTCATATTTAGATATTATCTAGATAAATTTCCTATCTAATTCCTGACAAAAGATAGAAAATAAACAAGTAGAAATCTGATTTGATAAAAGAAACTCTTATTGATCAATTACCTCACTTCATGATCCTATGGAAAAATTTCACCTGAAAATCCAAATGATTAATAAATTTTAACCATGGAGAAAGTCATGTGCATTGAAAGTTGCAAGCACAATTTGGGGAGAGATTTTTTACTCTTAGAAGAGTAGATAATCCACTCCATCAAATGATCTCTAGGTTCAAGTGCTGGGCAACCCAGATCAATGGGATATAATTCTTATAATAAGTAGACTTTTATTTTCTTATTCTAGATCCAATCTAATTTATTATTAACTATTATTACTTGGAACCAAAAAGTAATAAGGAATGTAATAGAGCATCTATATCTATGGTTCATCAAGGGGATGCCTATGTATAAGCCCTGTATTATTGGGATCATACTATTTTTTTGTAGAATTAGGATCATAGTCATCAATTTAATCACCATCATAAGAGAGAATTAACTTCTTAAGTTGTGATTGAAATTGTGATATATATTTTGTATATATGTGTTAAAAACTTACTACACCATAGATAAGAATTTTTTTCCAAAAATTATGTTTCTTTTGAATAAGTTCATCATTGTTATGATCTTGCATGGCATGATGAACTAAAGAGGAATCATGTGTTATTGGTTGAACTTAGAAGGAAAAGTAATTTTGCTTTGACTTCTTAATTCAAAGGTGTAACCATATAATTTTTAGTCTTCACCTTATCTTTTTGTTCTATTAATGAATTATATATAATGTTTGATTCCTTAGCAACCAAATTTTTATTATTAGATTTTTTTGGGATATATTGCTTTATAAATTTATTCATGAGAAACCTTTTTTAAAAAGTGTTTTCTTTCTTATCTTGAATTTGTTCTTTCAACTTTTCTTTTGATAGTTGTTAGTTTTACAACCTTATTATTTCATCTTGTTTTTTTTTGTAATCTTGTTTGCTCTAATTTTATTCTTTGACTATTTTCTTGCTATGGACTAACCTTTTGTATCCATATTTTTTATTTATGTTATTTTTGCACTTGTTTTTAGGAGATGCAATATAAGTGGGTTGCTTAACTAATTTATTTGTTATAGGATTACCGCTGTCAATGATAATTTGTATTTTGTTCTTTGAAGCCAAACAACTATTTGTATTATGCTCATGTATTCTATGATATATGTACAATTGTATTTTGATCATTTTAGAGGAGACATAGAAGGTAATGTAATTAATTTATTTCAAAGAATTTCTCTTAAAAGCTCACTTGGACTCTTATTAGCCTTTTGTATACTTTTTGAAGCATATATTGTATATGTATGTTGTTTGTGAGGCACATGATAGGTAAATGAAGATGCAGATACATGATTAACACTAGCATACTCTAGATTCTTTGTATATTTGTTGTTATTTTCAAATAGTATGATATTCGAATTGAAATACTAATTTTACTTTTTAACTCTTATATTGATTTTCTCATTGTGACTATTTTATATTGGAGGGCTTCATAGGCACAAACCCTAGGTGTATTTTATTGAATATGTATACCCTCAAGAGGATATATGAGAAGTGGAGGGATAGGATATTCCTTTGGTTTAGGAGATTCATTGGATATATATATGAGTTACTTGCTCCTTGTTGATTGATAACATTAAAATAATTACCACCAACAGATATGCATTGCCATCATGTGGTAACTTTATGCTAAGTTTATGATATTGTAGCACAAGAGTAACATCATGTGAAGATAAACATGAGGTGGACATAGGAGCGACATCATATTATGTGTTAGAAGGAATGCCATGTATTTCAATTGTATATTGTGATATTTTAAGAGAAGAGGAAGGAAGTACATCCTCATAGGTTAACAAAGGGGAAGAACTATAGCATGTAGGCTCAATATCCACTATTTGTAAAGGAACAACGTTAGAGATTGAATATTTATTTGAAATTATAGTATTTTCAAAGCATTGATGAATCTAGAGGTGAATTTGAAGAGGGACATGTATACACATAATATTTTCAAACTTTTATCAATTACTGACACTCTCTATCTTGTAGGAACATGTTGAGTCTCAATCTCTCTAAGTGTACACCTTAAGGGGTGCATTGGGAAAGAGGTGGGCAGACCACTGGTGCTTTTTAGGATTGTTTTCCCTTTTTCCACTTGTTATTTACACACTTATCTCCTAAAAACCATTCCCCTAAGCTTGTTCTTCTCTCTTGCACACTCCTCTAGTGTTTTACCACCTCTAGTACCCCTTTTCCTATCCTAAAACCCCTTTCAATAGTTTACATGACTAGGTCAACCTTGTACTCTTATTGGTAAAACCCATTTAGGGTCTAGGTCAGCTCTTGGCCGACCTAGCTCGTGACCTAGTGAGTTTGTATCAATAACAATACTAGGTCAACTAAGTCAACCTTTTTGGCTAAATTTTTTGGAGAGGCTTAGGGTTAAATATGCCTATATATACATAATCATTTCACCATTATTTAGATAAGATAAGAATAAGTAAGAGATATTGTGCATCTACTTATCCACCATTTTACTTGAGCAAGCTTAGGGTTTCATACTTTCTTTGGAGATACAAATTTTGTCTTGTGGAGAAGTCTTTTAGATGCATTAATAGGTTGTGTAGCCTAGATTTGCTTTATCTTTATCATCATTACATACCACAACAACCTTTTATGAAGCACTTTAGCCAAGGGAGAGATTGAGGCTCAACAAGTTCATCTTCAAAGGTAAGTATTCTTAACTTTGTTCCTCCTTTGTAAGAGTAGATGGATATGCACTTGCACTTCTCTTCCATGCATTAGGATTCTGTATACGTTGATGTAAGTATATATATTCTATGCATGTTTATTTTTATTGTTTATTACCATCACTTTATGCTACAAGATTTGGTGAGCACTAGATTAGATTTTTACTTTACTTTTTATTAGTATAATGAATATGAAAACATATGACCTAGTTAGGGTTATTGCATAGTTTTGATTGACTAGAGGCTTTGAAAACCTCTTTAGTAATATTATTATGGTAAGATATCCCCTAATCGGGTCTAGTAGATCCATAGTGGTCATGTTTTTAATTATCTAATGTATCCCTAATCAGAAGTGTAAGTAGGATCTATCTTCTCTGAGCTACGATTGATTTGTAGATCTGATGCATTTTTGATTGCATACAAGATGTAAAAATGAATCAAAAGGTGTGTTTTTCTCCTCAAGGTCAAGTTGGTTATTCATTTTTATGGACTCTTGATCTTGAGTTTCATAAAAAACAAATTATTTATTTGTTATTGGATCATCAAAATCATAAGCATCCATGTATGTTTCTTCTATAAGTTTTTACTTTTGTTGATTTGTCCATTCATTATCATAAGTAAAAGGCACAATATGAGTAGAGAATAACTTATCTAGAGGATGAACATTATTAGCATATTTTATTTGACTATCTATGATATATACAATGAATTTAAATATAAAAAAATCAATAAATAAAACACTTATTGCTATAAAGCAATCTTGCATGTACAAAAGAGCTAATGACTATGAATACAATACAATCAAAAATCAAGATATAATGCATGATCTAGGCAAGGGTTTGAATTATTGTGTGGGATTTCAAATATACTTGTTCATTCATAGGTTAGAGTTAGCCCAATATTTTAGAGCACTAACTATAGAGGCTAAGCGATGCATGTATCTCACTATCATGTCTTTGAGGGTATGGTGAGAGTAACTACCCTAGGTAATACACTCCTCTTATATCCACCACAAATCAAAAGGTTAAAGAGGCTTATTATGGTATAAACAAGAGACCCTAGGTTTTTCTATTACACCATGAGGTACGAGGAAACTAAAATATGTGTTTAGTGTTATACAATGGCTTGAGTATTGGGGTAGTCACACCATAATATCCATAAAACATATCACCGCTTATCCTATAACAATAATCACTAAGTATTTTTATAATTGTTAGAATATAATTACTAAAAACAAGAAATAAGTAAATAAAAAATAAAGAGAAAACAAAATTTGAAAGATTTTTCTATATATAGATCAACAAATTTCAACCCGAGGTCAAAAGAAATAACTCCAGTGTCAGATGTTATCCAAGGTGACAACATAATTTCTTTAGTGTTAGATTAAAATCTAAATTTGAAGAAGATTGACTCGTGATGTTAGATTTATATCCAAAATTGAAGGTTATTTTATTTCAATATCAAGAATTTACAAAAAATTAAATGGAATCTTAAGATAAAAATCAAGCAAACAATAGCTACCAGTCAAATAAAATTACATGTTCACCAAAATGTTTAATAGTTATTTTTTTTTAGCAATTAAATTTTATAAACCACTAAACCATTGAAATATTGATTTAGATTATAGAATACACATATTCTAAATGCAAAATACAAAATTTGGAATGAGCTATAAATGGTAACAAATAATGAAATGTGCAAACCTATCTTGGATCTGAATTAGGATAACTATGTAAGCAGATCACTAATATGGCACTGATTAAAAAGATCGGTAAACTGTGTCACAGCTAAAAATAAAATTATAATATTTATTGAGACATGGTCACACTAGGTGGATAGGGGTGTATTTCAGCCTTGTTTATTGATTGTGGCTGCATCATTATTGACTGTGTGATCAATTTTTTTGTCTGAGTACCTATAGCTATCAAAGATAATTGACTGATTGACTATGAGAGCTGATTTGATATGTGGAAAACTTGTAATATTAAAACTCTAGTTCTTGCACATAAACCAAATATAAGATGAAATAAAAGGGGGGAATCAAGAAAGGGCAATAGCCAAGCTATCCATGCACAATTTTTATGTTGTCCTTATATCCCAAAATGTCCTCAAGCTGACAAAATTATCTCTCTTATAGTGAGTGTGTGAATTTTGATATTTACTATATGGATGTAACTAAAAAATTTACTTGAGTGCTTAATAATGAATGCTCGTGAACTGTAAAATAATGAATTTAGACTTGGGCTATGGTAGTTTGAATAAATCATAATTGGAATTGAAAATATTAGTTCTGTTATGCTCAATGTGCTATAGAATTTTGAAATGACTACTAGATGGTTCTTTGAGAGGCCTTGATGTTCTTATATAAAGGAATATTTGGAATATTTTTGTTAACCAATCTTGTTAAAATCATGGGGGAGTTAATATGAAATGTCTTGAATTTGAAAAGTTATTGTTGGAGGATGTGGGACAAGGCCACACTAGTGGACAAGGCCCAATTGTGGCCCTATCTACCTATTGTAGTATTGTCTTAGAAAGATAAAGACTATTGGGATTTAGCTGAAAGAAGCTATAAGAAGAATAAGGATGTTTGAATGATGTTTCCATTAATTGCAAGACAATAAATGGAATAGTAAAGGTTTTTATAGAAATTTCAAGTTAATGGAATATCGAATAAACTAAGTAAGGTAAGGATATCAAGATTAAACATTGTCAAGCACTTAATGATTAAATTTGAGTGTCTACATCAACAAAGTGATTTTAAAAATAACCAACAAAAAATGGTCTATATTTACATATAATTATATATGAAATATGACAATATTTGATATTAACGATATAATCAACCAAAGTGAAGGTGGGAAATGATATAACCATTTGTTAGATTAAGCCAGATGCATATGTAGTGGTTAGAGATATGAATATATCATCATAAAACACAAAACTTATTATCAAGGCCTCTAATTATAACCCACTCAATCCTATGTCTAATTTTTATTAGAGAAGGTGGTAATAACTAAACAATATTTTTAAAAGGTGAAAAGATTTTTTTTTTAAAGCTATCATCTAACATAATTTCATAAGGCATCCAAATTTTTTCACCATATGTACATTTATTTGCAATTTAATTTCTTTCCACAAAATTACTATAGATTGTTAGAAATTGAGAATTTACAACTAATAAAAAAAACATGTACTAATGTAGTTTTTTAAAAATGCTTTAAAGTACCCACCAAACCAAAATTCAACCCAAAAAAGAAAAAAAAAACTAACATTTACAATTTAAATACCATATTTTTTATTAAAATTTTGTTATATTTATATTTTATTACATCATGTATGGATAAAATGGTGTATACCTGAAAGCACAACCCTATCTTTGTAAAATGTCTATGTGCATTGAATCTGGAAATGAGGTTGTTGAAGCTATGAATAGGTTCTAAAATTTTAATAGTTATATAGTTTTTGCTTCTTCTAGAGGTAACTGTCAAAAAAAGTCCTCCCAACTATATTCACACATTTTTTGCATAACCCACAATCATGAATTCCATAAACACACAAGGTAGTACTTTGAAAATATTTAAAGTTTCCTTAAAAATATTATTATTTGCATATCCTACAATCATAAAATTTCACAAGACATATTATGAAGCATTTTACCAAATAATTCATGTGCATCGTGTGTGCTTCCATATTTGGTATACATGTCTATCAAGCTAAATGCAAGTGAAACATTTGACAAGATTTCCCTTTCTATTAAGTGTTGATAAATTTTCATACCCTATTAAAAATCTTATTTCAGTAGGCATTTATTTGAAAATACCCAATGCCCCTTGAAAAGCATTATTCTATTTATATCATGCAGTGGTAGCATTCCATGTGACATCTTTGTGAGGCATTTTGTTGAATAAATCATGTGCATTGTGTGCACTTCCATATTTAATTGGCATGCCATCAAAGTATGGGTAACTACAACATGTAAAATAACTCCATTTCCATAAAATGATGGTGGTTTTTCATACACTGTTTCAAAACTCTATTTATTTATTTTAGTTTGTTAAGCATATGATAAAAAGTTGAATTCAATTAATGCTTTATCGAGTGCCCCTATATTGTTACTAACCTCTTATTCTAGAATAGCTTAAAAGCATAACGGTAATTATTTGGAGGACGAACACAAAAATGAATTGGGAACAATAAAAGGCACATTGAATGTTTGTTCCACTTTACCCTTTACTAATGTGGTTTCCCATGACAACAAAAAAAATCCAATTTTTTCCAAAGGAATATTGGTTCTTCATTAAAAATAGAGAATAATTTACATTCAACATGGTGAGATTATTCCATCTAATGAAATGAACAAGTATCTAACTTGGTTAGTTTTCCTTTACCAACATCTAACAATATAAGAGATTTGTGATAGGGGACATCCATCAAAACATAATAGCATGTGCCAATATAGAAGATTTAGAATAGGGGAAGTCCTTTAAAATATAATACCATGTGCTAATATGAGAGATTTGGAACCAAACACATCCATAAAAACATAATAGAAAGTGAATTTATATTAGAATAAAAATTCAAAAGAAAGGAAGGTCAATCCAAAGCCACTAGTCTTTGATCTAGCTCCCTTTTTCATCCACATGGCCTCACTACCTAGAGAAATATTCAAATGGCATCTATTTGATCCCTTAATTATAAAGGGACATTAGAGGTGCAATGTAAAAACAATATCAAATGGCCATAATTGAGGTGCAAGTGGATTTGAATTTTATGCTTTACCAAGTTATTTTACACATTAACAAGGTCGAGATTCACATTCAAACCCATAAAAATATAATCTTGTTATTATATATGTGTAATGGTTATATGAACCTCTAATAATTTTTTTCCTCATTAATTATCGAGTTTGTGGTGAGAGTTATCAATAAGAAACTAATAGGATACTTGTGTTCACTATCATAGTCAGATTAATATGTAAAATATATCTGAGAGTGGTAAATAAATTGCATGATGAATAAGCTAGGTTATAAATGGGTCATATGTCCTATTAAATGCTCCCTAAATGATGTATTTTCAACATATTATATAATCTAGAGAGAGAGAGAGAGAGAGAGAGAGAGAGAGAGAGAGAGAGAGAGAGAGAGAGAGAGAGAGAGAGAGAGAGAGAGAGAGAGAGAGAGAGATGTTGGAAAAAGGCACTATAAAATGTGTGAAATAATTATATCTTTTGGCACAACTATATATGTCATTGAACCATTATTAGATCTCGATTTTTGTTAAAATAGGAATAGGGTATGAAAAAATAATAACTTTGTAAAAGGATGTGAACATCCATCAATGCATAGTAAAAAAAGTATTTATATCACATGTTGTAGTTGCATGTGCCTGATACACATGTATGCTAAATGTGGAAGCATAGGCAATGCACATAAACTATTTGACATACTACCTTACTAAGATGTTTTCTCGTTAAATGCCATGATTGGTGGGGTATTTACAAAATTTGTTTATTGAAAGTAAGTGCAATTCTCAAGATTCAATACCTATTTTTTAATAATTTATATGTGATTTTGTGTTTTATTTGAAATTTACCTTATACAATTAATTTTTAGTAGGGTATTATCTATGATTTACATATTTTATTTTTGTTACATTATTACATATGCATTCCTATATTTTTGCTATTGGCATGTCCATTACACATATGGGGGAAATTGCTAGTATATCTTTGAGTTATATATTCAACATATTTTTTAGTGTTCATTATTGACTTCAATAATAAATTCTAGATTTTTAATATGGCCTATTACCATAGGCCTAGATTTTGCATGTGATTGTGTGTCTTTTGATACACATAATTATCAAATAAGGTCCTCCTAACTATACATAATAGTAACTATGCACAAAGAAATAAATGAAAGGATATATATATATATATATATATATATATATATATATATATATATATATATATATATATATATATATATATATATGCACACATTTATCTAGGAAATGTGATAATATCTTATAATAACAACATGATCAAAAAAATGAATGTTAGGAATGGTAAAAACATTCTAAGAATCTAAGATTTAAAAAGTTAGCAAAAAAAATCACAAAATAAGTTGCATATATGATATGCAAGAACAAGGCAGATCATGTATTATTTAGAATAAGACATGCTAGTACAATAGGAAGCCCTTGCATAAGTAGGTAAGGCAAAACTAGAAACTCGCTTAATTAATTAATGTGTGATAAATCCTCACATAAGACAAACTAGGAAAAAGATGAAATACCTAGGTAATAATCTAATAAACATGAGAAATACATACTCTAACACCCCCCATCAAGTGAAACTAAGGGCTAACAATAGCCAAAAAAGAAATAGTGGCATATCCACAGTATGAGTCTTGACAAGTAGGCCTGATAAGGTACTCATGTACAATATGTATCCATAAAATGAAGAAGGAAGATGTCCTCATGAACACCTCCTAAGGACAAATTATAAAACCCCAAGCATGTCATGCAACTTAAGGAAATGAGGTGATACAAAAGGATTTGTGAAGATGTATTCAGCCTATTGCTGAGTTAGAATGTACTCTAAGCTAAGAACTCCATCCTGAATGTGCTAACTAATGAAGTGCATATGTACCTCAATGTTCTTGGTCCATTAGTGCTCAATTGGGTTACAAGATATGTTAGGATTAAGAGCACAATTGATTACCTTATATAAGCAACTAAACACGGAATTAAACTAGAAGTAATATGTAACTAGAATTCATAAACAACACAGAATATGAGAGACAATACAATCTTGTATTAATACTCTTCCAGAAGGAAATACAATGAAGAAATCACACTCTTCCCACACCTCTTAGGCATACCATTAATTTTCCCTCAAGATTTCTCTCTCTCAACCAATCAATTACAACCACAACTCAAACACAGAGTTGTTCCCTCCACTAGTCAGTAACAATACTGCCAGTCCAACAAGTACTCCAAGTACTCCGAGTAGATCTCCCTGATCTTGCACCTTGTTGTGTTGCAAATCTCCTTTAACCTTGCTACCCCACAGATCTCCTTTGACCTTGCACACACACACACCTACAGATCAACTGACCTTACTTACCATGTAGATCTCCCCTGATCTTGCACAACCTGTAGATCAACTGATCTTACAATTGGAAGGATCTCTTCCTTGTCCTTAATTACAATATAGCCCCATGGGTCTCTTAAATAGATCCCATGCAAATAATAATTAGACTTCCTAATTACAATAATTAAAAACATAGACTCAATACTACAATTAGTCTTTTACATGCAAACTAAATGTCCATCTAAAATTAGACCAGTTTTGGAAGCGCATGCAAATGCACACACCCACACAGGCTACTGATGTCAGTTCTTGTCTGACCGATGTCAGCCGACCCCTAACCGATGTCAGTTATTGTGAACACTGAAGATGACCAATGTCATTATTCAGACTAATGTCGGTTACTACAACACTCAACAACCTCCTCCATTTGCATCAATGAAGCTTTTATCTCCACAACTTAACAATCTCCCACTTAGAGATAAACAACTGCACCTGTACTTGTACCTATACCTATACATCATCCAATTTTGTTTCCTGGCTTGTATCCCTCTTCAAGTTCAATCTTGAAGACCAACCACCACATATCCTGTGGTGCTACTCCTGTCATCCAAGTAACCTGCCATATCCGAATCTACATACCCATGTAGAGAAGTGCCTAACCCTGCATAGCATGTTAACTTACTACTGGTCCCTCTCAGATACCTGAGAATCCACTGAACTAATTTCCAGTGCTTCTTTCTTGGATTGGCCATCAACTTGCTGACAACTCCCACTGCTTGGGTAATATTAGGTCTAGTACACATGTACCTAACCTCATCATGTGATTTGGGACACTGTTTTGTGAATTGTCCATCCATAGGTGTGCTAACTGGTTCTGCATCCTGCATATTGAACCTGTCCACTACCTTATTCACATAATCCTCTTGAGACAACATCAACTTGTGATCTTCCCTGTCTCTATAAATAATCATGCCAAAGAATTTCTTTGCTGCTTCCAAATCCTTCATGGCAAACCTCTGAACTAAATTTACCTTTAGCTCAGCAATCTCCTGCATGTGTGACCCTGCAACAATCATATACACTACATACAATAACAAGATAATGTAGCTAATATTATCCAACCTGGTAAAGTAAACACAATGGTCACATTGACATTGACTAAAGCCATGCTTTTTCATACACCTGTCAAACCTTAAACACCATTGTCCTGCAGCCTGCTCAAGACCATATAACCTGGCCTTCTATCTCACGTTTCCATTCTCTCCTTTCTTTAACTTGGGAATCCATTCATTTTTTAGTGCTTTCATCCTAGCTAGAAAATCTATCAAATCTCTTGTTTGGTTCTCTTCCAAAGAATTCATGCCATGCTCCCACTGTTTCTTGGATTCTACCTACTTTGCCTCTTCAAAACTTCCTGGTTCTTGACCATCAGTGAGCAACAAGTAGTGTAAAGAAGGGGAATAATGAATTTGAGGCTTACTTACCCTTTCAGTCTCCACATGGGCATTTGAGACTCCTTGATAGCTTGCTGTCTGCCCAAAATCTATTTTGACAGTGATCGATCTTAGTCACCTCTGGTGACCCTGGTCTGCACTCGACCAATGTCGATTCCACCTGATCACTGACATCGGTTCCTTGATTGATGTTGGTATCCACCTGCCTAACACCACTGACTCTGATATCTGCACATGATCGATGTTGGTACCTACTAGATCAATGTTAATTCTCACTTGATCGACGTTGATAACTTTGTTTTCCTGTGAGTGATGATTTTTACTCGCGAGCCCACTTTGGATCATAACCTTGTCCAAACTACCTTGCTCAGAATTATTCAACCCCTTGAGCTGATCTCTATCCATCATCTTCTCCTTGAAAACAAAGGCTTTCCTATTCTTTTTAAAAACATCAAATTTCTTCTTTATGCAATAAACCTGATCCTTTCTTGTAGCATGAGTTTCAAGAAACCTCACTTTCTTTTGTTGCTTACAGAAATCTCGATCTATACTTTCTGAATCTGAACTCTTACCTTTTGACTCAAGAACATGCATCCCCTTCTTACTCATGTGACCAAGCCTACAGAGCCACATCTTTGTATCTACATCTGAAGTAGATAAACCAGAAAGAGAATCAGTAATACAAGTAGATAGATAAAGAGTACCTACTTTCTTACCTCTTGCTAAAAAAAGTGCACCCTTGGAAACTTTCCAAGATTCCACTGTGAGAGTTACTGTGTATCCCTGATCACCCATCTTTCCTACAGAAATCAAATTCCACTTCAGGACTGGGACATGCATGACCTCCTTCAACACCCATGTGTTGCCTGTCTGCAATTTTAGTTGCAATTTCCCTTTACCAACCATTTGACAAGGCTTACCATCCCCTAAATAAATCTTTCCAAAGTCTCCATGGACATAATCATAAAAAAATTCTCTATTTGGGGTTGCATGGAAAGATGCACCAAAATCTAAAACCTAAGATTCCACTTTATCTAAGGAACATACAAGAGCATCCTATGCAACAATACCTGCAACATCTGCTTCTTCATTTCCTTCATGCTGATCTTCTACCAACCAATAATATTTCTTTACATGCCCTTTCTTTCCACAATTATAGCAGATTTTACTGCCATACCTGGATCTGGATCTCCTGCCTATCTTTGACCTTGATTTCCCTTGCTCGATCTTCTCTCTTTGTCGTCCCCTACTTTCAACACTTAAAGCATTACCTGATGATTCTTCTATGCTTTTCTTGCAAATTTCTTCATTCAAGATTACACTAACAACATCATCAACTTTCAAGATTTTTGAAGTAGATGCAGTATTACTAACTGCCATTACCAAACTATCCCAACTTTCAGGTAATGAGCACAATATTAAGAGAGCCTTAATTTCATCATCAAAAGCTATATTGATTGAAATTAACTGATTTACTAATCCATGGAAATCACTAAGATGACTATGTACTAATCTACCTTCCAGCATTTGCAAATTAAATAATTGATTCATAAGAAATACCTTATTTGAATATGAGGGTTTTTCATATAAATTTGCCAAAGATTCCATTAACTCTACTGTTGTCTTAGCCTGTGATAAGTTGGAAATCACAGACGATGCCAGGCTCAACCTTATAGATCCCAGAGCCTTCTGATCAAGAACATTCCATTCTTCATCTTTCATATCTATGGGCTTGCATGTAACCCCACCCAATGGTAAGTACAGATCTTTTTGATACAGATAATCTTCTATCTGCATTCTCTATAATTGATAATTCTTGCCATTGAATTTCTCCATTCTTAGCTTACTTTCTTCTACCATTGCTATACTCCCACTCAATCAGAAACCCCTGAGAGTGACCTGTAATCAACAAACACTAACCTACTCTGAACCAGGCTCTTATACCACTTGTTAGGATTAAGAGCACAATTGATTACCTTGTATAAGCAACTAAACACGAAATTAAACCAGAAGTAATATGTAACTAGAATGCAGAAACAACACAGAATATGAGAGACAATACAATCTTGTATTAATACTCTTTCAGAAGGAAATACAATGAAGAAATCACACTCTTCCCACACCTCTTGGGCATACCAATAATTTTCCCTCAAGAGGTCTCTCTCTCAACCAATCAATTACAACCACAACTCAAACACAGAGTTGTTCCCTCCACCAGTCAGTAACAATACTGCCAGTCCAACAAGTACTCCAAGTACTCCAAGTAGATCTCCCTAATCTTGCACCTTATTATGTTGTAGATCTCCTTTGACCTTGCTACCCCATAGATCTCCTTTGACCTTGCACACACATACACACCTGCAGATCAACCGACCTTACTTACCATGTAGATCTCCCCTGATCTTGCACAACTTGCAGATCAACTGATCTTACAATTGGAAGGATCTCTTCCTTGTCCTTAATTACAATACAACCCCATGGGTCTCTTAAATAGATCCCATGAAAAAAATAATTAGAATTTCTAATTAAAATAATTAGAAACACATACTCAAGACTAAAATTAGTCTTTTACATGCAAACTAACTGTCCGTCTAAAATTAGACCAGTTTTGGAAGCACATGCAAATGCACACACACATAGACTGCCGATGTCAGTTCCTGTTTGATCGATGTCAACAGACCCCTAACCAATGTCAGTTACTGTGAACACTGAAGATGATCAATGTCAGTTGATCAGACTGACATTGGTTACTGCAACACTCAGCAACCTCCTCCATTTGCATCAGTGAAGCTTTTAGCTCCATAACTTAACAAGATATGTGAATTACATTTTAGTTGTCATACAAAAGTACAATTAGTAAATCTTACATGAATCCAAACTCTATAAATAACTGATGAAGCCAACAAATCTATTGAGTCACTATAACTTCTACCCTGTACTTAGCCTCTGTAGATGAAAGTTCAAAATCCTACTGCTTATTACACAACTAGGCAATAGGTGAATAACTAAGATAAAAGATTCATCTAAAAGTGGAATGCCTGTCATCAAGAGAACCTTGTTATAAGTATGAATACTGAGAGGGGGGATGAATAATTTGTACTAAAATAGTCCTTGAATTTCACTTAATATTCATAAAGCATCCATTCACATACATATATCAATTAATGCATACACAAGCATCTATGAAAGCAAACAATATAAGAACATGAGATATATGCAGGAAAACCTCTAGGAAAAGAAAAACCACTGATGAAAAACTTGTATTACTATCCTATAAGCAATGAATCAACCTTTTAATAAGGCACTAACCCCATAAGGATCACCAACCTCTCACTTAGTCAAGCACCAACTTAACTAGTGCATTTAGCAAACTTCAACCTACAAGGAGGCTCCAACCCCCTAGGTAACCAATCACCAACTCAACTACCTTGAATATATGATCACCCTTTGAAACCTATTTATTATTCAACTGATGATGACCTCCTTTGTTTTCTCTTCTCACTCTTCTTTCTCACTCAAACAACCTATTAGGCCTTCTGGCTCAAATAGTCCTCTCCTTGGCAGAATTAGGTAAAATTACCTTGATTAACACCTATATAAACATAGTTATATATTCATGGCATACTTATCTCAGCTCTTTGATGATATTAAATCTCTTAAACTATTCTCCAAAACTTTATATCCTTTGCTCAATTGCTCAACATTTTAACTAGTCAAAATAGGCTTATTAGGCCTTGACTTTATACATGATTCATTATCATACCCATCTTGGTCAGCCAAGGACCTCACCATACTTGTATTAATATTTAAATATATAAATACACATGTTTCACAAGTGAAACAAACATTTTATAGGTCATTCATTTCCCTTAATGACTAAAACCACCATTAGGCCTAATAAACACCTGATGCAATTAGGCCTTCCTTAAGCACACGTTTCACTTAGACCTCATTTAAACACTCTGAGCCTTCACCAATGGATGAAAAACTTCATATGTCACTTTAATATACCCATAATAATCTTTCCTTATCACCCCAACACCATTTTTATCTTTTCACTCCTTGAACCATCTAATTAGGTCTACTTGCCAATAGGCCTTCTCACTGCTAGAATATGTCTTTCAAGTTTGAACCATATACACAAATTTGACACATAAAACACACATAAAATAATATTAAAAATATATTTATGACATAAAATACTTTCCCAAATTATTTTGTGTTCACCACATAGGACAAAAGGCCTCAAGAACACTCTTGAAGATGGCTCACTCAGAATCACCAAACACTATCAATAAACAATCAAAAATATTTGACTCTACATACTTGAATAGGGACTTCTAATGAAGATAAATACATTAAAATGATACTATGATACCTTTATAACACCTTAAATATCATTATATCCTCAAATTTAGTGCAAAATTACTCAGAGACATCATTTTCACACACACACACACACACACACACACACATAAAGTTGCTTGTAGCACCAAAAACATAGTCAAGAAAATCAAGTCATAGAACACTTGTTGGAATTTTTTTGTGATCTTACAATGTGTTTGTGTTAAATTTTATATATATGATCATATATTAAAATATATATTTCATTTATATAAATCAATATTGGTATTACAGACCAATCTCACTACTTTACACAGACTTCACTATGTTTGATAGACCAATTTGATGACAACTTTTTGATTAAGTATAGGCATCATCAACACTTATACACAAAGGGGATATGAGGGATAGGTATTGAATAATTTGCCCATGCATTAGGATCCATCCCTAGTCCTTTATAGCCAATCCCTAATCTCATTCTCATTCTTGCCTAGTTTTCTCATTGTTTTGCTCATTAGGCCTGTTTAGTGATAAGCTAACTTCCATGATTGGTTTAGCAGTTTTTTGGTCAAAAAACTGATCAAAAACTTTCATGGTAATAAAATATAATTGTTACACATCATCCTCCATCCATTTTAAAGCTTTGTCCTGGTCAACCTTGCCTGCTACATCAAAATCCCTAAAAATAAGGGTTTTCCTGTAGCCTTTACTCACTATGAGGACAAACCAAAACCATATGAAGAAATATTAAAGAGTCCTTTACATGTTACAAACATAAAAATAGGTAAAAATGACCATTCTGAGCCATAACTAATTATATCTTTCCTATCAAGTCATTATAATGGTTTTAAGAGGGTTTTAACTGGTTTCACTTTTTAACAATCGTTCATAAAAGATTGCCCCTAATTTTCAAAACCATTGATAGGAAAATCAAGATAGGCACCTTAAAAAAATTCCATGAAGTTATTAGGCTCTCATTCAAATGTTTAATGTGCCAACGAGTACAAGAAATATCTTCTCAGGTCTGCAACACCCCATTCTATGCACATAAGGAACCTTATCATAGTTTTTATTGCTTTCTCCTTCAGGTATTAAATTTAAATTTTTTACATACACTTAACATGACCTATCACACCTATTTAAATTATTTCAAGAGCTATAACATCCTTATAAATGATCTTGACCCCTCATTAGGCCACTATAGGTCACTTTACATACTAGGCCTTATATTGTCAGTCACACTTAGACTATGATCATGCCTTAAAACATCTTGATCTATCTTCAAAACCTATTCCATATGTTATGCATGAAGATACCATGCTCACATGCTACCTAACTTTCTCACACATGTCTCATATAGCTCAACATATCATGCTACCAGGTCTATGCCATTTCACTATGTCTTAAGCCTCAAAACTAATCCTTAAAACTCATATGTAGTCTTCTTTATCTCTTGTTCATTGTTAACACAACTTAGAACACTTTATTATGCATATTCTAACCCAAATCACAAGGATTTACCATGCATACACCTTGTCTTATAACTATACCAAGACACTCAAGATACCTAGTACTCAGAGTTCACAAACAAGTTAGCTCTCAATGATACCATTCTTCAAACATGGTTATTTGAAGACAAGTCTATTCTAAATAGACTTTATGAGCTCTGTCACATCACAACCTTGTACCAAGACCTCATATATAATATAATGACTTATTAACCCATGTGCTTACCTTGTATGCTCCTTAGTACTTAGAGATCAATCAAGATTCTTCCCTTGTATCTTGAATATGATCTTGATATGTCATCAAACCTCAGAAACAATACTAGGTTGCCTTCAAATTTTCTCCCAAAAGGGAAACAAAACTTTTTTGTCACACACCATTTCACCAATCATGACATCCATTCTGAATTTTGACATGAAGGATATTCAACTTGACTTTGACATTAATGACAACATTAATGCCTTAATACTAACACTAGAACATACCTCAATAGTCTCCCCCTTTGTCATTGATGATAAACACTCTTAAACATATCAAATCATTCTCTTTCCTTCAAGTTGGATCTTCTTCAATACTTGATCTTGAAGTAGGAACTTTCTCCTCCTTTGACATTAATGACAAAGTTTCATCTTCTTGGTAGATATTTGATCCTTGGACTTGGGGAAACATACATTTTCTTTCAAACAAACTCATCAATCCTTTTTGTTATAAAATTTAGCACAAACTAGGCTCACAGACCTACTGTTGAGACATGATTGACTCCCTTTATCTCCATGAAAATTCAAGACATTTTCAAAACTATGACTTGGTTTGATCAAGTCATCATATAGACTTTTTATGACATGTCTCATGTGATCACACCTATAATAGACTTATTTGACTAAAAATTGAATTTGAAAGTATATTAAGACCACAAAACTCCTCCTATGACCGAGCATCCTTCATGATTCTTGTTTGCTAGCTAAGTGCCTCCATGAATCCTAATGGAGTCACCTTTGCTCTAGAGAACTAGAAAAACATAAGTTCAAGAGATTCCTAGATCTCCATGTCCTTACAAGACTGAACTACCTTCATGATCCTCTTATGTTTGATTTGTATTTCTATCTTAACCTCCTCAATCTTTGTTTGAGTAACATTCTAGCTTGATCTATTGGTATTGACAAATGTAATAACAAATTGAGATGATAGAGAAAATTCTTGGCACTCTTTTGCATCTCGATTTTGCTCTATCATGGCAAATAATCCACTTGGACTTGCACACTAGTTATCAACCTTAGATACCTTGGATTTCCACTTACTATTTTGTCTTATTTCTTGATTTCTAGAAGCCTCAAATCTCGTCTTGTCTTGAGAAGTCATGCTTACAATATTTTTCAAAGTGATCAACCTTATGAGAATGAAAACATGTTATCCATCTAGATGGAAACACACCATGACCCATACCTCTTGGACATTGCTTCTCCTCATAGATCCATGCAAATTAATTCTTGAAGGGCCTTCTGTAATGCCTTGCTCTATGAATAAATTGGTTACATGAATAACAATAGCCATTGAAATGATTATAATACCTTATGTTATTATATTTCCTGATAGTATTGACCCTTATTTTATCAACACCCTCTTTATTTGGTTGATCTTTGACCTTTTTTTATCACATTAGAGTCCTTCTCTTGATCTCCAATGAAGCCAAGGCCTATTTTATCATCAGCAGTCTTTTGACTACTCAAAAGGTTATCTATATCTTTCGTAATCTTTTCAAACCTTACAAAGGACTTGACCTTATTTTATGCTTGTTTCAATTCAGCTCTCAAGGAGTTCACTTCAGCTACATACCTTGCAAAAACTTCTTATTTTGCCTCTAGGGCTGTAGTCACAATTTCAAGTTGACTTTCTACCTGTTTGACTATTTCATCTTATTCCTTGGAGTTATTGCTTAGTCTAGATTCAAACAAGTTGATTTTATCCTCATAATATTTGATAAGGGACCTCATCACCCTATTCTTTTTCTTTACCATCTTCACTCTTCTAGAGTATTCATCAACTTAGCCTCAAAATACACCTCATCTCCTTCTTCATCTAAATCACTAATAACACCTCCAATCCATATGGATTCTTCTAGATTTGAGCATCTTGCTTCTTCAACCATGAAGATAACCTCATTGACATTAGTACCATAACCTTCATGATCACTTTCTGAATTAATTCTCTCACTCCCACCAGATGAGCTATAATCTTCCTTGGTGTAAAAACTCCTTTTGTTTTTGAAGAAAATTTTCTTGTTATCATATCTTCTAATTTTTTTTTTCTCTTATCAAACTTATAAGACCTTTTATCATCATCATGTTCTTTAGAGGATATTTGTTGGTAAAGTATCCAATATCTCCACAATTGGAGCATTTAAAAGGTAGCTTGCCCTTCTATTTACCTGAACATGTCTTTAACTTTCTTGCAAACATAGCTATCAACTCATCATCATCAATATCAAATTCATCATTATCTCTGAATTTCTCACCTTGTGAATTCTTTTCTTTTGGCTTCTTTTCTGCCTTGAATGCAACTTCCTTCTTTGAAGGTCTTCCTTTAGTTGTCCTCATCTTATAGGCTGTTAGGGTTCCATGAAGTCCATCCATCTCTAACTTGTATAGATATTGCATTTCCTCAACAACACATACCTTGGAATCAAATTTGGAATTTATAGACCTTAAACAACAATTGTCTCTTTCAATTCCTCTCCTATAACTCTTATGATGTTGACCACTTCATCAACCCTCAACAAGTAGGTTGAAACAGTCGCATCTTCATTCATATTTAGACTTTCAAAATATCTTCTATGGGTTTGAAAATTGGCCAATTTGACCTTTTAATATCCCCTATGAATAGTTTTCAACTTATCCAACATTTACTTGGTAGATATACAATGCATTACCTTCACAAGTTCTACCTTTGATAGGCCACACATAATACCATTCATTGCTTTTGAGTTATTATCACTAGCCTTCTTTCTTGTTGCATTCATATGAGGAATAGGGGGTGTAGTATACCCATCCAAGATTGATTACAAAATAGCATTACCTTGAGAAATTATATATGTTCTCATCCTAAAACTCCATGGGATCCATTGAAAAACTGAGCTTTACTTGTAGAAAAACCACCTTTTGCTTGACTAACCATCTTAGCTTGTTTAGAATCTCCTTCAGGTTATAAGACATTCATCAAAGGACCTTTTATGATACCAAATTTTATAATTACATATAATTATATGGGGGGTGGGTGAATCAATTTGATTAAAACAATCCTCTAATTTCATTTAATATTCATGAAGCATCCATTCACATACATATATCAATTAATGCATACACAAGCATATATGAAAGCAAATAATATAATAACATAAGATATATGTGGGAAACCCTCTATGGGAAGAAAACCCACTGATTCAAAATTTTGAACAATATCCTATAAGAAGTTAATCATTCTTTTAGTGAGGCACCAACCCCTCACTTAGTCAAGCATCAACTCAATTAGTGCATTTAACAAGCTTCAACCTGCAAGGAGGCTCCAACCCCCTGGGCAACCAAGCACCAAATATAGTACCTTGAAAATATTATCAACCTTGGACACTTGTTTCTTATTAAACTTATGATGACCTCCTTTTTTTCTCTTCTCACACTTCTTTCTCACTCAAACAACCTATTAGGCCTTCTCGCTCAAATAGTCCTCTCCTTGGCCGAATTAGGTCAAATGACCTTGCTCAAAACCTATATAAAAATATTTAGATACTCATGTCATGTTTATCTCAGCTATATGATGATATTAAAGATCTTAAATTGTTCTCCAAAACTCTATATCCTTCACTCAATTGCTTAACATTTTAACTAGTCAAAATGGGCTTATTAGGCCTTGACTTTATACTTGATTCTTTATCATACCCATCTTGGTCAGACAGGGACCTCACCATACTTGGATTAAGATTTAAATATATCACTAAACATATTTATCAAGTGAAACAAACATTGTATAGGTCGGTCATTACCCTTAAGGGATAAAACCACCATTAGGCCTAATAGAGACCTAATGCAATTAGGCCTTCCTTAAGCACACATTTCACTTAGACCTCTTTTGAACACTCTGATCCTTTACCAATAGATGAAAAACTTCATATTAAATTTAATATACCCATAATAATCTCTCCTTATGTACCCAATACCATTTGTCTCTTTTCACTCCTTGAACCATCCAATTAGGTCTACTCGCCAATAGGCATTCTCACTACCAAAAAGTTGTCTTTAAATTTTGAACCATATACACAAATTTTACACATAAAATAATATTAATAGGATATTTATGACCTAAAATATTTCACCAAATTATTTTGTCTTCACCACATAGGCCAAAAGGCCTCAAGAACACTCTTGTAGATGGCTCACTCAAAATCACCAAACAATTAAAACAATTTGAATATTCATACTTAAAAAAGGACTTAAAATGAAGAAAAATACATTTAAATGATCATATGAGACATTTATAACACTTTAAATATCATTGGATCCTCTAAATTATTGCAAAATGACTCAGAGACATCATTTTCACACACACACATAGAAAGTTGCCTATAACACCAAAAACATAGTCAAGAAAATCAAGTCATAGAATACCTATGGGAAAACTTATGTGATATTACATTGGGTTTGTGTTAAAATTTATAATTTTTATATAATATATGAAAATATATATTTCATGGCCATATATCAATATTGGTCTTATAAACCAATCTCACTACTTTACTCTACACATACTTCACTGTGTTAGACAGACCAGTTTGATGACAACTTTTTGATTTAGTATAGGAATTATCAACACTTATAAACCAATGGTATAGGAGGGATATTTAATTAATAATGGACCCATGAATTAAGATCTATTCCTAGTTCTCTATAACCAATCCCTAATCTCATTCTCATTCTCACCTAGTTTTTTCATTAGGCCTGTTTAGCAATAGGCTAACTTCCATGATAAATTTAGCATATTTTTGGTCTAAAAAGTGCTCTTAAAATTTAATTGGAATAAAATATAAGTCTTACACATCATCATCTATCCATTTTCAAGCTTTGACCTGGTCAACCCTGCCTGCTACATCAAAATCCTTGAAAATAAGGGTTTTCCTATAACTTCTACTCATTGTCAAGACAAACCAAAACCATATGAGGAAACATTGAAGAGTCCTTTACATGTTAAAAACATAAAAAAGGTCTAAAGGACCATTTTTATCCATAAATGATTATATCTTTCCTATTGGTTCACTATAAGGGTTTTGACTGGTTTCACTTCTTAACAATTATTCATAAAGGATTGCCCCTCATTTTCAAAACCAATGCCAGGAAAATTAATATAAGGACCTTAAAAAAATTCCATGAAGTTCTCAGGATCTCATGTAAATGTTTAATGTGCCAACAATTATAAGAAATCTCTTTTCAAGTTTGCAACACCCCATTCTGTGTACATAGAGAACGTTATCATAGGTTTTCATGCTTTCTCCTTCAGGTATTGACTTCAAGATTTATCCACACACTTAACATGACCTCTCACACATTTATAAATTATTTAAAGAGATACAATATCCTTGGAAATTATATTGACCCCTCATTAAGCCACTAGAGGTCACTTTGCATACTGGGCCTTATACTACCAGTCACACTTAGACTATGACCATGCCTTAAAACTTCTTAGACTATATTCAAAAACTCTTCCATATGTTGTGTGACCTCATACCATGCTCACATGCTACCTACCTTGATCACACATGTCTCATATGGATAAACACATCATGCTACCTACCTTTCTCACACATGTCTCATATGGCTCAACACATCATGCTACCAGGCCTATGCCATTTCACTAGGTCTTAAGACTCAAAACTAGTCCTTGAAACTCATATGTAGGATTCTTTATCTATTTATCATTGTTAACATAGATTATAAAACTTTCTTATGCATATCCTGACCCAAATCACAAGGATTTACCATGCATAAACCTTCTCTTAGAACTATACCAAGCTACTCAAGATACCTAGTACTTAGATTTCACAAACAAGATAAATTTTAATGATATAATTATTCAAAAATGGTTATGTTAAGACAAAGATATTATCAACAAAATTTATGAGCTCTATCACATCACAACCTTGTACCAAGACCTCATATATAATACAAAGACTTGTTGAACCATGTGCTCACCTTGTATGCTCCTTAGTAGTTAGAGATCAATCAATATGCTTCCCTTGTATCTTAAACATGATCTTGATATGCCATCAAACCTTAGAAACAAAACTAGGTTGCCTTAAAATTTTCTCTCAATAGATAAACAAAAATTCTTTGTCACACACCACTTCACCAATCATGACATCAACTTTAACTTTTGACATGAAGTATATTCAACTTGACTTTGACATCAATGATAAAATTAATGCCTTAATTCCAATACTAGGAATATACCTCAACAAATCAACCCAATTTGAATCACTGTCCCAACCAACTAAGTATAATCCTTGATGTAGTGTAATCTAATATGAGTAGTGCCTTGTAGATATCATAAAATCATCTTGGTAGCCCATCAATGACTGTCATGAGGAACATATGCAAACCTAGATACAAACTCAACTACAAATGAAATGTCATGGTGAGTATGGTTCAAATACATAAGACTCAAAACCATTTGCCTATACAATGTAGGATCATAAAGTGGAGTAGTACAAGTGAAAGTGAGAGTTAATCTAGACTGAAAAGGATAAGGAATTGGCTTGCAATCAAACATGCCAAAATGTTGAAGAAGATCAAAGGTGTACTTATTCTAACTCAAATAAATCCCTATATCTAAATATGAAATCTATAAACCAAGGAAGAAGTATAAAAGGACAAGATATGTCATATCAAACTGTGATGAAAGTGCCTATTGAATAGCCTAATTCTAAGAAGAGGAGCTGCTTATGAGAAGCATATCATCAACATACAAGACTAATATGACAATATCCTTCCTAATATGCTAGATATACACTATGTGATCTGAGTGATAATGAAAAAAGCCATTAGAGAGAAGAAAATAATCCATATTCTCATACCAATCTTGATGGGCCTATTTGAGAATGTAAAAAGACCTCCTAAGTCAACAAATAAGCAAAGAATCAGTAACAAATCGAACAAATTTATCCATATAGATTTCCTTCTACAAATCTCCATGCAAAAATTCACTCTTAACCTCCATTTGATACACTATCCAACCCTATGATGCAACAAGAATGAGTACAAGGTGAACAAAATCCATCTTGGTAATGGGCACACAAGTCTAATAATAGTCAGTACCTTCAACCTAAAATAACCCCTTTGTAAAAAGATGTGCCTTATACTTATGAATAGACCCATTAGTTGCATACTTGGTGTGGTAATTCCATTTTCACCTAACCAAATTTCTTCCCTGAGGAAGAGATACTGAATCCCATGTATGATTCTCCATCAAAGAAGAATATTCATCTGTCATCATATCATCCCACTCCTCTATCCCATGAGCTTATGAAAAAGACTGTGGATCCCCAAAGAATGCTTGACACAAAAGTCTAGTACCTGTAGAATGTGTATATGATATCAGTGGGTGGAAGATCATGTCTAAAAGGTGTTACCTTAGAAATTTTAATATAATTCCACAATGGCATAGTGGCAATATCAGTGTGAGTAGGATCCGCAACCTCTATAACCTTCTCAAGAATCTTCTAAAATAGCTCCTTATGCCTATATGTGCAAGTTCATTTCCAACCATTTGTAAGAAGAGAAGTGAAGAAGAATAAGTGCGAACAAACATTTGCTTATTGACCATTCTAGTTTGGATAATTTGAATTTGGTGATTTTTTTGGGTGCAACGTAGGACCCTTTTGCCTAAAATGTTGGGATGTCATTTTTTAGGGGTTAAATCACCAATGATTTACAATAATTATGGGGTTATCCATCAATTTTCCACATATATATATTACATATGTTCCCAAAGGTCATAAACTTACTACTGAAGTATCTTTCTTTACAAGATTGCAAAGATTTAATACTTGATGCTGGACTCCACCACTCGACTACTTTCAACAGCAACTAAATCACATGGAAAGAATACACCACTCAATAACAACCTGACATCTAATAACATTATGTCATGTGATTATAATCGTATGCTTGATGGTACTATGTTTCATGACTACAACATGGATTTTGGTATCACTATGGTATGTGAAGATAATATGATGCTTGATAGCAATGTCCTGCACGACAACAACCTAATGCTCAGTAGTAATGTCCCACAAGATGCCAACTTGATGCCTAATAGTAATGTGTCACATGATGACAACCTATTACTTGGTATCAATTTAACTTAGAGTGGCTTCTCAAATTACCTAAATAGTCAGTAACAAATTTTAATGATTTATCAGAAAAAATCATTAACCACTTTTTTTACAACATCAAACATGAGCAACAGTGGTTGAATTATGTATTAAAAAAAAAGATAAGGAGAAGGATTTATGACATAAATACAACAATAGAGAGCACTAGCCATTCACTTCCAACACAATCTTCCAGATATATAGTTAGTTGATATCTTCACACAGAACCTGTACTTTGAAGTTGCTCATAATTTGAGACTCACTTGTGCCAACACATTTGAATAAATCATTGACAAGGGTGTACGAATTGAGAAAACACTTATTGTTAAGGGCTTAAAAAAAATATATTCCAAATATCAAACATTTAATCAAACCTAAGCACCTATTTAGACTAATATCATTGAGAATCCTAAAACCTTTGATAACAATAAGAATATGGTGGGTAATGGGGTTACCGAATCATGACATGTGAAAATAGTTTAAGCACTATTAACTCAAAATAAACCACCCAATCCATTTCTCACTTAATAAGAGTTCCTCCACACAAAGGATATACTAAATGTAGGCTGTTTAGTGACTTAAGAGAGCCTATATACACATAATATTTTCAAAATTTTATTGATTACTGACACTTTGTATCTTGTAGGAACTTGTCGAGTCTCAATCTCTCTGAGTGCATGCCTTAAGGGGTACACCAAGAAAGGGGTGGGAATACCATTGGTGCTTTGTAATATTTTTGTCCCTTTTACCACTTACCATCTACACATTCATCTCCTAAAACCATTTACCATAAGCTTATTCTTCTCAGCCTTATCCATCTAGTCATTTGCCATGCTTTATCCTCCTTGTTCTTGCCTTGATCCCCTTTTATCCAATTAACTATATTAGGTCAACTGGGTTAATATTATACAATTTTTAGCTTTTGATAACTGTATAGGGTTGACTGGGTCAACCTTATACCATTTAGGGGTATTTTTCATTAAGAGCTTTGTTAGCCCTTCGGTCGACCTAGCTCAGGACCTAGTGAATTATCTCATGAAAACATACAGGGTTGATTGGGTCAACCCTTTACATCTGACATATTTGAAAGGATTTAGGGTAAGATCTACCTATATATGCAAGTTCATTTCCAACCATTTGTAAGAAGAGAAGTGAAGAATAATAAGTGCGAACAAACATTTGCTTATTGACCATTCTACTTGAGTAATAAAGCTTAGGGTTTCATACTTTCTTTAGAGATATGGATATTATCTTATAGAGAATTATTTTGGATGCATAGATAGGTTGTGTATCCTAGAGTTTATTTGTCTTTTTTATCCAAAAATACCACAACAATCTCTTGTGAATCGCCTTGGCCAAGTGAGAGATTGAGGCTCGATGGGTTCATCTTCAAAGGTAAGTATTCCTAAATTTATTTCTCCTTTGTAAGAGTAGATAATTAATATAGTTGTGCTTCTTTCATCCATATATTATGATTCTATATACATTCACATTAGTATATGTCTTCTATGCATGTTTAGTTTAGTTTGTTTTGTTTCTAACCCCCACTTTATGCCACAACCTTTGGTGTGCACTAGATTAAATTTACTTTCTTGTTTATTATAATAGAGTGAACATTAAACCTAAGAATATTTTAGGGTTTGTTGTATGATTGTGTTATACTATAGGCTTTGTAACCCTTTATAGAATGGTGTATTGTGAAAAGTGATCCCCTAATCGGGTCTAGTGGATCCCCATATTGGTCATGCTCCCGCTTAACAAATATATTCCCAATCAAAAGTATAGGTATGATATATCTTCTCTGATCCAAGATTGATTTATAGACATGATGCATTTTTGATTTCATACATTCTAGTGAACCTGACATGAATCCTATCCCACCACTGATTAGATTGTCTTCACGTTTCCATTTTCTTCTTAGTACTAGCTTCACTTTATATTTTGGTGAACTTTATATTTTGGTGAACCCGATGTGAACTAACCCTTGTAGGATTTATTCATCTTATTTTATTTATTTCATTATTTCATCATTATTTTTATCATATATTTTTCATATGGGATTAACTTTATTGACCTAGTATCTAACTTCTATGTGTAAGATTTTAGGTATAGGCTACTGGATTGACCCTGTCGACCCAATACAATTTTTTAGCTTTTTAGACATCTAGTCTAGACTACTAGGTCAACCCAGTCGACCCTATACTTTTTTAGACATCAGGTTCACCATACTAGGTTGACCTAGTCAAGCCTATACATTTTAGGCACTCAACAACAAGTTTCTGTAAAGCTTGATTGACCCAGTTGACCTAGTTAGTAGAATTTTCAAGCATATATCAAGGTTTTTGAATGACAATCTTCATTTTTTGCATCTCTAATCCACCACATTTCCCTTCCATCTCTCTATCTTATTCTTTATAGTTTTTTCCTTTTATAGTTTGTAGTCTTCAAAATTGGCGTTTCACAGTCAACTAGATCGACCCTACCAACCCAATTTTGTGTGTTGTCTGGATAACTAGGTTGACTCTACCAACCTTATTCATTTTCAGACCTTGCTTCTACAGTACATGTTTGACCTTGTTAACCCTATTCTATATTTTGTGCATACACTGTTGACTATATCTACATTGTACCTTGTTTCAAAGTTGGAATTAACCTTATATGCTAGTACTTAGTTCACACTTTATTTTCTTGTTGCTTGCATGCTTAGAATAGATCACATAGTTTAATTAGGTGGTTTTCAATTAATCATTTAGTTTCACTATTTTATATTTTATGCACACATAGCCAAATCACAAAATCTAAACAAGCATTTTAACAATTGTCTACCTAAAGCCAACCTACTTGATTTCATCATCAAAGGGGAAACTGACTTGATACTCTGGTCAAGTATAAAATGTGGTTAATGGTATATTATGGTTAAGCACCCAATGCCCTTATCATTATGGTGTGTGAAGTGAGGGGGTAGGACCCAATACCAAGCCTGTATCATTGTCATTACATTCCCTTTCAGCCCAAACTACCTGAAACCATCCTTAGATTGCCATTCTAATTCCTTGCTTATAGCCAGCTTCCCATCATATTTAAAATCATATCTTAATAATCTAATAAACATTCAGGTTGACCAATTAATTATCTCTTTAATTTTCAATTTGATTGCTTGTTCTTTGCTCAATTATATTTTTTATTGTAAAAACTTGCATTAGCCAGCATCGATGTAAGGTTTTATGTTGTGTGCTTCAATTGGGGTCATTCTCATGACACCTATAGATAGATTCATAATTTAGCTACGTATTTTCATCTTGGTCCTAATTTTGATCATGATTCTATCTTTTGAAAGTGTCAACAAGCTTATGAAATTGCTTTTAAAGATTATAAATCACATGATAAATATCAAGCCTTGAATCAAGCCAATGCTCATTTAGCTATCTATAAATACCCTCTTCCTAATCATCAACCTATCAAAGATAATCAAGACAAAGCCACCCCTTCCACCAACAATGTAGAAAGTCTTGTTAAACCAACTTCTAAAGAGAATGTGGTTAACATGACTAATATACGAAGGGTGGTTACCTTTATTGATTCCCAACCTATCTACAATCCTCGTTTATCTATAACATATCATGCTATCTAGGATTCTTCTCCAACTCATTTAAATCAGTTTGGGAAAGATGACGTTATTACTTTTGATGATCCAATTTTTTATTCTCTCATGGATAACACTTCCTTTTCCATTTCAACCATTCTTGTGTCATATTATAACAATAATGATACTCAAATTTCTACTAACACTTATTTTACCATTTCTTAAAATCAACTTGAATTAACTACTTCATCATCTCAACAACATTTAAAACCTTTTTATAAATCTTCTTCTTATTACCAACAAAAATTCCAATGCACTTCGGCTCTTCCTTCTGAGGAGCTCCTTAATCATTATGCACCTATATCCAACAACCTTCTTATGGGTTATGATGAGTAGTATCCCATCGTGGAGCTCACTAATCTCCCACCCCAAATTTCATTCCTTGAGATTATGAGGACTTCTCCATGTCATAGTAACCATCTTATGTAACTATTATTTAAGATTAATCTCCATCATCCTCCCCTAGCAAGATGGGAGGCAACCTTCTCTGGATTTGAGGATAGTATATTAAAACAATGTGAAAAGATGTATATCAATGTTGATGAAACTATGAACACTTCTCTTTCCTTAAAATTTCATTTAGATTCTATGATTCCTAATGAGATTTTGCTTTGTGTGAATGATCCTCCCTTATTCATTAGTGTTCAAATAGGTGATACCCAAGTTAAGCATGCATTGATTGATGAGGGTTCTAGTACCTGCATTGCCTATCTTGACTTTATTAAGACCCTTAAATATTCAAAATGCAATCTCAAGTCTACATGTAGCACCTGCCAAGGATATGATAGAAGGCAAATGACTCCTCTAGGCTGTGTGTGGATTCCCATTACCATCCCACCTATCATCGTTTGTGTGAAAGTGATAATATTTAACTTTCCTCTTTCTTATAACATCTTGCTTAGCAGGCCTGGACTCATCGTATGAGAGACGTTTCTTCTTCCACCTACCGATGTGTTAAATTTCCTCATAATAAAGCCATTTATAGGATCTAGGGTGAAACTAACCCTTGGAATTTTGAATAATTCCAAGACTGTGGTGTCTTCAAGATTCTTACTCTTGAACCTTTACCCAACATTTCATTCTATGATTCTCAATGTCTTAATTTTCTTGTTAATTCAACCTAACATTACAATGGGCATCCCAAAATCATTGGGAACATTCCTCCTAACCTCTTAGATTTCAATGATGATGAGCCCAATGGGATTAACCTAAAGATTAAAACTTTTGATCTCTTGCCTCATCTCATCTCGTAGCTTCCTACTTCCTCACAACCTCATTCTCACAAGATTCCTTGCGATGATATTCTCATAGTCTTAACCAAGACTCGACATTCTATTCACCACACTTCCTTGGATGACAAGGTCATCCCTAATTGTGTCATTGATCTTCATACCTTGGATTATGATGATGTTTATTCCTTATATGATTCATTTTTAGGTTGTCTTGTACAGTCTCATGATGCTGAGATTATCCATTATCATTCTTCTTTACATGAGCCTTTTTGTGTATCTTTCCATCTTTTATTTATAGTTACTAATCTTAGAATTTTTCCTCTTTATCATAAGATAGATATGGGGCCAACACCTTGAGTTTTTGAGAAGCCTCATAGGAGCATGCTCATAGATCGTACTATGACTAGGCCTTACCATTTTATTATATTCCCTTATCACCATAGTTAGTTTACTCCTGAGATTAGTGCAACCCTCCTTAGATCTTATGCAGATCCCACTCCTACATTAGTAGAGCCCTTATTAGATCCCATTCTCACTCATTCTATAGTTGATCCTATTCTCACTCCTACTGTTATTGAGCCTACCCCTGCTTCTCATCCCATTACTCCTATTGAGATTAGTTTCATTCCTCCTCCATCACCACCTTCTATTGGTGATGGTTTGATTCCATTACTGATCTTATTGCCTACCAAATGGGTCAACAAGTCCTCTCTATCTTCTTCCACTACTATTATACCTACTTATATGAATGCTTCTCCTAAGACCACTCACAAACGTATTTGTTGTTTCTGTGGGATAAATAATCATTCTTCTACCCATTGTTTCAAGTTGCAATAATATCTTGATACTTTACATCCTTCCTCTCTTTCTTTAGACAAATCCATGCCTCTCCCAAAGGTTATACCTAAATATATACCTAAGTATGGTGAGGTATATTGTGTATGACACCAATGTGACACCCATTATACTGATCATTGTTGCATATTTTAACAACACTTTAAAGATCACCTTATAGCTATTCCTGGACCTTCTTCTATTCCTCGCACAGGTCATTATTACAAGAAGACTTCTCCTTCTTCTCCTATGACTCCACCCCCAATAGTTTCATCTCCTCCTATGGTCCCTTCATCACCTTCTATGCTTCCACCTATGATTCCTTCACCTGTGGACCTTCCCTCACTTGTGGATCCCTCTCCACCTGTGAGTCCCTCACCCATGGATCCTTCTCCACTGATGATTCCTGCATCTCCCGTAGAGCCCACTCCCACACATTCTCTCAAGCATCCTTTGCCTAATTTTTCTCAGCATGATCCCTTAAGTATACCTACTTTTTCAATTGAGGAGATTAGAAGAGAAGTCTTTTATTAGTTTTCATTGAAGATTGATGAGACACTAACAACAATTCATGTCTAGCTTCAAGAGATTTATCTGATGTCTTAGATAATTTGTGTGGGTAGATTTATCAGTATTTATGAGCACATGTATGGTGCCTTTACATTTACATTTTTATTGGATGTGTGCTCTAATTTCATTACTATCTATCTATTATGTCATTTGACACTTTGTCAAATTCGTATTTTTCTTATATGGTGATCTTTATCTTTGGTACTATATCTTGCTTATCTTATCATTTATATTTGTATATGTTTATCTTTCTTTCTTGAGTTTTTCTCAAACTCCTTTCTTTCCTTCATGATTATTTCCTTTCTTATCTTTATTTTTCATAGATAATTATCATTGTGACTTGGTTATACCAACCCTATTCCCTTTGGTTCTTGTCTCTTATTACCATGTGATCAGTTAGCAAATAATGCATCTCATTATAATTTCCTTTTACCGGTTCACCTTTGGATCTAATTTTTCCCTTCTTCATTTTTTGCAAACTAAGCATATACATAGTTGAGACTTGAGATCACATGTTGGTTCATTGTTAAGCCTAAGTGTCCTAGTCAGTCTTTGTCTTTGGTTACTTAGCTTCTTTTAGCCTTAGCCTACAACTCATTCATGTGTATCACTACATATTTCATGATTGGTCATTGCAAATCCATATGGAGGAGGAATATTAAAAGCCATAAAAAGTTAAAAGCCAAATCATTTTACAAAAGGTAATGATATAAAAGGCAAAAATATTCTTAAAAGTCAAATCACACTAAACGACATGATTCAAAGCACATCTCCTTATTCTTGTCAAAGCTCAAACTCCACAGTCAGCCTCATGGTAGAGTTGAGGTCCTTTGGGGTGAATTAGGCCAGCAGATTAGAAGAGAAGAATAAAAAAATATCTTAGTTCTACCTACTTTCTCAAGCAAGTACCCAATCTTTGCAATAGATCAAGGACTTTGTAAGGGGTCCTAAAGAATGGGGAACACGTTGTAGGAAGGTAGGTCCATTTTAATTTTTCTTGTACCAATCTACCTTCATGATTTGATCTTAGTAGCACACTTATTTTCTTACAAAGCTTTGTGTCTATAGTGAACATGTTTCCTTTGTACATTTATGGTCACTAGTCACTTAGTGTCTTCTCATGTCCTTAGTATGCCTTTTTTCTTCAAAGGTCTTCTCATAAGACGCCTAAGTCTTGCTTTTAACATTCCCTTTTTCAATCTCTATATCCATCATATTTCATTTTGAGAAATATCATTTTGTCTACTGATCACTCCCCTTGGGATTTCATTTATGGGTTGCATTATAAGATCACAGATAGGACTTGATCATCCTAAAAAATTACCACCTTTTTCCTTCCTATTACCCACATCCTTTATTACCCATTTTTTCCTCATTTTTCCAACCTAGTGGCATTCTCTTTGTGAGTTGCAGTATAAAACCATGGATAGGACCCAACATTTCTCACAAAATTTTCTAATAATACAAGCCACAAACAAAATTACATATGTCAAATATGAGATAAGATGTGATTGATTATGAAGTTACACATCATTAACATGCTTTCTAGCTTGATTAGTATGTTTTATGCTTACTTTATTTTGATTTAATTTCTTGTATCTTCTTATTTTTTGAGTGCATGTAAGAATACAACCATTTCTTGCATTTTTCATACTTCCCAGCTTGCATTAGTGTGATAAATACAAGACCAATCTTTTGCCAATTTTGTTTTTTCTCTTATACTTCCCAGTGTGATATAGTGTAATTGATTGACTTAATAAATTTATTTTTATACCATTTGTGGAATTTTACACACCTTCCATTTTATTACATTATTTTTCATACTTCCTGTGATCTAGGAATTTGGCTCATGAGAGGATGGTTAGTATGGTGTTAGTTTCAAAATGAAAACAAGATGAAAAAAACACAGTAACTAGCATAACATCTCTTGGCCTATACACTAGGGAGAGATTAGTAACAAACATGATTAAATCACACAAATAAAATGAAAAATAAACTCTCTTTTACTTTCCTTGGATGCTCCAAAATGCTTGTTATAGGAGCTTGCTCGGCTTGTGCTCCTGAAGTCTTCATCAAAGGAGGCTTGGCTATCTCCTCTTCTCCTTGGCACCTTGTGGCTTTGGCTTGGCTTGGATTGGAATAAATTTGGCATGGTAACACTAATTGCAATGGATTTTGGAATAATTTTTGCATTATATGTTACATTATCAATACTTAGAAATGATGTTCATGGCCTCTCTATTTATATATTTTTGAGAATGTCTAAAATCAACCTGAACCGTCCATTTTGAGATTGAGATGTGTGGTTGACGATTAATTCAATTTTTGGAATTAAGTTTATAATTATCCTCATTATGACATTAGAATAAGGGGAAATTAACAAGCATGGAGGGCATCATGGAAGGCATTGATGAGGCATGGGAGGCATGAATCTTGATATTTGTGGCATTTATGGCCTAGGGATGTCTTCTAAAGAAATGAGGTCACTTGATGATGCAAATATTCAACATTCATTTTAAAAAACAAGTATTCAACAAGTTTCCATGGAATTATTAATTAGGCTCTAAATTGGATTAATTATCTCTAAGCATGATTAAGCACTTTGTGCAAAAATTACCCAAATTGATCAGAATGCCTTATTATTGGTCCAAAATTTGATTAGATTGGAATTGGAAGTCAATGTTAGATGTATTGGAACTGTATTCCCATTTAGGATGTTACCAATAGAAAATAACAAAGGCATGCCTCTTGTGCAAGAGATTTGATAGGAAATAACAATCTAGAGCACCTAGGTGCAAAATTAACATTTTGACTCAGAATGATCTGATCAAAGTTAGTTGGCCCATAAATTGTATTACCCCATTTAATGATACCTTGGCCAAAATCGGCACTTGAATATGTCAGTTTCACATCATTTAGTGTGTTTTAGTGTTTTTAGGCCTAATTGTGCATTTTAGGTAGAAATTGGTCATAAGCCTGGTTGGAGGTCATTAGTGGCTAGATTTAGGTGTCTACAGTTTGCCCCTACTTGGGAAGATGTTGCAAACAATAGGCAAAGTAATATCTTCTAAAATAATGAGAGATGGCTTGTATGCAAAAAGAAGATGATGACTAAAGAATAAATCTCCAAATAGTTTTGGGAAGCCTATGATGATGCCCCCTTAAGGGAGTGGCTGTTACATTTATTGATGGATGGTCCCTAAAAAAAACAAGAAATGTGGGATTAACCTATGGTTGAGATTAATCCAAATGAGAAAATGCTTGCATGCATTGATGTAAAAAGGATACTAATTTACCCAAAGGTAGTTATAAGCATGATTAAAATTCAAAATGATGATTTGCCTATAGGTAGTTATAATCATTACAAGGACCTAGATTGGCTAAAGATGATTATGCCCCAGTTAGGGATGATTAGCAAGCATAACTCAAGGATATAACTTGAAATATATATTAAATATGAGCAGGTGAAAAGTGATGAAATAGATGAATATAAGAATAAGATTAATCAATAGAATGATTCAGTTGTACCTATCAATGAGGAGATGCTCATCCTGATTAGTAATGATACAACTAGAATGGCCATTGAGTTGATTTGATCAAGGATGGGATTAAAGGATTTTGCCAAGGTACCAAGGAGAAAATTCTATAGCTCCATTGATTGTAGACCTTCTTGAAGCTAATTTTTTCTATAGCATGTGATGGTAGGCTTCATGATAGAACACCATGAAGACTATCCTAAAATATGCATAAAGACTGACTCCTGATCTAATAAACATTCAAAAACAATATACCAATGATAAAAACTATGATGATAATATTGATGTATGAATATGGATGGAAACAAGAATAATGTGCTCAAAGAATCATTCAATGAACACATATAGACTGAGTCAAGGCAACAGTTCTAGAAGCAAGCAAACAAACAAACAAACAACCTAAAATAAACAAACAAAAAAAAATCTTGAAAATAAAAGCAAAATAAAGCATCCTAACAATGACCATGCCCAAGTAAGGTGGATTGAGGATAATTGACTAGGCTTAGATAGGACAAATGTTTTTGTATTTTAAAATATTTGAATGTTTTTGGAATTATGAGGTATCTTAACTTGTTAGAGAATGACAAGATACTTTCTCATAAAATGATGAGAGTGTTTGGCTTAGGTTGCTTGTAAAACAATGAGAGCATATGGAAAAGGGGATTGAGGTGACCTCAACATGAATTGAGCATGACCTACATAGTCTTAAAATGACCTCAATTCATAGTAATTCTATCCACAAAAAAGGTAGGAAAAAACCAACTAGGTCCCAACAAGTTCTCAAATCTAATAAATGGCTAGTCAAATGAAAATAGTAATGGCAAGGTGATGCGACAATGCATGGTAAACAAGTGTTTCCCATAGTTTTCCCATATGTAGTTATAACTAGGATATATAGAATAAGTCAATGATACTAGTTTGCCCATAGGCAGTTATAACTAGTAGCAAGACTGGTGAAACACTAATTTGCCCATAGACAGTTATAATCAGGTTCACATAAACAAACTTGATAAGATGAAAGGTATCTTACTAGATCAATTGTCACACTAATTGTATAGATTGTCATTGTAAACATAGATTGGATTGAATGTTGAAACTTGATCAAAATCCTCCCATGAAAAGGTGTGGGAAGAACCAAATGAACCAAGATCAAAATAAGATTGGGTAGGATGACTAAAAATAGGCTTTGGTCTAGATAGGAATGAAATGATAGGATGGTATGGTTTTGCTAAGGATAATGATTGGTTGGATATATTGGATAAAATGGTAGGAGGGTTGCCCCCAAGTGATGGGGTAAATGGTTGGGATCTACAATATTGGTAAATAGGCATATATAACAATGGAAATGGCATGGCAATGTGAAATAGTATGGTACATGTTTTTGGCCTGGGTGTGGTAAATGGCATATGATTCTATTTTTCCTGTTGAGATGGAGATGCATGTCCCAATCAACAAATGATACAAATAGAATACTTGATTATGTTAATTACTAGCCCCCACCTCATCTGAATAGTTGCTCTGTCAAAAATGGCCTGTAGATTTGGTTGTCAAGAATGCTTGTATGATATTCATTGGTCATTGATTCTGATTCCTTCAAACATCAAGACAAGGTATCTTTGTAACCTCTACAAAGGAAAGTGTGGCTATGGATGGTAAACAAGAAAAAAATGGATGGTACATTTAATTATGAAATGGAAAGGTAGATGATAATGGCATGTGGAATGGTGGGGAAATAAATGAAGATCAAGACATTTAGTCATATGTAATGTTGTTGATGCTAGATTCAACATAATTTGGGTTATGGTGGGGCCAAAGACTTGTTCTCTTAATAAGACCATAATTTTTTTTTATTTGATATTGAGAATAGCTATCATCTGTAGATAAGAAGCTATTTTGATTTGATCTTTGATTTTGTCTTCATCAAGCAGTGAAGAACTTTTATGCTCAGCTATTGGTGCCTCAAAAAAAATTTCACCAATGAAGTTGTCTTTATTTTCTCATAGCACCTTTGAGAAGGCTTCACTAATAAACATTGGATTTTGACTTTGATTATCTTCTAGCACTTCCAAAAAAGTTTCACTAGAAGATGTTGAGTTTTAACTTAGATTGTCCCCTAGCACCTCCGAAAAGGTTTCATTAGGAGAGTGTTCTTTTGCTACATGAATGTTGTCTTGGACTCCTTAATCTTCTCCAACCACTATGTTTCCATGGATGCAGTTCAACAAAGTGTGATTCTGTATATCCCAATCGACACTTGTGGGAGATGGAATGTCAATAATATGGCTATTTTGGTTGATGGTTATGGCATGTGGAATGGTAATGGAATGGGTGTTGGCATCATAATCCTTACAGAAGATACTAAGATAACTTATATTGAAGCTAAAGTAATCATCCTCAAAAACCATAAAAGGATCATAAATGTATTCAAAATGATCTATAAGGCATGCATAACCAATGTTGTAACAACCATGAACATATTCTTTTTCTGAATTTGATTCTAACTCAAGGGACTCTGAATCTGATGTTGAGACTGATGTTGATTCTAATTTTGATACTAAATCTAATAGTTCAAGAATAAAACTTGACTCTAATTCTGATTCTTCATGTGATGGGTACTCTATTATAATGATGTCTTCTTGAATATTTGGCATCGGATAAGTAATAGCCTATGATGGCATAATGGGCTCCACAAAAACTAGTTTGTCAAAGTGAGATTCCTCTAAGATGGGAAAAAGGTCAAGAGACAAATCCTTAGAGACTAGATTTTAAATAGGAGGCTCTTGAAAAATAGGCACATGGTTGAGGTAATGATTTTCCTAAAAGTAGTTATAATCATCAAGAAGTGACTCGACAAAGACTAGCTCATCAGTGTGAGACTTCTCAACAACTGGTATAAGATCAATAGGTGATTCATCATAGGTTGACTTATCACAAATGGTTGGTTCAATAAAAACATCTTGGATTGGTTGGTTATTTTTGCCTTAGTTTCCAATGAGTTGGAAGATACCAATTTTGAACACATCTTGGTCTTCGAATGATTAGATGGGTTGAGGTTTGGGTGGAATTGGTAGGGCCTTGGGGAGCATGATTGCTCATATGAGCCAAAAGACAAAGTCTTGAGATGGTAATAATAGGGAATTTTGGGGCTTGATTGATTTCACAAGCTAAAGGACTAGGTCTTGGAATGATGAAAAGGCATTATGGAGCTTGATTGCTTGCACAAACTAAAATATGAGGTCTTGGTATAGAAATGGTTGGGCATTATGGAGCTTGGTTGTTCACACAAACCAAAAGATGAGGTCTTGGTATGGGAATGGTGTGACATTGTGGTCCTAGAATAGAAATGGTTAGGTGTGGTGGAGCCTAATTACTCACATAAGCCAAAGCATCCAAGTATTCCTCATAAACCATATCATCCCAGTTGTGAGTTGGCTCATAAGCTAGTTCTTGACTATGTTCCATGTACTGATTATTGAAAAGAGGGTATGGATATATATCCCAAACAACATTATCTTTAGTTGGGTCTTCAAAGTCTTCCTCACAAGCCTCTTCATTCCAATCAAGGTCTCAATTTAGATTTAATGGATTTTGACTATGTTTTCCATATAGAGTATTGTAGGGAGAATAATAAAACTCATTAGAAAATCTTTCTCTATAGGGGTTCTTAGTGGGATTTTGTGTGGCCATTCTATCATAAGTTAGATTGTACATGACTCCACCATAAGTGTATCTAAGCATATCTGCATAAATGATGAAATCTCTAAAAACAAAAAGGCTTAGAGTTCTACAAACTTTGAAAAATGATCCAAAAGACAAATGGTTCAAACTTGGTCTAACTTGGTCAAAAGTGGAGCTGTATCTTTAATACGATCTAAAAGTGGAGCTGTATCTCCAAAATGATTTGTGTTAAAACTTGGTATAAAATATTCTAACATCAAATATCTAATGTCAAATGTCATACGCACAAAAGGTTAAGTGTCTAAATAAAAACCAACATGTCAAAGGTCTAGGTCAAAGTGTTCCAAACAATGTATAAACTAGGAAAGGGAAAAGTTGAGTTACTAGGTCTTTGTCCAAACATAGAGTCAAAAGCTAGGCTCAAAAAAATAGGCATATGCTAGGAATTTTGGCCAAATAGAATCAAAATCTAGACTTGAAACAAAGGCTGATGTGATTTGATTTAATCTAACCAGTTTGGAAACAACTTTGACATAAACCCAGCACACAAAATCAAACATAAACATGATCAGTTGGCATAAGGAATAAGGCAAAAGGATCTTTGAAGAAATACTATGTTTTCTCAAATAAAGGCACAAATAATGATGAGGATAGGCTCTGAGCAAACAAACAATCAATAGTTTTCAAATTTGGGTAATCGATTAACTGAAGTTATGCAACCCAAAAGAGAAATATTTGTGTATCAACCCCATGAATTAAGGCCTACATAGAAATCAATCAATCTTTGAATCCAAAATTGACAAGGCTAATTGAAAACTCAATGACAAAAACTAGGATTTGACCAAACAAGCTAGACAAGATTAGACAACATGATGGCATAAGACAAAGGTCCAAATGGTATACACGACATGGTTTGAAATAAATGGTTTTTGGCACAAGGTGAAATAAGTCTTGAAACAAATTGGGCAGCCTAACGATGTAAGCATGCTCAAATGATGTGATCAATGCTATGTTTTAAAAGACTCAAAGGCACAAATGGTTTGACATGATTTGGGCAACATAAAACTACCCTCCTTAACTCAAATGACACACACACAAATAAGTTTAGCAAAAAAATTTAGGCACAAGTGTGGTGTAAAATGGCCAGCATAATGCCTCTTTAGACAAAAGAGTGACATAAAGACAAATTGGTTTTGACATGGCTTTATGAACAAATAAACAAGTTTTAGTCTCAAAAACACCAAGTAAGATAAATGACCAAAATACACTAAGTATAATCATCCAAATCCTAACAAGGGTATAGAAATGTGGGGTTGAATAACTATAAAGTTTCAAACATCTCTAGGGGAATCAATTGCACAATGACTTTTATGTCAAACAATGTAAAAGAAAAGCATAAAAATTAGGTGACTATGGCATTACTAATTGTAAAAAGGTTTAGTCTTTTTTACAACCACTATATCCTATTGTTCACTAAGTGTAGTGTAATGTCTAAATGCAAATACATTCTATGTGCAACTCCAAAGGATTAAGTGAAGTCAATGTCGGGAGATGAAAACCCAGGTCAAAGCTTCCCTAAAGAAGTCATGTGAAGTAATGATGTCCCCCTCGCAAGCCAAGTTTGCAGGAAAATAAAAGACTAAAATAGAAAGACTTTAGGGTTGTTTTCAAGGTCACCCAAACTTTGATGAGTTTTTGGGAAGTGATTTAGATGAATTTATTTCTAAGCCTTGGACTAGGATACCTGCAATAGGAATGGCACTTTTGATTCAAAGGGTTCCCTAAAGGGGACAAATAGAAGAGCATACATGCAACATCCCTCTTTTTATCAAACAAAAATTTAATTTAAACAACTAAGTGAATGCAAAAAACTTGAAAAGGTGAGTTTATTTTTAAGCCCAAATAGAAAAATAGGTGGTGTTCATTTGACCCCTTGGTCTTAGTTGTAAACTTTGAAAACATTCACCATAAACATCTAAATATTTTTTTATACATCAAAACAAGGTTCCTAATTTATTTTTAAGCATGCAAAAGGTGATTTAAACATTTTTTTAGAAAATTTAAAGCTTGGTACTGCAAAAAAACATGATCATGTCCTTTAACCTTGAAGCTCTTTTAGGTTTGAAACAATGAACTTAAAAAAAATAGCTCTTCGATCTGTGTTTTAAAATAAACACAGTGATCAATGTCAGTTATATAATAGATGATGGTTACACTAGCTAACTGATGATGGTTATCTAACCGATATTAGTTATACCAATAGTGACTGATGACAACTATCTAAATAATGTTAGTTTTACTAACCAATGTCAGTTACTGTGTAAACCCGTGACAAAGGAAAATGGCAAAAAAAAGTTAGAAAATCAATTTACAAGAGTTTTAATGATCCAAATGAAGATTTTAAAGCTAAAAAATGACATTATTCATGTGTGAGATGCGTTTGGTCCCACTAGGTGTACCATATGTGATCTAAGAATTTGGCTCAAGAGAGGATGGTTAGTTTGATGTTAGTTTCAAATTGAAAACAAGATGAAAGAAACACACTAACTAGCATAACATCTCTAAGCCTAGACACTAGGGAGAGCTTAGTTAATAAATATGAATAAAACACACAACTAAAATTCAAAATAAGCTCTCTTTTACCTTCCTTGGATGCTCCAAAATTGTTGTTGTAGTGGCTTGCTCGGATTGTGCTCATGAAGTCTTCATCAAGGAGGCTTGGCTATCTCCTCTTCTCCTTGGCACCTTGTGGCTTTGGCTTGGCTTAGAATTGATATGACATGGTAACACTAATTTCAATGGCTTTTGGAATCATTTGTGCATTATAACTTTGCATTATCAAGAATTAGAAATGATGTTCATGGCCTCTTTATTTATAGTTTTTTGAGAATATCTAGAATCAACCTGAACCATCCATCCTAAGATTGAGATGTGTGGTTGAGGATTAATTAAATTTTTAGAATTAAGTTTATAATTATCCTCATCATGAAATTGGAAGAAGTGGCAATTTACAGGCATGGAGGGCATCATAGAAGGCATTGATGAGGCATGGGAGGCATGAATCTTGATATTTGTGGCATTTATGGCCTAGGGATGTCTTCCCAAGAAATGAGGTCACCTGATGATGCAAATATTCAACATTCATTTATAAAAATAAGTATTCAAAAATTTTCCATGGAATTTTTAATTAAGCTCTAACTTGGATTAATTAACTTTAAGCATGATTAAGCACTTTGTGCACAAATTACTCAAATTGATCAGAATGCCTTGTTATTGGTCCAAAATTTGACTAGATTGGAATTAGAAGTTAATGTCAGATGCATTGGAACTATAATCCCATTTAGGATGTTACCAATATAAAATAACAAAGGCACATGTCTTGTGCAAAATATTTGATGTGAAAGAGCAATCTAGAGCACCCAGGTGCAAAATTGGCATTTTGACTTGGAATGATTTGATCAAAGTTAGCTGGCCCATAAAGTGCATTGCCCCATTTAAGGATACCTTGGCCAAAATAGACACTTGAATATGTTAGTTTCACATCATTTATCATGTTTTAGTGTTTTTAGGCATAATTGTGTGTTTTAAGTAGAAATTGGCCACATGCCTGGTTGGAGGTCATTGGTGGCCAGATTTAGCTGTCTACACTTCCCAACGTGATTTAGTATGATTTTACTTAATTTAATTTGGTGCAAAAATATTTCACTTTGGTTTAAAAACAAATTCCTTTTTAAAATCTTGTTTTACTATCCCTTGGTTCTTTATACTTAGTCATTTTCTTGTTATTACACATTTCCCAACTTGAAATAGTGTATAGTATATTTTTGATTGATTATATTTTACCAAGTATTTTTACTTATTTATTTTTAACCATGCATGTGTTCTACATAATGATAGAAAAGAAACCACATCTCATAAATTTTGTATAGCATATACAACAAAAGTTAAATACATGTGATAGAAAGAAATATATTTAAAGCATCCACAAACACAACCATGATAATGACAACATACACAATTAACATCAATATTCCAAAATAATACATCATATATATACATCTCACGAGTTTTGATACAACAAGTACAACCATATATATAATGGTCTAGCTCTATGATTGGGATCCATCCTATATATCTCATGGCCTAGCCATGTTGCCTGCTAAGGCCTCAGTCTAAATCCTCCAAATAGTACACTCTAAAGAGGTCATCTGAGATCTCAATCCCTCCACCTATCATTATAGATGCATTATCTACACTTGTGCCTGTGCCAACTCATTTTGGGTCACTATATGTGCCTACATCAATTGGGTCTACATCATTATATGTGCCTGTGTCATTTATGTCACTATAACTAGATGTAAAACTCTCTCCTCTACTAGGGCCTACCATGATCGTATCTTGCCTGCACCCATCTCTACTAGTGACTTCATCTTATCCCTTTGCACTTGTATCCACCTCATTGCCTCTCCAACTAATCTAAACCAACTCACCTGAGTTGGGGTAGATGGTACACTAGGGTCCTCTAATGCAGTAGGGTCATACGACTATAGAGGAAAATCCATGATGTCATGGAGTGCTCTCCTCATAAAGGACCCCCATCTTTCCTCCTCATCCTAAGCCATGCCTACAAAATCACACCTAGATAGACATTAGGTCACTATCATATCTCACAATATCTATCTACCCCTAATCTCTATTAATGTCAAGCTCACTACTTAGGCATCTATATTATTGTCACTATATGAGGTAAGCCCATCTATCTTAGTACCCATACCACTGGATGTAGCTCTCTCCACCAAGTATAGTGTCTAATAACCTCTATCCTCACTGTAGTTAGTGTAACTATGTACCATCTTGGCCATGTAGTTGCTATGTACCCATATGGCTACCACACTATGTCTACATGTATTTTACTATCTACAACACTGACATGTGGGGCATAACCCATGCTAGCTAGTCCTCTCTCCATATCTACACTTGAGGTGACCTATCATTAACCACATCAAACAACTCAGCTAACTGATATATGGGAAACCTCTCATAGATCCAAGCCATTAATAATATGATCAATTATATTAACTTCTACCCTCTGACCAACACCTCATCAGATCATGTATGAGATGGGCCTAGATGATAGAGCCAAGATCATATAGTATGCCCTCCTCAAAAATCTTCCTGCTCAAGGCTACCATGAACAATGGTACCTTATCATCTGACTTGTGACATAGCACTCACTGTGTCACAAATTTTATCACAACTTTTTGGATATCCAAAATTTGTGATGCATATACATTGAACATACTAACTCACCTACTTGATAATATCGTATTTGAGACTATATCCCACATGGCTAAAGCTCTCCTTTCCACTTGACTATTTGGTGTGCTTGTAGTCACTGATGCTCCTATCACCGGTAGTCCTAATATGGCATGCACATCCTCTAGAGTAATAGCTACCTCTACCACATCCCCATCCACTTCCCATTTGAAGGTGTTATTCAATCATTCCTATCATCCAAGGAACATGACTAATAGATCCATGCTCAGGGGAATCTTACACATGTCAGTTATCTTTCCTAGGCCTATAGCTATTAGCCTAGCTCTATCTCCTATGGTTAGACACTCTAGTAGATTTGATAGCCATGACACATCTACCAATACATAATGTATTAGATCTTCCATGTCATGTATAGTCAAAATACATTCTTTTTACAATTTTAACAAAAAACAAGCCTAAATTGATTTAATTCATTCGTTGTTACCTATTTTTAGCTTACTCGGTCCTTTTCCCCCTTAATCATTTTAGGCCATTCTAGCCTTCTTTCAGCCTTTTGTATGCATTCTTGTACAATTTTGGTTCTTTGGTCAAACTAGTTTGACTAAAATTTTCCTATTTTTAGCCTAGTTAATTTAAAAATCTAAGTCAACCCTCTTATTTTTCCCTCCCTATTATTGTGTTGTCATTTTGGACTCTTCAAATTAGTTGTAAATCTATACTAAGTCGGTAGTCTACAAAATGTATAGGGTCAGCACTCACCTACTAAGTCAACAATGTGGATTTTGCCTATTTTCAGCCTACTAGGTCAATTGGGTTGACTTAGTTGTTTTTAGTTGTCGACCCCTTGCATTTTCCTAAAAAGGTGCCTTATTGTAGTTTTCTTCCTAATTCCTTCAAACCCATTTGCCTAATTGTTTTTTCCTACCTATTTAATCTAATTTTGTTTCATTTTGACATCTAGAAATGCTAAAAATTACATTTTTCTAAAAATACACCAAATTAAACAAAATACTCAAAAACTAGCTTAAGATTCATAGTTGCATACTTGTAGTACACCTGCTATCGCTCGTGGAGCTCCTCCTCATTTATCCTTTCATCTCCTCAACATCCTAGCTTGTTTGGTCTCTAGAGATTTTTTTTCTCTCCTTCACAAGTCAAAATAACCAAATGACTTCTCTTTCCCCTATTTAGAAACACTTTTCAAAATTCAAATTCCTCAATTATTTTCCTATAAATTCCTTCTTTTGATTATATCTTTGTTTCTATTTATCCATTTTTCAAACCATAAAATGTGTTGGATTCGTGATGATGTGGAGAATATTTTTCATTATTATATGTCTATTTTCTAATTTTTCTAATTTTTGGATATTTTTTGCACTAACTTCTATAGGTTTACCTAGTGTTATTCACATTGGTCACCTTCACATCTCTTGTAGTATACTTCTTTATCTATAGCACTAAGGTAAGGAAATGTATGTGTTTTTCAATTCTATCATTTTCTTTATCTTATTTGCTTCTTATTGCACTTTACTTAGCATCAACATTGTGAGTTATCATGTTCTATTTCCTGAAGCACCATCTCATGTTATACTTACGTGACACATGATGAGATTTGAGTGGGGCATATGTATACACATAATATTTCCAAACTTTTATTGATTACTGACACTTTGTATCTTATAGAAATTTATTGAGTCTCAATCTCTATGAGTGCATGCCTTAATGGGTGTACCAAGAAAGAGGTAGGTAGACCATTAGTGCTTCATATACCATTTTCCACTTGCCATCTACACACTCATATCCTAAAACCATTTACCCTAGACTTATTCTTCTTAGCCTTACCCATCTAGTCATTTGCCATGCTTTATCCTCATTTTTTCCTTGACCCCCCTTTCAACCAGCTAACTGTACTAGGTCAACTGAGTCAACCCTATATAGTTTTCAGCTTCTAATTACTGTACAGGGTCAAATAGGTTGACCTTGTACTATTTAAGGGTATTTTTCATTAGGAGCTTTGTTATCCCTTTGACTGACCTAACTCGGGACCTAGTGAATTATCCCCTAAAACATACAAGGTCAACTAAGTTGACCTTGTACAACTGACATATTCTAAAGGATTTAGGGTAAGATCTACCTATTTATACAAGTTCATTTCCAACCATTTGTAAGAAGATAAATGAAAAAGAATGTGTGAATGATCATCTACTTATTGATCATTCTACTTGAAGAATAAAGCTTAGGGTTACATAATTTATTTGGAGAAATGGATCTTGTGTTATAGAGAAGTCTTTTGGATGCATAGATAGGTTGTGTAGCTTAGAGATGATTTGTCTTTGTTATCCTTACATAGCATAAAATTGTCTTGCAAAGCACCTTGGCCAAGGGAGAGATTGAAGCTTGACAGGTTCATCTTCAAAGGTAAGTACTCCTAACTTTATTTCTCCTTTGTAAGAGTAGATAGATAATGTAGTTGTGCTTCTTTCTTCCATGTATTAGGATTCCATATACATTGACATGAGCATAAAATTTTTAGTTTAGTTTGTTTTGTTTATAACCCCCACTTTATGTCACAAGCTTTGGTGTGCACTAGATTAGATTTACTTTCTTGTTTATTAGAATAGAGTGAACATTAAACCTAGGACTCTTTTAGGGTTTGTTGCATGATTGTGTTAGACTGTAGGCTTTGAAACCCTTCCTAGCATGGTGTATTGTGCTAAGTGATCCCCTAAGTGGGTCTAGCAGATCCCCATATTCATCATCATCCTTCTTAATGAATGTATTTTGAATCATAAGTGTAGGTATGCTCTATCTACTTCGAACCAAGATTGATTTATAGACATGATGCATTTTTGATTGCATATAGAGCCTATTGATCGGTATTTCAAAAGCTAGTTGTAGCCAATATGATAGTGTGGCCTATACCAAAACCATTTCTTGAGGATCAACCTAAACATAAATTGTATCATGAAGATTAATTTTGTGACTTTAATCATGTTGTTGGCCATGTGATTTATATGTCTGTACAACTAAGGCACATTATTGAAGACTAGTTAGAAAATGGAGAGATCAAGCTAGACAAGAGAGATACTAACACCAATTAGGATATAGGTATCTACAAATATCCCTTTCCCAATTCTAACAACCAATTACAAAGGAGAAATTAAAACTAAGGCCAAGAGTGCAACCAATAGTGGAATTAGGTTCACAATCAAAACCAAAATCATAACAACAACTGTAATCAAGATCATGACACCCGAACAAATCAAATTGAGTATCATACCGTGCCATATGATTTTAATAATACTATGGAATGTATTACTACTAATCATGTCATCACCATTAATATCAAACCCTGTGTGTTATCTAAAGTTTCTAAAAATGTTGGTCCCTCCATTTTAGGGTTACGTTACCACCCTCTTTCTCAAGTAATCCTACACTAAGTTCAGGCAATTCAATTACACCTTAGTTTCCATGGATTATTATTCCTAGACCATTCCCAAATTACTCTAATTATGATAACTCCCTATTAACCCAAATTTATGTAATCATAACTAGACGCCCAAGAGTTACCCTTCAAGGCTCTTTACCTCATTCCAACACTCAACCTATCCAAGACCCTGTACCTCCCCATACCAATACTAAATGAAACCATGTACTTGATAAGGCTAAACCTTCTCATCTCATTATTGAGAAAACATATAGTATTAGTGAAAAAACTAAGCAAAACATCTATGAAGATTTTTATTTTGGATATCTTGTGTACGTCTGAGGTTCATATGACCATATTGAATGATTTCCTTCAATAATCCACTATGCCTAATGACATTAATCCTAACCAATTTCAAGTGCTTGTGGTACATTTATCCCTAGGATAACAATGTATATTTGACCTACAAGATATGTCATCCCTTGGTCCTTTCCATAACAATCCTTTATACATTGAAGTTGTTATTTCCCATCATAAAATCAAATGGGTTCTTATAGATAATGGTTCGAAATTAAATATAGTGTCATTGAAAATGGTCCAAACATTGGGGTATACAATGACAAATATGCAATTAGATACCATCACCATTAAGGCCTATGAAAATGCAAAAATAAAATATGTGGGAACCATTTACTTACCAATCATTGTTGGGCCTATCACCCACGATACCTTGTGACATGTCATCGGTATAGAGCTACCTTATAATATACTTCTAGGTCATACTTGGATCTATGAAGTATGGGTAGTCCCTTCCACCCTACATCAATTCATCAAGTTCCCCTATTTTGGTTTAGAGGTTACTATCTATGGCGACTTACTGCCATACCAATATTACAAACATTTAGAAGCTAAGTATGAAAACTACACCTATTATTATAACACTTAATTGGCAGGTAAGAAAGTAAGAGGGTAAGTTTTGAACCTTCCAAGTCTAATTATATTAACCCTAGTGACCTCGCTTCCACTTATGCTAATCCATTTCTTATCACCATGTCCACCCATTTCACTATTCATTATGATGGTATTACCACATATAACATTCATGATGCATTCCATATAAAAAAAATTACCTAAGTATCCTAAGTCCTATGGCCATCCTAAACCCTCTAAAAATCCTAGTAGGGCCAACATGATTTGGCAAAATAAATCCAGACCTGATCTATAAAATCCACTTCTATTTGTACCTGATACATCACCTAATCAAAATCGGGCCACCAACACCGAAGGAGGTGTGAACATAGGATTACAATAAGGGAAGATTAGTATTATGTTAGTATATGAAATCAAAATCAAAATAACACACTAATAACTAACACCTTAAGCCTATCTTAATGGGGGAGATTAGTTAATAAGACTAGAATCGAAAACACAACTAAAATGCAAAAGAAACCTTGTTTCACCTTCCTTGGATGCTCCAAACAATTTGTTGAAGTGGCTTACTCAGTTTGTACTCATGAAGTCTGCATCAATGAAGTGTGGCTACCTCCATCTCTCCTTGGCACCATGTTTGGATTTGTCTTGGCTCAAAAATTTGGCATTATAACACTAATTTTAATGGCTTTTCGAATTATTTGTGCATTATAACTTTGTATTATCCAAGCTTAAAATTCAATAGGCAAGGCCTTCTATTTATAGATTTTTGGAATGGTTTAAAATCAACTTGAACCATCTATCTCAAGATGAAGATGTGTGGCTAAAGATTAATTTAATTATGTAATTAGAATTTATAAATAGACTCATCAACATTTTGGATAAAGGGGCATTAACTAGGCATGTAGGGTCTTAATAAGGCATGTGATGCATTAATTTAGATATTTGTGGCATTTATGGCTTGTGGATGCCACCCCATAGGATGATGCAGTTAATGATTTTTTTTTTTTTAAATAAATATTAAAAAGGTTCCATGGAAAATTAACTTAAGCTCTTGATTTGGTTTAATTAGCCTTAAACATGATTAGCCAATTTTGATGCAAAACCTTGACAATTTGTACACAAATTAATCAAATTGTTCCAAATGTCATATTATTAGCTTGAAATTTGACTGGATTAGAATTGGAAGTTGATGTTAGATGCATTAGAACTATATTTCCATTTGGGATGTTGTCAACACAAAATAACAAAGGCACGTGTCCCGTACAAGAGATTTGACAGAAAAGAGCAATCCAGGGCACTTAAGTGCAAAAATGTCATTTTGACTCAAAATGATCTAATCAAAGTTAGTTACTTCATAAATTGAATTGCCCCATTTAATGATACCTTGGCAAAAATCAGCACTTTAATATAAAAATTTCAACTATTTTAATGTATTTTAGTGTTTTTAGGATAAATTGTGCATTTTGATAGAAATTGGTCAAAAGCCTAGTTGAAGGTCATCAGTGGCCAAATTTAGGTGTCTATAGTTTGCCTCTATTTGGGAATATGTTGAAAACCATATGCAAAGCAATATCTTCTCAAATAATGAGAGATGGCCTATATGCCAAAAAAAAAGATGACGATTGAAAAAAAAGCTCCAAAGAGTGTTTGGGAAGCCTATGATGATGCCCCCTCGAGGGAGTGGTCATCACATTTATTGATGGACAATCCCTCAAAAAATAAGAAAGAAGAAAGGTGGAATTAACCCATGGTTGAGATTAATCCAAATGATATTTCATGCTTTGATTTGAAAATGATACTAATTTTCCCAAAGATGATTATAATCAAGAATAAAATTTGAAATAATGATTTGCCCATAAGTGGTTATAATCATTAAGGGGACCTAGATTATTTTATAAAGATGATTGTGCCCCATTTAGGGCTGATTAGCAAGCATAACTCAAGGATATAACTTGGAATACAGATTAAAGATGAGCATGTGCAAAGTGATGAAAGAGATGAATAGAAGAATAAGATTGATCAATAGAAATACTTTAGTTGTACCTACCAATAATGAGATGCTCATATTTATTAGCAACGATACAACTAGAATGAGCATTGGGTTGATTTTATCAAGGGTGGATAGAAGGATGTGATAATGTGTCAAGGAGAAAATTTTGTGGATCCATTAATTGTAGACCTTAAAGATGATTTTTTATGTAGGACATGACGGTATGCATCATGTAGAACATCATGAAGACTATCCCAAAATATGCATAAAGACTAACTCCCAATCAAATAAACACTCAAAAACAATGCACCAATGATAAAAACCATGATGATAATGGGGCGTATGAATATGGATAGACTCAAGAATAATGTGTGTAAGGAATCACCCAATGAACACATATAGATTGAGTCAAGGAAACAATGCTGAAAGCAAATAAATAGGCAAGCGAACAAATAAACAAACAAATATAAAACACATAAACAAAAAAATAAATTGAAATAAACAAACAAATAGAAAGCTTGAAAGTAAAAATGAAAGAAAGCACGCTAACAATGACTTTGCCCCATTAGGGCAGATCGAGGATAACTAACAAAGATTATATAGGACAAATGTTTTTGGATTTTGAAATATTTGAAACTTTTTTGGCATTTTGAGGTATCTCAACTCATTAGAGAATGACAAGATACCTACTTGAAAAATGGTGAGAGTGTTTAGCTTAGGTTACTCACAAAATAATGAGATTATGGCTTAGGTTACTCATAAAATGGTGAGAGCGTTTAGCTTAGGCTACTCACAAAATGGAGAGAGTGTGGCTTAGGTTGCTCACAAAATGGTGAGAGCGTGACACCGGTTGCTCGTAAAATAATAAGAGCATGGCTTAGGTTACTTGTAAAATGGTGAGAGCGCATGGAAAGAGGGATTAAGGTGACCTCAACATGAATTGATCATGGCCTACATAGCCCCAAAATGACCCCAAGTCAAAATAATTCCATCCACACAAAAGGTGGGGAGAAACCAAATAGGTCCCAACAAGTTCTCATATCTGGTAAATGGCTAGGCAAATGAAAATAATAATGGCAAGGTGATGCGACAATAGATGACAAACAATAAATGTTACTCCTAGTTTTCCCATAGGTAGTTATAACTAGGATAAAATGACATAGGTCAATGATACTAATTTGAAACATAGGTGGTTTATAATTATCCATCTTGATATTTATTAAGAATAATAATTTTTAATCTTAATAGATGAGTTAAGTTTCTCACCATAATAGTAGCAAGACTAGTGAAACATTGATTTGCCCATAGGTAGTTATAATCAGACTCACATAAACAAACTTGATATAGAACAAAAAATGAAAGATATCTTTCCAGATCAACTGTCACACTAATTTCATAGACTATCATTGTAAACACAAATTTTATGATTATTGAAACTTGATCGGAAGTCCCTTGTAAAAGGTGTAGGAAAACTGAAGTAACTAAGATCAAAATAGGATTGGATAAAAATAAGCTTTGGTCTGGATAGGAATGGAATGGTAAGACAACATGGTCTTGCTTAGGATAATGATGGGTTTGATAAATTGGATAAAAAATGGTAAGAGGGTTTCCCCCAAGTGATAAGTTGATTGGATATGATGTGCAACAATGGCAAAAAGGAAATGTAATAATGGTAATGGCATGGTAGTTTGAAATGGTATGGTATATGTTTTGGCCTGGGTGATTATTGGTTTTTGATTCTATTGTTCCTATTGATGTGGAGATGCACATCCTAATCAACAAATGATACAAATAGAATACATGATCATATTAATTGCTAGCCTACACTTCATTTGAATAGTTGCTCTATCAAGAACTGCCTACATATTTAGATGTTGAGAATGTTGTTGTGATCTTCATTGGTCATTGATTCTGATTCCTTCAAACATTGAGACAAGGTATATTTGTAGCCTCTATAAAGGAAAGTGGGATCATGGATGGTAAATAGGGATAAATAATGGTTGATAGGTTTGTTTGTGAAATGGAATGGCATATGATAAAGGAATGTATAGTTGTTTGGAAACAAATGAAGATCATGAATTTCAATCATATGTAATGTTGTTGATGCTAGATTTGATATAATTTTAGTTGTGGCAGGGCTGAAGACTTGTTCTCTTGATAGACCACCATATTTTTCTATTTTTTGGGATTGAGAGTAGCTACCATCTAATTAGGTTGTAGACATGAAGTTATTTTGATTTGATCTTTGATTTTTTCTTCATCAAGTAGTGAATGAATTTTGTTCTCAACTATTGGTGCCTCAATAAGGTTTTCACCAATGAAGTTGTCTTGATTGTCCCATAATGCCTCTGAGAAAGTTTCACTAAGGAATATTGAATTTTGACTTTGATTGTCTTCTAATGCCTTCAAAAAGGTTTCACTATAAGATGTTGATTTTAAAATTTGATTGTCTCCTAGTGCCTTTGAAAAGGTTTCACTAAGAGAGTGTTCTTCTTCTACATGAATGTGGTCTTAGCCTCCTTACTCTTATTTAACTACTATGTCACCATAGATGTAGTTCAACAAAGTGTGATTCTATCGATTCTATCACCATAGATAGAATGTCAATAATGTGGCTATGTTGGTTTATGGTAATGGCCTATGGAACAATAATGGAATGGGGAGAGGTTATACAATGCTTGTAGAAGATATAGGATAACTTGTGTTGAAGCTGAAGTACTTATCCTCAAAAATCATATAAAGATCATAAATGTATTCAAATTGATCTGCAAGGCATGCATAACCAATATTGTTATAGTGATGAATAAATTCTGTACTTGAATCTGATTCCAACTAAATGGAATATAAATTTGATGTTGAGACTAATGTTGATTCTAATTTTAATGTTGGTTCAATAATATAACCTGACTCTAACTCTAATTCTTCATCTGATGGGTACTTTATTGCAATGATGTCTTGTTGAATGTTTGGTATTGGACAAATAATGGCTTGTGATGGCATGGGGAGCTCCAAAAAAGTTAGTTTGTCAGAGTGGGACCCCTCTAGGATGGGAAAAAGGTCAAGAGACAACTCCTTAGAAATTGGCTTATCAATAGGAGGATCTTGAAAAATAGGCATATGGTCAAGGTAATAATTTGCCCAAAGGTGATTATAATCATTAAGAAGTGACTCAACAAAGACTGACTCATCAGAGTGAGACTTCAAAATAATAGGTATAGGATCAACGGGTGATTCATTATAGGTTGACTTATCACAAGTGGTTGGTTCAACAAAAACATCTCAAATTGGTTGGTTCTCTTGGACTTGGTTTCCAATGAGTTGGAAAATACTAGTTTTGAACACAACTTGGTCTTTGAATGATTGGATTGGTTGAGGTTTTGATGGGATTGGTAATAGATGAGGAATGGCTTGTGGTTTTTTAAAGTGGGGAACTATTGGCAATGGATGAAGAATGATCAGGGGTTGGGTAATGGTAGGGCACTAGGGAGCGTGATTGCTCACACAAGCTAAAGGATGAAGTCTTGGAATGATGAAGGGGAATTATGGAGATTGATTGCTCATAAAATCCACCACATCTAAGTCCTTATCATAAACAATATCATCACAATCTTGAGTTGGATTATAAGTTGGTTCTTGAATATGTTCTGTGTACTGATTATTGTAAAGAGGGTATGGATTTGTATCCCAAAAAACATTATCTATAGTTGGGTCTTCAAAGTCCTCATAAACCATATCATCCAATTTGGTAATCTGATTTACATTTTGTGGATTTTGAATATATTCCCCATATGGAGTATTGTAGGGAGAATAATAAAACTCCTTATAAAATCTTTCTCTATAAGGGTTCCTAGTGGGATTTTGTGTGGCCATTCTATCATAAGTTGGATTATACATGACTCCACCATAAGTGTAGGTAGACATATCTGCATAAATTATGAAATCTTTAAAATAAAAGGTTTATAGTTATGTAAATTTTTAAAAACTATGTCCAAAGGACAAATGGTTCAAACTAGGTCTAACTTGGTCAAAAGTGGAGCTGTATCTCCAATGTGGCTTGAAAATGGAGCTCTATCTCCAAAATAGTTTATGCTAAGATTTGTCATAAATTAGTCTAACATCAAATTTCTAATGTCTAATGTCATACACATAAATGGTCAAGCATCTTAATAAAAATTTGCATGTCAAAGGTCTAGGTCAAAGTGTTCCAAACAAAGTATAAACTAGGAAAGGGAAATGAGTCACTAGATCTTTTGTCCAAACATAGAGTCAAAAGTTAGGCTCAAACAGGATATGCTAGGACTTTTAGTCAAACAACATTAAAATCTAAGTTTAAAACAAATAATTGATATGAATCTAATCTAACAAGTTTGGAAACAACTTTGACATAGACCTGACACATGGAATCAAACATAAACATGATCAATTGGTATAAGGCAAAAGGCTCTTAAATAAGGGTTGTGTTCTCCCAAACAAATGCACAAAAAATGATGAGGATAAGCTATAAGATTAAACAAATAATAAATAGTCTTCAAGTTTAGGTAATCAATTAACTAAAGTTATGCAACCCAAAAGAGAAAAATATGTGTATCAACCCCACAAATTGAGGCCCAAACAAAAATTAATCAATGTTTGAATCCAAACTTGACAAGGTTAATTGAAAACTCAATGTTGAAAACTAAGATTTGGCTAAATAAGCTAGACAAGATTAGACACCATGATGATGCATAAATAGGCTCCAAATGGTACACATGACATGGTTTGAAATAAATGATTTTTGGCACACTGGTAAACGAGTTTTGAAATAAATTAAGCAGTTTAACAAATTTTAGCATGCTCTAATGATGTGATCAAAGTTTTTGTTTCAAAGACTCAAAGGAAAAATGGTTTGATATGATTTTGGTAGCATAACACTACCCTCTACAACTCAAATGACACACACAAACAAGTTTAGCAAAAATTTCAAGGCACAAGTGTGGTGTAAAGTGGATAGCATAATCGTCTCTTTAAATAAAAGAGTGACATATAAACAAATTAGTTTTGACATGGTTTATAAATAAACACATTAGTTTTAGTCTCAAAACACCAAGCAAACATATGAAAAAATATAAGTAAATCATCTAAATTCCTATTAAGGGTGTGGCAAAGTGGGGTTGAATAAAATTAATTGGTTTTCAATCATTTCTAGATGGATCCCATGTCTACCAACTTTCATGTTAGTAAATAAGAGAAGTAACACTTTAATTGGGTGTCTGAGGCACTTGGCTTGTTGCAAAAAGGTCTTGTCCTTTTTGCAACCACTACATCTATTGCTTGTTCAATGTAGTGTGATGTCTAAAGTGTAGATACATCATGTGTGTAACTCTAACACTAGAAGGTGGTTTAGCCGCTCAAACCTCTGATCTTAGTGGGAGTGGTTGAAATTAGTGCAAGGAGATGAAACTTCAGGTCAAAGCTTCCCTATAGAACTTATGGGCGGTAATGAAGTCCCCCTCATGAGCCAAGATGCAATAAAATAAATGACTAAAAGAAAGACTTTAGGGTTGTTTCAAGATCACCCAAATTATTGTGAGTTTTTGGGGAGTGCTTTAGATGAAATTCTTTCTATGCCTTAGACTAGGCATGTTTGCAATAAGGATGGCACTTTTGATTCTAAAAGTTCTTTAAAGGGGATATATAGAAGAGCATACACACATAAACCTTATTTTTTCCAATCAATTAATTAATCATCTATTGAATACAAACTTGACAAATGAGTCCAATTTTAATCACTAAAACAAAAGTTTCGTGATGTTCTTTTGACCCCTTGGTCTTAAGTTGTAAAAACATGTAAAGATTACAAAAAATACTAAATGAAATAATAAGCACCTACATTCATTTTAAACCAAAAGTTTAAAGTGTTCAAGATTTAACATGCTAAATATTTATTTTAGGCACCAAATTTGAAGTGTGCATGATTTATACTAAGTTCTTTTTAAAACTCCAAATTGAAATGTATGATTAGTTAATATACCTAAATTGACTTCCAAACTATCCTTTCAACTTGCAAAAACAACATTAGGACTACTTATTTTGAAGCATTCTAGAGGATGAGATAAGGACTTTTGAAAAATGAGCTCTCGAGTTAACGGTCGAGTTGGGTTGATAGATGAGTTGCGCTGCACAACCAAGTTGGGTTGATAGGGGAGTTGGGATGCATAGGCAAGTTAGGTTGATAGGCGAGTTAGACTGATAGGCAAGTTGGGTTGATAGGTAAGTTGTGCTGATAGGTGAGTTGGGTTGCACAAGTGAGTTGGATTGATAGGTGAGTTAGGATGACAAGTGAGTTAGGTTGATAGGCAAGTTGGGTTGCACAGGGGAGTTGGGTTGATAGTCTTGAGAACAAAATTATGGCTTAGAAAAAATGGATTTTTGCTCAAATTTTTATCTTGTTTGCCTCCACACTCCAAGATCTTACATGATAATGGTTAGTATGTTGTTTTTAGGTATAATTTGATAAAATTTGTGAGGCTAGGTCCCACCGAATGTGTCATTTGTGAACATAAGATTGTAATAAGGAGAGATTAGTATTTTGTTAGTATATGAAATCAAAATCAAAATAACACACTAATAGCTAATACCTTAATCCTATCTCAATGGGGGAGCTTATTTAACAAAACTAGAATGGAAAATACAACAAAAACGTAAAATAAACCTTCTTTCACCTTCCTTGGATGCTCCAAACAGTTTGTTGAAGTGGCTTGCTCAATTTGTGCTCATGAAGTCTGCATCAATGAAGTGTGGCTACCTCCATCTCTCCTTGGCATCATGTTTGGCTTTGGCTTGGATCAATAATTTAGAATTATAACACTAATTTTAATGGCTTTTGAAATTATTTATGCACTACAACTTTGCATTATCCAAGCTTAAAATTTAATAGGCAAGGCCTCCTATTTATAGATTTTTGAAATAGTTTAAAATCAACCTAAACCATCCATATCAAGATGAAGATGTGTGGCTAAGGATTAATTTAATTATGTAATTAAAATTCATAAATAGACTCATTAATATTTTGAATAGAGTGGCATTAACTAGGCATGGAGGGTCTTAATGAGGCATGGGAGGTATTAATTCAAATATTTGTGGCATTTATCACTTGTTGATGCCACCCCATAAGATGATGTCATTTAATGATGCAGTTAATGACAATTAATTTTTAAAAATAAATATTCAAAAAGTTCCATGGAAAATTAATTTAAGCTCTTGATTTGGTTTAATTATCCTTAAACATGATTCGTCAACTTTGATACAAAACCTTGGTAATTTGTGCATAAATTAATCAAATTGGTCAAAATGTCATATTATTAGCTTAAAATTTGACTAGATTAGAATTAAAATTTGATGTTAGATGCATTGGAACCATATTCCCATTTAGGATGTTGTCAACACAAAATAACAAAGGCACGTGTCCCATATAAGATATTTGACAAAAAAGAGCAATTCAGGGCACCTAAGTGCGAAAATGTCATTTTGAGTCAGAATGATTTGATCAAAGTTAACTGCTTCATAAATTACATTGACCCATTTAATAATAACCTATCAAAAATTGGCACTTGAATATAAAAAATTTCAACTCTTTTAATGCATTTTAATGTTTTTAGGCCAAATTGTGCATTTCAGTAGAAATTGGTCAAAACCCTGGTTGAAGGTCATCGATGGCTAGATTTAGGTGTCTATAGGAGGTTGGTTGTTTGGAGAAAATTTTATTAATTAATTTTAGAGGGATAATTACCCCATAATAAATTGAATCATGGAACATTTAGACTATTAAGGAAAAGGATTGGAACCAAACACACAAGGTATTCTAAAACTTGTTTCAACTGATATCATACAAGGAACTGAGGTCTTGGATTTACACCACCTAGGGGTGACCCCATAGATTTTGAAAGTGACACCACTTCATCAATTGAAAATGAAACTCTCGATAGAGATGTAGTGTCCCATTATAGTGCCATGATGAGCTGGCAAGATATCAACTTATTCGATTTTAATGCCATCATGACCATTACAACCTTTCATCATCTTGACCTAGTCGATTGAGATAAACAATATTCTATAATACCATTGGATGAATTTAAGAGTGAGGAATATATTGTCGAGTTCATGGGCCTATGAAATGGATTTCCAATTGGTGATCACAAATAAGATTTTGATTTTCATTTAGACCCTACTGCTTATTTTGGAGGACATGTGAACTTCCTTGGTCATAATAAAAGTAAAACATCAATATCCTCAGGTGGAAACCTCTTTGAATCACCCTTAGGTTAGGGAAAGAGTAAAGAGAAAGACATTTCTAGGGGTGAAAACCTGTTATAGGTTCTCTTAGAGAGCAATTTCACCTTTCTCTTCAGGAATCACAGTTTCCACCTAGTCGAAGTGTTACCATTAGTTTTGAAGAACAACAAGTTTTTGAATGCCTTGATCAATATTTTCCTGAAGTATTTTCCAATTGACCATTAGCTATCATATTTGATTCAAATTCCTCATATATGGGTGAAGGTTGTGATCAACAGGCAGTTTAAGAGGACCTATTCTCTTCATTGCCTACTATTCTTAAAGATGGCTCAACATTATTGGTCAAAGATACTACAAAGGTCAACATTGGTACATATGATGGTCCACATGGTCAAAGGTCAAAGGTCAACATAGATTATTTCTTAATCTATAATTTAATATAATTCAAGGTTTACACTTCACGTGGTCTAATATCACAAGTTAGATAAAACAGTGACCCTAAAGAGTCACAAGTGATAAGTAGATAACTATCATCTCGAAACTCCTACATGCCCTCACAAGGTAAAGTGAGCACCGCAACTCATTTTTTCCTAAACACTACCTACTTACCAAATCCATAAGTATAGTATCACAATCTATTTCCATAATCAAAAAATAAATATACTAACCACAAAGATGTATCACTTCATCCAATCCTATAAATTCTCTCTCAACAAGAAGTATAAGCCATTTATCCCATGATCTCCAAGGAATATGGTCAATTAATATTTCAAAAACAAGTTCCCATTTGAGGAAATACTAATTAACATCATAGAAATATGAATCTTCTTCGTGGCTTATAGTGATGTCAAAATAAAGTGAGGGAGTGACAACTCACCTCTATGCTAACTATGAGGGATGGTACGTCTTCTTAATCCACATAAATTAAAGGTGCCAATCCATAAATAGACTCTTAACACAAAGGAAATTCCCAACCAAGACAACAATATTATACTATAAGAAAATTCCCACCGCCCTAGGTGGTACAAACTAAAAATTATCTTATAAGATTTTCCATTCTTAGTATTAATGAATATAAGACACCAAAAACTAAAGCACATTTAAAATGATCTTCCAAGTCTCAAAGCTCTAATCATGGTGTAACATGGTTCCACACTGAAACACTACTAAACCAAAATACCAATGCAATACTTCATGTCACTAAGTTCACATTGGTAGTCAGAAAGACACAAAAAATGCTAATGGATTCATTAGGTCCTAGAGTTCAAACCTGGATCTGATACCACATGTAACAACACTATTGGGTTAGATAAAGAAATATGTGATTTTTTTTAATTCAACACATATACCAAAAATATATTACACCACACGAATCTACAGAGACCATAATAATAATCAAGGTGTGATAATAACAATAAGCATATTACATCACATATCATCAATCTATAATATCATGAGAGTACACGTCATAATGCAAATATAGAAAGTAATCACATGAACTCAGCTACAACTGAAACAAGTCTATAACCATCACTATCAAAGTACATTAATCATTAATTACAACTCTTCATGAAAACATTCAATGATAATTAATATACAATACAATGTACATATAGATACATGAATCCCCTAGAGCATAGTTCCCAAACTCAAGTATTTGTGGTAATCTCAAGTATCATCTTGATAAGTAGTAATGTTGTGGGGAGGGAGAGCATCATCCAAGCACTTTTTCACACCAACCATAGACCAATGATCCTCCACACTAATCCCATCAGGGAATGACCCTCCCTTCACAAATGAGTAGATAGTGATGGTGCAGGAATCTAGAGAGACAAGTACCTATGTGATGTAAGATTTCTAGACTAAACATGCAGTGTATCATAGAAAATTATTCTATTGCAAGATATCGCATTAACATATAAATCATACTCATGGATGATAATGTCTCACTAAACATACTTTGACTTAAAGTTTTATAAATAATAAATAATAATGATCTATAGATCAATCAAATTCATACACACCACTTGATCAGACTACATTCATCTAGCATTGTGATACCAATAAGCCAGTGAAGTCCATCTCACTCTTTACTTTGTATCAATAATGCAAATTGGTCAAATATAATTCAACCACAAGATTCATTTAATTTGCATCTTACTCACAAACACATCATATAACATGCTAAACATAAGAGTAACCAAAACATACATTTATTCTATTAAACATATGAATGAATCTTACATTATTTCTATCCCATAGTAGAAATAATGACTATAGTTTATACCACCTGGGTAAAATACACATTTAACTATAAATTTTCACTACCACATTTAGTTTCCAAACATACTACACTCTATGATAACCCATATTACCATAGTGTAGTGTTCTAAGACATAACTATTAATCTTCCATAATCAATCATAATAAATTATTCATAACTACACGAAAAACACAAGCTTGTATCTAAGAAACTAGAAATAACAAGTTATAGTTTCCCCAAAACACATAATATTCCATCTTAGTATACACTACACTCTCAAAGATTATATGCACACATACACAAAGTCTTACAAAACATGTTATTCACAACAATAACCAACATGCATAAAATAAATCAGTCAAATGTAGATGTAAGTCTAGACATATCAATTAATGTACCATCTAGATACAACATACATTTTCACTGTATTACTCTATGATATCTCATACTATCATTGTTTACAACTACATAAAAACACATAACCAACTTATGATTTCAATAATCAAATGATCACATACATAATAATAATAATCAAGTAAATACAAGGTTATACCACGTGAGTATACCCTAAGCTTATACTGTATACTAGCATTTAAAGTAGCGTAACTCATAATCATGCATCACAATGCACCATTATATGCTAAATATACCAAGTATTTATACATATTATCATTCTCATAATATGTACTTCACACAAGTATTCAATATTGAAATAAAATAAACTAATAGTCAATCATAACTTTATCAGAGAGTCAGATATTCCATAATTAAGATATACCTCAAATGAACATAATTCAATAATTTAATACTCCTGTAGAAGACTATATCCTTGTGGTTATAGTTTCTGGTTCCCTAGATACCTTAAGACACATAATAACCACTCATTGGCTACAAACTTAGGCATATGTCCGAATACAACTAAATATATAACATTTTCACATGGTTGCTTAAGTCCACAAATAAATATGTTTCCTCTATAAGAATCAATGTACAACATAATATGTATCATATATAAACACACAAATAATATAAAAATACTATATCGATGGACATGTATATACCAAAGTTAAGGACTCCATGTGAATTAATAAATGTTATATAATCTAGATTATCTAGACATATAAAATTTTGTACTTTAATTATCAAGACAACTCAGTATTTAATGCTATGGTTCACATATAAGTGTGTAACAATGTCCAAATTGCTCTTTTTATGGTACATATAAGTTTCACTGACACAATCACCAAAGCCATTATAGTAAACTAGTTAAAAACTATCTTTGAAATCATGCATCCATAAGGCTCTATCAAATAAAATTTTATAATATAGTTGTAATCCACCTAGGGAACTATAATTAGAAGCATACACTCTTATATACCGGTGTCAACTAATTAGGCACATGCATACCTAAATTCACATACCATTATTAATTCATAAATGCGTAGCTCATTACAATGTTTAATTCATACAAATATGTTCTATTTTCTATGTTATATACGAGAGTGATCCCCTCATCATAATATAACAGAAGGCTACATATGACTCATTTATGAATTAACACACACATATATTATATTGAATTATTTACTACAAAAGTATTATTATCACATATATGTTATATGCTTATATAAGTCTCGGTAATCCAATAAAATAATGATCATCATGAATATAATCTTAGATCATTTATATAATATAATGTACATAATCATCATCAATTAGCCTATACATATAACACACATCATCATGAGTTTGAGCCATAGCTTATCTACCTATTAACTGGGGTATACAACATTGATCCAAATAATATACACTCATAACATGTATCACTACATTTGACATTATTAAACTAAATGTAAAAGCAAGATGTGTTTATATAAAACAAAGATATTAACATAGGCAAATCACTAGTTTTACATATTAATATCCTAGGATGCCAACAATGGGGTAAAAAATGTTTCCACATAGACTTTAGAGCATGGATAGCCCCTTTTACATAAGTAAATAGTGACACTAGTAAGCAAGTTTTTCCCTTTTTACTATTTCGCATAGAATACTCCAATATCAGTGTTACTGGGAAAATCAAACAACCATGCACATATTGTTTCACTTCTTACAACAATAATTTTGGATTAAAAAGAATAAGGGTTGTATAAAATAATACAACAATTGAAATAACTAAAACCCTCATGGAATAAAATACAATGATTTTATATCAAAATAACTACATGTTATGAGACTAGCATTAAAATAATTCTAGTAATATTTCTAGCAATTTCTATTATGTAGTTATGAAAATTATTAAAGAATTGGAATAACTATGATGTAGTTATGAATAGTCAGAGTATTTCTAGCGACATATTCACAATATTAATAACCAATAACCCAAAACTAAACGATGCCAAAGTGATATTGAGATCACAAACTCACTATAATTAGAGTACGTAGATGTCTAAAATGTCATAAACTAGTGATCAATAACAACAACCTCAATGGGGAAGCAGATCTAATATAACAACGAGTAAATTTTATATAGAACTCAGTGCTCCAATATGATCAGTGATGCTCCATGCATGTTAAATAGGCTTATTTAAATTCAGAACTTACATAATAATATATAAACTCTCTTAGCATAGAGCATAAAATAGGAATGAATATATATATATATATATATATATATATATATATATATATTTCTAGCTTAAACTAGAAATGAATATATATGTGAAATTTTGTGATTTATACAGGTTATATAGCTAGAAATTTCACTTTGGCTATACAATGATTATTTTAGGCAAACTTTATCTTGGTTAGTATTTTCATTATAGATTTCTCTTTATTTTTTTACTATATTAGTCTAACTAAACACTTATCTTTGTGATTTATATCTATAAAATTATTAATGCATAATGTTTAGTATGCAAGATAAATCATTAGATAGATATATATGTAATGTTATAAGAGAATGAAGCTAGCATATAAGCTAGAGAGTTCCATATATATAGAATGCTTTTGAAGATAAATTATTGTTGGCAAATACATTGTAGTTTCCTATTCTACAACTAGTGAAAGTTACACTAAAGTCACTACAATTCATGTAAAATGCCATTATTAAATCATTGTTGATGACTAGATTGTTGTATGTCAAAACATGAGCTACTACCTACTAAGTCACTGCCAAATCACTACTCCTATATGCTGCATTAAATCTATGAATCGCTATACTCATCATTTTATTGTATTAAAAATATAAATTGATATAACTTGTGTATATAGATAGTTATACATGCAGTCATATATTTTCATAACAGATATAAATGTATTTAGTGCATATAAATTTCAATGTTTTCCTTCCTAGTTTCATAATTGACTCAATTAGATGCATATTTCTAAGACCTTTTAACTACATCAGTTCGTTCTATTCTTTTATAAGCATTTACCTATTACTAGATATTCATCTATTGAATCTAAATAACATGCCTACCTATCATGAGTGTTGAAAGAGCTTGATCTAGACAAAAACTCTTCTATTCTCCTATTGTTTTCTTCTTTTCTTGAGAGCTGCCTCCTCCCAGCTGCCCCCTTTAGTGTGGCACTTCAATTCTCCTTTTATTCCTAGATTTCTATTTGATTTAATCTCTTTTTTTTTATCTTTTTATTTTTCTCTTTATTTAATATTTTCCCACTTTTTTAATTCATTTTATTCGGTTTATTCCCTTTCTCATCAGATTTAATTAAATCTCACCTTTTCTATTTATCTTTCCATTTTTTCTCGATTATATATATTTTTAAATATAAGATCTTCTTATTATTTTTTATATTCTCTTTATAATATTTTACACATTTTAATTTATAATTATTTGATAATAAATAATTACTTAACATCAATAATTCATCATAATGATTTAATAATTTTGCTATTAATATTTCCACTAGCTTAAAAGGGTAAAACATACCAATTTATTAAGCTATAAAATTATGATGAAAAACCATAGAAATCAAATTTCCAAAGCAAATAAAAATAAACACACCATGTGTAAACCATTTTTATGCATTATATTAGGTGCTAACTACTGTGATGTGTAGAGGGTTCTTGCCAGTTCTCTATCATCCTTTGATGTCTCCATCTATGTCACCCTCTCTGATGATGCTCTCCCTTCAGAACACTTTGAGGGATTGGTTATCCTGCATCAACCTCATAATAAAACATGTAGTTAGATCATATCATCATGATAAACATATAGTATAAAATATAACTGAAATAATGCATGAATATGATTAAAATATAAACATGTACACCATAGTTAACTCACAATAAATAAATCATGAACCATCATGTATCTAAATAATATTTTACTATTTCATAATAACATATATCTCACAACTTATTAAAAATAAAAAAATCTAAATTTGCCAAATATAGCTATCCATAAATAATCTAGCAAGTTTGACTAGTGAGGAATCAAGATGTAACATCCTCCCCCCTAAAACTAGTCATCATCCCTAATGACTCTTATTCAAACATAAGTTCTGAATCAAAAACATTATTTAACACAACAATAACATGGTTTACAATATAAAATAAGTAAATAAATGGGAAATTACCTATAGAACTCATCATAGTTCCTTCAAGTTACACTATTTTTAGAGTATTGGTCCTACAAGACCCTGCTCTATGACATTTCCCTATTAATCAAACATGATTATGAGTATTAATTACTCTGATTGGTTCTGTCATGACCATCTTGGGGTTCATAACCCTAAAGACAAGCCTATATACGATATGACTGACCACTTCTGTTACCTTGAAGGGTCCCACATATTTTAGTGAAAGTTTCATTGACTTTCCAAGAGCACATAAGATCATCATACAAGCCAAAAACAAATGTCTAGGGAGATTTCCACAAAACCTTCCAACCCCTTTGCACCTATCTCTAACCTAGAGAGTGTTTTTCTCATTCTGGAGAAAAGTATTTTAGAGAGCCTGGTAAGAATGATGTATATAAGTTATTATTATTGATACTCTGTGTAGCTCCAAATAAGTATAACATGTCAATACTGTCACCACTCTATGGAGCTCTTAACAAGTATGATGATTAATAAGAACTAGAAATACTACATTTCTAATGTATACAAAATTAAGGAATAAATGTTTCCTAGTATACATGCGTATGGCCATATGATTGAATTTGACAAGTCTGTCTATCAAATCCTGAATTTGATAAGTTGCTCTATTAGATCCAAACTCAGTGACTATCGAGTCATTGTGAGACTAAGTAGGATCTACTCCTATCACTTAGTACTGACATTCCTAATTCACCCCTCTTTCTTTGGGTCTCCACGACCTAATGATCACCAAAATGTATATAAAGTTTAATGAATCATAATTTTATACTATCAGATCATAGAAAGAAATAATACATGCTAAATAATTATAGATGTATCAATATACATATAAGAGAAATCATACAATTAGTCCATAATAGTTAAGAGGAAATAATGTTAAAATTAACTTAAAATACATAGGCCAAGGATCACACCATCCTTTCAACCTTATAAAGGAACAAACAAAACAATATCTCCCTGCTTGCTCAGTTAGAATGCAATAAATTAAAAGTTTATCTCAACCCCTCGATTGATAAGATGTTTCACACATCATATACCCTACTTGCTCCTAGTGAAGGTACATAAATAAATATTCAAAACAACATGATCTATAAAAAAGATAATAATATCAATCTAATCAAGGGTATATAATATAATAATTATAATCAACTTAGAGTTCTTAATCTAAAATTTAATATAATTCAAGGTTTGCCCCTCCATATGGTATAATATCACAAGTTAGACAAAGTAGTGACCCTAAAGAGTCACAAGTGATAAGGAGATAACTATCATCTCAAAACTCCTACATTCCCTCACAAGGTAAAAAGTGAGCACCACAACTCAATGTTGCCTAAACACTACCTACTTATCAAATTCTGTAAGTATAGTATCACAATCTATTTCCACAACTAGAAAATAAATATACTAACCACAAAGATGTATCACTTCATCTAATCCTACAACTTCTCTCTCAAAAAGAAGTAAAATAAATTTATCCCATGATCTCCAAGGAATATGGTCAAATAATATTTCAAAAACAAGTTCCCTTTTGAGGAAATATTAATCAACATCATAGAAATATGCATCCTCTTCGTGGCTTATAATGATGTCAAAAGAAAGTGAGGGAGTTACAACTCACCTCTATGATAAATATGAGGGATGGCACTTCTTCCTAATCCACATAACTTAAGGGTGCCAATCCATAAACAAACTCCTAACAAAGGAAATTCCCAACCAAGCTAGCAACATTCTACTATAATAAAATTCCCACCACCCTAGGTGGTACTAACTAAAAATGGTCTTATAAGATTTTACAATCTTAATATTAGTGAATATAAGACACCAAAAAATAAAGCAAACATAGAATTATTTTCAAAGTCTCAAAACTCAAATCATGGTGTAACATGGTTCCACACTGAAGCACTACTAAATCAAAATACTAGTGTAAAACTTCAAATCACTAGGTTCACACTGGTAATTAGAAAGACATGAAAAATGCTAATAGACTCATTAGGTCCTAGAGTTCGAACTTGAATATGATACCACATGCAACAACCCTACTAGGTTAGATAAAGAAATATGTGATGTTCATGATTAAGTGTAAAGGATTATAAATTGGATATTGTAATTTGTATAGTTTTATATGGAGAGAAATTATGTAACCAATATTTTATCCTACTTATTTATGTTTCAAAGTGTTAATCTTTTGATTGTACTTCATTATGTTTTCTACAAAATGTTAATGAAATAAGTTCTTTATGACATTCTATTGTTATAAGACCAGGCGTGGGAATAGTTAAATTACTTTACATGGTTTATGGTATAATTATTTCATTTTAGTAATGTATGCAAAGTAAATTGAATTGTACTTGAAACAATGAAAGTTGTTTATCTTTGACTATCTGTGCATGCTTGCATTTAAAGTATAACGAGTTATGGGTTGTACTTATATACAAATTTAATCACTAGAAGTGTGACGGTATATATTTAGTAGAATTTAGAATGTGTGAATGGATTAGGTAACATGAATCACCCTTTAGTTAGGAAGTTAATCATTAAAAAAAATGATGACTATTTAACTTTGCTCTGAAGGGGATGTCACACTGGATGTAGGTGAGTAAGGGCAACTCCCCCAATGCCAACCTTATGCAACCAGTAAGATGTGAGGGTTCAACACCAAAGGTTAACAAAGGGTGAAAGATGCATGATTTTGAATTTTATATTTGCATAAGTTGTCAACTTTTATAAGATACTATTTCTTTTCTCTCTCTTTTTTTGTAAGGCTTCTACCCCCAAAACCTTGGTACAATATAACTAGTAGGATGTAAGGGCTCATCATCATTGTCAAAGGTAGGAAAGCAAGGTCAATTATATCTGAGCATTCTAATGTGTTGTTTTTTGAAGGCAACATAAAGGGGGACTCTACCATAAGTAAGTTTCTAGAATCCACTATAGGCTATCATTTTTCTAAGTTGTACAAGATGTAGGAAAGAGGTGTACTATGCTCATAATAAATGGGACAAATACTGATGTAACATACTTATTTTGAGGTGGTGAAGGATGATGAGAATATGGTAAATGTCATGTGCTACATTTTATAAATCTTTGTATTATGAAAACTGACCAACTAACTAATCATAAAAAAATGTTTTGACTATGCTCATGGATATGTGCGATATGAAAATGTAATACATGTGAAAATGGGGTGGCACGTGATAAATAGATATAGAAATGTTTTAGATGTAAAGAGTTTAAGAACACACTGCGCTCTTTGCCCTCTAAAGTGCATAATCGATATGATCCATTACTGAAATCTTCTATTACTAGGTACGGGCCTAGTCAATTGGGTCTGAATTTTTGACCCTCTCCTTTTTTGTTGATCTATCTATCAAGTCTAAGGATAAGGTATCCAACATGAATTTGATGCTTGTAGGCATAATTATGAAACTCATAATACTATTGATGAGGTACAACTAGTTATGGTTGCCTAACCCTAGCATTTGACCATGCATGATCAGGCTCCTCTGGGAATTCAAAAACTCATTCAATATGACTCCCTTTTGGCACTAGAAACCTCCTAAATAAATATTGTAGCCTATAAAATTGGTGGTGGGACATGACTTATTTCACACCTTTAAATATTAGGCTAAATCATGCTTGTGAATGCCTATCAAGATGTGCTCTTAGATTGGTTGCTCCTATGGTGGGGAGAGGGTATCTAATTCAAGAACATTTGGGTAATTGTGAGGATCGATGTTGATTTCAATGGTTCCTATCATTAAGGTACAAACTCTTTCCTTGGTTATGGACATACCCAAGGGAAGACAAGGGCTTCATATAGGTGATTTAAGATCAATGAGGTAACTCAAGCAGTCATTATCAAGTGGCCCTAATGGTAGTGACAAAAGGAGTTAAGGGAAACTCTACCATCTTTTAATATCTCTACCATGTGAATGTCAAAGATGTCAGGTAACCCTCTTTAGGGCTCTTGGCCACAAGAATGAATAATTCAATGGGCCTACCCCTTGAATGAGGAGAATAGGAGGGTTTTTATATGCATGGGTCCCTTAGTCTCATATAATGGGAGGAAAGGAAGAACTTTTGTGGATATAAAAGGTTATCTTCTAAGGTTTGGATCGAGGTAGGTGAGAGTTTTTGAAAATTTAAAATATCATTCATTTGAATTCCCTTTTAGATTTGGAAGAATACCAACATAGTAGGGGTCCCACTTAGGTGTGGGGAGTATATAAGTGTAATTAGGGTTTTGTTTAAATAGAAGAGGTGTAGGGGTGTAGTTGTGTACTTACAATATTATGGATAGGGAATGGTAAACATCGTTTGCCCCATTATTATGTGTGGGAAAGCTTTTAAGAATTTGGTGAGTGATTTGTCAGGGTCTTTTTCTTGTATGATGGGGATGAAGGGTATTTATTTGGGGACATATGGGTTACTGTGAGTTCTAATGTTTATTTTTAATTTACCCACTGTCATAGTTCAGACCCACTCTTTGGGTATAAGGTTGATTAGAGCGGGGAGTGTTTTGACTAATTGTCAATGGGCTCAAAGCATGATGAGAAATGGGACCAAGTGTAGGTTGAAATAAGATGGTTAAAATTTATATGGTAAGGAAGCTTATTGGGTCAAAGAATCTGAAGAACTGATAGGGTCTTGTCATAATATGATCAACAAGCATACTCTAAAGTGGTTCGGTAGTGAAAAGGTTAGAGCTTGGGCCAAGGCATATCCTCATGTGATTGAGTATTAGGTGGACACATTTAAATCTACTAAGATGGTTATCATGGGGAGGGGTTTCTTTATCTTTGGATACTTATACCATGCAAAGTTAAGGCAAGCAAGCCAATCCCCTTTGGGATTGATGGCCCTAAGTTTCCAAGAAGTTGTAGACTCCCACCCCTCATGGATCAAACGAAAGAACTAGAGGAGTGTTTTTCTCCATGAGATTGATAATTTTTGTAGTAGATAGGGAGGCAATTAGAGATTCAGTGGTTAGATTCACATTGGGGATTTTTTTGGTCATTGTTATGTCTTTTTCACCTGATTTATCTTTTAGCATGGCTTTGGGGACCTCTTCCCCTTTCTTTAAGATTACTACTTTGGGTTTAGGGGCCTTAGTGATAATGACCAATTACAGGGGTTTTGTAACCCCATTGGTGGGTAAGTGATAATCGATGTGTAGACTTAGTCATTTGTGCATGGTAACTTGTAACATGTCAAAGGGTTTGGGATCTCCTTGGGCAATAAAAACTTTCCTTAGGTGTAGGAACCAAATTTTATAAAATAGGGAAAAAGGAATAATTTTCATCCTATGTATACAAGGGCATCCCAAGATCATATTATAATTGGTGTCCTTATCTATGATGTATAATTCAATCAAAACTATCTTAGGACCCAGCGTGTTTGGGAGCGTAATGATTCCTATGGAATTGGTTTTGAGGTTGTCATAGATGCAGAGGGTATTATGTGTTATAGAATAGTTGGTTCCCTATAACCAAGTTTTTTTAAGAAGGAGAAGGGGACAATGTTGACCACTACTCCATCATCTACCATTGCTCTTTTTACATAATTGTTTTAGATCCATACTTGCAGAAACAAGGTCAAATATCCCCTCTTAGCAAACTTAAAGTCAGGTGGGAGGCTTTGTAGGTCAAATCAGTAGCCAACATCATGTGGTTCTTAACTAGGTGGGAACATGTCCAAATCAATGTGGTTATTTGGGATTATAGAGGGGGAGTGACACTAGATAAATGTCCCAGTCCTAGGGCATCAAGTAAGGTTGATCAGTGGGTAGGAGAGTTATTAAGTAGATCTAGAAAAGAGATATGAAAGAATGTCTTGGTTAGATTAGAGATCAAGTCATAGTTACCTTTAGGTTTAGGAATGGATTCAGTTTCTAGGATGTTCAAAGGATAGATGGTTATGGGTTGGTATTCCCTAGTGTTAGTAACAATGTTTTCTTCCTCTTTGAATTCTAATTTTATGACTCTTATCATCTGAGTTTTGCCTTGAAATCTTAGTTGAGGGGCCACATTGGTGTTTGGAATCTTGTAATTGGAAGATTTGGCATCATGATTACCTATTATTGTGGGTTGGTCATGTTGAATGGGGTGACTTACCTAGTTATTTTTATGTTGACCCTGAGCAAGGTGTGTTTAGTGGTTAGGGAAAGGATTATGGTAAATTTGTAGGTTCTGGTTTTGGGGAGTGATAGGAATACCTAGAAGAGTTTGGGTGTTTGTGTTTACACCTCCTAAGAACATGTCTATAAACATCTACCTTTGGTCCTCTGGGATTCTTTGTTTAATTTTTTTATACTTCTAGTACTTTTGAGTGTCATGGGCTATGACTTTATGGAATAGGCAATAGATGTTGGGGACATAATCCCTAGGTCTCATATTCAAATATTATCTAGATAAATTCCCCATCTAATTCATGGTAAAAGAAAAAAAATAAACAAGTAGAAAACTAATTTGATAAATGAAACACTTATTGATCAATTACCTCACTTCATGATCTTATGGAAAATTTCCACTTGGAAATCCAAATGATTAATAAATTTTATACATGGAGAAATCTGTGTGTAATTAAAGTTGCAAGCATAGTTTTGGGAGAGGTTTTTTACACTTAGAAAAGGAGTAGATAATCCACTCCATCCAATGATCTCTGGGTTCAAGTCCCGAGCAACCCAGATCAATGGGATTTGATTCTTATAGTAAGTAGACTTCTATTTACTTATTCTGGATCCAATCTAATTTATTATTAACTATTATTACTTGGAACCACAAAGTAATAAGGAATGTAATAGAGTATCTATATCTATGGGTCATCAAGGGGATGGCTATGTATAAGCCCTATATCATTGGGATCATACTACATTTTTAGAGAATTAGGATCATAGTCATCAATGTAATCACCATCATAGGAGAGAATTAACTTATTAGGTTGTGCTTGAAATTGCGATATATATTTTATATTTATGTATTAAAAACTTACTACACCATAGATTATAATTGTATTCCAAAAATTATGTTTCTATTGAATAAGTTCATCATTGTTATGATCTTGCATGCCATGTTGAGCTAAAGAAGAATCAGGTGTTATTGGTTGAACTCTAGGAGGAAAAGTAATTTTTGCTTTGACTTCTTAACTCAAAGGTGTAACCATAGATTTTGTAGTCTTGAACTTTTATTTTTTCTCTATGAATGAATTATATATAATGTTTGATTCCTTAGCAACTATATTTTTATTATTATATTTTTTTGGGACATTTTACTTCAAAAATTTATTCATGAGAAAACTTTTTAAAAAAGTGTTTTCTTGCTTATCTTGTTTTTTTTCTTTCAAGTTTTATTTTGTTAATTTTTATTTTTACAATCTTGTTTTTTCATCTTGTTCTTTTTGTAATCTTGCTTGCTCTAATTTTTTTTAATGAATATTTTCTTGTTATGGACTGACCTCTTGTGTCCATATTTTTTATTTATGTTATTTTTGCATTTGTTTTTAGGAGATGCAATATAAGTGGGCTACTTAATTAATTTATTGGTTATAGGAATACCGCTATCAATGATACTTTGTATTTTGTTCTTTGAAGACAAATAACTATTTGTATGATGCTCATGCATTCTATGATATTATGCACAATAGTATTTTGATCATTTTAGAGGAGACATAGAAGGTAGTATAATTAATTTGCTTCAAGCATTTATCTCAGATGCTCACTTGGAATATTATTAGCCTTTTTTATACTTTTTAAAACATATATTTAATATGTATGTTGTTTATGAGGCACATGATAGGTAGACGAAGATGTAGATTCATGATTAACACTAGCATGCTCTAGATTCTTTATATATTTATTGTTATTTTCAAATGATATTTTTTTTTAAGTGTAATACTGATTTTACTTTTGTAAATCTTCTATTGGTTTTCTCATTGTGACTATTTTATCTTGGAAGGATTCATAGGCACAAACCCTACGTGTACTTTATTGAATATGCATCCCCTCAAAAGGATATGTGGAAAGTGGAGGGATAGGATCTTCCTTTGGTTTAGGATATTCATTGGATATATATGAGTTACTTGTTCCTTGTTGATCGATAACATTGAAATAATTACCACCAACAAGACATGCATTATCATCATGTGGTAACTCTATGCTAAGTTTATGATATTTTAGTGTAAGATTAACATCGTGTGAAGATAAGCATGAGGTAGAAGTAGGAGTGATATCATATGTTGTGTTAGAAGGAATGTCATGTATTTCAATTGTATATTGTAATGTGTTAAGGGAAGATGAAGGAAGTACATCCTCGTCAGCTAACAAAGTGGAAGAGTTATAACGTGTAGGCTCAATATCCACTATTTATAAAGGAGTAACCTTAAAGATTGAATCTTTCTTTAAAATCAAAGTATTTTAAAAGAATTGATTAATATAGAGGTGAATCTGAAGAGGGATGCAAAGATAAATCAAGAGGTGTGTTTTTCTCCTCAAGGTCACGTTGTTTATTCATTTCTATGGACTCTTGTTCCTAAGTTTCATAAAAAACAAATTGTTTATTCATTACTACATCATCAAAATGATAAGCATCCATGTATGTTTCTTCCATAAGTTTTTGATTTTGTTGATTTATCCATTTATTATCATAAGTAAAAGGTACAATATGAGTAGAGAACAACTTGTCTAGAGGATTAACATCATTAGCATATTTACTTTGACTATCTATGATATATATAATGAATTTAAATATAAAAAATGCAACAAAAAAACACTTATTACTATAAAGTAATCTTGAATGTAAAAAAGAGATAATGCCTATGTGGGCTCTCAAATATACTTATTCATTCATAGGTTAGTATTAGCCCAGTATTTTAGAGCACTAACTATAGATACTAAGCTATGCATGTATCCCACTATCATGTATTTGTGGTTATGATGAGAGCAACTTCCCTCGAAAATACACTCCTCTTATATGCATCACAAATAAAAAGGTTAAAGAGGGTACTTATGGTATAAATAAGGAACCCTAGATGTTTTTAGCATACCATGAGGTATGGGGAAACTAAAATATGTGTTTAGTGTTATACAATGGCTTGAGTATTGGGGCACTCACACATAATATCCATAAAATATATCACAACTTATTTTGTAATAGTAGTCACTAAGTATTTTTATAATTGTAATAACACAATTGCTAAAAAACAACAACAAATAAATAGAAAAGAAAGAGAAAAGAAAAGTTGAAAGATTTTTGTGTATATAGATCAACAAATTTCAACTTGAGGTTTAAAAAAATAACTCCATTGCCAGATTTTATCAAAGGTGACAACATAATTTCTTCAGTGTTAGATTAAAATCTAAAGTTGAAGAAGATTGACTCATGATGTCAGATTTATATCCAAAGTTGAAGAAGATTGACTCATGATGTCAGATTTATATCCAAAGTTGAAGGTTATTTTCTTTCAATTACAGGAATTTACAAAAAATTAAATAGAATCCTAAGATAAAAATCAATCAAATAATAACTACCAATGTTCAAATAAAATTACATGTTCACCAAAATATTTAATGGTTATTTTGTTTTAACAATTGAATTTCATAAACCACTAAATTATTGAAATATTGATTTAGATTATAGAATACACAGATTATAAATGCAAAATACAAAATGTGGAATGAGTTATAAATGGAAACAAATAATGAAATGTGCAAACCTATCTTGGATTTGAATTAGGCTAATAGTGTAAACAAATCAATAATATGGAATTGACCAAAAATATCTGTAAACTGTGTCGTAGCTAAAAATAAAATTCTAAAATTTATTGAGATATGGTCGCACTAAGTGGATAGGGGTACAATGAAACCTTGTTTGTTGATTGCAGTTGCATCATTATTGACTGTGTGATTGATTTTTTTGTCTGAGTACCTATGACTATCAAAGATAATTGACAGATTGACTGTAGGAGATGATTTGATACATAGAAAACCTATAATATCAAAACTCTAGTTCTTGTACATAAACCAAATTTAAGATAAAATACAAAGGGAAAATTGGGAAAGGGTAATAGCCAAGCTATCATTAGAAATTCCTGTGTAATTTTTGTGTTGACTATATAGCCCAAAATGGCCTCAAGTTGACATAGTTCTCTCTCCTATAGTGAGTGTGTGAATATTGATATTTGATATATGGATGCAACTAGAAAATTGACTTGAATGCTTGATAATGAATGCTATTTAATTGAAAAATAATGACTTTAGACTTGGGATATGATAGTTTGAATAAATAATAATTGGAATTGAAAATATTGGTTTCGGTTTGCTCAATGTGTAATAGAATTGCCAAATGACTACTAGATGATTCTTTGAGAGGCCTTGATGTTCTTATTTAAAGGAATATTTTGAATATTTATGTTAACCAATATTTTTAAAATCATGGGGGAGTTAATATGATTTTTTTTTAATATGAAAAGTTACCATTGGAGCATGTAGGACATGGCCCAATTGTGGCCATGTCTACCTATTGTAGTATTATCCTAGAAGGACAAAGACATCTGGGATTTAGTTGAAAAGAAGATATAAAAAGAATAAGGATGTTTAAATGATGTTTCCATTAATTTCAAGACAATAAATGGAATAGTGAAGGCTTTCATAGAAATTTAAATTTAATAAAATGGTGAATAAACTAAGGTAAGGATATCAATATTAAACATTGTCAAGCACTTAATGATTAAATTTGAGTGTCTACATTGGAAAAGTGATTTTAAAACTAACCAACAAAAAAGGGTTTGTATGTACATATATTTATATATTAAATATGACAATATTTGATATTAACAATATAATCAACAAAGTGAAGGTGGACAATGATATAAACATTTATTATATTAAACTAGATGCATATGTAGAGGTTAGCGATGTGAAAATATCATCATAAAAAACAACACTTATTATCAAGGCCTCTAATTAGAACCCATTCAATCCTATGTCTACTTGTTAGTAAAGAAGGTGGCAGTAACTAAAAAATATTTTTAAAAGATGAAGAGAAAACAAGTTTTAAAGCTATCATCGAACATAATTTCACAAGGCATCAATTTTTTTTCACCACATGCACATTTATTTTCAATTTAATTTCTTTATACAAAATTACTATAGATAGTTAACAATTGAGAATTTACAACTAATAAAAAAAATATGTACTAATTTAGGTTTTTTTTAAATGCTATAAAGTACCCCCAAAGCAAAATCCAACCCCCCCAAACAAAAAAAAAAAAAAAAAAAGCTAACTAACATGTACAATTTAAATACCATAATTTCTTATTAAAATTTTGTTTTATTTTAGCTTTTATTATATCATGTATGGATAAAATGGTGTATACTTGAAAGCACAACCCTATCTTTTGTAAAATGTCTATATGCATTGAATATGGAAATGAGGTTGTTGAAGCTGTGAATAGGTTTTAAAATTTTAATATTTATATAGTTTTTACTTCTTCCAGAGCTTATTATCGAAGAAAGTCCTCCCAACTATATTCACACATATTTTACATAACCCGCAATCATGAATTCCATAAACACACGAGGTAGTACTTTGAAAATCCTCAAAGTTTCCTAAAAAATATTGTTATTTGCATATCCTACAATCATAACATTTCACGAGACATCTTATGAATCATTTTACCAAATAATTCATGTGCATTGTGTGTGCTTCCATATTTGGTATACATGTTTATTATTTGGTATACATGTCTATTAGGCTAAATGCAAGTAAAACATGTGACAATATTTACATTTCTATTAAGTGTTGATAAATTTTCATACTATATTAAAACTCTTATTGCACTAAGCATTTATTTGAAAATACCTAAAGCCCATTGAAAAATATTATGTTATTTATATCATGTAGTGGTAACATTCCATGCAACATATTTGAGAGGCATTTTTTTGAATAGCTCATTTGCATTGTGCGCATTTTCATATTTAGCGGGTATGTCATCAAAATATGGGCAATTGCAGCATGTAAAAAAACTCCATTTCCATAAAGTGATGGTGATTTTTCATACACTATTTTAAAACTCTATTTATTTATTTTAATTTGTTAAGCATATGATAAATGTTGAATACAATTAATGCTTTATTGAGTGCCCATATTTTGTTCTTAACCTCTTGTTTTGGAATAACTTAGAAACATAATAATAATTATTTGGAGGGGGAGCACAAGAAGGACCTCAGAACAATAAAAGGCACAATGAATGTTTGTTCCACTTTAACCTTTACTAATGTGGTTTCCCATGACAACAACAACAATCCAATTTTTTTTAAAGGAATATTGGTTCTTCATTAAAAATAGAGAACAAATTTACATTCAACATGGTGACATTATTCCATCTAATGAAATGAGTAGGTATCTAATTAGGTTAGTTTTCTTTTACCAACATATTCCCAACATTTGCCAATCTAAGAGATTTGTGATAGGGGACATCCATCAAAACATAATAGCATGTGCCAACATAGAAGATTTGGAATAGGGGAAGTCCTTCAAAATATAATACCACATGATAATATAAGAGATTTGGAACCAAACACATCCATCAAAAAATAATAGAAAGTGAATTTATATTAGAATAATAATTTAAAAGAAAGGAATGTCAATCCAAAAGCCACTAATCCTTGACCTAGATCCCTTTTTCATCCACATGGCCTCACTACCTAGAGAAATATTCAAATGGCATCTATTTGATCCCTTAGTTGTGAAGGGGCATTATAGGTGCAATGTAAGAATAATATCAAATGGCCATAGTTTAGGTGTAAGTGGATTTGAATTTTATGCTTTGCCTAGTTATTTTACACATTAACATTGTTCAGATTCACATTCGACCCATAAAAATATAATATTGTTATTGTTTATGCGTAATGGTTGTATGAACCTCTAATAATTTATTGCCTTGTTAATTATCAAGTTTGTGGTCGGAATTATCAATAAGAAAGTAATAGGATACTTGTGTTCACTATCATAGTTAGATTAATATTTAAAATATATCTGAGAGTGGTAAATAAATTGAATGATGAATAAGCCATGTTATAAATGGGTCATATGTTGTATTAAATGATCCCTAAATGATTCATTTTAAACATATTCTATAATCTATGGGAAAAGAGAGAGGGGGGGAGGGAGAGATATATATGTTGGAAAAAGGTACTATAAAATGTGTGCAATACTTATCACTCTTGGAACAACTATATATGTCATTGAAGCATTATTGAATCTGGATTTTTGTTAAAATAAGAATAGGGTATGAAAAAATAGTAACTTTGGAAAATGTTATGAACATCCATCAATGCATAATAAAAAGGGTATTTATGTCACATGTTGTAGTTACATGTGCCTAATACACATGTATGTTAAATGTGAAAGGTTAGGCAATACACATAAACTGTTTGACATAATACCTTGCTGAGATGTTGTCTCATTGAATGCCATGATTGGTGAGGTATGCACAAAATTTGTTTATTGAAAGTAAGTGCAATTCTCAAGATTCAAAACATGTTTTTAAAAAAAATGTATGTGATTTTGTGTTTTGTTTGAAATTTCCCTTGTACAATTAATTTTTAATAGGGTACATTCTATAATTTACATATTTTATTTTTGTTGCATTATTATCTATGCATTCCTATATTTTCCCTATCAGCATGTCCATTGCACCTATGGGGGAAATTGATAGTATATACCTGAGTTATATATTTAACATATGTTTCAATGTTCATTGTTGACTTCAATAATAACTTTTATATTTTTAATATGGCCTTATCATAGGCTTATATTTTGTATGTTGTTATGTCTCTTTTTATAGGCATAATTATCCAATAAAGTCCTTCTAACTATACATAATAGTAATTGTGCACAAAGAAATAAATTAAAGGATATATATGCATATATTTATCTAGGAAATATGATAATATCTTACATTAACAACATGATCAAAAAAGTGAAAGTTAGGAATGGTAAAAGCATTCTAAGAATCCCAGATCTGAAGAGTTAGCAGCAAAAATATCATAAAATAAGCTACAAATATGAATGCAAGAACAAGGTAGATCATATATTATTTAGAAAAAGACATGCTAGTACAACAGGAAGCCCTTGCATAAGTAGGCAAGACAAAACTAGAAACTAGCCTAACTAAGCAATGTGGGATAAATATTCATATAAGATAAATTGGGAAAAAGATGAAATACCTAAATAATAGTCTAAAAAACATGAGAAATACATACTCTAACACCCCCGCCTTAAGTAAAGCTAAGGGATAAGAATAGCCAAAAAAGAAATAGTGACATATCCATAGTATGAGTCCCAACAACTAGGCCTGATAAAGTACTCGTGTATAATATGTATCCATGAAATGAAGAAGGAAGATGTCCTCATGAACACCCCCTAAGGATAACTTTTGAAACCTCAAGCATGTTGTGCAACTTAAGGAAATGAGGTGATGCAAAATGTTTCATGAAGATGTATGCAACCTACTACTGAGTCAAAATGTACTCTAAACTAATAATTCTATCCTGAATGTGATGATGAATGAAGTGTATATGTACCTCAATGTGCTTGGTCCAATGGTGCTCAACTAGGTCATAAGATATGTGAATTACACTCTAGTTATCACACCAAAGTATAGTCGATGAATCTTACATGAAGCCAAACTCTATCAATAACTGATAAAGCTAAAGAACCTGTTGAATCATTGTAACTACCACTCTGTACTCAACCTCTATAGATGAAAGTGTAATTGCCTATTGATTCTTGCACAACCAAGCAATAGGTAAAGAACTAAGATAAAATATGTAGCTAGAAGTGAAACACCTACAATCAAGATAACCTACCCAATTTGAATCACTGTACCCAAACAACTAAGTAGAATCCCTGGTGTAGTGTAATCTAAAATGAGTAGTGCCTTGTAGATATCATAAAATCCTCTTGGCATCCTACCAGTAAATGTAATGAGGAGCATGTACAAACCTAGATATAATTCCAACTACAAATTAAATATCATAGTAAGTATGGGTCAAATACATAAGACTCCCAACCATTTTCCTGCACAATGTAGGATTACAAAGTGGAGTAGTATAAGTGGCAATGAGAGTCACTCCAAATTGAAAAGGATAAGGATTTAGCTTGCTATCAACCATACCAAAATGCTGAAGAAGATCAAGGGTGTACTTTTACTGACTCAAATAAATCCCTATATCTAACTATGAAATCTATAAACCAAGGAAAAAGTGCAAAAGACCATACTTATCATATCAAACTATGCTAAAAGTGCCTACTAAAAATATTGAATATGAGAAGAGGAGCTACTTGTGAGAAGCATATTGTCAAAATACAAGACCAATATAACAATGTCCTAGCCAATACACTAGATATACACTATGAGATCAGAGTGACAATGAATAAAGCTAATATAGAGAAGAAACTAATCCATCTTCTCATACCAAGCTTGATGGGCCTATTTGAGACTGTAAAGAGACCTCCTAAGTTGACAAACAAGAAAAGAATCATGAAAAAACCCTACAAACTAATCCATATAGATTTATTCCTACAAATATCCATGCAAGAAGTCACTCTTAACTTCCATCTGATACACTAGCCAACCCTGTGATGCATCAAGAGAAAGTACAAGGTGAACAAAATCCATCTTGGCAAAGGGCACAAAAGTCTAATAGTAGTCAATACCTCTGACCTAGGACAACCCATTTATAACAATATGTACCTTATACTTATCAATAGACCCATTAATTGCATATTTGGTGTGGTAAATCCATTTGTACCTAACCAAATTTCTTCCCTTAGGAAGAGATACCAAATCCCATGTATGATTATTCATCAAAGAAGAATACTCATCTATCATCATATCATCCCACTCTTATATCCTGTGAGTTTATGAAAAAGACTATGGATCCCTAGAGAATGCTTGACATAAAAGTCTAATACTTGTAAAATGTGCATATGATGTCGAGTGGGTGAAAGATCCTATATAAAAGGTGTTGCCTCATAAACTATAATATGAGCCCACAATGGCATAGTGGCAACATCAGTGTGAGTAGGATCCTCAACATCTATAACCTCCTTAGGAATCTCCTAAACTGTCTCCTCAAAGAATGAATCTACAAGATCAGGTGATGAATCATCAAAAGAAGAAGAGGGCATGGAAGAATATGAAGAATCATGAAATGTGAAGTGCTCATCAAGCTGTACATGTGTTCAAAATATAAACATCATGAGTATCAAGATATAAAATATGATAAGCTCTTATATCCTCACAATACCCTAAAAAAATCAAAGGTTTGATCTTCTTATCCAATGCTTTATTTTTCTTATTAGGTACAAATACCCCCAAGTATGGCTCCTAAAGTCTCAAAAATATGAGACATCACGTTTGGTTCTAGACCAAGCCTCCTTCAAAATCAAATGTTCAAGTGCTCTATGTGGTGTATGGTTCTAAATGTAGTTCACATAATTAACTATCTCTACCCAATTGATTAGAGGTAAATCCTGAATACATCATGTAGTTAGCCATCTCCTTTAAAGGTCAGTTCTTCCATTATGATAAGCCATTCTATTATGGAGTATGTGCAACATAATGCTAGTGAACAATACCATGAGCTACCAAAAAATTAGAAAAATCTTGATTGAAGTACTACCACCCATTATCTATGTGAAGCTTCTTAATGCAACTAAAATATTATTTCTCAACCAAAGCCTTAAATAATTTGAAGTGATAAAATCCATCACTATTGTATTTGAGAAAATAAACCCAAGTACACCTCAATAAATTATCAATTGAAAGTAAGTGCATAATTAGATCCATTGAAAGGAGTAGGAACTACCATCAAATCAATGTATACAAGCTCAAGTGGTGAATAAGCTCTCATGGACACACCCTTAGTAAATATATCTTGGTGTTATTTACCTAATGCACAACCAGGGAAAAATCCATTAAGACATGAATCTATAGGAAGACCCTCTACCATACTGTGAGTGCTTAGCTCCTTCAAATATCTATAATTGAGATGTCCAAATCTTTCATGCCAAAGCCTACTCTCAAAATCTACATGAGAAACCAAACACGTCCCTATAGGATGAGTATAATCAAAACCCTCGAAGTAATAAAGTCAAGAATTATGATCAATAACACCCTATGCAATAAGTGTTAAAGGATCTCACAAAGCTCAAACTTCAACACCTTGTGGTTTGAAAGTCACTGTCACGCCTTGATTAGAATGACAAATCTGATAAACTAAAAATAGATTGGTGGTGATGTCTGGAACATATAATGTATCATTGATGTGACCACCATCTAACTGTATGTCACCCTTTCCTTTAACACAAATAAAGGAAGAATCTTCAACCTCAATTTTGGAAATACAACTCAATCTAAGAGATACAAATGACTCCTTAGAAGAAGTCATGTGGTGTGAAGCACCAAAATCTAGAACCCAACTATCTGAAATAGGTGACTATGATCTCCCAACAATAATAAGTTCTTTCTCATGCTCATGAAATAGAGGAGTGGAGATAGAAATATTATGTTTCCTAACGACATCCTCTAGGGCTTGTACTCTCTTCAAACACCTAGACTCTTCATTACCAATCACCCCACAATAAGAGCAAGATAGGTCATACTTATTCTTGGATTTGGAAGATGATTTGGGTTTAGATGTGTTGGTGTTGGGCTTAGGTGCACTTTGAGATGGGGGAGGAGTGTTCTTCTTCTTACTCTTTATTTTTCCCTTGGTCTAAGGATGTGATGTTACTAATGATTTTTTAGAGGTGGAAGATCAAGATGAGATAATTTTTATTCCTCCCTAATAAGTCTCTCATAAAACAACTCTAAATCTTGCATTTTGAATGTGACACCTAAGGCATCCATGCTAGAGAAAAAGGTAGGAAAAAATATTAGGAATGGACCACTTAACTTAGATAAAATCAAGGAAACACACTCTTCATCTTTCTTATCTCATCTTCTCCCCTTTAATTGTGTCAACAAATTCTTAAACTTAGTGAGGTAGTCTACAATAGAGGTAAAGTCATTGAGATTATTTCCATCCTAGGTCTCCATGTATGGTAATTATGTATAGGCAAAGGCCCACAATGATCAATACCAAAAGTAGAAGGAATGATAGTGAATCACCAATGAGCAAAAATAATGTAAAAGGGTGCACATATTGGCATCGATACAACCCCCCAAAAGATTGTATTAAGGACCTGCCCCCGCCCCCTCCCCCAATTTTGGCACTTTATAAAATTAGTGAATTTTTACAAAGTAATGACACCAATGTATAGAGAATTAGAAACCATACACTTTTGAAAAAAATGAAACTTAATTTTGAGTTACAATTTAAAATTTATAGGCTTTACAAATTCCCATAAATGGGTCAAAAACATTAAAATTTACACTAGAAATAGATTTTAGTGACCAAAATGGAAATGAAGGTAGGTTTCCAACCACTCGTTGGAATAGGAATTGAACCATAGACTTAGAAAAAACAACTAAAGTAAAAAATATCTACTTAGTTACCTCGATGTGTGTGAAAGTGAATTATGCTTCCTTTTAAAGTGATAATCACAATGTATTAAATACAAAAAAGAATAAAATGCTATTTTAAGAAGATAATTAATGGATTATTGGTGTTTTTCACCTAGAAAAAGGTAAGCAACTAGGATGCCATCATGATAGAATGCTGTTAAAGTTATTTTTAGAGCCAACTCAACTTAGATCAACACTTCACTCCACCCATAATGCACTTAGTTCCAATCATGAAACTTGCCAACATAGCTCTGACCTACACAATAAGAAGGAACAAAAGAGAGAAAATAAGCACATACCTCCTCTAAGGTAAAAACACTGCATCTCTCTCTAATGCAGGTCTTTTCCTCAAAGTAGGATGTTATCCTTCCAATGCTCCAGCTATCTGGGAAAACTCAATGCCTTCTTCCAAAAAATGGCGTACCAAATACTTCTACATAACAAGAAGATGAAGAATATGCCATCCTCCTTCAACACACCATGTTGTACATAAATTTTCCCATGCAGACTCTAGGAAAGATATGATGCCTTAGCTTCTAATCTTCCATGCAACAGTCAACATGAGGCTTCCAACATAGTGTCAAAGTGTTTCTTCCAAGTAATTTCCAATGCAGTCCAAAGGAAAGGTAATGTGCTATTTTGGAAAAAAAACACAGTTAATTGAGAAAAGATCCTCCTCCTCAATTGATGACCCATGTCATCAAACACTAGTCTATGACCCTTACTCATAGGTAGATCCAAATGCCACGTAGGTCAAAGTAAATAAAAAGGTAATGCAGGATCAAAAAATTGATGTAGGTTTTAAAAGAGATATTTGCCAAAAAAGGATGTTGATCCTCTTTTTCCTTCTAATGCCTTTCATCCAAATGCAATGCTTCACCTCTTCTGAAAACCATGTCCTATTAAATGGTGCCTTAGTAAAGGAAATAGAACACAAATCTCTCTAAATGTTTTCTTCAAAACATCAATGCCTCTCTAAATGCCCTTCTTTCAATGCCTCTCTAGAATGCAGGCCATTTAAAAGAGGAATAAGGGGCTGAGGTGTTAGGTTGTGGAGCTAAAAGCTTCAACCTTTGCAAACTAGGAACTGAAGGTTGCTGAGTTCTACAGGAACCGGCGTCGGCAGCATGACCGACGTCGGCAGGATCCAGTGCAGAAGGCAACCGGCGACGGCAGGAAGTCGGCCGACGTCGGCAGAACCAGACCAGCAGGGACCGACGTCGGTCGCTTGTGTGTTCCCGAAGTGTTCGTTTCACGGACAGTTAGTTAAGTGAACTATGAGTTTGCATGTCAAGACCACCCAGAGTCTTGGGCTGCGAGGACAATTGTCTAAATTAAGAGTCTTAGTTATTGTTTGAGTTAAGGATCTATTTATAGACCCATTGGCATGTATTGTAAAAGGCATGAGATAGAAAGGAAGAGTTCCTTCTAGTTGTAAGATCTATGAGTTGCAGGTTGTTGCAAGCTCATTGGTGATCTACATGTAAGCTTGGTCTTTGAATTGCAGGTTGCAGGTTCATGAGAGATCAGCTTGAAGTGCTATAGAGTGCTTGATGTACCGGCAGGGTTATTACTGACTGGTTGGTGAGGTGAACACCAATTCTGTGTGTGAGTTGGTTGTTGGGACCGTTTTTTGTGTAGGAGAGTGTGTGTGAGAAGAATTACTGTACACTTGAGGTGTGGCGAATCTCTGTAAGGTGAAAGAGTGTGGCGGCTCTTTGATGTATTCTTTTCTGTTAGTGTTAATACAAGATAGTGTATTGTCTCTCATATTCTGTGCTATTGGTGAACTCTAGTTACTTGTGTTTCTGGTTATTTCCGCATATTCTATTGCTTATATATTTGGTAATCATACTGTGCTCTATCTGAGGAGCAAGATTCTAACCAGTGGAGTCAGAGCATGTTTGTTGTTCCCTGATTTCCTGACAAGTGGTATCAGAGCCTTGGTTGTAGGTTCTTGAGCTTGATACCAACAATTGGTATCAGAGCTTTTGGTTGGGATACTAACAGATTGGTGTAGATCTGGGTAGTGTGTTTTGATTACAGGTTACTCACAGAGTTTCTGTTTGAGTGGGAGTTGAGCAATGTCAGAAAGCAGTCAACTACGAATGGATAAGTTCAATGGCAAGAACTACCAATTATGGAGGATGCAGATTAAGGACTATCTGTATCAGAAAGATTTGTACTTACCGTTGGGTGGGGTTGCTAGCAAACCCTTTGATATGAAAGATGAAGAATGGGAGGTTCTTGATCGGAAGGCTCTGGGATCTGTTAGATTGAGTCTTGATTCAACTGTGATTTCCAGCTTATCACAGTGTAAGACAACGGTGGAGTTGATGAAATCTTTGGCAAATTTATATGAAAAACCCTCGGCTTCAAACAAGGTATTTCTTATGAAGCGTTTATTTAATTTGCAAATGTTGGAAGGTGGATCTATTCATAGCCATCTTAGTGATTTCCATGGTTTAGTAAACCAGTTAAGTTCAGTGAATATTGTATTTGATGATGAACTTAGAGCTCTCTTAATCTTGTGTTCATTACCTGAAAGTTGGGAAGGTTTGGTAATGGCAGTTTCTAATACTGTGTCTCCTTCAAAAGTCTTAAAAGTGGATGATGTTGTGAGTGTAATCTTGAATGAAGAGATACGCAGGAAAAGCACAGGTGAATTATCCGGAAATGCTTTGAGTGTTGAAGGAAGAGGAAGGCCAAGAGAGAGGACAGAGCGTGGGAGATCAAGGTCTAAGACAGGCAAGAGATCCAAGTCCAGGTATGGCAGAATAACCTGCTGGAAATGTGGAAAGCAAGGGCACTTAAAGAGAGATTGCAGATCGGGTGAAGATCATCATGAAGAACATGGAGAAGAAGCAGATGTTGCAGGCTACGTTGCACAGGATGCTCTGGTATGTTCTTTGGATAAAGTAGAATCTTGGGTATTAGATTCTGGTGCCTCTTTTCATGCATCTCCACATAGAGAATTTTTTCATGAGTATGTCCAGGGAGACTTTGGAGAAATTTGTGTAGGGGATGGTAAGCCTTTTCAGGTTGTTGGCAAAGGCAAAGTGAAGCTGAAATTGCAGACAGGTGACACATGGGTGTTAAAGGAGGTCATGCATGTCCCAGTTCTGAAGAGGAATCTGATTTCTGTTAGAAGCTTGGGTGAAGAGGGTTGCACAGTAACTCTCTCAGCGGACTCTTGGAAGGTTACCAAGGGTACACTTGTTATATCTAGAGGTAAGAAAGTAGGTACGCTTTATCTATCTACTTGTTTTACTGATTCTCTTTCTGGGTTATCTACTTCAGCTGTAGATTCAGAGATGTGGCTTGATAGGCTTGGTCACATAGATAAGAAGGAGATGCTGGTTCTTGAGTCAAATAATATGCTTTCGGATTTGGAAGGCATGGATCGTGGTTCCTGTATGCAGAAGAAGAAAGTAAGGTTTCTTGAGGAATCCGATGTTAGTGACAAGAACGGGAAAGCCTTGGTTTTCAAGGAGAAAGTGACGGACAGAGTTCAGCATAAGGTGCAGAGGAATTTTGAGCAGAGCAAAGGTGATTTGGACAAGGTTTTGATCCAAAAAGAGCTCGCGGGAAAAAGTCAGGTCTCACAAGAAAAACACAGAGACCGACGTCGGCAGAAAAACCGGCGTCGGCGTCCAGACAGGGACCGACGTCGGCTATGTGCAGCCCGACGTCGGTGACTCGGGGCAGACAGAGACCGGCGTCGGCCAGGGGAAAACGACGTCGGCAGAGAGGTAGTCGCAGGGAACCGACATCGGTCGGCTGTAGACTGAGATGTGACCGGCATCGGTTACTGAGACGAATTTTGGGTGGACAGCGAGTTGTCATGGAGTCTCAAGCGCCCATTTGGAGGACTGAAGGCGTAAGTAAGTTCTTAAATTCGTCATTTCCCTTCTTTACACTACTTGTTGCTCACTTATGGCATAGGAGCAGGAAGTTATTGAAGAAGCAGAACAGGTAGATCCAGGAAACAGTGGGAGCTAGGCATGGATGAGGATGTGATTCCTTGGAGGAGAACCAAACAGGTGTTTTGGGTAGTGTTGCCAGCTGGAAGTAAGCACTGAGAGACGAATGGATGTTGAGGATGAAGAAGAGAGGAAATGGTTACATGAGATGGAAGATCAGGGTATATGATCTTGTATTAGCTGCAGTGCAATGGAGGTTTGATCATTGTGTTTCTCTTTACCAGGTTGGATAGTATTAGCTACACTATTCTATTTTCTGTATGATGTGCTTGTTGCAGGGTTACATATACAGGTATTTCTGAACTAAAGGTAAAGCTAGTTCAGGTGTTTGTCATGGAGAATCTGGGAGCAGCAAGATTCTTTGGCATGAGTGTGTTCTAGAGACATGGAGGTCTTGTTGACTTTGTTTCAGGATGATTGTGTGAAACCGGTTAGCACGCCGATGGTTAGACAGTTCATAGAACAGGGGTCTTGATTCACATAATGAGGTTGAGTGCATGGTATGTACTAAACCTGAGTTTTCCCAAGCAGTGGGAGTTGTCACAAGTTTGGAGTCAATCCGAGAGAGTAATACTGAAGGGCAGTTCAGTTGGACCAGCAGCAGGTGCACATGCTATGCAGGGTCAAGTTCTTTTTCTACATGGTTGTAGATGCGGATGTGGCAGGTAATTTGGATGACAGATTTTGCATCACGGATTTTGTGGTGGTTGGTCTTCAAGAGTGATCTTGAGGAGGGATACAAAGCCAAGGAAACAAACTAGACTGTGTACAGGTACAGGTACAGGTTGCAGCTGTTTATCTCCAAGTGGGAGATTGTTAGGTTGTGGAGCTAAAAGCTTCAACCTTTGCAAACTAAGAACTGAAGGTTGCTGAGTTCTACAGGAACCGACGTCGGCAGCATGACCGACGTCGGCAGGATCCAGTGCAGAAGGCAACCGGTGACGGCAGGAAGTCGGCCGACGTCGGCAGAACCAGACCAGCAGGGACCGACGTCGGTCGCCTGTGTGTTCCCGAAGTGTTCGTTTCACGGACAGTTAGTTAAGTGAACTATGAGTTTGCATGTCAAGACCACCCAGAGTCTTGGGCTGCGAGGACAATTGTCTAAATTAAGAGTCTTAGTTATTGTTTGAGTTAAGGATCTATTTATAGACCCATTGGCATGTATTGTAAAAGGCATGAGATAGAAAGGAAGAGTTCCTTCTAGTTGTAAGATCTATGAGTTGCAGGTTGTTGCAAGCTCATTGGTGATCTACATGTAAGCTTGGTCTTTGAATTGCAGGTTGCAGGTTCATGAGAGATCAGCTTGAAGTGCTATAGAGTGCTTGATGTACCGGCAGGGTTATTACTGACTGGTTGGTGAGGTGAACACCAATTCTGTGTGTGAGTTGGTTGTTGGGACCATTTTTTGTGTAGGAGAGTGTGTGTGAGAAGAATTACTGTACACTTGAGGTGTGGCGAATCTCTGTAAGGTGAAAGAGTGTGGCGGCTCTTTGATGTATTCTTTTCTGTTAGTGTTAATACAAGATAGTGTATTGTCTCTCATATTCTGTGCTATTGGTGAACTCTAGTTACTTGTGTTTCTGGTTATTTCTGCATATTCTATTGCTTATATATTTGGTAATCATACTGTGCTCTATCTGAGGAGCAAGATTCTAACCAGTGGAGTCAGAGCATGTTTGTTGTTCCCTGATTTCTTGACATGAGGATCTACAAAAATGGAAGTATAAGTAAACTTATCTAAAAATTTTCAAGCTAATAGATGGTTGTAACTCTCAAATCTCTGGTACCATGTTAGGATTGGTAAAAACATTCCAAGAATCCAAGATCTAAAAAGTTAGTTGTGTGATCATATTTTTGAGTTATTTATAAAAACTACTATATTTAGTAATTAAAACTCAATAAAAAAAACATCAAAGGAGGGAGTAAAGGAATAATTAGACATGGATTCTTACCATCATTTTGTCCCTTACAAATTCTCTCCAAGATCTTCAAGCAAATTTTAATGCCAAAATGGTTGAGTGTGGATTGCTTACTTTGAGATTCAAAGTGACTCCAATGGCTTTCTTAGATTTTTGAATGGATTGACAAGAGTATGAAGATGTTTGAGAATGGTTGAATATGAGGGTATAATGAAGGCTTATTGATTTCCAAGTTAGTTTGGCCATGGACCAAGCATGGCTTTTATAGGATGGTGGAGGAAATTTTTAGGGAATTTTAAATTATTTAGAAGCCTCTAGTTTAGAGACTTCTAGAATATTTGAGGAGCTTCCCTAGTTCTAGAGGTTTCTTGATTAGTTTAGGGGATAATAGAGGATTAGATGGGAATTAATGAGGTTTAGGATTCATAGGGATGTAGGAGAGGCTAGGGTGATAGGGTAACTAAAGGATAGTTAAATAATTAGAAAATATAAATTGGCAAGTGGTGCTAGTGGGTTGATTAAGGGATAAGTAGGCTAGTTAGTAGGTTAATGAGGGTAATTAATTGGTTATAAGGGTTTGGAAGGGTTTATGGGATGTAGGGAATATTATGTAGGGAATTGGGATATTGGTTAATTGGCTAGGGTTATGGTTATGGGTCAAATTAGTGGGTTCAATAGGATTATTAAGATGAATAGATTTAGGTGAATACATTAGAAACAAAAATATCACAAAATAAACTATAGATATGATATGCAAGAACAAGGCAGATCATATATTATTCAGAATAAGACATGCTAGTAAAATAAGAAGTCCTTGCATAAGTAGGCAAGGCAAAACTAGAAACTAGCATAACTAAGCAATGTGGGATAAATCCTCACATAAGACAAACTAAGAAAAGGACAAAATACCTAGCTAATAGTCTAGTAAGTATGAGAAATACATACTCTAATAGTGAAGGCAAAGCAACGATACAAGCATTTGTTAGAGTAAGCTATGAATATGTAGAAGTTGAAGACATGAATATATCAACAAAAAAGGTAATGCTTATTATCAAGGCCTTAAATTACAATCCACTCAAATCCTATGTCCATTTGTTAGTGGATAAAGTGGTGATAGTTAAATATATTGTGTAAATATAAGAGATTTGGAAGTGGGGACGTCCATCAAAACATAATATAACATGATTTTTAATCAAACTTTAAATTTAAATTTTAACATTTAAAAAAACTAAGGTCAAACCAAAGCCACCAATTCCTCATCCAATGACCTTTTCACCCACACAAGCTTTATACCCAATGAAATATTTAAATAGTATAAACCCGATCCCTTAGTGGCAAAGGAACATTTAGAATGCAACCAAAAAAACAATTTGAAATGGTTGTAGTTTAGCTACAAGCGATTTAACTTATACGCTTGTCACAATCATATTGCACATCACCAATATTAGGATTCATATTCAAACCCATAAAATATATAATATTGTCATCATATATGTGTATTGATTATATGAACATAACATAATTTATTGCCTTGTTAATTCATGAGTTTGTGGCATGAATTGTCAATAAGAAGGCAATTGTTTCTACTCATTTTTTGCTATTTACAGTCAGAAGAAATAAGAAACTAAAGATAATGGTTAGGGGTTTGATTGATACCCGGATTAAGTTGCGCACTGTATCCAAACGTTGTAGGAGCTCCTCTTTGGCTGTGGAGGAAGACACATGTAGATAAGAATAAAAATTAAACAGATAAAATGTTAGACTAAGATAAAGTGGACTGCCAAGCTACGCGCTTGGTCCCGGAAGCGTTAAGCTCCGTGAGGGATGACAGTCCACTATTTAAGACAAAAAAATTTGTATAAAATGAAATGATAAAAAACTTACAAAAATGAAAAGGCGGAATGTTGTGTACATGTTTCCTGTAATCCATGAGTCTCAGTAGGCTAGTAAGAGGTTGTGTCTGGTCTTTGGGCTTTTGGGTTGTTTAGATTGGTTCTTTGGTTTGCACAGTCACCAACGCCAGTTATGTTGTCGATGTCAGTAGGTAAATAGTGCCAATGTCGGTTATACTGCTGATGTTGGTAGGGGCAATAGGTATTTGGACGAGTTTCAGGGTGTTTTTGTGATAGAAAAAGGACTCTGGGAGTTGGGAGGTTTATGCAGAGTCACGAGAAGGAGAATAGGGTCTGAGAAAGGACAAAAGGAGAGGGTAGGTGTGAGGATAAGGTAAGGGTCAGAGGAAGGCTTTTTAACCCGTCTGCGAAGGAATTCAGGTTTCTTTTACAGAATTTAGAAATAGTAAATAGAAACTAATTACCAAGTTAATCTAGAACTTTGAAATGGATACCAGAAGAATACTTAGCTTTTTGTCAAAGACCTAAAGGTGTCAGGATGTTTATTCCTGTTGCGGCTGATGTTGAAGATCTCGTACAATGTTTCCAATCCAATGTCAGGAGTGATTTCTACAGAGTTTTTGTAGCCTTGAGAGCGATAATAGAATTCTAATGCTTAGTCTCAGAGCGTGTGCGTCGATATGCGAAGAGGCAGGGGGAACTCAAGGTTAGAAGCCTAGTTTAAGTAATTGATGTCAGTGATTTCGTCGGCGTTGGTCGACAGTTGACCAACGTCGGCGGCTAGAGAATGGGTAAAAGGGATATTTAGCCCTTTGCCCATTTCTTCATCTGCCAAGTGCATTTGCCATTAGAGAATGATTAAAAGACGGGTTTATTAGGCATGAGAGTTAGTTAGAAGGTTGGAATAGGTCTTAGGTAGTTAGGATATGAAGGACTTAGTCATATGGTGACTCATGGGGTAAGAAATGGTCTTAGGGTGAGGTGTCTAAGCGAGGTGTCTAGGTGAGGTGTTGAGGTGAGGGGATGATTAATGAGGTGAGGGGATGATTAATTAAAAATAAATAACTTATTTTTAAATTAATAAAGTGTGGGTTAGGAGTGTTAGAGTTAGAAGGGGACCAAGGGGGGGTTGACACAATATTGGTGTCTACATTTGCCCCTTTTTGTCTTGTGGTTTGTCTTGACAAACTGTAAGATAAAAACAAGAGTAAGTTGCCCCAGTTATGGGGTGAGGTATCCCCCCTCAAACTGGGAGTCGAGGGAAGGTAAGCTGATATCGGGTGCCAATTTGATAGGCAGTAGATGGGTAAGGTGAGGTTTGAGTGTGAATGCTGTAATAATTGAGATTGTGCGTATACCACTTCACGTGATAGGTAGGCCAAATTGTCGTAGGTCAATGTTGAGGAGTGTTAAAATCAAAATAACCAGTCCCCAGCTTTTAGTCATAGTTGATTGGGTTAAATGATCAAAGTTGTAGCTCCAATGGTCGTCGTGTTCCAAGTATCCTGGGCTTAGGAAGTGCTCCTAGAAAACACAAAAATGTCATAAAGATTGGGGATCAACTGGAGCATGATCCGTCAATAGGTGTGAGGGTCGTGGACAATTTGCTAACTATTTGTGAGGTAGCATATGCAATCAAAACAACCAAGTCATAGTTGTTGCAAAAAGTGGTCGTGGTCGGAGGAGATGGTCGCGATCTCCAAAGTCGTTGGTCGAGTCGGGTTGAGATATAAGTGATCTCAAGTGTTGTTTGTTGTGGTCAGGGAGATGTATGTGATCTCTAATGTGCCCCATGAGAAGTCTAAGGTGACTTCTACAATGTTAGGGCTTGTTGTTTGGTCATGATTTTGGACTAGGTTAAGTTATGGTTAAAGGTTAAATGGTTTGTCCATCAAGTAGTCGAACAAACAAATGGCCGAGCTAACCTTAGAATACTCCATGTCGACTGAGTGCTACCTACACAGCCCCTATTTTAAGGGCCTCAGGCCAATGTATTTCTCCCCAAAAGGAAAGAAGAGTCAAAAAGAGGTTGATAGTTGGTTTGGTCAGGTTAGGTCATAGTTAAAGGTTAAATGGTTTGTCCATCAGGTAGATGAACAAACAGATGGCCGAGCTAGCCTCAGAAGACTCCGATGTCAACTGAGTGCTGCCTACATAGCCCCTATTTGAAGGGCCTCAGGCCAATGTAGTTCTCCCCAAAAGGGAAGAAGAGGGTCAAAGCAGTTGTTGGTTGGTTTGGTTATGTTATAAATGATGAGTGTATAATGATGTTACAGCCTTTTCCATATGTGATGGTGTATTCTGTAACATTGGTTATATGGTTTTTCATTCCTAGCAATTTTACATATTAGTGATGGTGTATGCCAAAAATGAAATGAGTATGATGATGTTACAACCTTTTCCATATTATGTGATGGTGTATTTTGTAACATTGGTTATGTGGTTTTTCATCCCTAGCAATTTGCCATATTGGTGATGGATGTATGCTAAAAATGAAATGAGTTTATTTATGCTTCAACAAGTAATGGTTTATGCTTGACATAAATTGTGTGTGGTTGATGGTTTCCATGTGTATTGTTTTCCATAGAAACTTATGTGAATGGTCTATGATAATTTATATAACACAAATTAATAGTTGCATTAAATAAATCATGATGTTGTGTTAGTGGTCAAAAAGGTTTTGGTTTGGTTTGGATTGGTTGTATGTGACAAAGGTAGGCAAGAAGTGAAAGGCACATTTTCTCTTTCATTGACAAGGACCATAATGATAACATAGATAAGGTTTTTGCAATCAAAATCCCCGTTCCTGCATTACGTTATTGACCATTGATTTGTGTTAGAGAAGTACTCGAATCACTTGACATTAAGTGAGCTCAAAATCCCTTGAGTATGTTGGGGTAATAGGTGTGATTATGTGATATGTGAGGATAGCGTAACCCTCTTTAGCAAGGATAGTTTTGCCCCTTTTATAGGTGACCTTGAGAACGACTATAGGCAAGTCCATGACTTAATAGTTTTGTTAGTCATTTTTTTTTTGTGGTAGACTGATCAATGCAAGAAGTCTACTTGGGGATGTTGTTTTGTTTTGTGGTCATGTTGAAGCTAATCGATCATAGCCATCCTTTGAGGGAGTGGTCTATATTCTACTTTATATGTTGTGATGTCTTTGAATAGCTGTCCTTCAAGGGAGCAGTCTATTTATTACAACAATGATGCAGCTGTCCTTCGAGGGAGCAGTCTACATTTATAGTTTATGACCTTTGGTAGGCATCCTAATTTTATTTTTTTTGTTTTTGACTGGACTTTTAGTCATGGACTAAACTATAGAGGTTTAGGGGGTTTTCCTTTTATTAGGACAAAGCATTCATGCTTGACAAAAGGGTTAACTAATGTTTGTAGGGAAAAAGGGTTGAAAGGAATAGGAATGAGGATGACGGAGATTGTCCAAGGGACGAGCTCAAGTTAAACATCAAGTGAATGATTAATTGACTAACAATAAAATGGTTGCAAATGTAAGGCATTAAGTGGCTCAGGTTCTGGCTGGCCTTCGAGAGAAGACAAACGATAAGTGCCTGATCCATACTTGTGTGTTATAATGTAAGGTCTGAGCCAATTAGGAGTAAACTTGCCCTGTTCGCTTCTTTCCAAATTGGTCACGTGTTGGTTTTCTGTAAGGATGAGATCTCTGATTTTGAAATCTCAATCTTTTAGATTGTTGTTGCAGGCATGTTTTGGTCGATGTTGGACGTGAAGTCGGTTAGCGTGTTATTGTTGGAAATTGGTACAATGCCAAACATATTCGTTGCAGTCTTGGTTAAGAGTGGGCCAATAATAGCCCAGGTGGAGGATGCGCTTGGAAACTGCATTACCACTGAAATGTCCCCCACAAATCCCATCTTGGACTTGTTTGATGACATGAAAAGTCTCAGGGAAGGTTAGGCATCGGAGAAGGAGGCCGTCTAAGCCTCATTTGTAGAGAAGTCTCCCTAGCATGGTGGAGCAAGGTGTACTGTTGATAAAAGTACACCATCCATTGCTAGAGAGATTAGGAGGGATGATAGAATAAGTTAATTAGTCAACAAGTCATTTATACCAAACGTTATGTGGACTAGAGAAGTTAGGAGAAATTTCCCCCAGAGATGTTGGTTGATATGTGCCCAAGATAGAAATCTTGGGTTGTGTTGGTTGAGAAGGCTTGACAAATGGATATGTCCAAGGTGTAGAAGCCTGATCTTTTCCTTTATTCGTTAGGGTTTGTGTCCTGATGGCCACATTAATGCTATTGATTTTGAATAAAGGGGGAGAAGGTGATAGGGGGACCATAGTCTTGTTTGGGGATCCCGATTTAGGTGAGGAGGTTTGAGAGGCATGTGATGGTATTGAATGTTTGTCAGAAGGGTGGTTAATGAGAAGGGTATACTTTTCCAAGTGTTGGCAAATGACAACCTTAAGGGCACAACAACTCTCAGTATCATGTCCAGGTGTGCAGTGATACCAGCAAATTTTAGTGTCATCAAACCAAGATGGTTTTGATTCGAGAGGTTGATATGGTTTAATGGGTGGGAGAGTAATGCTCGAAGACTGCAATAGTTGTCATAACATCAAAGCATAAGAACCCCCTAATGGCTTTGTGCTCATTGTTGTAGTAGAGGTTGACAACTTCTGTTTAGGAGTTGTAGGGGTTGACAACTTCGATTTAGGAGTTGTTGAGGGAGTTTGTCATATCATCTTTTTGGTTGGTGGTGTGGCCACACATGTAGATGACACTTTCTTATTAAGAGGTGTTGGATTTGGGAGCACTCCTATTAATGTAGAAGGGTGTGGACCCAAAATGGAGGGTAATGGTGAAGGTGGAGGAGTTTTTTGTACCACCTTTTTGATTGGGGGAGGAGGAGTAGACCGACGTGGGTTAACATCATTCTTTGGTATGGTGTGAGGACCATTATTATGTGAGGCGAGGTTCAAATCTGCCTTCACTTGTGGGTGAGTGAGGTTTGATATAGGGCGCACATCGAGGGATTTAACCTGTTTTGACATGATGGACGTCTGTGAGGGTTTTACAATCAGTCCTTTAGAGGATTTGGGCAATTATGAGGGTGGAAATGTGTTGGATGAAACGATCTCAGGTAAAAGGTGAAAGAGAACCATCACTGGATCTTCCTTGACTGAAGTGGGTGATGTGACAAGTTCTTCTCTCGGTGGAGAAGGAATTGGAGAATGTGGCTCTTTAGTTAGATAGAGCGCAGGGATGATCATGGTTTCCATGTGTGGTTGAGGAGTGGGAAAAGTATGATCCTCCATTGGTAATAGGAAGGATGAAGGCAGGGCTAGTGGCGTTGGTATCGAAGCATCCTCCAATATGGGAGAGGTCAAAGTAGACTCTTCTATGTGTAAAAGGGGGGTGGATGGAGGACTATCCTCCATCTATGGAGGACAAATAGGAGAAGAAGGCTCTTCTACCTATGGTGGACAAATAGGAGAAGAAGGCTCTTCTACCTGTGGTGGACAAATAGGTTGAATAACCTCTTTAGACTGTGGGAGAGGTTGGTTAGGAATGAAAGGAGAAACCATGTCAACCGTGCGTATATTGCGATCTTGAAGGTCATCAACTATGGTCTGAATGTTATTCTGACTTAGGGGGTGGTTGGGAAATGGTTGCCTAAAGATATCTATGTTTTGGTTAGCTGATGCATTTGGGTTATCCAAAACAAGATCCCCTTTGTCCAACATGTCTTGAATAATGTTTTTGAAGGTTTTGCAATTGTCTATGTCATGACCCTTGACACGATGATGATTATAAAAGTCATTTTCCCTATACCATGTAGGGATGGCTTTTGAGGGGTCAAATTAAGGTGGTCAGAATTAAGGGAGATTGAGGACCCCCTACTTCACTAATTTATCCAACACGGAAGCGTATGATTCTCCTATTGGACTTTATTGATGTTGTATATACCATTGTTGGAATTGTCTTGTGATGTATTCTAATGTGGAAAGCTGAGATTGGTTAGTTGTGGTAGAAGATGATGACCTAAGGACAAAAACATTTGTCAATCCCTTAGACTTGGAATGGGAAGAAGAAGATTTGGAAGATGAAGGGTCATTGGATTTTGTGTTGTTATTTTTACTATGCAATTTGACCTTGTCTTCTTCGACTGTGCAGAGTTCAAGCTTTCGAGCCATGGTGAAAGCTTCATCAAATGTGCAAAATGTTTGAACCCACAAAGTAGATGAGATGTGCTTGGCACATGCTCTTGAAAAGAGCTCAATGACCTCAGGTTGAGGTAATGAAAAAGAGAGTTGGTTAATCAAACCTCTCCAACGGGCAACAAAGTCAGCGATTGACTCGTCGTCAAATTGTCTAATAGAATATAGGTCTGTGATGGAGACCTTTTTAGTGATGTTAATTGAGAAATGGTCGAGAAATAGTTGAGCTAGTTGAGTGAAGGTAAAGAGAGAGTGACTGGTAATGGAGCTATACCAGTCAAGGGCGATGCCAGAAAGTGACATGGGAAATGTGCAAAGTAATAATGCATCATCATGTGCTATAAGGTAGCAAGCGTGTCTAAACAATCGTAGATGTTGTTGTGGGTCCTCTTTACTCTGAAATCAAGTAAATTTTGGGAGTTTCCACTGGCTAGGGTATGGTCTAATAGGGACTGAAGGGTGAATGGGTTCTTTGCAAATTTGTTCGTATGAAAGAACATTCTTCAAACCAAAAATGGATGTCTCAAGGTTAGACATCTTATCCATCAGCATCTTGATTAGATCGGTTGATGGATTGGCATGAGGGGCACCCCCTAGGTTGTAAGGTACTTGGAAGGTGTTAAGAGGGGCATATGACATACTTGGTTGCGTTTGTATAGGTGCAACATATTGGTAGTTCGTCATAGGGACTGATGTTGAGGTCAAGGGGGCTTCTGCCGTGAAGTTGGGGGGCATAAATTGACTAGATGCCACAAAGGGTGGTTGGATGATGGCAACACTAGTAAAAGGGGAGGTGGTCACTCTTGTATTTATGGGCACAAGAGTGGGTGGGCTAGAGACAATCAAGTTCTGAAAAGGTGTCGAACTTGGTTGAATTGTTTGTGGTTGAGGGGGTACAAAAACCCTGATGGAGGTAGGTCCAAAAATCAAAAGGAGAGGCCAAATATTGAACATTGGCCATGGTCAGGTTATTGATTGAGGCAATGGCTTGAGTGACCATGGGTTGGGTAATAGAGGCTGTTGATATGATTGCCGTTTCAACCAAGGAAGTTGGCATCCCATAAACAGGGTTACCTGAAAGATCTCGTGTTTGGCTTCTTGCGAGATAGTGTTGGAGAGCCTTGATGTTGAGGTCAAGGAATCTCTCAAAGTCTTGATCCCCTTTGAGAACAATAAGAGGTTGATTTGGGGTTGGTTGGATAGGAGTACACTCAGTGTCTGAAGTATACTCCATTAGGTGACTTGGTATGGAAGGCGAAGGTGGAAGTGGTTGTTGCCATGCATGGTCAACAAGAGATTTGGTTTGAGTATGTGTCAAAACCATTCAAGGCAAAAGGGTTTTCGGTTCCAGAAACTATGTTTTTTAGTTTCAGAAAACTAGAAGTTGTGTTGAACAGCAAAAAAATTGAGTTTTAAGCTTGCTGTTTGAGAAGAAAATTTGTTGACAGTGACCGACATCGGTGGAAAAATTGATGTCGATGAATTTATGTTGCCGACGTCGATGGAAAAATTGATGTCGGTGAAGATAAGTTGCTGATGTCAAACCGATGTCAATGACTGTGTGTTTTCAAAAACTCAAAAAACTGAAAGTTTTTGGAAGGAAAAGAAATTTTGAGTTGTTTTAGACCTTAGAATGATGCGAACTCACCAGCTCAAAAAAGTCAGATAAAAATAGCAGAATTGATGATGGCAAGCAACCTCTAAATGTTAAATTCCTAAGAATAAATTTTAGAGTCGTGGTGGCTTATGCCTTAGAAGAATATGTTTGGGAACTGGGCTTTTAGAACAGGTCCTAAAGAGGCAGTCTATGGTTGGTTTCGGGTTATGTTTTGGTGCTCAAAATCTGTATTAGGTTTCGTATGTGGCTTGGTGTTGGGGCTTGCTCCCTTCACTTCATGAACCCAGAGCCGAGCTGGGCTACTTAGCCAATATATACTTCACCTATAGTTTATACTCTGCCAGAGAACAGAGTGGGTCCTCCTCTTGGTGGTGAAATCCAAGTAGGATCGCCAGGAAGGGTAAGGTATCCACTAGGTGATGAAATCCTAGTCGGGCCTTGTCTCAAGTATGTTTAAATGTTTAATTTGATGTGAATGTGGTCTGGTTGTGTAACATATGTGCACTACGATTTATTCATAATGCATTTTAATTACTAGATGAGCTAAATATGCATTCAAGCAAGAATGAAATGCAATTATTTTTAACCCAAATTGAAATGTTTTGTTCAGATGCAAACAATTGAGAAAAGGTTAAGAGTATGAATTTTCACTACTCTAAGATGCAGGTAAGAAATGAGAAGAAGAAAAAGAAAGATGTTCTTTTTAACTTGTGCTAATGGTTTCTTTTCGAAATAGAGAGATAGAAGAAAATGATGCAAGAAGAAATCTTTCTCCTAATGCATCTATATGAAAGTTTTCTTTTTAGAAGAATGAACCTAAGGAAAAATCCAGGGTCCCATCGGGTGTGCCAGAATGTTTCTACTCATTTTTTTTTATTTACATTTAGAAAAAATAAGAAACTAAAGATAATGGTCAGGGGTTTGATTGATACCCAAATTAAGTTGCGCACCGTATCCAGACATTGTAGGAGCTCCTCTTTGGCTGTGGAGGAAGACACCTGTAGATAAGAATAAAAATTAAACAGAGAAAATGTTAGAATAAGATAAAGTGGACTACCAAGCTACGCGCTTGGTCCCAGAAGCGTTAAGCTCCGTGAGGGATGACAGTCCACCATTTAAGACAAAAAAATTTGTATAAAATGAAATGATAAAAGACTTCAAAAATGAAAAGGCGAAATGTTGTGTACCTATTTCCTGTAATCCGTGAGTCTCAACAGGCTAGTAAGAGGTTGTGTTTGGTCTTTGGGCTATTTAGATTGGTTCTCTGGTTTGCACAGTCATCGACGTTAGTTATGCTGCTGATGTCGGTAGGTAAATAGTGCCTACATCGGTTATACTGCCGATGTTGGTAGGGACAATAGGTATTTGGATGAGTTTCAGGGTGTTTCTGTGATAGACAAAGGACTCTGGGAGTTGGGAGGTTTATGCAAAGTCATGGGAAGGAGAATAGGGTCTGAGAAAGGACAAAAGGAGAGGGTAGGTGTGAGGATAAGGTTAGGGTCAGAGGAAGGCTTTTCAGCCCTTTCGCGAAGGAAGTCAGGTTTCTTTTACAGAATTCAGAAATAGTAAATAGAAACTAATTACCAAGTTAATCTAGAACTTTGAAATGGATACCAGAAGAATACTTAGCTTTTCGTCAAAGACCGAAGGGTGTCAAGATGTTTGTTCTTGTTGCGGTTGATGTCAAAGATCTTGTACAATGTTTCCAATCCAATGTCTGGAGTGATTTCTGCAGAGTTTCTGTAGCCTCGAGAGCGATAATAAAATTTTGATGTTTAGTCTCAGAGCGTGCGCGTCGATATGCGAAGAGGCAGGGGGAAATCAAGGTTAGAAGCCTAGTTTAAGTAATCGACATCGGTGATTCTATCGGTGTCAGTCGATAGTTGACCGACGTCGACAGCTAGAGAATGGGTAAAAGGGCTATTTTTAGCCCTTTGCCTGTTTCTTCATCTGCCAAGTGCATTTGCTGTTGGAGAATGGTCAAAAGATGGGTTTATTAGGCACGAAAGTTAGTTAGAAGGTTGGAATAGGTCTTAGGTAGTTAGGATATGGACTTAGTCATAGGGTGACTCATGGGGTAAGAAATGGTCTTAGGGCGAGGTGTCTAGGTGAGGTGTTGAGGTGAGGGGATGATTAATGAGGTGAGGGGATGATTAATTAAAAATAAATAACTTATTTTTAAATTAATAAAGTGTGGGTTAGGAGTGTTAGAGTTAGAAGGGGACCAAGGGGGGGTTGACACAATATTGGTGTCTACAGCAATAGGATACCAATGTTCACTATCATGGTTAGATTAGTGTGTAAAACATAGTTAAGATTGGCAAGTAAAATACATGATGAATAAGCAAGGTTCTAAATGGTCATTTGTCATGTTAATGCTCCCTAAATGATGCATTTTAACATCTCTCTCTCTCTCTCTCTCTCTCTCTCTCTCTCTCTCTCTCTCTCTCTCTCTCTCTCTCTCTCTCTCTCTCTCTCTCTCTCTCTCTCTCTCTCTACACACACACACACACACACACATAGAAAAAGTTATGATGGATAGGCATTGTAATGATGTGTTTTTTCCATAAAATTTTAACCAACTATATGAGTGTACAATAGTTATCCCATTTGGAATAATTATGTATGTCACCAAAGCATTATTTAATCTAGATTTTTGTTTAACTATGAATGGGATATGGAAAAAATAGGAGCTTTAGAATATGCTATGAACATCCATCAAAACATAATGATGTAGACACCTAATTCTGGTATACCACCCTTTTCTATTGCATCTTTGACATGCATTTCCACACTGACACCTTTTTTCTCATATAAAAGTGTTTCTAACCTTGATCCATCTAGATCTCCTCACATTCACATCAGATTTATTTGTTATCAACCTTAGGATCATAGTCATCCATTCTTATTTCCATTCTAATCTTTTTTCCTCCTAATTCAAAATTTGTGGTCTAGTAGTTCTATCTTAGTTGGAATTAGTGGTTTATCGATTTTGTCCTCAAGAAAATATGTAGTCTACCAATTCTAACCCTCATATTTTTTTGGGCCAATTCTTCACTGCCCTAATTCCACACACCTTGATTTTTCTTATCACTATTCCACATGGTAGACCTATGTCCAATGTTTTATAGAGAAACTTATATATAAAAAATATTCCTTAGTTATTTATAGGAAGTGATATCACAAGTATTAATCAATTGAGAAGCCTCCTTGAGTTATTAGGTCACACATTGATTTAATCTATTACTACAAATTTCAAGGAGACTCTACATTAATCCTTTATTCCATCTACATCAAATCCAAGTCTTGTGCCATCATCACATTATTCTAAAATAAGGTTATACTAAGAACATGTAGTTATATTTGATTATCTAAAAATAAAAGGTGAATCCCTATTTCTCATTGGGTTAGGATTTCACTCAAGCACTAGAACTACATTGGCTATGAGTCCAATCATGGATTTAGATGCAATTTATTAAGAGGTTTCCCAAGTCAGCCAACTTACACCCACTCTTTTATGTATACATTTGAGGATTGGGTCAAGGAGTGAGGGAGAAGCATTTCAATGCATTATGTCCATTAATTTTAAAAATCATTGCCACATCTGTATTCATCATCACACTACACATCTTCCCAAAAAATTACATAATAGGAAATATAGTAGAGCACATAATAAGCACCCAGGTACAAAATTAGGAGCAATAATAGGTCATGATCGATAACCTATCAATTCCATCCAAGTTAGAATTGATGTTGTAGTATATATTTATAGGGTTATATTATAATCAAATCCATATCACCTGTTTAGTCTTAGATTTTCAAGATAGTGCTCAAGTGTGTTTGGTTTCATCACTCTTTGTGTCCTTTCATTTACATTGATTGTTCAATCATCTAGCTATACTTTTCACTAGAGTCTAGGTGGTTGTATCCCTTTTAACCGATATTTTGTATAGGACACTAGCATCGAACCCAAATAGTAGTGTCAACACAACCATCCTAGGTTGATGTTCCTGTTCGGAGAACCAAAGATATTAGAACTAGAATTTGATGACTGTTCCAAGATCTCCTTCTAGCTTGATTTCAGCCTATTCCAGATCTAAAACTATATTAACATCATAACAAGCTAAGTACATCACTTCTTTGTCATTTATATATCTAGTATAATTATACTTTTTATATTTAGATTATCTCATCATAATAAATTTAGTGTATGTTTATATCTGAGTTTAACATCTAATTGGCCTACTATAGATTTGATTATCACCCTTGGACCATTTCATTTTTATATACCCCTTTAATACAATCAAGATAACCTCAATCTAAACTACATTTAAAATTTAAATATTCTCACAATCATAATCATCATAATCACTATCCTCTACACCATTATAAAAAATACATGGATTTCAATTTATAGTTTACATCTTTAAAAAACACATGAGTCATTGAAAGCATACTAGGGTTTAACATATTTTTATAAATTAAAATGATCCAAAGATTTAAATCAATAAAATTAAATATAAGGGAAACATGGCTATTGGATCTAAGAGCATGCAATAAAATAAAATTAATAAATTTAGATAATACAAATTTTATATTATGTGAAATACGATCTAACCCTAGGGGAGAAGTCACAACAATTTTTTTTTGAAACCCTAAATAAACATGCCAAATAATTAGTCTCAAGAAAATTAGATCACTCACAAAATAGAACAATATCTAACTTTAGAATCTGTGTAAGAAAGCATGAGTTCACTACAACATTTTATGAATAAATAGATTTTATATCAAAATACAATGCATCTATCCATAAACATGCAACTACGTCTAAATCAGCTGTAAAATAGTAAAACCAAATGTAAAATAGTAAAATTGGACCTAATTGATATTTCAATTTTAGAGAAAATATTATTGACTAGAGAGGGTTTATAAGAGTATCTTGATTTGTAGGTAATCTAGAAAAAGTGTCACAATTTGATGACATATTTAGGGGTTTTTGTGGTAAGATAGTTAGAACTTTGAAAAATCATCATGACCCAAAAACCTACCTATAACGTCACACTCTATGTGTCCATAAAGTGGTAGATAATGGAAAATTATTTAATGAGTGCGTTCATCAGATATATGGCTATGAAAACCTCTCTTGGTGTTTTAAAACTCTGTGTCAATATCTAAAAATTTATTTTCTTCTTCAACCCTTAATAGGGTAGTTATACTTGTAAAAGATAAGGAAAAGAATTTATTTTGGGATTTATTTCAAAGTCATCAAGGAAGGTTTTTAATCACTAACTACTTATAATGCCCCTCATCAATATATAATATTGAAGACATCATGCCAAGTATAATACAATTAAGCTAATAAGTCTAATGTAATGCAAGTGCATCACTACGATAATCTTGAATACTATAATGAATGCTCTCTAAATGCATGTGAATGCTTAATGACAAAAAATACTTGATGTTCTTTTAGTTTTTCGTTAAAATCTTGGATGCATTTTTTATATGAATCAATTGATTTCTTAAATGCACTAATGTATATGTATATTTACAGACCTCTTAAATTTAAATTAGGACCCTATTGGTACACACACTGACATCAAATAGGCAAAAAAGTAGATAAGATAAGACCACTAACCTTCGGAGTACTCTCACAAGTGCAAAGGCCCCACACCCCACATAATGTACGTTTCTAAGGGGACCACCAAAAACAAAAGAAAATAGAGAGAAAAAAGAGGAGAGAGAAAAGATAAGAGAACTGACAAATATGTCAATAAATTTTAATTTTGACTAATAATTAATTAACACAAATAATTTTTTTTAATATAATTTAGTAATTAATAAATATAAATCCTGATGATGATAGCCTAGTGGTGAGTGAGTTGAGTGTTAGGAGTGAGAGGTCTTAGGGTTCATTCCCTGGGATGCCCACTCTCTAGCGTCGTTCCTACACTAAGCTACGATAGGCTATTCGTAAAAAGTATCCAAATGCAAATGACTACCAATTCGATGTTCAATCCGATGAAGGTTGACACATTGTTTGAAACTTGTGTTCAATACAATGAGGCAAATCCACTGCCCATGGCTAGGGATATTATTCACTGTTGGTTTGATGACATTTTGGTTACAAAAATCTCTTAACCCAACATTTGCTAATAAAATTTGGGTGAGTTGGTTAAGTGGTTTGGTTGTTCCAAGCTCCACCCAAGTTCAAATGTCTGGGAAGGCATATGAAGTTGGTTGTGGCCATTATTGGAACTTGGGCCATCCTTAGCTGTTGGAGCGATTCTCGGGCCAATTGTCGCTATTATTAGAAATCAGGTTAATTGTGGCTTGATAATTGTTGATAATAGTTGGTAATATCTAGTACTTGTAGTACTCATATTAAATTGGGACTTGAGCCCCCAATTGTGTCTTAGACTGGTTATGGCTCCAGTCAAAAGCCATTAACCTAGTAAAATAATAATAATTAATAAATATATAAAAACTATTTCAAAATATTTATATAAATCAATCAAAACATTCCAAAAAAAATTCGTTTATAATTATCATAATTATTACAAATATATGCATATATTAAGTGATTTCACTGTGTTCAACTCCATCCAAATTCAAATCTCATTATGATATAATAAATCAATAATAACTATTAGTGACTTCGATTAACCAATAATTACTAATAATAATTCAAATAAAAATTAATATTTCCTATTTAAAAACCCTAAAACCACCTGTTTATATCCAATACCCAATCAAATAAAAAAACTATCACATGACTTTTTAAATTTACCTACCTTATAAATTAATCAAAGAATAGAAAAAAGGCTAAAGGAATAACAATCGATAAGCAAAGAATCATACTTTGGAAGGTTTGAGGGATAACAATTGAGCTTCTTTTCCACGTGTTAACTTTAATTTCGTTCAATATACCTACAAATCTCTTTTGTATATGTATTCTTGACATACACAGCGGGACCATAGCCACCTCATAAATGCACATTGAATAAAAATATATATCAAATAAAATATTATTCTTTAAACTCTATAAACTTTAATTTTAAGAATAAGTTTGAATTCCTTAAAACTTGCATGAGTTAAATGCAACGATAGTATGAACATATTTACATATTTTATTTATAAAATAGGGTGTAATTTCTTTTGAAAACCATATAAAATTGTAAGAATATTTATGAATAATTATTAATACATATATTTAGTTTTTAAAGTTAAAAGGGTAAAGTGAAACGGATGATTGCCATAAACAAATTATTTTATTTTTAGTATCTTTTGTCCAATTTTAATTTTATATGGAAAGAGAGATCAAACAAAATATGTACAGAGAAATAACTTTTTTAAAAGAAAGTTATTTTATAAAATAAATGAATTTATTTTCATTGTTTATGAGATACCATGTACTACAAATAATTTTAGACTGTTTTGTTAAGGATTATAATATGATGTTATGTAATGAACTTATAAATTAATTAATATGAGTTAAAATTTATATAAAATAAAATGAAAAAATTTAAGTAAATTGTTAATTTTTTAAAAATTTGTAGAAATATTTATAAATGATTATAATTAATTTATATATATATATATATATATAAGTTAATTTTGATAAATTTTGAAGGGTCTTTGTGAAATAGATGATTATTTTATTTTTATTTTATACAATTCGAATCACAAATGGAATTGTAGTCTGTTTTTATAAAAAATAATTTGTCCTCATAAAGATCAATATTGTAAGGAGGATATGTTGATCTTTATAAAAAAGACAAGTTGTTTGATTTTTATTTTATGCAATTCGAAACACTAAAAACAAAAATAAAGCACATAGTTGTACCCAAAAATCTACACTACTCACTGGTATAAACTATAATAACATCAAAAATATTAAAAATTATCTTAAATAAATTACTTTATTCTTAATATTATTTGTCAAATTTAAACTTTAAATGAAAAAAATGATAACTTTTATATAAAATACATAAATTTATTTTCATTGTTTATGAGAAATAATGTACCACATATATCATACAATCTTTATTTTAAATTCATAAATAAATAACAAGTTTTATATTTACTAAACTCCATTAAAAAATTAAAAAATTATAAATATTTTATGGAAAATTACAATATATTATTTATTTGTAAACTTATATTTACAACTTAATTGATTTAAATTTAAATTACATAAAAAATCACCAACTAAAAAATAAAATAATTACAAAATCATATATTTAACATTACACAATAAAAAATTTCAATATCTAAAACTCTATTTAACTTAATATGATGTATCTGACAATATAACTAATATATCAAATATTAAAAAAAAAAAAAAAAAAAAAATCTTTATTTGCGTAGACTCCAAATAAGAAAAAGATAAGAGTACCAATAATAATAATAATAATTTGATTGATTACTATGAAATTAAATTATTATAAATACAGGCATTAAAAAGGATAGTTGTGAACCAAACTTTTGACGGCTATTATTCGGCGACCAATAAACACATGAGAATAGTGTGTCGATTCCTTTTCGAATTTTATTTGTTTCCATTTTAATGTGACACGTGGAGGGTGCTATACCCGTAACGGCAATCAAAGCATTTTGTTGATACCACCCAGGCATTAGGGCAAAGTATAATACATTTTACGGTCCAAGCGAATCCAGCGAGCTATCCGTGCAACTAGAAAAGGGCCTCTGCGCACCATTCCGCCATTCAATTCAGTCTCCTCTCTCCGCCAAAGCATAGCGCTTGTCCTGAGCTTTCCATCTGCGGTCTGTTCCGACAAATTAATGGCGGAAACGGCATCGTACTGCTCACGGAAAACAGTATTACTGTGCTTTGCGATACTGGCCATCCATCGGGCCACGGCTCGTGAATTCACGGTAGGCGGGAAAGCGGGGTGGGTTTCTCCAGCATCCGGATCGGTGGCTTACAACGACTGGGCTGAGAGTAACCGATTCCTTATCGGTGACACCCTCGGTAATGCAAATGTGAAATGTTTCTGTTATTGAAATGTATTCATTCCTGTACCTAATTGACTGTGAATTAAGTTGAATGCACTGCGATGCAATGCAGTGTTCAAGTACAATCCGAGCGAGGACTCGGTGGCGGAAGTGAGCGCGGAGGACTACAACAGCTGCAGCACATCGAATCCCAAAAGCTCTTACAACGATGGCAACACTGCGTTCACATTCCTTCGCCACGGCCCCTTCTACTTCATCACTGCAAACTCCACCAACTGCCAGAAAGGCCAGAAGCTTATCGTCGTCGTCCTCGCCCCGCGCAACGCCCGCCCTTCTCCTTCTCCTTCTCCGGCGCCTCTGCCAGCCTCCACCGTTCCCTCCCCCGCGCCGACCGCCGCCTTCTCTCCCTCCGCTGATCCCGCACCTGCACCCGCACCGACCGTTGCGTCTCCCGCCCCTGCCGCCCCCGTACCGACCGCAGTCCTCTCTCCCTCACCCGCACCGACGGCCACCGTCGAGACTCCTGCGCCGGCCTCCGTTTCGGTTCCGCTCGTGAGCCCCGTTGCTGCTCCTGGTAATTTTACGTCGCCCACTTCGGCTCCGATAGAATCACAGGGCGGAAGCGGAGGGGTTCGGTCCGCTTCTGCGCCGGCCGCTACGGCCTCGGGCTTTGTTTATGCTGCGGCCATTATCGCGACTCTGGTCTTCTCGTAATTTAAAATAGCTTGCGGTCCCTCTGTGCAGAAAGTTTTTATGATGTTTATTAGGTTTGTTTTCTAGATAAATGCGAAACAAGACCATAGATTTATTATTATTATGACGATTAACATCAGTGTGGTTGTATTTTATGTATTTTTAAGGAGGGGATTACTTCTTTAATTATTCAAATTTTATGGGTTCGGGTAATTGAGTCAGATTTATATTATATATAAATATTTTATTTTTAATCTATTTTTTAAAGAAGGGGATTACCTTTTTAATTATTCAATTTTTATGGTTGATATTTATTTTAGAGAATCTAATTTTATACAATACATATCAAATTTTATAAAACAAAGAAATATTTTATAATGCTATTTTATTTTTAAGGAATATGGATTATAGAAGAATCAAATTTTATATAACACACACAAATATCATATTTTACAACTTATACAAATATTCTACTTATAATTTATTTTTAAGGTATTTATTCCACAAGAATCAAACTTTAGACAATACATAAATATCCTCTTTTTAAGGAATGGACTTTATATAACACACAGAAACATCATATTTTACAACACACATACACACAAACATCTTACTTTAGTTTATTTAAAAAAAAGGGGAACTAACTTTCTTATTATTTAATTTTTATGATCAATTTTAAAGGAATCAAACTTTATACAACACACACAAACATCATATATTACAACACACACAAACATCTTACTTATAATTTATTTTTAAGGAAGGTATCCTAATTATTCAATTTTTATGGTGGTATTAGTTACAAGGGAATCAAACTTTATCCAACACACACAAACTTTCTACTTCTAGTTTATTTTTAAGGAAGGAAACTTTATATAACACACACAAACATTATATTTTACAACACACATAAACATCTTACTTATAGTTTATTTTTAAGAAAGGGGAACTACCTTCCTAATTATTCAATTTTTATGGTCATATTCATGCCAAGAGAATCAAACTTTATACCACACACAAATATCTTACTTCTAGTTTATTTTTAAGGAAGGGACCTTATATAACACACACAAACATCATATTTTACAACATACACAAACATCATACTTATAATTTATTTTTAAGGAAGGGGAACTACCTTCCTAATTATTTAATTTTTATGGTCGGTATTCATTCCAGAGAATCAAACTTTATACAACACACACAAACATCCTACTTCTAGTTTATTTTTAAGGAAGGGGACTTTATATAATACACACAAACATCATATTTTACAACACACAGACAAACATCTTACTTATAATTTATTTTTAAGAAAGGGGAACTACCTTCCTAATTATTTAATTTTTATGGGTGGTATTCATTCCAGAGAATCAAACTTTATACAACACACACAAACATCTTACTTCTAGTTTATTTTTAAGGAAGGGGGACTATCACTAGAATCAAATTTTGTATAATACATATAAAAATCATATTCACTATAGGAGAATTAAACTTTATATAACATACACAAACATCATATTTTATAATACATAAAAACATCTTACTTCCAGTTTATTTTTAAGGAAAGACTACCTTCTTAATTATTTATTTTTTATGATGATCATTTTAAGAGGAATCAAATTTTATACAACATACACAAACATCATATTTTACAACACATATAAATATATTATTTTTAATTTATTTTTAAAGAAAGGGACTACCTTATTGATTGGGGAATCAAACGTTATATAATATACACAAACATCATATTTTATAATACATAAATATTTTACTTCTAATTTATTTTTGAGGAAGAGGGATTACCTTCCTAATTATTTCAATTTTTATTGTCGGTATTCACTCCAAACATATCAAACCTTATACAATACACACAAACATCATATTTTTACTGATTAAAAATTGATCCTTTATTAAAAAACACAACACTTCCACTTATGTTCGAAATTTTAATAATCACATCTTCTTCATATTATTTCCAATGTGTTGTATTTTAAGTTATTTTAATTTTTATAGGTAACTTTTATTTTTATTAATTTATTTAAGAAATACAAATTTGTTTACAAAGTTATTGCTTTTATGTTATTATAACATTTGTCAAAGGCATTTCTCTTGATAAGATTGACGTTGATAACAAGTAAATTTGTTTGTTTATTTGTGATGTGATGGAGAGATGAAGTTGTAAGCATTGTGAGCAAGGACTGGGTTTGATAGTTTATTGATGATTTTACATTTTTAAAATATAATAAAATTTTCAGGATATTATATTAGATGTAAGGTATAATTATAAGTAGACTGTACAAATTCGTTAAGAGATATATATATATATATATATATATATATATATATATATATATATATATATATATATAGTCTCTAATATTTATTTGTATTATGATTTATATTAACTTTTTAAGGATAATGTTGATTAAATAAATGTCATCAAAAAAATTCATGATAAGTAGGGTCAACTATCAAATTTACTTCATGATTATAAGTATGGGTACAACTTTAGCATTTTTGAGTTATTGTGGTGTTATTTGAATGCATGAGATATGGGGTTGTGGTAATCTTTCAGAGATTTTTATGTTCCATAGAGTGTGTGTGTGTGTGTGTGTGTGTGTGTGTGTGTGTGTGTGATTATCTCCTAGTAACAATAGTAGCTTGATAGGACAGTAATAGATTAATAGGATTGCAATAAATTAATATAACTACAAGAAAATTACATTTCAAATAGAGCCTTGTGAAATTAAAAAAAAGGGATAAAACATAAAGCACAAGAGTTAAGTTGTTGATATCTTTCCCATAACAAGTTATGACTCTTGAATAGAACAATGGATCCATTTGCACCTGTAAAGCTAAAGTCTAAGAAAGGAGTCTGAAGTTGAACCTAATATTTACTAACAAATTTTATGGAGACCAAGTCTATGTTGGATTATCTCTTTGATGAATAAAGTTACATATCTTTGATCATCATAATGAATAAGATCTTATAGAGAAACTTGTGTTGATGCCGAGATTTTTCCCCTATAGTTAAACATAATAATTTGGAAGCTTTATTGCATGGGTCATAATTAAACAACCTTTGAGATTGACAATCTGACTCTTCCTATTCTAATGCCAATCTAGTGTTTTGGGGGTGGAAAGGAAGAAGAATTAAAATTAAAAAAAAATAAAGAGAAATAGGAGTGACGTACCAAAATATTACATCCTCTACCCACCCAAAGGAAAGAATGCACAAAATAGTTGATGTCAATATAAATGAAACATTATAGGACTAATCTACAAGAAAAAAAAATACATAAACATAGACTAAGGGTAACAAACAATTTCCATTGAATCTTTGTAAAGTGCAAAAATATTGCACAATTGTATATAGAGCTTTGCTAGAAATGAAAAAAAAGGTAAACATTAGTTGCTAAGTTAAATATTATTCGCAATGGAACTCCCAAATGAGTTGTAAAAATTCCATAGATTCAAGCCCTGAATAATATATAAGTTTCTCTATTTTATACAAATATAGAATTTTTGTAGAGACCTTCAATGCAAAAAAAAACTTAATAATCCCACACATCTCAATATATGTATACACCAAGTTATTCCAATGAATTATAAAATGGATGCAAAAGATTTTAATTTTTGCTACTTAATTTGTATGCCCCAATACTTCAGTAATTTGTATGCAAAGCACCAAGTCACTATGGGAAGTAGAGGTCACATTTAATGGTTGTATGCAATATCTTTGGTAATTTATTCCAAGGACTTTTGAGACTTATTTTGTACAACTTACACACACAAATTGGAAGATTCAGAAGAGACTAAATTGAATAATCATCTCAATTTTAAAATATGAAAGAACAATAGAAAATAATTTTTCATCATTTGAAATAATATACTTATGAAAAATCCCACAACCTGCTTGATATGCCTGAGTTCATCTCAAGCTGAGCCAACACAATACAATATTTTTGAGACAATTCAAAAAAATAAACAATATTAGCTATCAAAAATGTCCAAGGCCCACTATATATACAACATCATATAAACAAAGATCCATAAACCAGTCTCTTATTTTGCTTCATGACACCAACATTCTATTTCTATCATCCCTGCCTTGACATACTTCCCATTGCTGAAAGAGCAGCACTCACAACGTAATGAAAGATTTCCAATAAACAACACATCATTTACTATAGTTCATATTCGATAAATGTCCAATTTTTTATAGCCTAGATTGAGCTCCCAAAGGCAATAAGACATTTAGGATTCTTTGTCTAAGTTGTTTGTGCAAATAAAATCCAATCCATATCCAACTATTACCAACTAATAATAATTAATTTAGTGGTTTAATTATGACTTAGAATTATAATATAATTTTATATTCCTAAGATTGCTAAGGAAGAATGATAAAAATGGGAGAAAAGTAAATAAAAAACTAATGAGAAGAAATTATTTATATTTTTTAATTGGCTAATACTATTTATGAGACACAATTTGTCTACTAGTCATATGTGTAGAATTATAAGATGAGGGCACACAAAATTCATAAAGGACAAGAACTAACAAGTCAGCACATAACCATTATAAATCAAGAAATATCCATCAAGTTAATTAAATAAAATTATGATTGCCAGTCTTGGTGATCCAACTACATAATGTAGCATAATGTTTCAACAAGCATAAAAGGCCATCAAAAGATTAATATATAATTGTAAGTTCCAAGCAATGAAATCCTTATAACAAAGAGGGTTAAATCTAGACATGAAGAGGTGTTAGTGTATTACATGAATTACAATAGTTATCTTTTAGTTATGCTTCCATTAGGTTTCAGTTAATCATGCAAGCACTGGTAACTATCATAATTCACTATGATTAAGCCTAGTTAGGTTTAGAGTAGGTGATGTTAAGTGGGAGTTAAAGCATTTGTAAACTCCACTAAATAGTGATATCTTTGCCTATATGTACACTCATCTTCTCTAATCAATAAATGGAGAACAATCTTCTTAATTGATGCTTGTTTTTAACCCAAAGATTTTGGTAAAATTCTACAAGAGGATAACCAAAAGTAACATTTAAGAAGAAAACAATCACTCCACCCATGTTAATTTGACTTATAAGTTTACCTTGGTCCTCCAAGACTATCTTCCTCATCAAGAAGATTAATCACAAACTCCTTACATGTAAATGTCAAAGGACTAGTAGTGCATAAACTCTTCTAACCATCAATCATATCACATAAATAAAATAATGCATAGTATAACTATTATCCATGATTCCATCAAGAAATGGACCCCTTTTAATGGAATCTAGATTTCCACTACAAGTAGTATTATGCAACCATATGATGCATAAGAAATTTCCTAAGATGTTCTACATTACATGGAACTAAAAATAGACCAAGAATCTTGTTATGTGTCAATCTCTTTATGCCTAGGTTTGCATTCAAGGAGTTGTGTATGTCTACTAGCCTAGGTAATTTATTGTAGTTTATTGCATGAAAATTCATGCCCACTACCTGACATGGATCGCCTAACCAAAAATTAAAACAAGGACCACATCAATAATGCACATGTTCTCTATTCTTGAATAAATTAATTAACTAAGTAGATGCAGAGTATTTGAGTGTTGGGTAAGTTGACCATTATAAACCAATGCCTGGCCTAGGTAATTTACACAGCCTTAAAAAAACACACCCGTTAACGATGCATATTTTCTCTATGCTTGTAGAGTTGAATTTGCGATGTATGTTGTTTGAACACTACATATGCATAAGTCAGATAATTTACCTAGCTTTCAAAATAGACACCATAAATAGTACATATTTTCCCCATGATTGTGGAAATAAAATTTTGAAACCTTCAAAGTTCCCCTTACAGTGCAAGCTTTTCTAGACACATTTTGAAATGAAAATGTGATGTGTGCACGAGCCATCCTAAGATTGGGTAAAATAACCTATGACTTATTAGAGCTCATTAATTTTGCCTCCAAACATCTATTATCTTTTCATAGATCTTTGGATTGACTACATTTTAGCTTAATAGTTTGATGGCTTTATAGGTCAAGAATAATTTATGACTAGAAACATCACATAATAAAGTTTTCCATGGTCAATCCAGAAACATCTTCCAAAATGGAAATGCATAGAAAATTGAAATATGTATCTATTTTTTACTAAAATGTGACAAATGGATACAATCAAGTTCAAGCACAATTAGTCTAGATACTTCTTGACCAACACAAATTAAATTGAGAAATTTGATTTTTTTTTTGGTTTGAATTTTCTCCTCTTTAGAGTGCATATGTAAACACCCTATTTTGATCAAACAACCACAAGTACTATGTCTTTTGTTGATATTTCACGCAAAGGGTATTAGTGAAGGATATAGTCCATGTTCATGTGGTCATCTTGAGTCTTTTGATATTTCTTATGCCTTATTCTCTCTATTTTCAACACCCCCAACAGTCACAGGTCACCTTTTTCTAGTCCCAAGGGACCCTAGCCTATCATCCCTAATTTTTGCTTTGTTTTGAGCCTTAGGACATTAGTTACACTTTCAAGATAGTAGTGCCACATGGTGCTACTGTCTACTTTTGGATTCAGTGTTTGATGGGCCCTTTCACTTGTGTTTGAGTTTTGGCTCCTCCATGACCCTTCTCTTATATTATATATTTTTTTTCATGACTTGTCAGCCCATGAACAAGGTATTATAATCATAATAAAGATCATCCTATATAAATATCCTCACAAGGCATTTTACATCTAGCACTTACTATTTTGGTACTTATTTACATAAAATCAACCAATAGTACAACTCAAATACTCTGCATACTACTCAACATTCACACCTAGATATTTGCATGTTTGATCAAAGGACCTAGGTGAAATTCATTCTAGCATACTATGCAAGTTGATGGTGCATATTCCCTAAGGGAGAACTACATGCGATCTGAGACCCATAGCATTGGGGTTAATGTAGGCAATAACCAAGATAATAGGGGTTCTATTTTGTGCATTCATAACATCCCACAACCTAGTTTTTCCTTTCCTTTTACATTTGATTAGATAATATGGTTTTAGAGAAGAATCGACAAAAATAGTGACATAGACAAGCCCTTGCATGATATAAAATCACCTACATGACCCTCAGGAACTCCTGCAACTTCCCTAAAAGTTGTAGATAGTCACTACGAGAAAGACACTAGTGCTAGAATTGGACATTAGTGCCACATGGTACTACTATCCTAAGGGGGATACTGTCCAAAGACAAGTCTCAAAAAATAGTCAACAGATGGAATATTCCCTTGTGTCTGCTCAGTCATCTATAGTATTTAGATCTACAAGCAATTCTATGTATATCTAGATAAGTCCATTTTCTCCTTGTATTTACTATTTTTGGAAAGTTACATAGAATCAATAAATTCTAATTTTATTCCAGATTAACAACAAACCCAACCCTTTAATCTAGTTTAAGATTTACATGGTAAAAACCTAAAAGGCTAAAACAACATATAATCTTCCATTTCAATAATTAGCTTTTCCTAGGCATTCTTAACTTCCAGTGAATCCTTGAGTTGGCTATTTAAGGAGTTTAGATCCCCTTCCAAGGTTCTTATTATTTCCATAGTAGACCTCCCAACTGTCCATTCTTCTTGCTATAGGACTCTCTCTTCTTCCTGCATAGATTACAAAGATAATAAAGAAACCCTAAAAAAATTAACCTTAGGTCATGGGTTTAATCTCCAAGGTAGAAAAATTAGAGGTAATTTTGTATGCTATAAATGGAAAAATAAATCATGTTTAGAAGTTATATAGATGGAGAAAAAATGTTTTTAGATGATGCTCATGGAAAAATAAATAATTTTGACACATTTTCTTCTCCTGATGAGGTTTATATCTTTACAGAGACAAGTCACCCCAAGTTACACATGAGCCTTATCAATAAGAATAGGCTGCCCCTACACCATTACGATTTGATTTGTAGGTCTTTTTGCCAGTGGAATCTAGTAGTGGTGCTCTATCGTGGGGAGGTGAAGTGGGTGGCACTATGGTGGAACAACTTGAGTAGCTTTCATTACAAGTTCCTCTAGCTATAGATGTGGTGAGGCCTTCTCAAGTTGTAGTACCTTCAACCACACCCTTATCAACCAAGGGAGTGCATTTTTTGTTGTGCCCAGACATGGGGGAAATGACATCAGGTGTATTTTCAAGGCAAACCATTTCTTTTCACAATTGAATCTTTACTTGCAATATTTGCCATGAACTTCCATTGAATGTTATGCTAATTAAAATAAACTACTTGCGTCAAATGCCTACAACCATGATTGTGGCCCAGGATTTGAAGCTACCCATCTCCTAAAAAAAAGGCCAACGGTACATTATACCCAAAGAATACAATTCATTTGCTTCAAAGAAAGCATCTAAAAAAGGTGCTAACCTATTAAAATCATAGCAATTACCTTATATTTATTATTATTATTGTCCTTGGGAATTTTGGGTACGAGAAGGTGGGTCCACTCATTAAAATAAAACAATTTGGAGCCTATAAAATTTAACCACTTTTATGATTATGTTTCAGGATATGGATCAGTTCTAACAGAGTAGAACAAAGCAATGCCTTGGTCTATGTGAAACTAGTAATAATCCAATTTTTTTACCAAATCAAAATAGAGAAAATAATATTATTTTATACTATTAGTTGGACACCTTACAACTTAAATAAAATGTTCACATATTTTACAACACACAAATCAATATATTCTGATTGGTTGAAACAACAGAAAGTAATAACCGTTTAAAACAGACTGAAGGCAAGACTCTACCCTTCATGGCTAATAATTTGTGGAAATTAAAGTCTTTTAGTACAAATATAATTTTTTAGATTTCAAAAGTTAAAAATATTTTAGTAAGGGGGGCCATCCCCAAATTTATATAAATGCTCTCCTCCATGTGTTACCTTAGGGGAAAGGTCCCGATCGTTGTGCATGTTCTAATTGTTGAACAGGGCTCTTGTTAATATGTTCTCCATTGATGAAACATATTGGTGTGTATAAATATTAAAGTGCACCAGAAGTTGAACATGTAGTATCTAAGACTTGTTCAACATTTATCCTATAAAATTAAAAGTAACCAATCACATCTCTACAAGTAAGACTCAAGTATTGATAATTTAATGCACAACTATTGGTACTCCAAAGGTTAAGTTTTGGTCATAGGTTTAAAAAATGCATTTTATGACCTCTCGTGATAAAATCGATTATATCGTAAAATGTATAATGTATTAGACCTTGAAACCTTAGTTATAAGTAGTTAAGATAGTATATTAAAATGGGTACAAATTTTGACATCTAATGTGATGTTATGGCACCTTAACTCATTGTCCAAATTTAAAGTGTGCAGCTACTGAGACCTTTCTCCTATGTAAATTTTAAATTAATAAAAGATTTTAAAAATTTTAGGCTTGGCTAATGCATGGTATTTTAGTCTCCTTGGCTTAAATAAAAGATTTTGTTCATTTTAATATGGTGGACTACAAATTGATTTAAATAGTGGAGCATTGCAATTAAAATAAATGTTATAATTGGTGTCCAGGTCAATTTAAATATGAGGCGAAGCTGTTGAAAATTTCCATGGCAGAGATTTGGACTTGGTGAAAAATACTGTGACATTACTCGGAAAAGAATTTTATAACATTCATGTGGCTTTTGGGGAAGCATACGCTAAACCTCCGTAAGAACTGGAGCCTTCAATTTTGATACGATTGGATTTTCCTCGAAGTTTTTTGCATTTTTCAAATTCATCTTGTGAAGAGCAGACATGTACGTGAAGCTCCAATCTTCCTTGAATTTGTCTCAATAAAATATACCAAAAATAAAACATGTGCATTATTTTACAAACAAATATCATACATTTAATATTAACACAATAAAAAAAAATTAGTATTAAATTATCTAAAGAAGGTAGCAATTTTTTTATTAAGTATAAATTGCAAAATACATTCACTCAAATTAAAATGAATTATGTTATAATACAATGGAAATTCATATCAAACAATTTTTTTGTAATTGATAATATGACAACATGTAATACATGTCACACAAAAAATTATGATCTAAAAGTTATAAGTGTAGTTGCTACGATCTCAAATAGTACATGAGTGTAGCATCCAGAGGTATTTAAACTTTAAAGGTGTACAATAAAATATGTCAAAATATATACAAATGTTAATATTCAAGTTAAACACTCCCTTACAACTTGATATAACTTTTAAAACTTGAAAGTGATACTAAATTATGTGGACTATAACATTAAATAAACATATTAATTTTCCTTACCATAAATACAAAGAAAGAGGAAGAAAGTAACACAATGGTAAAATTTATCACTATTTAAGTTGACTCAAATGTTCAAAAGAGTACTATAAGAAAACTACGTGATTCATTAATAGAATAAAAGTTTACATAAAGGAAGTTATTGAATATCCATCCTTTTACAAATAAGCTTTATATAAGATTTTGTAATACAAAAATTAACAACTCATGAGTCCAACTACTATCAACTTTAATTACTAGCATAACATTAATATCTTTAATTCATTAAAAAGGGTGTCTCTCTAGGAGATATATGCCACATATTGTAGTCACTAAAATTTGGTCATGAATATTTGATAATATTAGTTTTGGACCACTTTTAATTTAATTGACTTGAGCTCTTAATTTGGCCCTATTCACCACCTCACTCTATCCTACGTACTTGTATGGACCTATCCCTATCTAAGTTATTTTTTATACCTACAAAAATGTTTTTAATCACTAAAAACTTCTCTAAGCATCTATGCAAACATTCAAACTTATAAAAATAAGGATCACCCTTTCTAGGACCAAATTGACTTGTACGGGATAGGACCAACTAGTTGATATTGTCTTTATGGGTCGATCCAATATTTTCCCTCTTAAAATTTCTAGTTTTCAAAGTTAAAACCCTCCCTTAAAAGTTGGTCTATATTTTTAGGGTGGGTAGCATGAGGTTTTATCCTTTTGGATTACTATAAAATCACATCTAAGTTACCTATTATACTACTAGGTAATTTCAATATTGAGGCACACTTACACTATTGCACATTGAGTAAAGCTTCCCTAGTATTCTCAAATTTGATTATGTTCACTTGAAGCAGCCTTTAGCCAAATCAAGAGCCTATTCTATCCAAGTCAAGAAAAGTATTGTCAAGTATTCAAGCCATATTTAATGCATATATGTAGCAAAATGAAAAAAAATGCACTAAACACTCTAAGTGGGAGAAATGCATGGGTTTGATTTCCATCTTCAGAGTATTGAATACATAAGAAGTAATCAAATATCATGGAGGTGATTGGGGTCCGATCAACCCATTACACTTCCCCCTTTTTTCTTTACAATTTGTAGCTATTGCAAGCCCTATTAGGATTTAAAAGTTAAATAAGTTACTTATAGGTCACTCACACACAATCGAATTCTAGTTTTACATGCACAAGTGTATTTTAAGTAGGCGTAAGTGTATGCATCCTAATTTTACAGATTTTATGTAAATGACAAAATTGACCCGTAGAGGATAGTAGTGACAGTCAATCATGTCCCTTTCTAGTCAATCTTTAATGAAATAAAATATGCCAAGTTCATTATAAAATAATGTTGAAAACATAAATGAATGAATGTACAAAGGTACAATATTAACTCAAAGTAAGATAAACAAAAAATGTGACATACAAATTATTAAGTGGGGATCCAAATCAATAGAAAAAACTCCATGTGCATTAAGAAGACTTACGAAACAATACTCTCCAATTACGATCTTAGTAGAAGAGAAAATAATAGAGAAGAAGAATGAACTTCAAATGTTGAAGAAATATGAAAGTGTTTCAAGATGTTATAGTGAAAAATGAGAGAGGAGAGAACTCATTAAATATAGCTAGAAAGGAAGAAATAATTACAAAGAATATCTATCATGACATTTCACAACCTTCTTAGTGTATGTCTAGTGTCACTAATTCTCATGAGATGAGGGAGAATTTTGTGACAAGTGTGAAAAGAGTTACATATGACATGGAACTTTGTATTTCATTCAAAAGGGAAAAAAATATGTGTGATACCTCATAAAATATGAAATATATGAATTAAAAATTTACATAATAAGAAAACCTACACACACAAAAAATGACTTAGGATAATAAAGTGAACCCAAATAAATATTAATTTCTAACACTCCTATTTAAGCTTAATTTATGGTTATAAAAGTGAAAAAAACTATAAAAAAATAAAGAAAAGAGTTATCATTACATAATACTCCCCCTTGATGACAACTTCCTTCGAGAGGAATGTCAATATTACAATGTTTTGATAAAAAAGAGAAGAAGAATATAGATGTCACCAATAATATTTACAAAGGTGTAGGTGTAATCAACAACAATATCCAATAATCCTTATGGGAAAAAGAAGGTGGTTAATCTGATTTGGAACAAAGACCAACAAAAAATGATGGCAAAAGATAATCTATTGTACCTGCAAGTACAAAAGCTAACACCAAATCTTCAGGTTAAGTAAACAAGCATGCAATAAACTATGATCTACATAAATTTAATGTAATAAAATTAGATCTATAAGAACAATGAGGAGCAAGAGACAACTTCCATAATAAAAGACAAAGTGTGAATTCTATTTGGATAAAGCATGATCAAAACAAGTTTGTCCCAACAAGAAACAACAAGCAAATCCTACCTTTAAGAGATTCATGAATCACCTCTCTGAGCGTAAATTAAAGATGATTTATTTAGACAACAAATAATGAATTTCAAAGACATATTTATACTAGTAATATTACTCCTAATAAACCTTATAAACTAGGGTGATCAATAATCTAAAAACACTCTATAATCTTCTAATATTATTCTATGACTAACATAGACTAACATCTAACCTAAATACTACGTGGTTTGTTTTATAATATAATAACCACTTTTACATAATAAAATATGAATTAATTTAATCTAACATTTCCCCCCTTAATTCATTATAGTTTGGAGAGTACAAGAGATAGAACTTCTGAATGCCTCAACGCATCACGTGCAAGTTACTTGATGAAGACATTTGCACACCGATCTTGAGTGGGGAAATATTGGAGATGGATATTATGATGTTGAACATGTTTGCATATGAAATAGACTTGAACTTCAATGTCCTTATCTCATTAATGAAATATTGTATTATGAACAAGTTTAAGAACACACTGACTATCGTAGTTTAGAATTGTTGGTTGAGTCTATGGAACTCCCAATCTTGTTAGTATGTGATATTTCCATATCACCTTACAGATAGTTCCTATTACAGTGTAATATTATACCTTAGTTCTACTTCTTTCTCCCTTTAAGATTAGACCAGATCCTAAAAAGAATACAAACCTATAAGTGGATTTTATATCATCAATTAAACCTACATGATATACATCTATGTATCCTATCAAGAAGAACTTATCATTCTTCTTGTATACTAGGCTATAATCCATTGTTCCTCTAATATATCACAATACCCACTTAGGTGCTTTCTATTATCTTACCTTTGGCTCTTGCATGAACTAAGAAAGATATCTGACATCATAGATGATATCTAAACTAGTGTTTGTGAAGTAGATGAGACTCCCAATTAACTTATAATAAAGAGTGGCATCTATTGGCAGTGATGGATTTGAATGAGACAGATGATTTTTTGTCTCCATTAGTGTAATCATTGGTTTGTAATCCATCATATAAAACATCTTGAGTAATGTCTTGGTATACTTCATCTAAGACATGAATATGTGGTTTTTATTTTAACATAATTCCAGGCCAAGATATTAGTGCAGTAGCTTGACATATATCATGTCAAATGATTGATTAAGATCATTCTTTGTTACATCACTCATCTCCACTAAGCTACCAGTGATGACTAGATCTGAGACATAATCAAAAATAATAAGTCTCCCCCTTTGATTTTTGAGGTAGAGATTGGGATCATATGGATTTCTATGAAATACATGCTTTAAAAGATGCTCATCAAATTTTTATATACCAAGCTCTAAGAGCCTTTTTGATACCATACAAAGATTTTGAGTTTGCACACCTTTTGCTCTTGCCTTACTGTGACATAATCTTCTGGTTGAGTCATTTATACCTCTTCTTGTAGATCCCCATTTAAGAAGGAACTTTTAATTCCATATAATGAATGTTCCATCCAAAATGTGCAACCATTACAATGATCATTTTGATTGTATTTATCTTAGATGTAGGATCAAAAGTCTTCTCATAATATATACCTTATTTCTAAGCATATCCCTTTGTTATGAGTCTTTCCTTGTGCTTATCTATACTACCATTTGCTTTGTATTTGATCTTAAATACCCATTTACATCTAATAGGTTTCTTCCCTTGTGGAATATCAACAAGCTGCCATGTGTCATTCTTTATGAGAGATTGATACTCTACATCCATGGTATCTTTCCAAGGTTTGGACTCTGTGGCTTCACAAACTATGGAGAGCTCAAATGTTTCTACAACTATGTTCATTAAGGCCAAATTTACCTCTACATGAGCCATACTGTGAATCTTCAATCCTGTAGATGAAGTGTTTAGAGGTCCATCTAATTTTGTATCTTGAATTGTAATAGTATACCATTTAAGCATACGTTTAATAGTAGTTGGTACTATTGGAGATTCTAATTAATCTTCAACACTATTTCCATCTAGAAATTTTATAGTTCTGATACATGTGTCATATGTCTATGTGGAAGATGAATCAATTTTACCTTTCTCATCAAATAGTACATCTTTGCTATTAAGTATCTTCATAGTCTCTAGATCAAATAGCCAATATGCTTTTGATTATTTATCGTATCCCAAGAAAATGCATTCATTTGTTTTCTTATCCAACTTCTTCCTTTTCTTCTTTGGGAGATGCATATATACCTTACAACCAAGAAATTGAAGATGAAAGACTTTCAATTTCTTCCTAGTCCATGCTTCCTATGATGTAATTCCATCAATATCTTTGGTGGGTGACCTATTTAGCAGGTATATGGATGTGAGACATGCTTCTACCCAATATTAATGAGGAAAATGTACATCCTCAACCATTATTTGAAACATCTCTACAATGACATGATTATGCCTTTCTGTAACATCATTATGATGTGGTGTATAAGGAGCAGTGTATTGATGACATATTTCATGCTCTATAAGGTATGCATTGAAAATTTTACTAGTATATTCCCCCCCATGATCTATGTATAGGGCCTTGATTTTGTGACTAGATTCATTTTCAACAAAGGCCTTTAATTATTTGAAGGCTTAGAATGTCTGATCTTTAGTCTTCAATAAGGAAACCCACATCTTGTAGGAATGATCATCAACAAAGAGAGAGAAATACTTATATCCTTTTTGTCTAGGAGTCAGGCCACACAAAGCAATGTGCATCAAATCTAGTGGATGAGGAGCCTGATATTCACTTTTGCCAAAAGGAAATCTTTGTTGTTTTCTAGTTAAGTAACTAGGACATATATCATAAGATTGTTTAAGTGTGGGAAGACCTCTGACCATATTAGGTTTGCTTAATGCAATCATAAACCCATAACTCAAATGACCATATATTGTATGCCATAGCTAAGATTTATTTTTAGCCTTCACAACAAGTGTCTAATGGTTGTTTTAGACAAGATCAAGCTAAAATATCTTGCCTACATTTGAAACTCATGTAATAGTTCTAGAATCTCGAGAATTATTCTTGATAAAGTAAAACTTCTCATCATTTTTTTGATCAAACTCAACTTTGAAATTGTGATTGAGAAGTTTATTTATAGATAAAAAGTTCTTAATGAGTCCTATGACATATAATAAATCTATGATCTTGGTAGTGCAGTTACCATGTTGTAAATAAACATCACCTTGACCCTAAATAGTGTATGATGAGTCATCACCAAGAGAAACATTACCTTGAGATCTTGATTGGTGTAAATTGAAAATCCATTCTTTATGTCCTATCATGTGCTTTATGACACTAGAATCAACATACCAGACATAATTTAAAGAATAAGGTTACTCATGTGTCTATGTAGTAAAGACGTGATTGTCTTCTAAAGAATAAGAATCCTCAACAACATTCCCATGTTATTTCTTCTTCCAATTTTTTTTAGAATGGGGTTTTGGCTTCTGTGATTGAGGTGGATTCTATGAAGTGGGATTCTTATTGGATGAGCCATATGTGAATCCATTATACCAATAATATTTTAGGTCATGACCTATCTTTCCACAAATTAGATAAACCTTCTGTGAATGAGGTTTATTCCCTTGGTGTTGTTGATTGTTCTTTTTAGGCTTCTATTTATAATCCTTCATGGGCTTCTTCCCTTTATGAGATGAGGCAAGTGCATGCTCTTCATCAGGTTCCTCTACATTTTGCATGACTTCTTCTAGTTGTAACATGTTAACCAATGAGACAAAGGTTGGTTTATGACCTATGATATTCAATGTGGTCACAAAAATTCTATATGTGGGGGGAAATCTCTTAAGACAATAGGAACCAAAGAGTCATCTTTCATCAGTTTGCCCAATGCTTCAAGTGAAGCCCACAAGGTTGTAACTCTACGAAGAAAAGCCTCCACTTTTTCTTCATATTTCAACTTTAGACAATGGATATAGATTTATAGATGAAGACTTTGATTCAGATTATTTTCCTCATATACTATTTGAAGCTTATCCCAAGCATCCTAAGCTGTAGTGGCATTATAGATATGAGGTTGTACCTCATTTGAGACTCCAAACATGATTATGAGCTTAGCCTTCTGATTAACTTTGTCATATTTTTATTGTTGATCAATATTAGCATCATGTTGGTTCCATATACCATCAATAATTATTTATATGTATTTATATTCCAAGTGAGTTTTAACCTTTGTTTTCCATGTTGCATAGTTGTCACCTCGAAGAAGTTGAGATCTGACAGAATAAAATGTGGTCCATTTTTTACCATGTTTGTAAATATGATCAAATTATATAAGGGTGATGTATTGGTTCCTTATAACTCCAAAAGGTTCCCATTTCTATATACTATTAGACCGATATTCTAGGCCTCTTTATATTCACATCTTCTTATATACTCGTTGAACCTAGAAGAGTTAGTCCTTTCTAAATACCCATCGGTACATGAAAGAGACTTTAATGCATGTGAGAGTAGAATGGTATTGGTTACCTGCATAGTACATGAAATAGATTCATTTTGTCACTAACATTTACTTATGAGTAATTCAACATAAGTGAGCATAACTTCCTGATATACTTGTAAATTCCAAACGTTAGGATTTATTTCTATTAACAGTAATGAATGGGTAATAAAGGGATGGTTTATGAATATTTAAGAACCTTATTACTCCCCAATGATTTAAAGGTATGATTCCTAAATATTGTTGTTACAACTATGTTAGGATATAAATCCATTGGTTCAAATCACAATGACATTACCTATAAACATGAACTAGATGCATAAAAAAAAAAGAACATTGCAAATGAAAATTTTATAATCTCATTGATTTTATCAATGCACTGATTTAATTTTTGTCAAAAATATATAATTTTTATTAAAAAATAATTTACAATGTACAATATACAAAAAATAAATCCATTAGGTAAAAATAAAATTACCCCCTATGTCATTTTTATACTACTTGTTATGGGATTCGACCCTTGCACCTCAGTTTTACAAAAAAATAACTTAGCCACTTGGGCTATTGGCAATTTATAAGCAATAAATCAAATAATTTCAATTTAAACTAAAAAAAGTGATTTATATAAATCTAAAACACACCGATCACATTTTCACCACCTTGAATATGCTTGGTTGGCAAGAAAAAATCAGGGAAAACACCTCTTTTTGCTCCACTTTGTAAGCCTTGAAAGAATGCCAAATTAAAAATGCTAAAATAGTTGTATGACACTATCCCTAAGTGTACATCAGCCTTAGAAATGTATTAACATAAAGTGAATAATCATGTTCATTCATTATATTTGTAGGTCCATGTTCATACAGCTAGAGAGAGAAGAAAAATGATATGTAGGTTAAAATGTTGCTCCAAATGACTTTTGCACCTTTAAGTCTCCCAATTTAATTTACAATAGCTTTCGCAGGTGTATTAAAAGGATTTGGATGATGCAACACTGAACAAATATCAATCTACAAAAATTAGATCTCAGAAATATGGTCAGTATAACTTGTAATTGAGAAAAATTCATCTGTTGGTATGAATTGACAAAAAATAGCTTATAAGCCTCCAAAATGTGGTATGGCCTACTAAAAATCAATATGGCCTTCTTACAAAATGTGCATAGAGTAATGACAAATGTCTGCAAGAAAAATTAGGATATAAAGATGCTTGTATGGACCACAAGATCATAAAATCGTATGATTGTAGTTAATAGTCACCTTGAGCAAGAATACAGACTGAACTAATTCTAAACATCCAAAAGGTTGTATAGGCAAGTTCAAAATGAACCAAGTGAATTGTAGGAGGTGCAATAGTAATCCAATAATTATTTTTTATAAAAATCACTGCCAATAATATGTATGGCTCATACAAGGAGAAAATCATATGACAAGGTGAAGAAAACTTGTTTTATAAGTAATCAAAAGACACCACAAGCTTTGCAAGTACAATCTAACTCACACAAGAAATTTTAACAGAGTTTGGCTCTATAAATACTCTGCTCTGATACCAATTTTAAGTTTAAATAAAAAATTATTTATTTATCTAACAAATAATAAATTACAAAGACATCTTTATATTAGTAATATTGCTCCTAATAGACCCTATAAACTAGGGTGAGCAATAATCTAAAAAACACTCTGTAATCTACTAATATTATTCTATGATTAACATAGACTAACAACAAACCTAAATACTGCATGGTTTGTTTTATAGGATAACAATCATATTTACATAATAAATTATGAATTAATTTATTCTAACAACCTCTATGGGTTGAAGGTATTAAAATATTATGCAAAAAAAAATCTATATTAAATAACTCCAACAAAGTCATTTATGTGTATAACTTAAAATTACAAAATTATAAAAAATATGCCAATAATTTATCAATAGATTTAATTAAATAATGAAGAGCAACGTCAAAATACCACATAAACATATAAATAATTTTTTCTATAATAAATATTAAAAAGCTGATTTAATTTTATTAGAATTTAAAAAATATTAAATATATTTTGTATTTTAATATATGCATTAAAATGGTAAATCCAATTAACTTTTTTCATATTTTTGTTTTAATTTGGAAAAGATGAAATGTGTAAAACACACAAAATATATTTGCAAAATAATTTTATTAAAGTGTTTTAATAGTAAAATATATATTAACTTATTACTTACCACATGTCAAAATGTAAATATGAAATAATTTGAAATTTTACGAAATATCTTATGAAATTTAAAAAAATATCTTATAGCACCAAATGCTAACTTTGTAAACAATTTTATTATAATTTCATGAACAATTAAAATTCCAAAAAAAATTAAAGACAAAAAAGAAATTAAAGAAATTATTCCAAATGGGACAAAAATTTAACATTGTTTTAGGTATGAGTAAAGATGTCATAAAAATATAGTTTTTGTTTAGATTTGAAAAAGATATTAAAAGGTTTTGGTGTAGAAATTGAAATACTATGAAAACAACTCTCCTTCTAAATAAATATAAATGACATAAAAATCTAAAAATATGAAATGTTTTATATAAATTTTAAAAATAAATATTTTGTTAAAGTGTTTGTAGGTGTTTAGGTGGGAAGTACCTTTTTTTGACACGTTTTTTTAATAGTGCTTTCACCCTTGCAAATGTTTATTAAATCTTTCTTTATTTCTTTTAATTTGTTAATGTATCTAACTAATTTTTTTTAACATATTTGAGTGCTAACCTTGAGTTGCAGGTTGTTAAAGAAGGTTTATTGCACCGATTATGTTGTTTTTCAATTATTTGCACTCATAAGAAATTCTATTTTTGAAAAACTAATTTGTTATTTTAATTTTAATTACAAGCACTAATATCAGTTTTGTGGTATTTTAATCTACAGTTTTGCAAATACATTAAACAATAACATTTTACTATTAGATTTTTTAATGCTTTCAAGCTTTGATACCATAAATTTATGTATGCCAATATCTTTACAAAATAACATTTAAAATATAAATGAATGAATGTAAAAATGTATAATATTACCTCAAAGTAAGTCAAACCACAAATGTGAGATACAAGTTGTTAAGTGGAGAAATCAAGTCAATGGAAGAAAACCCATGTGTATTGAGAAGGCTTACGAATTAATATTCTTCAATTATAATCTTAGTGGAAGAAAAGAAAATAGAGAAGAAACATTAGATTCAAGTGCAGAAGAAATATGAAAGTGTCTCAAGCAACTTTAGTGAAGAATGAGAGACGAGAGAACTCATTAAATAGGGCTAGGAAGGAAGAATGAGTTACAAATAATCTCCATCATGACCTTACACAACCTTTTTAATGTGTACCTAATGTCACTAATCCCCATGAGGTGAGAAAAAATTGTGTGACAAGTGTAGGAGTTACACGTGATATGAAACCTCAAGACTTCCTTTAAAAGGTATAAAAGAGGTCCGACATCTCATAAAATCTATAATATATGAATTAAAATTTCACATAATAAGAAAACTTACACACACCTAAAATGACTTAAGATAACTAAAGTAAATCCAAATATATATTAATTTTCAACACTAACCCTGATCAGTGATAGTTACAATTCCTATTGCATGCACATGATCAGATTTGAAATTGATCAATTCAATCATATTTTAGTCACAGAGAAAATAATTATCTTCTTGTGTTGTTCATAACTAGTTTCTTTCATTTGTTCATGCATTGTCCATTTTTTTCTTTTACTTTCATTCTGATAGTTGCAAGTTATTTTACATAATTTGATACTCATCTATTCATTTTATCTTAATTAGAGTTAATACACCATTTAATTCCATATTATGATAAAACACATTGGTGAACCTATACATTTTATTCTAGAGTTTTTATTTTTATTTTGTCTTAGGGTTTAGATAAATTTCTTAGCATCTGATACTAAAAGAATTTTTTTTCGAAGATCTAATTTTATTTTTTTTACCTTAAATTTAATATTTGACACTAAAAATACTTTATTCTTACCTCATATTTTATATTTGACACTGAAAGCACTTTCTTTTGACCTTGGATTTTAGGAAAATTTACTAATATCCATACACAAAATTTTTCTTTCTTCTTTTATTAGCATTTCATTTTCAATTATTGATTACAATATATTTTTCATGTTATTTTTCTATGCAATCTAAATACCTACCTCCCTTATTCCTCTAAGGCATAGTGTTAGGTGAAGTGGGCCCATTTGAACACACTCAACTACCGTTGACCATTGTTAAAATGGACTCCTCTAATGTAAATAGTGGTTTTTATTATTTTGATGAACAAGTTGCTCATAAATATTTTCAAAAAGATAATCACAATGAACGAACTAGTCAAGATGATCATAATGCACAAGATAATCATGAAGGCTCAAATAGGATCCATCCTAATGAACTAAATGGAATAGATCATGAAAAAATCCAAAATTTATCCACATTTTGAGGACTCTATCAAATACCACATGATATAATCAAAATAATCCAAGTCATTTTAGCTTCTAAAAGTGCACAACAAGAAAAATGTTAAACTTTCAATACACAACAAGAACCACTCTTCACATTATAAACTCTACCATAAGTGTTGATACCTCTAATGTTGATATTATTATTACATTTAAACCTTTGGGTTTGGGGGTAACATAAGGGTTCCAACATATATCTATGTCCACCCTAACCAAATGACTCATATGAGACCTTTGATATCTACACATAATACATCACCTACCTTACCTAATGCACAATCCCTTTTGTAAATGTATTTCAAAAAAATATTCTAAAAAATTAAAAAACATTCAAATAATTAAAAAATCAAAAAATGATTGTACTATTGAATATTTTTAGTCACCATAGGGGTAGCATTCATTTTAGGTTCAAGGCTTGAGCAGTCATGAAAGTTTCACGGTTCAGTCCAAGTTCATGTAAATGGCTAAGTCTCAGAAGGAGAAATCAATGTTTTGCAGGTTTTGCTTTACAAGTTTTGTGAAAGGTTTGGTCTTCATGTCTTTTACAATGAAGTATTAAAAAAAAGAGCACAAATATTAGTTGAAACTTTTGTTCTGAACAAAGGTTTCAATGACTTCACAGAGAATCTACTAAGTCTTTTCCTTCAAAAAAATTGTTCCAAAAATGAAATGTTTTGACACTTAGTCGATTCTTTGAACTTTTTCTAGAGCCATGTATCACATATTTTCTTAGCAAGACTTAGCCATTTTTATTCAAAAGTTTCTTGGTGGGTCAATAAAATGCTTCAACATAGCCATTTCAAGGTTCTTTTATCTCTTAGTGATGGTTTTAGGAGGTGACAAGATCAAATTTGATGGGACTTTGGTGATGTCTTAATGGATTCCTAGTTTGTTAGTTAGAGTGGGACTCTGGTCCAATCAAATTTTGCCACACAAAAATCATTCACATCTCTCGATGGTTTCAAGCCCTTTCAAAATGATTTTTGATACTTTGTCAAATTTCTTCAAAGTTTCTTGGTGGATCTCCATGCTAGCAAAATAGTGGGTTAGTGAGATGTTTCCACATGTCTTAATCTTGATGACCTAGTGACCAAAAACTATCTATATAATTCAAAACTCTCTAGGCTAACGGGTTAGCAGGATGATACTATGTGGCATAATAAAACTACTTCACTCACCTAATTTTTTTTGTATATCCTAGATAATATGTTAGATCCCCTAGCTAGCAAGTGAGAAGGATGACACCACATATTATAATCCCACTATTCTATAGTTTTGAGGTGGTTCATGCAAGACCAATAGTGTGTTATAGTAGTGGGTGAGTAGGATGATGTCATGTGGTATAATTCCACTTCATCGTAGGAGGAACAATCAACACTACATTTGAAGCCTCATCTGAGCAAAAGAAGAATGAGAATGAACCATGTGGAGATGGTAGGCCCTAAGCACACAACGATAAGAGTGCCCAATTAATAGGAGAGCACCAACTAACCCTTCATAGAACACCACTAATAGAGCCTGATGAAAGGATAGGAAAATAAGAAGTTTTCATGTGGCCTAGATGATAGATATACAACACAGAGCCCAAAATAATTAGGGAAATGATATGTGGAAACTAAAAACTATGTTCAAAGCTCAATGGATTAAAGGGGTGATGTATCCAAGTAATAAAGGAGGTGATGAATGAAATGGTGCCACACCATCAATGTACTAGCCTAAAATGGATCGCTTGTTCGGTCGTTAAGACCATAAAAAACAATATTTATAGAATCAAAGTATGGTGGCTTAAGGATCATAGGATTGTAAGATGAATAGCTCAAGGGAATTTTGTAGTTGGCATATGAATTAAACTAAACCCGAGTTTGTAGAATTTAATGCTAATATAGTCAATAGAATTAAGGCATGAGTGAGACAAATATGATGAAATCATGACCAAAGCATACAGGATAAATAAGCATCTTAATGACAAGCATGGCATGGAAATCTCTAGGGAGTATTATTGAAAGCAAAAGTGGTAGAATCAGGAAAAATCTCCCAAGGCAAGTAATTATAAAAGATATATAACCATATTCTTGCAAAAAAAACCTTAAAAATTGAGTTGTGGTTATTGAGTGATTAAATATTGGTTATTACACAACTAATGATAAATTATGTTGAGTTGACAAATTCAAATTAAAGGCATTCATCATCATGCCTCAAGGATGCAATCAGAGTCCCAATTAACTTTGGCCATCCCTATTTGATTTGCAAAGAGATTGTGTGTCTTGATCTTTAATACTTAATTTAATTTTCTTAGCTATATTTATAATTGTAATAAATAACCCATGGGCTTCCCATTGCTTGTAAAATCCTAGGTCTTACATTGTAAAATGGTCAACATTTTAAAGCACAATAATGATACCAAAATCCGCTCTCTATGAGTCCTTTACAAACTGAACCTTGTATTTTAATGAGAATTAATTTCACCTCTCTCTATTGTTATGAATCCTATGCACTTCTCATGGTGTATTGGTATTTATCTATGGATAATTTTTTCCCCTCTCATTGTTGTCTATTCCTAGCACCTTGTGCAAAACTTGGCTCTTTTCTTGTAGGTCATATTTTGTGTGCATATAGGTCTATGCAGACACTATATATGGATTGTTTGTCATCCCTCTTAGTGTTTTATTATGTCCTACACCTCCATGTGAATCACTTATGAAATTTAAGTGTTCATATCAAAGCTTATGTGATATTTTCTTATCCTCTATAATATGCAGTATGTTCTTTAAAACTTGTAGAGTTGCTTTATCTAATATTGATGCATCACTTTTTACATTTCATAATCCCCCTAGTTGTATTTTCTCCTCAAAAAAATTTATATTTAGAATTACTAAAAAATTTCCTTTCATATATTTTAAGCTTGCATGTTGATCCTAAATCAGATGCATTTAGATAAGAAGGAAGCCAAACTTCTCTGAAGGTGCATCCCAAGGAGCACAAGAATCCCACACCTTGGGGGATGATCCCATTATCTCACTAAACCAATTCTTCTAATTCATCAAGTGCACAGTTTGAGTGATAACAATTTATAACACACCCAGTGGCACCACATCAAAGATTTAACTAACAATTTAGTGTTAGTTTTGGTCAATAGTGTTGAAGACACTCTACAGAGCACTTGGAGAATCCAATTATCTTTGGTTTGCAAAAATCAACACTTCATCTATATGCCAAGATAAACAAGATCATATTCAAGAGGGATTAATTTTCATTCTATTGAATTACATATACCTTCTAGAATAAGAAGAACATCCTCATCTCTTGTTAGGAAAGATAGAAACTCAAAGTAATCTTCCCCAAGAGCTCAGTTTACCCCTCCTTTTGGTAGTTTTCCCCTACCTAGAAGAAGGTTATTTCCTATTCCCTTCATATCTTCCCAAAGAAAACAATTGTTTATGCCTTTTACTGGAGGTAGTCCTTTGATTCTAGCTTAATATGATGACATTTCATTTTCAGCGCTTAAGATCTTGTCATATTTTAGTAGTGAGGATACAAAGACCCATATAGAGCACATACAAGATATTGCCAATAACTATTCAGTCCATAATGTCACTGAAGATAATTTAATATTCAGGAGACTCATATATTATTTAAAAGGTAAATCCCTCAAATGGTATAGGATTGCAATTGGGATAAGCTAGGAAAGTAGTTGTGCAAGTAATTCGAAGACAAGAGTGACCATTTATCTTTGATGGAGCAACTTATCACCATTAAGAGAGCCCCACATGAGCTAATGGTTGACTTTAATTTCAAATTCTAAAGAGTTTGGGATATAATACCACCCTTGTTTAAGCCATCTCTAAATACTACATTTTTATATTATTTAAGAACTCTAAATAGCAATATAGATGTAATGGTCCAATCTATGGGAGGAGTGGTACTATAAAATACTTATGACATTGTTATTAGGTTTAAGAATGATCTAATTTAAGATGTAAATATTACTCCTAGGACCCCTATGCATCTCTTTCAAGAACTGCCACCCAATCAACCTACTTCTCAACCTTCATGGCACCTATCCCTATTACAACCAATCCACCAACTACATTTTCACGTCTTCCCAGTGAACTACATGAAGTTAATTCATTGATAAAAAGTTTTGGGATTGAGCTAGTAGCCTTAAAAAGGCATCAAGCCCAGCATTCTAGACTATACCAGTAATTTAAACAATATTACCAACATGCTAGGTAGCCTTATCAAAGTAATGCATAAGCCTAATGCCATCTCACTTAATCTAGACCACCTAATATGCAAAATGCTAATATTTATAGCACCTATAGAGCCCTTGTTCCCATTCATAACAATATAGCCCAAGATTATGAGTGATGTTTTCCTTATAATCAACCACATAATCAAGTTACCTACATAAATGGAGTGCTAAATCAAGATTTGATGGTGTAAAGTATATCATACCCTCAAGAAAAACCAAAATAATCAACTTCATAAAGGGAATAAGTGTGTTAAATAGCCCAAACACAAGTAGATGAAGCTACTTTGGTAAATTGGTAGGAGAATGACTTCATTGGCATAAATCAGAACCAAGTATCAGATGTAGTCAATAATCTAATGGATTACAATATAAGGTTTAAAATAAGGGTGATGGAGGGCAAGAAATCTCCCTCAACATGCCAAAATTCTACTTCACAAGTTCCACGTGAAGGTTTCAAAGAGAAAGTGACTCTTTCTGCCATCTAAGTATAGACATATCAACCTATTCAGAAGGAGAATCAACCACAAGCCAGTCAATACACTAAAGAGGAGGCTATTATTCTAAAGTTTTAGATGAAAGAAGATCAAATTCAATTCAACATAGTGGAACAAATTAATAAAATAAATTTAAACTTGACCATGTGGAAGGCCCTTTCCATTCCTTCTCGAAGTAATTTATTATAGGAAACATTGAAGATATTTCATCTTAGTGAATCAACAATGGCCTCTCTGGCCATTTTCACAAGTTTGTGTCAACCAAGGGAAGGAAATCTTAGCAAAAGTAGCAAGCCACCACCATTCTATATCTCCTTGATCATAGGTAATCATCTCATCCATAAATGTATGATTGATTTAAGCGCAAGTAGCTCAGTCATGCCCAAGAAGATAATTGATGTGTTAGGTATAGAGTATACTCCAATTGTAAAAGGAGTTATTCAGCTAGATGGAATAGCTGTCAAAATCATAAGGGTTATTAAAGGCTTAAACCTAACATTGCATGCATGTCATATCCTCTCCATTACCTAAGACATATTTTTTATAGACCTACCTCCTTTTTTTGCCTTTGTCTTTCAAAAGACTTCACTGTAAAAATGGGTGGTTACTTATCTTCTGACTGGTCACACATGTTGTTGAGGACTACATATGTAACCAAGGTGATTAATAAGGTTGAGACCATTTTTAAGGATCATATAGAGCCACACTCACCCAATCTCATTGACATGAACTACACAATGCATGACTTTGAAGATAGTTTAGTCCTGTATGAGACTACTATGCCTTTAGAGGAAGTCCTAGATGTAACACTAGATGACTAGGATAATGAGCATTATGGATTTGATCCATATGATTGTATGGAGGAAATATGACTGGGTAATTACTGTATCCTTGAGGATGACTTTATTGTGCCAAACCACATAAAAACTGAAGAAGACATTGAAAGAACATCGTAACTATATTTTGATGGCTCTAAAAGTAGAAATGGTGTAGGTGTAGTCATTACATTGATATCTCCTCAAAAGAAGAAATATTTTCATGCATACATGCTGAAATTTATTCGCACTAACAATGTGGCTAAATATGAGGCATTCATCTAAGGCTTCCAAATGGCACAAAAGAAATAAATTAAGACACTGCAAGTGTTTGGGAATATCGAGCTTGTTGTAAATCAGATGAGAACCCAAAATGCATCCAAAAATAGCCTGCTAAAGGCTTATAAACATAGAGTATAAGATATCATCAAAAGATTCTATGCTTTCAACATACAAGTTATGCCAAGGAAGCAAAATAATGATGCAAATGTGCTTGCCATAGTAGGCTCTCAATATGACATCCCTATTGATGTTGTGAGAGATTTAGGATAGCTTGTTAAGCTTATAGTTAGAATTGCAATGCCTGATAATGATGCTAATTAGAAAGTGTTCAACAATGATGAGCAGATCATTAATTTTATATAAGAGGAGGCATAATTTTCTACTAAAAACTAGTCAGGGTTGTAGACACAGTATGAGGATCAAATCATCCAATTAAAAGGAAATAATCTACCCAAAGTATTGGTCACACTAGAGAACATCTTTAACTCTGATGATCAGTTCAAAGGTGATAAGAGGAACATGATAGTAAAGAAAGAGAATTACAATTAAGTGGTCATTTCCAATGACAAACTCTAGAGCTAGAAAGGTATACACTCAACCTTAAAAAGAAGGGTTTATTCACCTTTATAAAAATTATGATGTTATATTTGCATGGAGTTACCAAGATCTCAAAGATTTTGACCTAGTATTGGCCCAGCATATAATTGAGATAAACCCTGATGCCAAACTAGTTAGGTAGAAAAAAAGGCCTATAAACCCCAAATTAGATCCACTAATGAGGAAATAATTAACCAAACTCATTGAAGCTAACATCATCTTCCCAAATAAACACTCATCTTGGGTAGCCAATTTAGTCCCGATGAGAAAGAAAAATTGTGAGATTAAATTATGCATGGATTTTAGGGACCTAAATAAAGCATCCCTTAAAGATCACTATCCCCTTTCACCCATGGAGAAAATCCTCCAAATAGTAGCATGGGCTAAAATTTTTTCACTTCTTGATAGCTATTTGGGCTATAATCAAATATTGGTGCAAGAGTCTGATCAGTTCAAGACAACCTTTACCACCAAATGGGGCACCTATGCTTATAAAAATATGCCTTTCAAACTGACCAACACTAGTGTAACCTTCCAAAGAGATATGGATATGGCCTTTAAGGGCCCAATAAATGATATGATCCTAATTTATTTTGATGATATCACTATTTTCTCTAAATTTGCAACTGATCACTTGGATCATTTGAAGTAAGCATTTGAAAGATGTAGAGATTTTGGGGTATCTTTAGACCCAAACAAGTGTGTATTTACTATCCATGAAGGTTAGTTATTAAGACACATTATTTATAAGTACTGATTGACCATTGACTCAGAAAGAGTAGAAGCCATTAGGTCCCTTTCTCTACCAAGCCACAAGAAAAACCTCCAAAGCTTTTTTGGAAAGATAAACTTTGTGAGAAGGTTTATACCAAAATTTACTTCATTGGTCAATCCATTATCTCTATGCTCAAGAAGAGTGCCACTTTTAGATAGACAGGATAAGTTAAGGACAACTTTGAATCAATCAAAAGAGAAATATCCCAAACCCCCAATTTGTGAATCCACACTATAATAAGGGTTTCATCCTCTATGATTTTAGAGGAAATGAAAGCATCTCAAGAATATTAGTCAAAAAAGTAGTGAAAAAATGGAGTAGTGTATTACTTTATTCAATTAAGTGCTTAAAGATTATGAATTGAGATATAGTTTCTAAAAGAGTTGTAACCAAGATCATTGGATCAATGCATGCACATGATGGATTGATCTCATGAGTCAAGTAAGTGTACATCACAATGAAGCTCCTAGTAAATGAAATCATGCATAGAAGAATATTACAAAGGAATGAGAGTAAATAAAATACTCCATATCATCTTGAATTACTTATACAAAGGGATGAAGTTCACAACTCACAACTAAGTAGGTCAAAAAATCCACAATATACTACCTTAGAAATATGAAGGGATAAAAGTGCATATATAGATTGGATAGGGAAAGATACCACACATTCCAGTGAATATGGGACTAATCCTCCTAAGTAACTCAAATCACCTATAGAGCCTTAAGCAAGATAATACAACTATGTAGGCAAAACCTAGTGGAAAAAGTCATACACCAACACCCCTAATAAGGGCATCTTAGGTGGGTGATGATATAAAAAATGGGTCCCAATAACAAGGCCTGTTAAGGTACCCATGTACATAGAAATCTCTCATAAAGTAGAGAAAATGAGAAAACCCATAGGAAAAACTCCCCCTATAGAGAGACAGAAGAAGAGGAAACCAAAAGGACCCCAAATGATGATGTTGAAGCAATAAGTACTCCAAGTACATCTTGTAATATGATGAAGGTTAATGACGGGATCCTTTGCCTGAAGATTGTACAAGCTCCATCCACATCAAATAATGTTTCTTCCCTTTGGCAAAGGAAGAACTCAATTTGTGTAATGAAAGTCTACCCATTCCACAATGGAAGATGAAGGCAACAATATGAAGATATCTGAATGTAGTCCAAATCATATATGTGGCATATGTCTAGCAAGAATGTGCACAAAAATTGAAAGTAATACCATTGAAGTGAACCAATCTGAAGAATTACATGGAACATTCATTGAAAAAATGTCCATGTGAAGAGTGGAGCATGAATCACCAATTGAAGAAAGAAAGTCCACAAGAAGAGATGAGTCACTGATGCTCACAATAGTTGTACTCATACTGTAAATAGTGGAGTCCTCCAAAGTGTAAGGTTGTGAAGGCTTTGAAAGAGCAATAATTAGCATAAGAATAGAAGTAGAATCTGCAATAGGATAATTGAGGTCTGGTAGAATCTCATCTTGTAGTGGGGGCTCGATAAAAGGAAGAGTAATTTCCACCATGGATGTATCATCATAGGAAATAAAAGTAGGAGGTGAGAGCACAACTATCTCTAAAGAGATGATAGGAAGAGGAGGAGGTGTGATGTAAGTCTTAGTTGGATCTCTAAAAATAGACTATAAGATGCTCCAAAAAGTGCATGGACAATCTGTATATTCCACATGGTAATGAAGATCCATGGAAACATGTAGGAACAGAGTGGAAAAAACTTTATCACAAGTATTATCCCACTTATTAAACTGAACAGGATCAGTGGGTGCAAGAATCTATCCATATAAAAATGGAATATGATTCTTGCATGTTAGCAAGTGTTCCATATAAGCATGCCATGAAGTATAATTATCCTTCCCAAGAAGGCTCATTGGAGATGAAATAACTCTCCTTATCTGGATTCTCTCAAATGGGGTTGACATGACCAAGAGAAGACACTAGAGAATTTATAGTGCAAATTCTAGACATGGACTTCAAACTATGTCAAAAATGAGTTCAATCAAATGAGACCAATCAATATACAAGTGACAATGCATGCTCAAATGGATGTCAAGATTTGATGATAATGCATCCAGTAATGTAAGAGCAATATGTGTAATTAGTCACTAAATGGGCATAGATGACAGTTACAAATGAAAACTGAATGTGCACACAAGAGAGAATGCAGGGCCCACAACAACTTCCCCGAGACAATCAGTAGTGAGCCCCCCCTCCAAATTTTTCCACTTTATAAATTAGTGAGTTTTATAAAAAAAAGTATCCCAATGTATGGGGAATAGAAAAATAAACACTTTTAAAAATGATGGTACTCAATTTCAAGTTATTGTTTGCAAGATATTAACCATACAATTTCTTGTAAATAGGCCTATGACTAAAAAATTACACTTGAAACTTTAAAAAAGTACCCTTGGGTAAGGTATAATATGCCTTCCAACCACTCATTGGAACCATAATTTTTCCACAGACTTGAAAAATTTAATGGAAGTGAAAATAAGCTTTGTCGATTGCCTCGATATGTGTGAAAGTAATTTGACTTCCCCTTTAAGCAAAATTATAGCTAGTAAAAGAAAATAATGAAATTTACAACTATTTTCAAGAGGAAAGAAATGTGGATTATAGTTGGTTAAGGTGTATTAATATTAGATAAGCACTCTAGATCTCTCACACACCTCTACCACTTTCCACGCAATCCAAGATATTATCAATTTAGACCACAAGGCATAAAGCGCTAGTACTCCACACAACATTCTAAGGCAAAATTGGTGTAGTCTTTGAATGCTCCCTCCAGTGTGCAATATGTAGGTCCACGTAACAGATTAAGACCACACTCAACAAAAAAAAATAGTGCTCTTCAATGCCCAACTAACATTTTAATGCATAGAAAAATAAAAGAAACTCAATGAAGAAATAAAATATTATACACCTTTCTCTTATGCAGATCTCAATGAAGCAGAGAAAAGGATGCTAATTCTTTAGATCTATCTAAAACACATAATCCCTTCCAACACCTTTATGCAGGTCTCTAATGCTTGGTTAAACCATCCTCCAATGCTAAAACAAAGTTTTTTAGCTTTCTATAGAATATTCTAATGCCTCAGATCTAAAAGAATATAGATCCAACACAGTAGCCAACAAAGATGTCTAGTGTAGATCTGGAAACAAATATTTTCTCATAAGTAGTTTCAACACTTAGCCAAAAAAAAAGGATTCTTAGCTTGAAAAAGATGCCACGTTGCTTTCCAATAGGTCAATGCCTTAGATATCAAATTAAGAGCCTAAAGAAGAAAAGAAAGAAGACAAATAGAGAAACTCCATGCAACAGACTGGAATGCCAAGGGTATAAAATGATGCTAAAGGCAGAAAATTAAATGCCAATGTTAAATCTTCCAATGTAATTTCTCATACACTTTAAATCTTTTTCTACAAGCAGGTAGATCTCAACACCTAAATTTTAGGATAAGATCTCCAACACAGGTTAGCAGATCCAATTCACAGGCAAGAAGAAAATGATGTTGCCAAATTGCCAAAGTGTGATGCCAAAGCTAGAAACCTCAATGCTGCCAAAGGATATCTCTTTCCCATGTCACTTCTACTACATCCAAAGCCTTGTAGTAAATTTTTGTTTGAATCCAATGCCAAGGGAAAATGTTAAAGCTATAGATCTGGAAATGATTTTTGGCACCCTAGTCATAAAAGAATGCCACTTGCTATAAAAAAGCCTAAAAAAAGGATTAGATGCTAATAACTAGATCTCAAACACTCTTCAATAGATCTCTATCAAAAAAGACAAACCCCAATGTCATCTTTGTGTAGCAAAAGTCTAGGTCATATCATAATGAGATCTACACTTTGCATGGAATGATGCCAAAGTAGAGTTTGTCAAGCTAAAGAAATAGATCAACCTTGCCAAATCCTTATATTGCATGTGTATACCATGACAAATATTAGATCCTTTTACAAATCATAACCTATATACCAATATAAAATATAATACATGCAAATGCCAATGCAAGTAATATGCAAATTACTCTTAATAAATTCAAGAGATTACAATGTCAGATTTCATTATCAGCCAAGATCAAGAGACAATGCAGTGTAGAAACATGCATGCTCATCTACCATAAAAGAACCTCTTAAACCATGGGTTTGTAAGCAAAACTAAGTTGCTTAAACATTCAAACCCATGTATCCAACTCACATATTAGAATATTTCTCTCAATAATTCCTATGATAATACAATATCAAATCTTTGAATTTCATAAAAAACAATAGCAAATAACCAGCCATTCAGATAATAGTGAACATGGATTGACGCTCTAATACCATAAAAGAGTTGTATCCAGGATCACCAGATCAATGAATGTACATGATTGAGTGATCTCATTAGTCAATCAAGTGCACATCATAATGAAGTTGATAGTAAATGAAATTATGCATAGAATAATATTACAAAAGAATAAGAGAAAATAAAATAGTCCATATCATCTTAAATTGCTTATACAAAGAGATAAAATTCACAGCTTTCACATCTCTCAAAGTTGTCAAAGCTCACAACTAAGTAGCTCAAACAATCCACAATATACTGCATAAGTACTACCTTAGAAATATGAAGGGAGAGAAGTGTATATATAGGTTAGAGAGGAAAAGATAATACACATTCTATTGAATGTGGGACTAATCTTCCCAAGTAAACCAAATGACTTCTAGATCCCTAAGCAAGCTAATACATCTGTGTAGGCAAAACTTAGTGGAAAAATGCCTACACAAATAGTTTTATGGAAAAATAAGTGTTGGATACCATTAGAGCATTGAATAGATTCAATCACATGCTCTCTAATAATAAGATTCAACTGATGGTCTCACATCTAGGTGTGAAAGAGTTTTTCTTAAGCAGAGCTATCAATGAAAAAAGAGCTGGTTGGATCACCAAGGTGATGGAATATGAATTAACATCAAAATCACCATGATCATAAGGGAAAAAAGATTGTGAAAAATTAATAGCTGACCTAGAAGCTGAAGGTAAAATAATCCTTATCCGACAAGAAGAATAAATAGCTAATCAGGATCCTCCTAGTTTTCAGACTCAGAGCATGAAGGCTTTTCTCTTATCAAGTGAGTCTCTATAAGGGATTGATAGAGCCAAAAGAAGACATTTCAGGTTGTAAGTTATTCCCTATGTAATTTTCAATGATGTTTTGTTTAGAAAAGACATTAATGGAGTTATTTTAAGATGTATAGAACTGAATTAGACTAACAAGGTCCTTCAAGATTTTCATAATGGATTATTAGGAAGACACTATTCACTTGAAACCACTACTATCAAGATCATGAGGGCCGATTATTATTGGATAATTATTTTCAAAGATGCTCATAGATGGGTGAAAATCTATAGGAAAGGTGCCATCTTCATAGGCAAATAGAGGCTAGTATCTCTTCCACTTCATCTAATCCAAGTTAATCAACCCTTCTCTTAGTGGGGTCTCGATTCATTAAAATGATCAACCATCCTTCATGTATTAGACACAAGTGGATTATAACTACCACATATTAATTTACAAGATGGAAAGAAGTAGTAGCACTTAAAGAGGCAAATGGAACATCCATCTTAGATTTCAATGAGGTAATTGTGACTAGATTTGGTGTTCCAACCACCATTATCTCAGATAATGCTATGACTTTTAAGGGGACTAGAATCAATGAGTGGGTAGTCATATATAACATCTATTTGATCACCTCCTCAAATTATTACCCTAAAGATAATAATTTAGTTGAGTTGACCAATAAAAACCTGATATGCATCATTAAGCAAACCATGGAGTAGAATCAAAGGATTTGGCACACATAGTTCAAAGCAGTCCTATGGAAAAATAAAATAACGCTAAAAATGGAAACAAGAAATTCTCCCTTAATGTTGGTATATGGAAGAGAGGTTAGGCTACCTATATCACTTGAATTTCCCTCACTATATCTTTCCCACTAGTTGAAGCTAATTATAAATGATCCTATGATTGTGAAGATAGCTAAACTAATGAAGTTAGAAAAGATCAGAGGGAAACTGATGCATAGTTTGGAGCTTCATCAAGTTCAAATGAAAAAAACCTTTTATAATATGGTTGTTGATAGAAGTTTCTAGGAAATAGACTTAGTACTCAAATAGGATGTACAGAGCAAAATCTAGGAAACACACAAAGTTTGATGTAATATGGAGTGGTCCTTATGATATCATAGGTTGAAAATAAGCCAATGCTTTTCAACTCTTGAGGCTAAATGAAGAAGACTTATTGATCCAAGTTAATGGGATCCATCTAAAACACTACACTTGAAGTGATTTTCAAATTGTATATAGTGGTTTAGCTATATTTTATTTCCTCTAAGTGCTAAAACATAATAGCTTAGTCATTTTCTTTCCTTGGGTGCTTTTACAAGTTTATTCTTGTTCCTTTCTTTCTTTTAGTTGAGGGGCAAATCTTAGTTCAGTTCATTCAATGGTAAGCCGATTAGGTTACAATCGAGTTATACTTCTAGATTGAAGTGTTTTGGATGATTCCATGACTCCATGCCTAATGGATTGCTTCAAAAGTTACTAGATTCTTGATTAGTAGGCAAGGAGCCCATAGAGGTCACCAGTTTGTTGAATATTTTTAGTCACTGTGAAGGGTATCATCCATTTTTGGTTCAAGGCTTCAATAGTCATGAAAGTTTCAAGGTTCAGTCCAAGTTCATGAAAATGGTTGATTCTCAAAAGGAGAAATCAATATTTCATGGGTTTTGCTTCAGAAGTTTTGTGAAAATTTTGGTCTTCATGTCTTATGTAGTTAAGTAGTCAGAAAAATAGTGCAAAGATTAGTCAAAAAATTTATTCTGAACAAAGGTTCTGACAACTTTGTGAAGAATCTACTAAGTCTTTTCCTTCAAAAAAATTGTTTCAAAAAGGAAATGTTTCGACACTTAATCGATTCTTTGAACTTTGCCTAGTGGATCTCCACAACAAAGTAGCGGGCTAGTGGGATGCTTCCATGTGTCACAATCCTGATGACCCAAAACCATCCATATAGTTTAAAACCCTCTAGGATATCAATTCAATGATATTATGCCACATGGCATAATCTTTTTATTTCAATTTTCTAAATATTTCCATGTAGCACAAACATTATGTCAAAGCCCCAAGCTAGTGGGTGAGCAGGATAACACCACATTTCATAATATCACTACTCTATGGCCCTAAGGTGGTATTTGTAATCCCAATAGTGTGTTTGTGGCCTTGATGTGGTCTTTTCAGGCCCAATAGTGAAATGATGCCACTGATAAAATCTTGCTTCACCACAGGAGGAACAATTAGCATTGTATTTAAAGCCTCAACGACATGGCAGTGGTAGGCCCTAAATACATAACAATAATAACACCCAATAAATAGGAGAGCATCAACTAGCACTTGACAGAGCCTTATCAATAGAGCTTAATGAAAGGGTAGGAAAATAAGAAGTTGCCATGTGTCCCAACTAATAGATCTACAACATAGAGCCCAAAGTAATTAGGGAAATGACACATGGAGGCCATAGACTACGACCGAAGCTCAATGGATTAAAGGGGTGATGTGGCCAAGTAACAAAAGAGGAAGTAAATGAAATGGTGCCACACCATCAGTGTGCCAACCTAAAATTGATGGCTTTTCTAGATGTTAAGACAGTCAAAAGCAAGATTTTTAGAATCAAAGTGCAATGGTTCAAAAATCATAGGATTATGAGATGAATGTCTCAGTTGAACATTGCAATTGACATAATGAATTGAACTAAGCCTGATTCTATAGAATTTAATGTTAATATAGCTAATAAAATTAAGGCATGACCAAGACCAACACAATAAAATCATGACCGGAGTATATAAGACAAAAAAGTGTCTTAATAACAAGCATGGTATGGAAGTCTCTAAGAAGTATTATTAAAATCAAAAGTGGTAGAATTAGGAAAAATCTCCCAAGGCAAGTAATTACAAAAGATATATAGTCATATTCCTACATATGAAAGCTTGAAAATTGAGTTGTGGTCATTGAGTGATTAGATATTGGTTGCTACATAACCAATAAGAAAGTATGTTGAGCTGACAAATTCAAATTCAAGGCAATCATCTCCATGCCTCAAGGACATAATCAGTGTCCCAATTACCTTTGGTTATCCCTATCTAATTTTCAAATAAATTATGTGTCTCGATCTCTGATACTCAGTTTAATTTTCTCAACTATTTTTTTGATTGTAATCAATGACCTGTGGGTTTCCCATTGCCTATAAAAGCCTAAGTCTTACATTTTAAAATGGTTGACATTTTTAGGCATAGTAATGCTATCAAATTTTTCCCTCCATGATCCCTTCACCACTTGAACCTTACATTTTAATGAGAATTATGTTTACCTCATTCTATTATTTTACATCTTGTGCAACTCCCATGTTTTTTTTATCTTTGTCTATGGATAATTTTCATCCCTCTCATTGTTGTATATTCCTATCACCTTGTACATAACTTGGCTCTTTTTTTGCAGGTCATATTCTATGTGCATATAGGTCTATGCAGACAATATCTATGGATCATTTTCATCCCTCTTAGTGTTGTATTGTGTCTTGCACCTCCATGTGAATCACATATGCAATTGAAGTGTTCAAATCAAAGCATGTATGATATTTTATTGTCATTTAAAATTTGTAGTTTGTTATTTAAAGCTCTTAGAGCTTCTCTATCTAATCTTGGTGCATCACCTTTTACATTTCAATAACCCCCTCTTTCTTTTTCCTTCAATAGATTTTGGATTTATAATTACTAGCAAATTTCCTTTTAGATCTTTTAGGCTTGCAAGTTGATCATAAATTAGGTGCATTTATATTAGAAGGGAGTCAACCTTTTCTACAAGTTCATCACAATGAGCACAATATTCCCACACCTTGGGGGACAATCTCATTGTTTGTTTGAACTAATTCTTCCAATTCAGTGGGTGCACGATTCGAGTGATAACATGTACATAGTTTTTTGATTGCTTCATCATGATATTTTTAATTTTATTACACATGTGATCAAGTTGATCAATCTTCTATCCCTTGGCTCTTTATGTCTTTTTTGCCTCTTGGCTCTTCCTTTTCAATTCCCAGATCTATAGAGTCCAAGATAGTGACATATCCTACCATATTTTTCCATTTAGAATGTTGTTTTCATATTTTGAACAAAGTAAACTACATTTTTATATCATAGATAATATTGACCAAAAATAGTCAATATCAACTGCTATTACTATCTTGATTTAGTTGATCCTAACCTATAGCATTTTGACACACAATTCAAAAAATTATAAAACATAGCCTTAATACTTCTAATTTTTTGATATTACATTCAGTTATAGTTCACATAACAATATTATTCATGTAATTTTTTCCTTTCTGTTATATTTCTCATACATGTGATTACTTACTTTGACAAGTTTACATTAGATGACATGAAGATGCACAATCATTTCCTCTACATATGTATTCACATATATAGTGTGAATCTTTTGTTCATATATGGTGATACCATCATAAGGTGGATGCACAAAGTTAGGGGATAAAAAGTGTCAAAATGGAAAATATAAATATTTTTTTGCAAAGGTCATATTCCCTTTTTAAAAAAACCATGCTTATTTTGCATTAGCATGATACCAAGGCAAAAGGGCATATGCCCTTTTCACAAAGGTAATTAAAGAGTGTACATCCTTTTAAAAACTATATTTCTATCCTAGATTAATTTGTTTGCATTTCCTTCTTCCCTCTCTTACTTGAAGATGTTCTCATTTTAGAAGGCAAACAAAAGGGCGTGCATGCTTTAGCGTTCCTTGTATCCCGACAACTCGATTATGTATTTCATTCATGGTCTTAGGTAAGTTTTTATTAAACCTTGAGGGTTTATATATATATTATGTTTAAAGTATTTAAATTAAATTTACATTTCTCTCACATTGCCTAAAGAAAATATTTATTTTTATAAATATAGATACAAAATGCGATTGACCCATTACCTGAAAAAATTGTGGACCAAAACCATGATTAAAACCCCCAACATTTTGAATTCACAAAATAATAAGCTTAATTATATGAATACTATAATTTAAAGAAACAAAAATTACAAATTATTATCAATATTTTGTGTGGCTCTTCAAGTCATAGTGTATGCAATTCACTTGCCACTACATTGGAGGTCATTTTCAACAAAGTGAGAAATGTCATTTCCCAATTTGATGCAATGTTGCAACAAATAGAGGTGTTGAAAGAATTTTATTCTGATAAATTTTTATACAAGGACATTTAAAAATAATAATAAAATGAGAATTATGTTTTTTGTTTCTTAAGCTCGGAACCAAAAAACCACCACGAACGAGTTGCAAACACATTAGCATTGATTGGTGTGTTCATGTGGAGATTACAAAAAACTTTTTGGATAGGTGATAGATGGTGTTTGATGAGCTTCCATGCAATGATAATGCGGTTCCATTATATTTTTTGAGAAAACTTTAGTTTGAGTTTTTTATACAAGAAATCTTGAATTATTTCAACATGAAAGCCTCCCAATGTAGGGGAGGTGGGTCTTAATTTGATAGACCTAGAGCCAAGCAAGACCAATACCATCAAAAATGAGTTCAAAGAAATATAATAAAATTAACACATACTTATATCCCCAAGATATTGCATTGTGGGACCAAAACTATCAATATTAAGTTCAAATAAATAGAATGAAAATAACACATGCTTCTATTCTTAAAATATTGCATTATAGTAGACAAATAAACACCCTTGAGGCAATTACTTGTCTCTCATAGGTTGTGATTTGACTATGAGATGTATACATTGAGGATTTCTACATAGGATACAGGTGGTGTCACATATAGTAATGTCCCTCATAATATTGGTGCTAGTGTCCCTCCTAGTATTGGTGATAATGTGCCTCTTACTAGTAGTGTCATAAGTAGTTGTCATCCTACAATCTCTATGTATTATTGCACATCATGTGGGAAGAAGTGTCTTGGATCTATTGTTTAGGTTAGACATACAAGGGTTACATCTTAAAATATAATATCCACATTTTTGGAGACTAGATGTACATTTGTACAATACTACAGTTGCTTCAACATATCTACACACTATTACAAAGTAATATATTCCATCTACACTTTCTTCAACACCTCATGAAACTAGTACACTAGAGTATATGCCATATATAGTTTATTCAATACCTCATGACACTATAATACTATATTATATGTCATCTATAGTTACTTCAACACCTCATGACACTAGAATGCCAAAGTATATGCCATCTACAGTTGTTTCACTACCTCATGTTAGCACACAACCAGTTATGCAAGGCTTATCTACTTCACCATTTATATTTGACACACATGTTTAATTAATTATAATTTGTTTATGTATGTAAAGGAATATTAAATTTATCTTTTAGTATATGTTTACTTAATCGACTAATATTTGATTTATTTCATTTGTTGCTTGTATAAACGATCACTAATATCTTAGGTACCACACCTGACTTATTGTTGAGGTTGTAATTAACATTGTAGTACCTATACTCATGTTGGGAAGTAAATTACATCAAGTTGATTTATTATTTAAATATTTTATATATACCATAATTTTAGTAAAAAAGGAATAATTTTTCTCTCTTTTTATCCCTCTCTCGCTCTCTCTTTATGTACAGAAATAATAATTTCAATTTTATCTTAAAACAGGTTTAGTTTTATTTGATTCATAATTGACCTCTTTCATTTGTTCATTTCATAAATTATGAGAGATGATATGGGTACGCCACATATATTATAACAATATTTTATTGATGTTACAGTTTCATCCTAAGATGTAGTATCTCCCTAGTAGCACTTAATTTAGATATAGAGACTGGTGAAAACAAATAGTAAAATTATTTTTTAAAATTTTAAGAAATGATACTTTACATCATATTTATATTTGTATGCACATATATATATATATATATATATATATATATATATATATATATATATATATATATATATATATATATATATATATATATATAACCCTATATTTATTCTCCATAGTATTATCCATCGTGAATAAATTCACAATCACACAACCTAAAATATTCATTTAGGTCGCATGTGGTGAGTCTAGAATCACCTTATTGTAAAATTTTATTCTTGGAAACTCTATCATTTTACATATATCATTTTAATACATTAAAATTTATATTTTATATGTTATGTAAGTGAAACAATGTTCTAAGGTTGCGATAGATATTTTGGTCCTTCACATGCTGAGAGGAGAGTTTCTCCCTATAATGAGTCATGTATCACCTCCGGTTCTAAATCTATGATGATGAGGCACAATTTATTTGGAGGCAATGAACAACTTGAGAGATATTTTTGTATTAGGGGTATTTATAGGCACAATATATTTTGTATGCCAATATGTCCCACATTGTATGCATATATGACACATTTTGTATATGTATATTATGGTCTAGATTGTATCCTAATATGGTCTATTTTTTATGTCATTATGACATAATTTGAATACACATACATATTATTTTACATATCTATGTGAATCTTACACTTTTATAATTTATGTATACATTCTGTATATGTCATTATTGTTTGTTTTTGTTGTTACATAAATTTTATCCTTCTTGAAAGTATTCATACATGTAGTGTGTAGTTTTCAACAAAGTTTACAACTGAAACAATGGTCTCAAGTAGGAATTTGTCCTTGTAGAATTTTAATTGATTATCTAACCATTTTTAATTATGTGTGTGTATTTAATATTAGTAGATAATATTCTTATTTAATTCAAACATGAAATTAGATACAAATAATTGGTTCATAATGAACTCACATCTTGATGACTTTTTTCCATATTTTAATACATACTTTACAGATTTGTACTTCTTAAAATCTACTGGTTACTTTTTCCAAATTCATGTGAAATTTCCTCATGCATATAGTTGGTAAAATGAGACAAACCACCATAAGTGTTACATATTCCATATAAACATTCTTTGACAAAAAAAATTTGTCCCCCAGGTCTTTAACAAAAAATACTTGCGATTAACTCTCTTGACATTTTAGGTGGGGAAGCCAACATACATTCTTACATAATCTTGTTAGTATATAAATTAAAATGCATATGACCAAAATTTCAAAATTCATATAAAATTCAGCATGGATCCTACAACAATATGTGATGCATGTTTGTTTGATTTTAATGTATAAAAACTTGCACATCTCAAATGACATTTGGCTAATTGTCAATTGCCCATTAATATTTTCAATAAACTTTTTATAAAAAATTATGTCATGTTCAAGAAATGTTTTGCATGTGGCTCATGATTTTTTGAAAATTTTCTTCTTTTAACAACATATTTTACATAAATGAGACCATTGTGTTCTCATGCCAATTTATTTTCATAAAATGTCTTGTTCTTTCAACTAATACCTTATCTTTTCATGGGAGTCTACCACTAAATGCCCAATAATATGTGAGTAATGGGTCATCGAGTATTGTTCTTATTTTTATGGCATTTATTAGAGTTTTCCTATTCAATTTTAGGGATGTACTTATTTGACTAAGAAATTTACCTATAGATGTTGACTTACCATAAATTTTGTTATTACTCGTCTTACCACATTACTATCTTTTTTTGAGTTTTATTACCTATTGCATTAAATACATTAAATAGATTCTTTACTATTGAATTATCTCTTTCATTTGTATTGCTTATTCTTAACCCTAAATTATTCATCAAAGGGCATTTTTTTTACATTTTCATTAACGGAACAAATAATCAACATCATTTTGTATGGATTTTATTCTCAAATGTATAGTCCTATACACATTGAACCTGATGTATGACTAATCTTCTTAACATTTTACCATCCATACATTCTATTTTTTTTATCGATGGTCGAGAATTAAAAGATCTCGAGCCCTTACTCCATGTATAGCTTATGACAAAAATATGGTCTAGATTAACATTAAAAAATGTTAAGATAAATTTGACCAATCAAAACCAGCTAAAGAAGATTTTCAAGAGAATCACAAAAACTTTATAAACAAAATCGTAAAGGCATATAGCCAAATTTATATCCAAGAAACCAGCTTACTAAAAATATTAAACATACTTAAACTTAATAACCCAACTAATCAAATAGAATATCCATAATTACTCTTCTTATCCTTTTTATTTTTTCTTACATTATTGGATGGTGAGTTAGGGAAGAGTCTACCTTTTTTCCTACTTCTAACCACCTTCTATTCTTTTTCATTACCCAAATCATCTAAATCCAAACTTAACTCTCCTTTTTTCTCCTTGAATATGTCTCTAGATACTTCACTCTTATTTACACTTTTGCCACTAAAACTAGATAACTCCTCCTTGATAGTAGATTTAACCAACGAAGTAGCCTTATCTAAATTATTTTATAATACCATCTCCAGGACCTCATGTTAAGCATGAAATATAGTGAGAGGGGGTGGGGGCGGGGGGGCGAGGCGGGGTGAATCAGTATATTATATGTCTTTTACTTAATCTAATTTATTTTCTTTAGTCACTTAATCACACATTCAAGATATGCCATAAAATTGAAATAATAACATGCACCACACAAGAGAGAGAGAGAGAGAGCCAAATTTTTACGTGGAAACCCAAAGTGGAAAAAACCACAGAGAATAATCTCAAGTATATGAATGAGCACCAACTCAAATAACAAAGTTTACAAGCACCAACTTGCAGGAGCACCAACACAACAACTATTTGTGAGCACCAACCCAAAAGAGCTCCAAACCCTTGCAAAGATTTGTGAGCACCAACCCATAGGAGCACCAACCCCTCTTGTGTATAAAACATAACTATCTCTTAATGTTTCTTACTCAATAAATGATATAAATCTACAATATCCCTTACTTTTATGTCCTGTAAAACAAATATAAACCATGCACTCTCTTGCCTATTACAAATGACTTCTCAAGCCTTTATTTATAACTTTCAAAATGACCTTTGGTATTCACCCTTTGTGACCCTTCAATCTTCATGGAAAATAGTGCCAAACTTGCATGACCCTTTGTATCCTTACATTTGAAAAGTCACATGGTGACCCTTCATAAGCAAAAGCATCCTTTCTTCTTTTGTCTTTATCTTGGTGACTTTTCGTATTCTTCAAAGTGTCCCTTCATGAAAATGCACCATACCCTCTTTTGTCTTCACATGGTGACTCTTAGAATTTTTCAAAATGACTCTTCATGAGAAAATGCATCCCATTCTTCTTTTGTCTTTACCCCGTGACCCTTTGACTTCTCCATGGACCCTCTTTTGACTTATATGCAACCAAAAATATATTCTTTAATATTAAATAAATATTAACACACATTAGTCAAGATATGAATATTAAAAAACACCATTAAATGCAATGGGGCCTTTATCACCAATGCTAGACCTTCAACATCGATGAAAATATTTCCAACAATCTCTCTCTTTGTCATTGATGGCAACCACAAACTAAAATTACCACATCTTAAAACTTGCACTACTGCCATCTAAAAAACATACAGTAACTCCTCCTTACTATAACAACCTGTACCTATTCCTTGTACTTATTTTTCACCTATTTTTATAGTTATACCTATACTTGTACCTATGTATATTCTTCTTCCCCTTTGACATCAATGGTAGGAAGTAAAAGAAATTACTCATAACTTTTCCTATAGATACTCAAATGTGTCTTTTGGTAGTGTCTTTGTGAAAATATCTGCAATCTACTCTATAGTACTGATATATTCCATCTTAACCTATTGATCTACAAATTGCTCTCTTAAGAAGTGATATCTAATGGGAATATGTTTTGTTCTTGAATGCATCACTGGATACTTTGAAATAGTAATAACACTTATGTTGTCACAAAAAATAGAAATAGGCTCATCATATTTTACCTTGATATCTTCCAAAGTTTGCTTCATCCAAAACACTTGAGTACAACACAATACTAATGCAATATATTATGCTTCAGCTATAGAAAGTGATACTAAATTCTACTTATTTCTTAGCCATGATACTAAGCTATCTCTGAGGAAGAAATCTCCTCCACTTGTACTCTTTTTCTCATCCAAGTAATCTACCCAATCTAAATTTATATAAGTAACCAAAGTGAAATCTCTGCCTATGGAATACCACAATCCATAATCCAATGTCCCCTTGATATATCTGAATATTTTTTCACCAACTGAACATGACTATTTTTTAGAGCTGACTGATATCTTGAAACCATACCTACTACATGCATGATGTCTGGCCTCAATGATATCAAATATAAAAGACTACCACTCATAGATCTATACAAAGATTGATTTACAACAGGTGAATCTTCATCCTTGCTCACCTTATTTCCTATACTCATTGGTGTGTCAACTGGTGCACAATCCTCAAAACTAAATTTCTTCAACATTTCCTTGGCATATTTATTTTGAGATATTAAAATTCTTTTATCTAACAAAAATATTTGAAACCCTAATAAAAATGATAATTCTCCAAGCATAGACATCTCAAATTATTTTTGCATATTATCAAAAAAATCTTTTGTCATTTTTTCAATGTTCCTTCAAAGATGATGTCATCAACATATACCATAACAATCAATTGATGCTCACCTTATGTTTTGATGTAGAGATTAGTGTCAGTAAATCTTCTTTTGAAACCTTGATCCTGTAGGTACTTATCAAGTCTTGCATACCAAGCTCTGAGAACTTGTTTCAATCCATACAATGCTTTCTTCAATTAGCATATATGGCTACTAATATTTGAGAGAATAAATCCCTCAGGCTACTCAATAAAGACCTCTTCTTCTAGATTCTCATTTAAGGAGATAGATTTGACATCCATCTAAAACACTTTGAAAATTTTAAACACTACATATGCAAGAAACATTCTAATAGCCTCTAGCCTTGTCACTGGTGCAAAAGTTTCTTCAAAATATATTCCCTCAATATGATCATATCTTTTACATACTAATCTTGCTTTATTCTTGGTCACTTCTTCATTTTCATTCGACTTATTTCTATAAACCCATTTTGTTCCTATCACATTGTGATCTTTTGGTCTAGGCACTAATTCTCAAGTATCATTTTTTTTATCTAATTTAATTATTTATCCATTGCCTTAACCCAATGCTTATCATGTCTAGCTTCTCAAAAAGTTCTAGGCTAAATTTTAGATAACAAAGAGAAATTAACTTACTCAGATTCACTTACCATCATTCTTCTGGTACGAATTTATTCATTTATGTTTCTGATGATGTCACTTTCATTATGATTTCTCTACACATATTTGGATGGATTTTTTATGTCCTTTTTCTCCTCATCTTTATCTAATTACTTAAAGTCTTCCTCTTCAATGATTTCAGGAATGTCTACTAGATCACTAATTTTTTGTGTTCCATCTTCTTCTATCCTGACACTTGCACTTTCAACTATTTTCTTAGTTATTTTGTTATAATATTTATAAGCTTTAATTTTGCAAGAATAAATAATAAATTACCTTCATCTACTCTGGATTCAAACTTATCAAGTTTTTCATCAGTTCTTTTTATGAAGCATCTACTATCAAAAACTCTGAAATAATCAACTATTGTTGCTTTGTCTTTCCATAGCTCATAAGGAGTCTTGTCACTATTGGCTCTCAATAATGCTATGTTCTGAATATGCACTACTTTAACAACTACCTCTTTCCAATATTTATTTGGTATCTTGGATTTATTTAGCATTGTCCTCACCATCTTCTGAACCATTATGTTTCTTTATTCAACTACACCATTTTATTGTAGAGTTCTGGTTGCTGAATAATGTCTCTTTATTCCATGGTCTTCATAAAAATCAATAAAATGATTTGACATGAATTCTCCTCCTTGATATGATCTTAGACATTTAATCTTCAAATTAGTTTCATTTTCAACTAATGCTTTGAATGCTTTGAAATGTCTAAATGTTAGGTTGTGGAGCTAAAAGCTTCACCAAGATGCAAACAGGAGAAGTTACAGAGGTTACAGAGGTTACGAAGAGTTGCAAAATGAGTTGCAGGCAACCGACGTCAGTCTGATCAACTGACATCGGTCAAATAGTAGTGAAGAAGCAACCGACATCAGTTACCAGTCAGCCGACATCGGTCAGGGAGGAGCCGACATTGGCAACCTATGTGTGAACATGTAGTTTGCATGTGGATTCTGGAGAGTCTATTTTTAGACTATTAGTTTGCAAGTTAAAGGCTAGTTGTAGTCTTGAGTTGCATGTCTAATTATTGTAATTAAGATAGTATAATTATTGTATGCATGAGATCTATATAATAGACTCATGGGCTATATTGTAAACTAGTGCTAGAGAGTAAGAGAGGAAAATAAGCTCCTTCAGAGAGAGGAGAGCAATGGTGTGTTCTTCCTAGTGCCTCAGTACCAAGTGTGGGTGCTAGTTTGGAGAATCAGAAGGGTTCTTCGTATATGTATGATCTTGGTTAACAAGTGTGCATGGCTTCTTTTGGAGATCTACAATGGTGAGTAAGGTTTAGTGATTTGCAGGTGACAACAAAGAGCAAGAGATCTACTTGGAGTATGATTGTGTACTTGGTGTACTGACTGGTGGAGGTGAACATCAATTCTATATTGGAGTTGATTGTTGGGACCGAGAGAGAGAGGGAAGAAGATCTTGAGGTGTGGCGAGCCTTTGAGGTGAAAGAAGAAGTGGCATATTCTTTATTGTATTTTCTTCTGAGTGATTATTAATACAATTGTGTATTGTCTCTCATATTCTTATGTTGTTTCATATTTCTAGTTACTTATCATTCTAGTTAAATTTTGTGTTTAGTTGCTAATACAAGAGGTAATCATATATGCTCTAATTGGTGGAGCAAGATCCTGACAAGTGGTATCAGAGCTTTTGGTTGGGTTGACTAATAGGTGGTTCAGATCTGCTAGTGTTTGTTGATTATAGGTCACTCTCAGGGGTTTCAGATTGAGTGGGAGTATAGCAATGGCAGAAGAGAGTAAGCTACGAATGGAGAAACTGAATAGCATGAATGGTCTGATTGATGAAAAGAAAGATCAGGGAAAAGGAGATTGTTGGTCAGTAGAAGATCAACGTGTAGAAGCAGATGTTGCAGGTGATGTTGCACAAGTTGCTCTGGATAAAGTAGAATCTTTGCTTACAGATTCTTTTGCCTCTTTCCATGCAGCCTGAAATAGAGCATCTTTTCATGGGTATGTCTTTGGAGACTTTAGAGAGATTTATTTAGGGGTTGGTGAGCCTTGTCAGATTATTAACGAAGGGGAAGTGAAGCTAAAATTGCAGATGAGTTACACATAGGTGTTGAAGAAGGTCATGCAGGTTCCAGTCTTGGAGATGAGTCTAATTTCTTTAGAAAAGTTGGGTGATGGGAGATGCACAGTAACTCTCACAGCGGATACACTTGAATTAGATGGTGGTAAGAAAGTAGGTATCTTTTATCTATCTACTTATATTAGTGATTCACCTTCTGTTGCAGAGATGTGGCTTTGTAGGCTTGGTCACATATGTAGGAGGGGAATGCAAGCTTTTAAGTGGAGGTCAGATGTCTTTGACAAACTTAAAAATTGGAAGGCCTTGGTGTTCATGGAGGAGATGATGGACAGAGATCAGCTGAGGGGATTAAATTATTTTGAGTAGGGTTGTGTTGATTTGAATAGGATTTTGATCCATGTAGAGCTCGCAGGTAAAAAGTTATCACTCACAGGCGAACACAGATACCAACATCGATCAGATAGTAACCGATGTCGGCAACAAGAAGACTGACGTCGATCATACAAAAACTGACATTGGCAAGAGGGATACTGGCATCGGCCATGGAAATGACGTCAGCAATCAGGGTTAGTGCAGGGAACTGACATCGATCGGTTGCAGACTGGGAGATGGCCGAGATCGATCACTGTAACAGATGGTGAGCAGATAGCAAGCTGTCAAGGAGTCTTAAACACTCATATGGAGGACTAAAAGGGTAAGTAGACCTCATATTCATTGTTCACCTTCTTACTAGTTGCTTATTGATGGTTGAGAACTAGGTAGATGTGAAGAGGCAATGCAGGTAGAATCCAGAAACAGTGGGAGCTTGGCATGGATGAGGAGTGTGAGTCCTTGGAGAAAAACCAAACAGGTATTTGTTGGTGGAGTTGTCAGCTGAAAGAAAGCACTGAAAGATGGATGGATTTCCAAGTTGAAGAAGAGAGTGGATGGATACGTGAGACGGAAGGCCAAGGTATAAGGTCTTGAGGAAGCTGCAGGATAGTGGTATAGGGCTAACAGGTGGTACCAGGTGGATGACAAAGCAGAGCTTTTTTCAATATCAGTATAACCATTATGTTTATCTTACCAGGTGGATGATGGTTGCAACATTATCTTGTTACTGTATGTGGAAGATGAGCTTGGAGTAGATTCGTACATACAAGGTCTTGTTGAGTTAAGGGTAAGGTTAGTTCAGAGGTATGTCATGAAAAATTTAGAGCAGCGAAATTTTTTGGCATAAGAGACATGGAAGATCACAGGTTGATCTCTAGTGGGAGCTAATGTGAAGACGGTGTTGGTGGGGTTTGATATGCAGGATGCAGAATCGGTAAGCACACCAAGGGCTGGACAGTTCAAGCTGAGCTTAGAACAGGGTTTGAAATCACATGAGGTCGAGTGTAGACCTGAGTTTTCTCAAGCAGTGGGAGTTGTCAGAAAGTTTGGAGCCAATTCGGGGAAGGAGTATTAGAGGGCAGTTCAGTGGATTCTTAGGTATCTGAGAGGGACTAGCAACAGGTTAACATGTTATGCAGGGTCAAGGTCTTCACTACATGGAGTTGTAGGTTCGGATGTGGCAGGTTACTTGGATGACAGGTGTAGCATCACAGGTTGTGTGGTGGTTGGTCTTCAAGATTGAGCTTGAAGAGGGATACAAGCTAGGGAATAAATTAGATGATGTATAGGTACAGGTACAGGTGCAACTGTTTATCTCTAAGTGGGAGATTGTTAGGTTGTGGAGCTAAAAGCTTCACCAAGATGCAAATAGGAGAAGTTATGGAGGTTGCGAAGGTTGCAAAGAGTTTCAAAATGAGTTGTAGGGCAACTGACGTCAGTTTGATCAACCAACGTCTATCAAATAGTAGTGAAGAAGCAACTGACATCGGTTACCAGTCGGCTGACATCGGTCAGGGAGGAGCTGACGTCGACAGCCTATGTGTGAACATGCAGTTTGCATGTGGATTTTGGAGAGTCTATTTTTGGACTGTTAGTTTGCATGTTAAAGGTTAGTTGTAGTCTTGAGTTGCATGTCTAATTATTATAATTAAGATAGTCTAATTATTGTATGCATGAGATCTATATAATAGACTCATGGGCTGTATTGTAAACTAGTGCTAGAGAGTAAGAGAGGAAAATAAGCTCCTTCAGAGAGAGGAGAGCAATGGTGTGTTCCTCTTAGTGCCTCAGTACCAAGTGTGGGTGTTGGTTTGGAGAATCAAAAGGGTTCTTCGTATATGTATGATCTTGGTCAACAGGTGTGCATGGCTTCTTTTGGAGATCTACAATGGTGAGTAAGGTCTGGTGATTTGCAGGTGACAGCAGAGAGTAGGAGATCTACTTAGAGTATGGTTGTGTACTTGGTGTACTGACTGGTGGAGGTGAACATCAATTATGTATTGGAGTTAATTGTTGGGACTGAGAGAGAGAGGGAAGAAGGTCTTGAGGTGTGGCAAGCTTTTGAGGTGGAAGAAGAAGTGGCATCTTCTTTATTGTATTTTCTTTTGAGTGATTATTAATACAATTGTGTATTGTCTCTCATATTCGTGTGTTGTTTCATATTTCTAGTTACTTATCATTCTGGTTAAATTTCATGTTTAGTTGCTAATACAAGAGGTAATCATATATGCTCTAATTGGTGGAGCAAGATCTTGACACTAAAAGCTTTTGATTTATTTTTAAAAACATTACCCAAGTTATATGTGAAAAATTATCAATATGTAACATAAAATATTTTTCACCTTGAGTACTTTGAGTTCTCATAGGTCCACACAATTTAGTATGAACAAGTTCTAATATTTGATTAGTCAAGTACTCTTTTGTTTTGAACTACCTTCTGACCTGCTTCCCATGCTGACAAGGTTCACAAAGTGTGTTGGATGGCTCTGTATTCTTTAGAAGATTTCTAACTGCTTGCTTCTTGTTGATGTTCCACATATAAAACATTTTTAGTTTTAGTTCTACCATTATCCAAACTTAGTGTACCTTTTCTAGCAATTTTGGCAGTAGCATTATCTCTAAATTTTATTGTGCCACCATTGATCTTCTTCAAGGTTATGAACTTGATCTTGTCTCTTGTCATGTGCCTCGAACATCCACTATCAATGAACCATGGATTTTTTTCATTTCTTGCATGCAAAGTTGTCTATACCAACATAGATTTTTTAGGTTGTTTCTTCTACCATGAACCTATCTGAACTTTCTTCTTGATAAATGGAGCCTTGAAACTCTAGTCCTTCTTGACTGACTCAAACATGTTTCTATAGTACCAAGATATGTGTCTGATGTTGTTGCACTTGTATCATATTATGGTCTCTTCATTAAATCCTAACAGAGAAGTAAAAGAGTTATGGCTTTTGCTTGACTCTACATGAGTTTTTTCTCTTTATTTCTAAAATTGTTAGCCTTTTTTTGACATTCTATTTTCTTATGATCATATCCATTACAATAAAAATAGTAACCATAAAAATAGGACTTATTTGTGTATCTCTGACCTGATTGCCTTTTGTATCTCTATTCCTTCCACTCTTCTTTGTTTAAGATGTCCTCTGTATTCTTAACTTCTTCCCTTTTTATTTTCTCTTTTGTAAGATCTTCAGCATAGCTCTTTCCTTTTTCTATGTTAACCTTATCTGTGAAAGTAGTGGCCTCCCCTTTATCTTTTTCAAATTTGATACATGTCTTATCTGACATTAATCTTTGACTTTCTAATATCTTATTCCACATATTAGTGTTATTCTCAAATTTTGAATCATTGGTTGCTCTATCATTGATTGCTTTATTTGTTTTCTCAAGATCTACTTTTAAAAAAGTAATTTTAATAACATATCTTTCACATTCTTCACTTACTTTTTGCAACTGTATCATTGGATCTTTTTTATTCTTCTTGACTTCTTCAAAGTGTGCTTGTAGATCTTCAATTGTTTCCTTTGACTCCTTTTCATTTTTCTCAATCTGGAGCTTTAATCTTTGATTATTCTTCTCAAAAGCTTTTAACTCTTCTAAGGTACAAATGAGTTCTCCTTCTAGATTCACTTTGGCTTCATCCTTATCTTCTTCTTGATCATCTATACTTTTACTTTCGAAGACATCTTCATGTATGTCCATGAACATAATCTCTTCTTCTTCTAAATCACTGACTCCACTATCTTCGACTGAGCTAGGATCTTTAGAATACACATTTTTTTCTCGAATCCCTTCTTAAATTTTCCTTTGAAATTATTCTTGTAAGTAGACTTTCCTTCTTCATTGTCACCATTACCTTTATCTAAGCACTTAGCTGCAAAATGTCCAATCTTTACATAATTAAAAAATTTAAAAGGTAATTTTCTTTGATATTTACCTATACCTTTTTTTGGCTTACAAATGAATAGAGCTTCATTGTCATCTTCATCATCGCTAGAACTGTCACTTGATTCTTGAATCTTAGCCTTCTTTTTTTTTGATGTTTTGAAAGCAATGTCTCTCTTTGTGGGTTTCTCTTGTTCGATCTGCATCTCATATGCCATAAGAATGCAATATAGCTCATCCATCTTTAGCTTGGCTAAACTCTTCGTCTCTTTAATTTTTGAAATTTTTTCATCATATCTCAATGGTAGAGATCTTAAAACTTTTTATACCACAATTGATTCTTCTAACTTTTCTCCAAGACCTTGAATTTGATTAACTAGTTGATCAACCTGCAAAAGGTAACTTACTATATTTTCTTCCTCTTCCATCTTCAAACTCTCAAACTATTTTCTAAAAGTTTAAAGCTTAGCTTGATGAACCTTTCCATCACCTTTATAAATATTCTTAAGTTTTACCCAAGTTTCATGAGTAGATTTACATTGCATAACTTTAACAAATTGTGATTCACATAAACCATATAAAATAGCATTTAAAGCTTTAACATTAGTTTTACTTGCCTTATTTTCCATCAAAGTAGTTACAAGTGTTTTTGGCTCTTCATATTCTTCCACCACTGCTTGCCAAATGTCGAATCCAAGGGCCATCAAATAAGTCCTCATCTTTATGCTCCAAAAAGCATAATTTGTTCTGTCAAACAAAGGTGCCTTCTTTGTAGAAGAACCTTCATGTGATCCAGCCATCTTGCTTTCCCAGATCTACCTTCAAGCCATAAAACTTTTTCAAAAAGGAACCTACTCTGATACCAATTGTTAAGCATGAATTATACTAAGAGGGGGGGGTGAATCAGTATATTATATATCTTTTACTTAATCTTGTTTATTTTCTTTAATCACTTAATCACACATTCAAGATATCTCATAAAATTGAAAAAATAACATGCACCACACAAGAGAGAGACACACCAATTTTTTACGTGGAAACCCAAAGTGGGAAAAACCATGGAGAAAAATCTCAAGTATATGAATGGGCACTAACTCAAATTATAAAGTTTACAAGCACCAACTTGCAAGAACACCAACCCCTTTGCCGAGCACCAACACAATAACTATGTGTGAGCACCAACCCACAAGAGCACCAACCCGTTGCAAATATTTATGAGCACCAACGCATAGGAGCACCAACCCCTCTTGTGCATAAAATTCAACTATCTCTCAATGTTGCTTACTCAACAAATGATAAAACTCTACAATATCTCTTTCTTTTTTCTCATCTAAAACAAATACAAACCATGCACTCTCTTACCTATTACAAATAGCTTCTCAAGCCTTTATTTATAGCTTTCCAAATAACCTTTGGCATTCACCCTTTGTGACCCTTCAATCTTCATGAAAAATGGCATCAAACTTGTGTGACCCTTCGTATCCTTGCATTTGAAAAGTCACATGGTGACCCTTCATAAGAAAAAGCATCCTTTCCTTATTTGTCTTTATCTTGGTGACTTTTCATGTTCCTCAAAGTGTCCCTTCATGAAAAATGTGCCATACCCTCTTTTGTCTTCACATGGTGACTCTTGGAATTCCTCAAGATGACTCTTCATGAGAAAATGCATCCCATTCTTCTTTTGTCTTTAACCCGTGACTCTTTGACTTCTTTATGGGTCCTCTTTTGACTTATATGCAAAAAAAAAAATATTCATTAATATTAAATAAATATTAACACATATTATCCAAGATATGAATATTAAAAACACCATTAAATGTAATGGGGCCTTTATCACCAATGCTAGACCTTTGACATCAATGAAAATATTTCCAACACCTCACCTTCAGGTTGATAAGAAAAAACTATCAAATGCTGCACATTAACCTCCTTGCCCCATGAGGACACCAACTTGTGTTTAATTTTATAGCAATAAGTAAAAGGATGACCAACCTGAAAACAATTTTGACATCTAAAAGGAACACCTTCAAAATGTAAGTTTTGCATCCAGATCTTCTCTTGAACTTTTAGATTAATCCTTTTCAAAATATCTTGAGAAATAGCTAACCAAATAGAATCCTCTCACAAGTAGTCTAGGAAAAATTCAATGAAGAAGCATCAAAACCTAATAGAGTACCCAACACATATCCAATGACTGAAAGACTGGATACTGACCAAAATTAAAGTAGGTGATATGGAAATCTCACCCAAACTAGATGCAAAGAAATATTTTTTGTCAAGGGGTTAAAATTAGGTGTCCAAGGTTTCATGAGAAGAAGGTGATTTTCAAAGATCCATGTTTTAACGAAAAAAATCTTATCCTGATTAGCCAAAAAATCAAAGGTTACAATAAAAATACCTCTAACACATGGATAAATTTCTATAGTGCCTACCAAGAGTGATCTCCAAGAATCAAAAAGCCATTGATGAAGATTAGAGAGAGAAGGCTAGACCCTATCAAAATGATAGATCAAACCCCTCTCTACAAACTAAACTTCACCTTCCAACACCTCCTTCAAAGCTTTATTTTCAAATTTGACAATAACCAAATTAGAAGGTGAAACCCTTTCCTAATCCATCACCAGATCAGGGGAAACAACATTAGAATAGACTATCATTTTTTTGAGGGAGAGTTGAGGCTTCAAGGAGCTGCCCTACACATCCCCTTCAACTACCACCACCTGAACTAACATATTCATCCACTCCTTTCAACATAAATCTGGCTGCATAGATCCCAACTTCCACCCCATGCACTGCTCATTCTTTTCCTCTAGCTCCGCTAACTTGTATGTGTTCTCCATCATAATAATTGCCCTCACATTTGAAGCCCTAGTGATTTCCATCTATGCAGATGAGAAAATAGTTTTCAAGAAACCTCTTATGACAATCATCCATACATTCTATTATTTTCTCATATGTTTCAATAAAATACCTTAGTGTTTATTGCATTATCCTAGAGATGTGGGTTTAGGAGATATAATTTTTATTAAACTGGATGATGTTAGTACTTCAACTATAGAAGAGATATTAGAGTGTTGGTTAACATTAGACCCTACAAATGAAGTGAATTCATATTCATTAGGAGAGAGATAAATTGGGGTCATTATGTGATGTTGATTATCATCATGTTCAAAAACTTCATTATGGATGAATGTTTCATTATATTGTGTTTCTCTACGTGTTTCATCACTCAATACAAATTCATTAGCTACATATTCTATATTTTGAATTTCATCATTCAACAAGGATTGATTAACTTCTCTTATCTCCTTTGAAGACATATCTAGATTAAATTCTATGGAATTAAGCATGCTATTTTCATTTGAAATATTACCAAGTGTGGAGGAAATACCTTTACCTTGTCTAGAAGCTCTTATGGATGCTCTCTCATCTGCTTGTCCTTTTATTTAATTTTCTCTCTTGACTTCAATTTTCTCATTTTTTAGCTTTTTAATTGGTCTTTTATGGTGAGTACTCAACCCCATTATTTATTTTTATAAATAAGTCCAAGACTAGTCTAAAAATTGAAAAAATTATAGTAATTGAGATAAAGTAAATGAAGAATTTGGAGAATATCAATAGTAAAAACTAATTTTTGTAAAATGAAAAATGAATGATTAAAATATTGTGGGCAAATAAGTAAATTTCATAAACTATAAAGGGAGTGCACTATTTTGAAAAGCACACATACCCCATTTGAAAGTAGTTCCAAATGGGCTTTTACATTAAATGAGCTTTCTGGGATTCCAAATGGCATATGCCCTTTTCAAAGGGCATTCACCCTTTTATAAAGTGCATACACCCTTTTAAGATATCTACATTTTGATTTTTTTGCTTTCCCTTCAAAATTGGTTTTGATTTAGGTTTGGGGGTCTAAACCTAGCCTAAAACATGTCATGGAATAGTCTACATGATTTTTAATAAATTTATGAGTCGTTTCTATTTTTACTGACACATCCGATCAGGTAGATTTTATTATTTAAAAAAATATATATGTGGATTTATATAGGGGAAAACATAGTTTCTAAATATATGCATATTTTTAATGTTAAACAATTATTTTTAATTATTACTTAATTTATACATAACATACCTCATTATGACTATATACATATCGTTACAAATACATTTATAAATTTTTGACCGTTAATTAAAAGTTTATAAAACTTATATCTCAACAATAATATTAGACATTTCATCTATCCATATATAAAATTTCATACAATAATTCATTTATTTAGTCAAAAAAATGTGTCTGTATATATGCAATGTCCTTATCTTTTCACAAAAAGTACCAAGCTATTATTATAAATGCATCAGTTTCCTTTACTTTTATGATTTGGGTATAGAAAAAATTATATATTTAGAAACTAAATTTAGAATGTCACAATTCATATTCTTACATTATTCTCAAATTATTTTTTCAATTGTCTCTAAAATTATCTTCAAGTTCAACTATTGTTATTTTCAGAAAAAGTGGCATTTTAAGCCCCCCGTTTTGTCCCCCACATCTACCCCATGTTCAATGCATACTATACTTTGACACACTTTATAGATTATTCATATCCCTTCCATTTCATCTATTTTCAAATCCATGGTTTATTTATTTTTTTACCTAATTTAAAATTTAAAAAGTATAAAAAAATATAAAAATGGAAAAAAATACAAAAACATTCAGAATAATCTAAAATTCAAAATCAGGACATAAGCACGATTAGACATTTAGTTTACATCATTTTCATATGGTATTTATCTTAGGATTGATAGATAACATATTATTTTCCTATTACACATGCATTTTATTTATGAGTGTTGCACACGGCATACAAATTTAATATGGACTAAGATGTTGGACTTGTTTCTACCCACATGTCATACCATACTAGGGGCATCTTTTCCAAAGATTAGAATATTTACAGATGTTACCATTTTATAACTCCTATATTGTGTTGAGATATACTTTACAAATGTCTTGCTAATATTTTTATCTTATATTGTGTACATGGATATGTTATTTTTTAGGATATGATCACATTAAATATACAAGGTGTAGACTATATTCCTAGTTCTATATTCCACTGATGCAATTACATGTACATAGTAGATTAAACTTTTCTTGTCTATTGTGTATGACCCTTGGCTCTGGTGTGTAAGATTACTTGAACATATCTATGAGATATTTATTTGGTATGTGCGATATTTGAACATGTATATTGATTGTAGCCTTTGGCCTTAGGTTTCGTACAACATTTGAACATGTCCCTTCTTTGTGACATTACTAATATCCTTTGTGTGTGGACCTTGGTTTTGTGTGTGCAATATTTACTTATGCATCATTTGAACACATCCCTTATATGCAACCCTAATCCTTATTGTTTGACATTGTGCTTGTTGTGTTTGTGTGTTTGTTAAGATTGTTGAGTGCCATAAGTGCCATGATCCATATCTTGCATTAAATATTGCACATGATTATCATGTTCTAAATACTACTATGAGCTTCATAAATACATTTATCTATATTTGACACTTAGGCCTTGCCTTATATATTTCTTTGAATAATACATGTTTTCCTATGATGACATATATGTTACAATAGTCAATGTTTATATATTGATACCCATGATACAATTATTTTTATTTGGAAATGAATGACTTTCAGGTGACATTCCTTGACCTCAAAAGGGGGTCATGTTAGTGGTATTTTCATACATGAGATAAACCTCTATCAACAAAATTCAATTTTGATTACATAATACAGTTTTAAAGAATTCAGAATGATTCAAAACTCAATTATTGGTATAGATTATGGGGGCATATCCCATGCATATGCATTCCCATTACATGAACAAAGTAAAGATTCAAACATTTTGTGTCTATGAAATAGATTCATGCACAAGATTCAAATAGAAATAACAAAATTTGTATGTACATATAATTATAGATTTTATATTTATCACATGGGGGCATGATATAGATTCACACCATGGTTTTAATACTATTTGATATCAACAGTCATGGTAGGAGCATGGATGTTATCTATTCTATTTTAATCATACATACAATAACTAAGGAACAAAGTGATAATTGAATCTATATACTATTTGTAAGTGTTTATTCAGTTAAAGTGCATAGTGTACAATTTAGAGATTCAATACCCTCTAGCATGATAGCTTGTGAATCCATTATGTATTATAACCCATTTTTATCTTGGGCTTACAAATATAATAAAAAAATTGATGTTACTTTGTGCCTCAATAAAAACTATTTTACATACATGTTTAATCCAAATTTGGGCTTGATCACCCTTAATCCGTCATTGATTCAATAAGGGAACCAATCTCTCGAAGTGCTTTGTGAGAAGCACCAATTATCCAATGCTTCAAGGACGCATCATCATCAAGTAAAATTATAAAAGTAACATTGGTTTCACACATACAAGAGTATTCCTCCCTTGTTTCTATTTTTAGATTTTTTCAAATTTTTAATTTTAATCATTTTAAAATTTCAAACGAACAGAATAACTACATAATAAGTTATTGCATGGTTTACTAAGTTAAATTATCTTGGAAAAATGAAGTATCCACTCAAAGGCAAAGTTTGTTATACACATTGAGGTATATCTTTCATTTTACTCTATTAATTTCATTTCTAAACTAAAGAGGAGGAAAATGTAGTTACTCAAATTTGGTCATGAATACTTGATAATATTAGTTTTGGCTCATTTTTACTATAGTTAACTTGCACCCTTATTCCAACCTTATTTCACCAACTCACTCTATATTAATTACTTGTATGGACCTACCCCTATCTAAGTTTCTATTTTACACCTACAAAAATGTTAATCACTAAAAACTTCTCTAAGCATTTGTACAAAAATTCAAATTTTTAAAATCAAGCGTTACCCTTTCCAAGATATAATCAACCCATACGGGACATGAGCTAGACGATATTGTCTTTATGTGTCAATCATGTATTTTACCTATTATAAAGACTAGTTTTTAAATTTAAACCCTCACAAGTTTATTTATGTTTTTAGGATGGGTAGTGTGAGGTTTTCTTCTTTTAGATTGTTATAAAAGGCACATCTAAGCCATTTATTCCACCACTTGATAATTTCAATATTGAGGCACACTTACTCTATTGCACACTGATCAAAGTTTCCCTATTCTTCCCAATTTTGATTCTATTCACTTGAAGCAACCTTTAGCCAAGTCAAGAGATTATCCTATCCAAGTCAAGCAAAATATTATCAAATATTCAATCCATCTCTAGATGCATACATGTAGCAGAAGGAACACAATCACAATAAGCATTTTAAGTGGGAAAACTATTTGGGATTGATTTACCTATTCAAATTATTGGATACATAAGAAGTGATCAATTATCATGTGGGTGATTAGGTTCAGATCAAACCATTACACTCCTCCATTTTTCTTTACAGGTTTTTAGCTATTATAAGTCCTATTAGGGTTTCAAATTTGAATAAGTTACTTACAGGTCATCCACACACAATCAAAGGTCAAATTTATACACATAGGTGTATTTTAAGTAGATGTAGTGACTATGCCATAACTTTATTATTTATCTTTATATAACATAATCAACCCATATAGTATAATAGTGGCATTCAATTTTGTTTCATTCTATTCAATCATGACCCTAATCAGCGACAATTACAGTTTTTGTTACTTGTGCATAATCAAATTTGATTAATCAATTCCAACCATCTATCAATTGCACAAAATCAACTTACAAGTAGAAAATAACTAAGTATTATTGTGCTTTTCATAGCTAGTTTCATTCATTCATGCTTTGTCTATTTCATTATTTTACTTTCATTTTGTTAGTTACAATTTGAATCAATTAATTATAAATTATGATAAAACACATATTAACTATAACAACTAAATTATATTACTTAGGATCAATAAACCTAACAAACCCTCCCCCAACCCGCCTCACCCCTTGATCAATAGAGGACCAAAGGATGATCTAAAACACTATGATTGTGAAGATATATAATAATATATGTTTCAACTTGTCAAATAGTTATTTTTACATTTGGCATTTATCAACCTATATCAACACATCTAATGCAACCATAAATTAACCTATTATGATTTGTGACACTTCTTGATATGAATATGAGCATTATCCTCATGGGAATGCCCATTCCTTTTATCATACTTACATGTACTGCAACATGACCAATATCATGGGAATACTTAACCACACTAACCCTTGCCTCAATGATAATTGTGTACCTCATGTATGACACATCCTAACTGATTATCAACAACTCCCTTACTTTTATTCTTACGATATCCCTGTTTGTGTAAAATTTCCCTAAGACTGATTAAAACTAAAACATTCTCTTCCCTTCAGAAGAGAGGTGAGAAGTCTATCAAAAACAAACACTACTAAATAGTTGGTCTGATCCTTATCAATAATATAAATAAATAAAAATGCTATCATTAAACAAAATGTTGGAACAAAAACATAACCAAAATCACCACTAAACCACCATCTCTATTGTTGAGCTAGTAGCTAGCCCAAAATGGGTCTCTGTAGATTTTGTTAGTCAAGTCGATCTCGAGGACCCTATGGACCATAAGATGTAACATATTTGTACCAAATGGTAATGAAAATGACAACAAGAAATTACATTGTTACATTTATGGTGATCACACAGAAACTACCCATTTTCAAACTTAAAATCATACTAAGGTATCGATCTATTACCATGAAGATGATGAAGAATGAGGACAAAAATTAAGATGATTTAATTTTTTGTTGTATTCACGTTTTCTTTCCTTGAGATAAGTTTGTAAACATTGCATCAATATTTATTTTTTCTTACTAATAAACAAATGGAATCCATTTTGTTTTTCTTGATAGAGTGAAGAACTTAGTTACCTAAAAAATAATATTATTACCTAAAAGGCGCTTTGTAATTAATTGAAAATTTGAAAGTTTAACATACATATATCATTAAAAAAAGTGATATACTGAGTTTTAGTAAATATGTATGGATAATACAACACTTTTATTCATTTTTATTTATTTTTGTATCAAATTACAATTTTACAGACATGGAAGAAGTGTTTGAAGAAGTTGTACTATCTACAAACTTTTTTTGCTGAGGTTTTTTTTTTTTGGTGAAGTAAAAATAATTTGATGTTGAAGAGAGGTAGAATGCATTGAATTTTATTTTTGTCAAACCATCATGAAGTGAGAAGAAGCATTTGTGCATAGTACGAGATAATATTGTCATATGAATATATAAACCTGACAAAGATTTGGAAATGGTGTTAGGATTCGCTAAAATATTTTCCCTATTGGTGAAGTAGTGATTTGTTGTAGGCAAATGATTTTTGAATCTTATATAGCTAATTTATGGCTATAAATATATAAATTCAAAAGCATTGTTGAAAAAAATGATTCATTTGAAAATAAAGCATTTAAAGGTATTAAATGGAAGAAAAATGTGCTTCATTTTTGCACATAAGATGTGTGGGCCCTCCTCTCAAGTTTATTAGTTGTATATTCCCATGTGAAGCCCATTTACATAAAAGATAATCTGTTTCTGTGCACAATACCATTGTCAAGTGAAACTATTTGTTGCTACTACATTTTGTCATGTGATTTTTTTTATTTTTTATTTTTAAAGATAAACAAATGGATAATTAAATAAATGTTATTAAAAGTTTGTTTCAATTATAAGTGTATTTGAGTTGGTATTTATTAGTTGTGAAATCATTGTAAACAAATCTCACTTATCTCACAATTCTTTTATTTTCCATCAAGAACAAATATGAATATGAAAAATTGATTTATCTACCAGTTTTACTATTTTCAGTATATGTAGTCTACGAGTATCCCATTTTCATTATTTTATGTTTTCCTATGAAAGTAGGTATGTGACGACTCATTTTATAGGTTTTAGATCATTTTGAGCCCATCATAAGGGTTAATTTTTGATTTTGAGTCTCAATTATTAAATGTTTTTGAGAAAATTTTATTAAGAAATAAAGAAATAAAACATTTTAATGTATAAAGTGTATAGTCTTTATAGTACCCAACACCCTAGTATTGCTATAAGTTTGAAGATGAAAAGTTCATGTTTGAACACTGTGAATGTAATTCTATACTTTCTTGTTGTCAGTGTCATCAAAGATAAACATGTTGCATCTTGTGGTCTATAGGTCCCTAGGGATCACCTTGGTTGATAGATTCTTATAGAGATCCATCTTGAGTTAGCCACTAGCTCAATGATAAGAATGTCAGTTATATATATATATATATATATATATATATATGTATGTATGTATTTGGTTTTATTCCAATTGAGTTAGTTGAATTTAATATTTATGTCCAAATTTTGGTTTTGATTTCTTATTATTATTGATGAGTAGACCAATTATCTAATAGTGTTTTTGTTGCATAGGCTTCTCACCTCTCACTTGATAGGAGGAAGAGGTTGTTCTAATTTTTGATCAATTTTCAGATGATTGAATACTAACAGGGGTTGTAAGTACTAGATAATGTTTACAAAGTGATCAAAGTTTTTTGGCATAAAGTAACATGTGTCATACATTAGGTATGAAATTATTATTGAGACATTAATCAATATGGTTGAGTATTTCCATGATATTTCTCATATTGTAGCACATAAACAAATGCTCAGAGGGTAGGTATTCTCAAGATGATGCATATATTTTTTCAAGTAGTGTCACATAGTGCATGACACAAGAGGTCAAACTATGGTTATAATAGACATGTCGACACATGTTGATCAATGTTAGCTATATATGTGGCTAGTTGGCAGGTTGCAATAGGTGGTGTTGGATAAATTTACAATCACAGTGTTCTAAATCATCTTTTGATCCCTTTTAGATCTAATGGGGTTTGTTGGGTATATTAATCCAAAGTCACATAGTCTAGTTGCTAGTGTTAGTATGGAGGATACATCTCTTAGTGAGACACACCCTTTAGTGTATTTAAAATATATTAATGTTTTGTTAGTATATTAATCATGTAGATTGTTGTAGGTGCTTTTGTCCTATAAACTTGTTCTTGGCAAGTATTAAAAATAATGGTTTAACTCATCTTTTCAATTCAATAAAATATTATGGTCATTTATATCTATGTAAATTCAGAATGATTTTTTAGACAAATAACGACATTATTCTATCATATACTATAAACAAAATAACATAGACAATTTAAATAAACTGCAATATTGGGGTTTTAGAATTTTAGATTTACACTGTGGGAATGGATTTCACAACCTCTTACATTCTCAATGACTTAGGTTTTGGATACTACCACTTTTTCTATGCAAAAACTTCACACAAAGGCTAAGATTAGTAGATAACTTACATTTACATATTTATGTTTGCACTTCATGAAAAATAAATTTATTGAAAGTTAACCCTTAGACATCAAAGTTTCCAATACCTTCACAACAAGCTTTGAGCAACTCAACTACAATTATATTTAAGAAGTAATTCTCAATAATATATATTTAACCAAACATTAATTTAATTTTAAAATTTAATAAAAAATATATGACAATAAAAATTACGCTGATAAAAATATATGATAGTATGGTATTAACAAATAATTTTAACTAGTAGTAAGAATTTATTTTTAGGACCCACCTCAACATCTCACCATTTAATTTTACCTTTGCTAAAGTACATATTTAAACATTAATACCTTTGTTAGAACAATCATATTTTATACAAGATTTTACATATTGCTTTCGACTTTCATCAAGCCAAAAATCATGCCTAGCTAAGGAATTCAATCACATAAATGCCATTCATATAAAATTCCAATGCCTACCAGCCATTTCTCACGCCTTAAGATTACATAAAACTAGCAATTGCCCTAAAGATGCAAACAAAGCCATAGGAATTATATATTTTTGTTTTTCAATTATATCTAGTATGTATTAATATATAATATATCAAATATATATAAATATTATCTTATATAATATATAAATTGTATGAATGGAATGACCCTAAAATTGTTAAGTTTTTCACATAACACTTGTTGACTTTTTTTTGTCTGACCCAGCACCAACTTTGTCATTACCAATTGGCTAATCAAAAACACTGCAAAGAGAAATTTATTAAGTATTTACATTCTAGAAGAAATAAGCATTTAACTTATGAAAATCTATGTAACAAGAATTAATACTCATAACAATTAGCAAAATTTTAATTCCAAACTAAAATTAAGCACAAAGATGTAACCAAAATCATTATACAACGCAAATCATGAAAATGGTTGGACGTTAAGTTATTACTAACAGTTGCCCCAAAGGTGCAAGTTACACTGGAAGGAATGAGTATTTTCTTTTCATTTATGGTTAATATGGGTCTTTGTTTAATTAATGCCATTTTTTCTTAATAGATTAATGTAATTGGGGTTACATATGTTGTACATAAGATTAGGTTCATTGAAATTGAATTTTCAATCATAATAATTACTTGTGATAAGGTCTATCAGATTACCAATTTGGTTAGAGAATGTAAAGCTGAGATGGATGAGATGAATTATGTCCAAATTGTGTTTCATGGTTTCTTAAGTCTTATCCACATTGTTGGTGTGGATGTACATCAAAAAATAATAAAAAGGGGATTGCAAGATATGGACACCACAATATGCACATTGCCACAATGAATTTGTCCACTCCAACTGAAACTCATAATAAAATTTAGTAATTACATAAAAGAACATAAATTGTAATATATTTTTACTTCCCCACGTGGATCTTTCAAATTCGAGAAAAAAAATTGTCATTTTCAATAATCCATCATCCCCATTTATACAAATCATGAGAATGCATTTAGGCTTGGAATCTGATCACTTAAAAGATGAAAATTATTTTGAATTAGTTTGGTTAGTGGGAATGTGTCTTTTTGTTGGCCAGTTATATATTTTTTTGATATGTCGGTTCAAACAAAAATAAAATTTATCCATTCATGCCATTACATTCCTTGATTGTCACTCTAAATTACGCCTCTCAACATAATAAACTACATAATTAAAACAAATATTTTATTGACATCATTAAAATAAAAAAAAGAAATACTCAATTTTCAAAAAAAAATTACAATAATTAATATATCAAATTTATGTTTATAATTCCAATGTATCCTAGACTAATGGGAGATTGATTAGATCAATAAACAAAGACCAAACATGGTTGTAAAGATCCCAATAAAACAACCAATTGGAAGGATGAAAAAGACCATCCATGAGTTGTCAAAGTGACATTAAATGTTATTCTCTGCTGCCCCTTTTGAGTATTTTAACCCTGTGAGTATTTTAATGCTGCCATTTAATTCCGAAATAGAGCCCCCAAAACCAATCATAAATTATACTAACCAACTAAATGTGGGTCTTCCTCTACCCTTTCCATCAATTCACAATAACATAAAATCAAATATGTGCTGGCCAACATATAATGAAACTCGTGATGGAATCGAAGAAAATCACTTTCACGATATATTATAGAGACTCATTGTATTGTAGAGAACTATTTTAAACCCAATATAAAACACAATATTATGAAGTCACACCATATCTATCCATGTTGTTGATGATGATATATATAATATACACACCAAATAATAATAAATCCATAAGAAATCAACATAAATAATAAATAATAATGTATATTAGGAGTTTCATCGACCATGTTATTGTTACTATTTTAACAAATTACCCATCATAAATGAAGGATCTTGCCTCTTTATGGATGCCTTGCAAGGGATGACTGCCATAGGGATAAATATTATGCGCCATCAAGCCCCTCAACCTGTCATCCTCCTCAAAACCTCCAAACATACTAGTAAGATGATTATTATTAGTATTATTGTTTATTACTAACCCCTCCAATGGCCATGAAAGGTAGATGATCCTCTATGTTGCAAAACTAATATTTCTGAAGTAGTGAAGCATAAGAAGGTGCTAATTGAGCCATAGATTCAGTGCTTAAAATGCTTCTCCCATGATTCAAACAAGCAACATGATGCAAACCAAACATATTTATATTGGATGTACATGCAGACAATTATTTAGATTGATGATGATGATGATGATGATGATGATGATGATGATGATGATGATGATGATGATGATGATGATGATGATGATGATGATGATGATGATGATGATGCTTGAGAAAAGAATACGGCCCAGGCAGCTTTCTATATCCATATGATGATACATATGCCATATGATTATTTGAACCTCCTGAAGTAGCCTTTTCATCCAACAACATTAACATTGTTGCCATATCAAGTTCTATTCTTTTCTTTTCTTTAACTCAGCCCAAGAGATACATCACCACCATCCTTTTTATATCAATTGTTTCAACTCAAATGGAACCACATTCCATTTCAATCAAGGATTTCAATGGACTCAAAAAGCCCCTTTGCACTTTCAATAGATGATAAATTTGTGATTATCTCCATGTCTAGACAAAACATATATATAATGTATATATGTTATGGTCGTGTTTATTTTTGGGAAGTATGAGCTACTTCACATCTATTTCTTACATTTAACAATCAACTATGCCATGAACTACCAAACTATTCTGCACCACCACTTCCCCCAAACCACCACCATTCAAAACCAGGCTATTAACAATGGAATATACCATTTTGTCTCTTTGTGAAACAAATATTGGAGCTTCACCCTACCATATAAGCCTCCATATTAATAAGCTTTTAAACCCCATTCACATGCTTTTTAATATTTATAACTTTCTAATCTTGGAATGATTTACATATCTCACACTCCATGTAAAAAATGAGTCATCAAAATCCAAAACCTACCTCAACTCTCTCTTTTGCCATATATAATATTCCATCTTCCTCATAGGATTCTTGGTTATCATTAGCATTTAACATTTTTCCAATCCTGAGGTAACCTATTCAATGTTTTTCTAGTGTTCAAGAAGCAAGCAAAAATAATTTCTTTTATTTGTTAGTGCTCATGCCCTCTATACAACTCTCATGCCTATACAACTTTCATGCCTATTTTAGTAGCATAAAAAGCTTCTCAAGAAGAAAACAAATGCTAAAAAATAATTCCAGTCCACTCTCAAAACCCAGGGCATTCAAATATGTTCCAATGTCATTATTAGGAAAACAACAACAAATATCTTCAATTTTAACAATTTAAACTTACATTTTGCATCTTTTTCTTCTAGAAAATAATTCTTCTCAATAAGAATATTTTATTGAACCTCCTTTAATTCTTTATCTTTTCTTCGTCGCCATTATTTCCTCATCCTCAATCCATCTCAAAGCGGATTTTCATCGACTCTGACACCACTATTTTGAAGAATATATATAAGAAAGCTACACAATTCATTAATAAAACAAGGGTTATGATAAAAGAAATTATTGAGTATTCATCCTTTTACAAACAAGCTTTATATAGGTTTTTTAAAATACCAAGCTCATCTATTTACGAGTTTAACTCTATGTTTAAATATTATAAGGCTTTAATAATTAATATAATATTAATATTTCTAATTCATTAAAATGGGGTGTCTCACTAAGAGATGTATGCCACATACTAACACTAATAATTAAATTATATAACTTTGAATCAATAGATTCAATGTTGTATCATACATTTTATCATGTTTATCATCCAACTCAATTGGTAAAAATAACTAGCTGTCAAATATGTGTAATCTATTAAATGCTAATACCTAGAAATTATTAGTTTTTATTATATGACATAAAAAACATATATTTAGTTTCAAAAATATTTTTTAATTATATATTTTGATCCCCCTAACAAAGTTATATAAGTTCAAAAAAATGGCACTCGATTTTGAGGTTGTATGCAAAACTTATGACCATTTGAAGTTGGCATACTCTAGCTCTGGGGTTTCTCAGGAGCCCAAATATTAGACTCCAGAGTGAGGATTGTTGGACTTTAGAGCCAGCTGATAATGTATAAATTTGAACTATTTTGATGCTTGGATGTTCATTTCAAGTTTTGGGTGGATTCCAAGCATGAAGAAGTTTAAATAAAAGGTAGATTACAGAAGGAGAACAAAGGAGAAATAAAAGAAGATCAAATTATAGCAACAAGGGCAATGAGATGGATGGAATTTAGATTCACATTGATTATTTTGTAAGTTTGAGTCTTTTTTCATTGTTTTCTCATTGTTTCTTAGCTTTAGGTAATAGGGTAAATATTACACAAGGAAAAAACCAAGTTCAATAGTTTTCTTTCAAATCTTCCAAAGAATATTGCAAAGATTATTATGAGTGTATGAGGTTATTTTCTTTGTATGTCCAAGAGATGGAAAAGCTTGTAAACCATATAACATAGTGGAGATGAGGAAGAATGGATTCACTCTTACTAGAATTTTCTTACATTGAATTTCTTCAAGGTATGTCTCATGTATCTCTCTTTATGGTTATTGTGTTTCTTTCCTTTGCTTATATATTTACATTCTTTGCAACTAGGTTAATACACAAACATTTAAGAGAGCTCAAGATTTAGCACTATGATTAAAGAACTTCATATTTGACATTGCACCTCTATGTAAGCATGTTAATTACAGTCATGTATAGAGTAGTAGCATGTTTAGAGTGTGGAGGTATTCTTTTATATGTTATATATGATAGTCTTAAGAGCTAGAATACACATGAAAATAAAATTTTAGGTGTTTTCATATGGCAAAGAACTTGAGAGAAACACTTTGAATTGAAAGAGTTTGTGTTGATAAAATTTAGTGTGGAATATCCACATAGTTTATGGATCATATTAGTATTAGATCAAGTTATCTTTTTTGCCATAAAAAATTTGTTAACATATTTCCATAGATGTTAGTTTTGTTTGTATTCTATTTTGGTGGTTATTGTGGCGACCATTGTGTAGATATTCAGCATTACCTGGGTAGCAAGTGCTAGTGGACAAATTATCTTGATTCACTGGTAGTAAGATGGTTTAAATTTTCACTACTGTTGTTGCCTATGCAAGTCATTATGGGCTTATGTGATGTGATGGTATTTACAAAAAGTCTTTGATAGAGCAACCATCTAAGGCAAATGAAAAAAGCTGAGCATTCAACTTGGCAAAAATTACTCTTCCAAAGAAAGGATGGTTAAAAGAGTTGCAAAGTGCAAAGTAAGATATGTTTAACATGTATTTTAACATAGTTTTTTTGTGACAATAGAGTATGACTATACTTAAGCAAAGAAAAGAATCTAAAAGTAACACTATGAAGCTTGAGAAAGAATGTTTTTACTTGGATATGTCTCCTTTTCTTTCTATTTTAAAACTGATGTTTCTTTGAGCCTTCCATGTGGAACAAAGAAGGTCTTTTGTACCTTTGATTTTAGATCCTTGTTCCTATTGGCTAAGAGGAGTGGGACAAAATTTTTGTTGTAGATGAAGGAAAGAACATCAAGAAAGGGAGAGCAATAACATCCAAATGGCATTCAAAGGAGTGGGGTAAGGAGTCCTCACCACTTAAGTTTATAAAATTGTGGGACTAGAAAACTTCAAATTAGAGAGTTGAATCAATTGGAACCTAAAAATGGTATTGTCCAAGAGATGGTCAAATTGAAACCTGAGCATGTTACTGTCCAAGAGGATAATAAGATGGGTTTCTTACTTGGGTGATAGAAGATAAATATCCATCTTATTTTTATAGATTTTATGAGATCCAAAAGTCTTAAATTTTGGGTGTGCGATTAGAAATTTGATCATGTTTATCATCCAACTCAGTTGGTAAAAATAACCACCTGTCAAATATGTATAATCTATGAAATACTAAGACCTAAAAAATACTAGTTTATGTTGTGAGGGCTAAAATAGTTTATGTTTGGTTTGAAAAGTAAATTTTAATTACATATTTGGATTCCCCATAAAAAATTAGACAATCTCAAAAAAATGCCACTCGATTTTGAGGTCATAAGTAAAATTTATGACTGTTTGAAGTTGACATACTCTAGCTCTAGGTTTCTCGAGACCTTGATTGTTAGACTCCAGAGCTAGTCAAAAACGTGAGAATTTGAACCTTTTTGATGCTTGGTTGTTCATTTCAAGTGCTGGGTGGATTTCAAGCATGAAGGAGTTTAAATATAGATTTTAAAAGACAAATTACAGAAGGAGAACAAAGGAGAGATAATAAAAGATCAGAAAATAAGTGTAATGAGATGGATGGAAGTTGGATTCACATTGATTATTTTGTAAGTTTGAGTATTTGTTCATTATTTTTTTCATTGTTGCTTAGCTATAGGTGATAGAGTGAATACTACATAGCTAGAAAAAGTTAAGTTCAATAGTTTTCTTTCAAATCTTCCAAAGAATATTGTAGAGATCATTATGAGTGTATGAGGTTATTTTACTTGTAAGCCCCAAAGGCGGAAAAACTTGTAAACTGCAGAACATGGTGGAGATGAGAAAGTATGGTTTTACTCTTATTGTAGTTTTCTCACATTGAGTTTCTGTAGGGTATGTCATATGTATTTCTCTTTATAGTTATTGTGTTTTTTGTTTTGCTTGCATATTTACATTCCTTGCAACTAGGTTAATACATAAACATTTAAGAGAGTTCAAGATTCATTGCTATGATTGAAAAACTTTACAATTGGAATTACATCTCTATGCAAGCATTTTAATTGCAGTCATGTATGAAGTAGTAGCATATTTAGAGTGTGGAGGTATTCTTTTATATGTTGCATATAACAATCTTAAGCGCTATAATATATATTAAAACAACATTTTAAGTGTTTTCCTATGATAATAAATTTGAGAGAAACACCTTGACTTGAAAGGGTTTGTGTTGATAAAACTTAATATGAAATATCCACCTTATTTACATATCAACATCTAAAGAACCAAAAAATGTAGGTGGAATGAAAGTTGTGATGGGGAATGATAAAGAGAAAAGAAGAGGATAATTAGTTAAATTATTATTAGTATCCACATCAATTAAAGTTATTGTTGGACTGACTCTTAAAAACGATTAATCTTTTATTAATAAAAACCTTAAGATAGTTTGATTTAGTTTTTTCAGATATAGAAGAGAAGTGCTAAAGGGAAATATGTACCAATAATTGACATGAATTTTAAAAACATAATGTTCTATAATTGAAATAATATTACATAATTATTGTTGTAGTATTATGAATTAATTATCCAACTTTTATCTCATAATAACTTATAAAAAACAATTAATACACTAATTAAAAAACACAATTACACATATTTAAGTATTAAATAACATTTTTTTTAATATATTTCAAATTTATTATTTTAAATTAATTCAAAATATAATTTTTTATATTAAAAAAATATTAAATTTTCAAATAGATTATTTTTAATCTTTTTATATATTATTTAAGTTGCACTATGAACCTCCAAATTTAAGTTTTTTTATGCGTGGCATTTCTCTCTAACCCTCTTTAAATTTTATTTGAAGAGAATTCAATATTTTAATTTTTAATAAAATATGAATGAATAAATGAAAGATTTTAATAACGTCTACGAGACCAAACAGTTGAAGGGATCAAGAGTCAAAACATCAAGATATTTTTCACTTAAACTAACTGTATTGTGTAGTCTAGGGTCCTCAAAAAGTTCACTTAAACTGCAAACTTTCAAATTGTTTTCATATTGACTCCGAATATCCTCATACGTTACACATTCAATAATGAAATGCCTTTCAATTTCAATCACCCCTTTACTCCAAAAAATGCAGATTCTTATATTGAATTCAAAATTTTAATTTTTTTATAAAATATGGAAATCAAAATTTTATTCTTTTAATAAAAAATCGAATTCAATATTTTTATTTTTTATAAAGAATTTTTAAATGCAAAACAAGTGAAGTGCTAAGAAACAATCAATCCCACTTTCCCACCTAAAAATCATGTGAACTAGCCCTTACGCTCTGAGCAACGTTCGAATCTAGATGCAATTTGGCAGCAAGTGAGCTGAATCCACACTGAAACTATGAATGGCTGGCGTCTTAAATTATCCATTACTTCACTCATTGACTCCGTCCTCGTCCTCGTCCTCGTCCACACTCACAATTCAAATGGATCGACGGACTCGTTCAGCGTCTGCACATGCACACAGATTTCTCTTACAACCGGTATGCAATTTGATAGGCGCTTACAGTTCAACTCATTGTGTTTTTATTATCAGACTCATTATTGGGCAATGGTTTTTAGAATTCTGTGCAGGCAATTATTGAAACGAACCCTAAAACTGTCAATTTGCTTCCTGTGAATGCTTGTCGGAAGGAAATAATTAACATCCATGGGATAAGAAGGCCAAAACAAAATCAAGAGCTCACTAATGAGAATGACATAGACCAACAAGGGCTAAGGGGAAACTCTCATTCCTACGCTTATCTTCTGCATGGCTGCGTGAATACGAGGGCCTTTTCAGAAGGCAAGAGTGTCCATGCGCACATAATTAAAACTGGTTATGAATCAGACAAATATTTAGCTGACATTCTGATCACTATGTATGCCAGATACGGGATTTTGGAGGATGCACGCCAAATGTTTGAAAAAATGCCGCAACGAGGTAGAAGTTCTTGGACTGCACTGATAGTCGGATGTGCTCAGAATGTTCACAGTGAAGGCACCCTCCAGTTTCTGTGCGAGATGCACATGGCAGGAGTGAGTTTGAATGGGTTTGTGATCACCAGTGCTCTAAGCGTGTCTGCCCAGCTGAGGGGTTTGGCACAGGGGAAAATGATTCATGCATTGATACTTAAAATTGGACTGGAATCTGATATTTTTGTGGGGAGTGCCCTCGTCACTATGTATTTCAAATGTAAGAGCATATCGGATGCTCGGATGGTATTTGACAGATTGTCCGAAAGGGATGTGCACTCTTGGAATGCCATGATTGCAGGGTACACTCAAAATAAAAAGTTTGAGGAAGCTGTGAATATATTTTCTCAAATGCAATCAGAAGGCAAGCAATTAGACAAGTTCACCTTGACAAATGTTCTCAGTGCTTGCAGCAGCTTAATAGCATTGGAACAAGGCAAGCAAGTCCATGTCCATATTTTGAAGGTTGGTTTCGAGTTGAATGTCTCGGTGGGCAATGCTCTTGTTGATATGTATGCAAAATGTGATTGTACAGAAGAGGCGCACAGAGTGTTTGAAGAAATGCCTAAACAGGATATTGTTACTTGGACTACAATAATTACGTGCAATGCCCAAAACGGGGATGGCAACAGGGCACTCAGACTGTTTTGCCAGATGCAGTTGTCAGGGATTAAGCCTAACCAGTTCACCCTAGGCAGTGTTCTTCAGGCATGTGCAACGACAGGAAATATTGAGCATGGCAAGCAGACACATGGCCAGATTTTAAAATTTGGATTTGATACAGATGTATTTGTTGGTAGTGCCCTTGTTGATATGTATGCCAAATGCAGAAGCATATACAATGCAAGGAAAAAGTTTGACAGAATGGATGAACCGAACGTTATCTCATGGAATGGAATGATTGTTGGATATGCACAGAATGGACTTGGTGAGGAGGCCATCAGAATGTTTTCCCAAATGAAAAGGGCAGGGATAAAGCCAAACTCTTTTACCTTTGCTAGTATCCTTAGTGCGTCTGCTTTCTTGGCCTCTCTGGAACAGGGTAAAGAGCTTCACACCCATATCATCAAAACTGGGTATGAGTCAGATATCTCTGTGGGAAATTCACTAATTACCATGTATGCAAAATGTGGGAGCATAGGGAAGGCACGTAATGTTTTTGACAGATTGCTCAAACACAATACAATATCATGGAATTCAATGATCTCTGGATATGCCCAGCATGGTCAAGGTAAGGAAGCCGTCCAACTATTTGAACAAATGCAACTAGAAGGAATGAAGCCAGACCAGCTCACCTATACTGGCATTCTTTCAGCTTGCAGCCATGCAGGCCTAGTCGATGAAGGTTGTTGCTTCTTTGAATCGATGTATCAAGATCATGGAATCACACCTAAAATTGAGCAGTATGCGTGCATGGTTGATCTTTTTGGCCGTGCTGGGCATCTAGATGAGGCAGAATTCTTTATTAAACAAATTCCTTTTGAACCTGATGCTTTGGTGTGGAGGACCCTCCTTGGTGCTTGCAGGGTTCATGGAGATATAAATCTTGGAAAAGTCGCTGCAGAATCTATTTTGAAGTTGGAACCAGAAAATGCTGCAGCATATGTTCTCCTTGCAAACATTTTTGCAGTAAATGGAATGTGGGATGATGTGGGTAAAGTAAGAGAACTGATGAAATCCAGGGGAGTGAAAAAGGAAGTGGGATGCAGCTGGATTGAAATCAAGGAAAATATCCATACGTTCATGGCAAAGGATAAGTCACACCCTCAAACTAAGGAAATTTATGCAAAGTTAGGTGAATTGACTAGCCAGATTAAAGAGGCAGGATATGTGCCTGACACAAATTTTGTGCTGCATGATATTGAGGAAGAACAGAAAGAAAATTCTCTCTCCTACCACAGTGAGAAACTAGCTCTTGCCTTTGGACTTATTTCCACAGCGTCGAAGTCAACTATCATAATTTTTAAGAACCTTCGTGTATGTGGTGACTGTCACTCTTTTTTCAAGTTCACATCCAATATTGTCCAGGAAGAAATTGTGGTGAGGGATGCTAACCGTTTCCATCATTTCAAGAAGGGGATGTGTTCTTGTAGGGACTATTGGTGATCTGGAGTAAGTGATAGACAAAACTAAGTGCTTTCATTGTCATTGGCAGGATCTTAGAAGTGTAGTACAACTTTGGTTCCCAACATAATTCTCATATTGCATTTCAGAAACATCAAATAAAGTAGTATTAAACCTCTGAATCCCTGAAACTTGAAAATCTGTTTCCAGGTTTTCAAAATGTTCCCTGTCATTGAAACTTCCATAAATTGCTAGAGAGGGGGGGGGATCTTGCATAAAAATGCATTTCTCGCAGTTTTATCCATTTTCCAAGAGTTTCCAGAAGCTTCCTGCACTGGAACTCAGCTTTCCAAAATATTTCTCAAGTTTCATATACCATTTCTAGGCATTTATGAATGCTTTTTCTATTCCATTTCCAACGAATCTGATACCATTTCCTGCTATCCCTTTTTCCTCAAATACCCCATTTTCTGCAGTTTCCATAAGAAATCTACACAAAGGTTTGGTCATCTCCTAATGTAGCCGTCTCCACATTGATACTTGCATTTCTGAAGTAGTATTAAACCCATACTATTGATATGAAACATTATTTAGAAAGAACTATGTCTCTGGCATCACTACCAAGGTTTTAATAATATTTACAATTCTCAAAAGCTTAAAACATTATGCAATCAGCCATTCCTGCATGAAGTAAAAAATAGGTTGACATTACACAGTAAAAATGCCAATAAGAACCCATGAAGGAAAGGAACTTGATATCTTCTGCTATTTCTCTCTACTGCAATGGACTTCATTTTTCATCAAACAAAAAATCCTTCACTTCATAACTTGCTCCCTCATTTGAGAGGTCATGTGCCATTTGTTTTCCAATCTCAGATGACTTAAAATCTTGCAACTAGAAATTTTTTAGGAGCAAAATTTAGCCAATTGGTGATTTTTCCTCTACAATTTTTAGGTGGGACCTTTTTTTTTAAAACAGAGGGTTTTCTCAAAGTTTAGCCTAACTTTTAAGGTCACTTCTTAAAAATATATCTATATGCCAACAAAACATGGCAATAGTTGGTGGAAGTTGCCATAAGTTTCTGGCCCAATATTTGTTTGCCATTGGTTTCACATAAAAAAATTCCTAGAAATTGATTTCGCCTAATTTTTTCCTAGAAGAGCATTTGCAGGGGGCAATTCACTGCAATGGTCTTCAAATGAGCACTTAGGTGTCCGTCAGTTGTGATATTCAGACTCTCAACGGTATATTCTCACAAAACAACAGATGATTTTTTTTTGTCCAAGATAAAATCTTTAAAACAACGGGTTCCACCAAAATTTTGGAAACTGGAGTTTGAGATGATTTCGTTGCTCAATCACAATACACAATAAAAGCATGAATCACAGTACATAATGGGTGAAGGGGTTTTCTGTTAATGAAATATTTTAGAGTTATTTCTTGTTCAATAGATACAAAATTATTGAAGTGTTTTAGCTTCTAATTATACTGGATCTGGAGGTTTGAAGTAAGCTTTGTCATGAGGATTCAGGTAAGTCAATCCTTCATTTTTTCATGGGTAAATTCATCCACTAGAATCCTGCAGAATTGAGAACCAACAAAATTTTGGTTTCTCTTTCCTCCTTTGCCCATTTTATCAATTCATGTCATATTCTCTTCTTTGTGTACGAATTGTGTATTTTTCCCTTCCATAGGTCACAAAGACAAAGAATAACGAAACTGTGTTTTTTTCTATTTATTTATTTGTTTGCACACTATTTGACCTAGACGTTGATGTTTATGGTGTTTAGAGGATTAAACCCTTTTCATGTTCCTTGGTTTTTATCTTTGGGAAAATCCCCGGTCTTTACCTTTGGCCAAGTCTTCTCAAATTGCTCAAAATAAAAGCGCTCTGGAACAGCTCCACAAGTAGATTCTTGTTGTAATTATATAATAAAAAAGCCTAGTTGTAGGAGAGTATCTACACAACTTATGAGTTGTTAGAAGCAAACCTACGAAACCTACATCATAACAGAACAGTTCTTAACTTAACTAGGGGCATCTTAGTATCATGTCTTCTCATCCTGTGAATAGGAACATATCATCAAAAATATTAAGAGGGGAAGGATGTTTTACAAAACCGGCCTATAATGGAGGAGGAGATATTATCAAAAGCATTAAGAGGGGGAGGATGTTTTAAATAACTAGGCTATAATAGAGAAGTAGCATCAATTTCGCATTCCCAAACCATAGGTATCATCTTAACTTTCTCCAAAATAGTTCTGAGTTTTGACATTCAGAACATTGGAGGAGGAGGAGATAAATAATCAGTAACCACTCAATCATTGAGGAGGAACACCGTTTCCATATCCCATAGTAGACATCTCTCTAGGTTTAGTAACTTCACAACAACCAAGAAGAGGTTCGCCCAAACACATATTGACAGCTGAGCTAATAAGACCTTACCACGACTGTTACTTACATGGATCATAAATAACATCATCATTACCACTATATTTAAGAAAAGAGGGTCTCACAGTTCCGTCAATTTATCAAGACTTATAAAATATTCATTTTGATACAATTAATAACTCCGTTGACCATTCACAAAAACAAGCTTGTCTATAAGCAACACACCATCATAGCTCATAAATTATAAAATTCTGCTCAGGTGAAGGATGCTGAATACTAAATCTTCACTCCCTTCACTATTTACGTCGTGTACAACAGATTCTTACAAACTACCTAAAAACTCTGTAGAGATCCCATCCCTATAATCAATAATGGATTGGAACTCCACCCAAGATCCCACTTTGGATGGAACGAAAAACCTTTGTCCAAATCCCTATTTTCTATCCTTAATTTTTAATGTATCCTTTATGTATGATATTGTTCTATTTGATGTTGAGTGGAATAAAAAAACTGCATAGTTTTGCCTTTAAGCATCAATATGTGAGGTGGTACATGGGCCATCAACTCTCAGTAGGCCATACCATCCTATTGCAAAACCATAGCAATATTATCACTTTAGAGTAAACAAGCCAAGGAGAAGGTAAAATTAAATTGATACCCATGAATATTTTAACCATTAACTGTGAGACCCATTATATGTTAATGCCAGATCACCAAAAGGCCATGCATTGGGATCTTCTAAGCAATAGTTCCAAAATGAATTTAAGACATCCAAAGATGAACATGTATTGACTCTAAGAATTAAATGTATCAATGGTCCTTCAAATAAAAAGAAAAAATGTGCAGCAGCATGCAAAATTTTCAGTCTTAGCCTTTCCAAAATCCCATTTGCAATTTTCCGTAATGGCTGGGAATGCTAAGGTTGAGATGTTTTTTTGATACCAGAATGTTCTAGAGGGAACAATCAACTCGGTGATCAAACCCAAGGAGAACCTTTTCACCCAAATTGACAACACTAGTTGGTTCAATTTCAAATAAAATAGTAGTTACAGGGTTTACTATTGGAGTTAATGGATGAAAATATACCCGAAAAGATACTCCAGTTCCAAATGGAGAGCTTATGAGAAATGGTCTCTTATCTCTGTTCAATAAGCTGGCCCAAGGAATTCAATTTTGTCCACACGTCATGGAAATTCCAATGGAATTATTATGGCTATGGCATAACGCTCAGTGATCATTTTAGGTTCAAAGATTGGAGGAGTTAGCTAATAAGTAGATCTGGGAACTGATAAACTTGATCCTTGTAACTCCATCAATTCCTAAAACCCTGGGGCTTAGTCCTTTTGAGATGTCTTAGGAGAAACCATTTGATTAATTAATAGAAGTTCACCTCCTGTTACGGTCATCAAAGATTAGAAGGGTCATCCCATCTTATACTCCTTAACTGAGTCAAGGTAGTGTTGACCAAATTTGGTCTACATGCCAAAATTTTGCCTAGTCCAAGAAATCAGTGGAAGGAGCAAGATCTTCTTTTCTACAGTTGCAAAGGGGAGATATTCGAATAGTTTTCCATAGTATCTGAGCCTTCAAAGATCAAGCAACATTTCAAGTGTAACTCAAAGTAAAAGCCAAGTACAAAACCCTTTTGGACTAAGTCTTTACTTAAATTCTTTCGGACCTTTTATTTGACTAAGTGTTCATTATTTTGGGGAAATTCTTTTGGGCTTTTTGCTAAGCCTATTTCTTTCGGGACCCTTTTTTGGCTAACTGTTGAATTCTTTCTGACAAATTGTCGGAGACAAAGTTTTTGAAGGCATATATTTATTTCGAACAAAATGTCCGAAGCAAAAGACAAAGATCTATTTCTTTAGGGAAAATTGTCCGAAACATTTTCCCTAAGGATTTTTCTGCAGCAAGGTGTCCTATACAATTTTCCCAAAGGATATACTTTTCGGGAAAGTGGACCATACAAAAGTTCTAAAGGGTCATTTTTCAACAAAATGGTCCATTTTCAAAAGTCTCGAAAGGTCAATTTTCGATGAAATGGTCCTATAATTTTTTCCGAAGGGCATTCTCTTCAGACAAATGGTCCTAGACAAAGTTCCGAAAGATCTTTCTGCAACAAAGTGCCCTATACTATTTTCCTGAAGGGTTATTTCTCAGGAAAAAGATCCAGTTCAAGATTTTCGAAGGTCTTTTTCAAAGAAGGTACCCCAAACAAAAGTCCAAGATAGCCCCGCAAGCGTCAAATTCAAGCAAAGAAGATGACCATTGTTTTTCAAATATGTAGTGATGGTCGCTCAGACGTCAAATACGTTCATACAGATGTCAAAGTTCAGACTACAAGAAATAGCCGTTTGTATTCAAATGGGTTCCAGATCAATGGTCTGCGTTCGATCCAAACAAAGATCCGATGACACGCATCAAGTCAAGAAGTCAATCGACATTCGTACGGCTGTCAAATTCTGACCACGGCAAGTAACCATTTCGGTTCAAAAGGTCTTTAAAAGGTTTGAAGTTCATCAAGATCTAACGGTCTGTGGGAGCCCTCATACTGACACAACTAAATCAACGATGTGCGTGAGCTCATACATCATGATCTGACAGAGCACAAGAATTGATAGGAAAGTGGGACCAGTGAGATCTAAGGGCTCATGTTTAATCGCTCATCAAGATGGGAAGACGAGTGTGAGTCAAAGAGGTCATCAAATCCAAGAAACTAATAAGTTGAGGACAAGTGGCACAAGTGCATTTAGTTGGTAGAAGATCGACAACTTGCAGGTATTCGTGCACAAACAGATCAACAGAGCGAGGCAGAGTCAATAAGTCAGAGTATCTGTGGAGCCAATGAACATAATGACAATTGGACACAATGTAGACAATCCGAGTTGGTTATCGACAACCAATAAGGGAGAGAGAGCCGGGGCATTTTCGACGAAAGTCAAAGAGATTGTTTTGGACCCAGGCAAAGCAAATGTAGAAGAGCCGAGCTCGAAGGCGAACCAGAGTTGAACGAGGGCCACAGTTCAGAGACCAAGCATCGCCATTAAAAGCTCCATATAAGTAAGATCTTTTGGGTGTAATACAGAAGGCGAAGATGAACTAGTGACTGTAAAGCAAAGTTGGGCAATTTATAGCCTTTTATAGATATGGTGACTATGTGAAAACCAATGGTCTAAGATTGGTTTTCACCTATAGTGGATTTGTGTCTCGCCTATCATCATGGATCATTTTTTCATGATGCAAGCACAGTTGGCTACCTAATGCAGATGTGGCACTTTTCAGTCAATTCCAAAACATGATCCTTGTCAACAGATCAAGTAGATGATATCATGAAGTTCCAACAAGAAATTTGGCAATTGGATAAGGGCATTGGACATTTAATTCTTTTACAGAATTTGTTCCTTGTTGATAAGATCATGAATCAACATCCTTGAGAGTCTTAATCCATTGAAAGCGGTTGGGCCTTTTCAAATGCACAGCCCTCTCTTTCTCTTTTCTATAAATACAGGGTTCTAAGTCTTAAAATGGATCCTTCTATCCCTCTTTTTGGTATGACCAGACTCCTGTCAAAATTTGTACTGTAACACCTCTTTGATGCAATAAAGACTAAATTCCATCCTTCTCTAAGCTAGATTGAAGTGTGTTCTATGAATTTATGCACTATATTTAAGTGAATGTATGTTCCTTGCTTATGTCTGAGTTTTTCTCACCTTCAAGAAGTGCTTAATAGTCTCACAGGGCATTATAAGCGCAATCTATAGTTTATTATCTAGTTTGAAAGTGGATATCTACCCTCTCTTGCTAATTTGGTAATTGAGTAATGTCTTATTCTGAAATATTTATGTGAGATTAATGTTCTTTGGTCTTAAAAGTGTCTCATAGTGTGTTTTGTGTGAGTTGGAATGATCAAATCATTGGTGCATCACCATTTTTTTCATGCTTTTATAAGTTTTGTCAAATCTCTCTCCCTTTTCCAAGCAAGTGTTAGTTTAGGTTAGTGTAGGTGATAGATCCATAAGAAAGTCGCCCTTCTCCGGAGGTTTGATCCATTTTTAAGATACCCACAACTTAGGATCAGTCCTATGTTGGACTAGATTTGAGTGGAGAGATCTAAACAATCTCCTAAGTTTTGTCAAATCTCTCTCCCTTTTCCAAGCAAGTGTTAGTTTAGGTTAGTGTAGGTGATAGATCCATAAGAAATTCGCCCTTCTCCGGAGGTCTGATCCATTTTTAGGATACCCACAACTTAGGATCAGTCCTATGTTGGACTAGATTTGAGTGGAGAGATCTAAACAGTCTCCTCCTTAGTTAGGGTGCAAATCTAGAACACCAACAATTTTGGCACGCCCAGTGGGACAAAGTTTCTTTGGTATAAATTAAAGTTTGAATATTGAGAAGAAGAAATTGTAGCAGCAGGAAGGATCTACCATCATCAAAAGTTGAAGATCTTTAAAGTTGTAGAGCTCGTAGCATCTTCTAGACAGTGTTTTCATGCCAAAGGTTACAACAAGGTCATCAAGTAAAGGTACTTATTTGGAACATATTGAATTGGCTTCTACTTCTTATAAAAGATCAAGATTCAATAGTACAAGCTCTTATCTTTCAAAGCAAAATTCATCTTCTAGTTGAGCAATTATTTTAGTCCAATTTATTGTCCCCATAAGCCAAATCTCTTTTGCCCAAATGGTTATCAAGAATCAAGTGTTTGTCCCATTTAATAAGGGTAGTCCCCTGAATTTGGACCAATATGATGACATTCTTGTGTCTGCCTTAAAAAGTATCCCTTTCTTCTCTAGTGAATGGGATAAAACTACTGCTATTGAGCATATCCAAGATGTTGCCAATCTATGTTATGTTCATAATGTTACTCAAGATAATGTGGCTATCAGATTGTTTGTTGCTTCCTTCAACGAAAAAGCATTGCAATGGTATATGAATCTTCCTTTAACCTCCATTGATACTTGGGATGAGTTAGGTGCAGCCTTAGTTAACCAATTTGAAGAAAAGTCTGATCATTTATCTTTTGTTGAACAACTGACTACCATAAAAGGGTACCCTCATGAATTCATGTCTAAATTTTAACCTTAGATTTCAAAAGACATGGATTAGGATCCCTGCATTAGTTAGACCATCCCTAGAGTATGCATTTTTGTATTATCTTGAGGCTCTTAATTCTGATATAAGTGTCATGATATAGTCCATGGGTGGTAATACTTTTCTGATTGCCTATGAAATTGCAATTAGAGAAGAAAACAAATTAATACAAGATGGTAAACTTGCTCCAAGGATTCTAATGCTCATAGTATCATAATTTCAACATGTTCCTCCCCCTCAAGTTCCCTAGATTCCATCTATAGCCCCTATTGCATCTCCAAAAGTCCAAGTTGTAGCCCCTCCTTATCAATCTAGTGAGATTGGTGATCTAAAAGCATGTTACAAGCTTTTGGAAATGAGATTGTTCAACTTAAGAGATAACAATACCAAGATAAACCTTATCAGCATCAAAACCATAGTACCTAGCAATATTTCAATAACCAAAGACTCTCTTATCAAGGTTTCAAAGACAATAGGCAACCTTATCAAAATCAAGGAGACGTAACTCAAACTACGCCATATGCAGCTCTTGATCCCAATGTACCTTCCAGCTCAAAAGTTATTGTTCCTCAAAATAACTTGATGCAAGATCCAGGTTGGTAGCCTTCCAATCCCAATGACACTCAAAATCAAACTTTGGTATCACAAGGGATTACCATGCCACAAATGACACGAAGAGTTTTCTCTTCAAGGTGGTCAATATCAAGACATGAATATGGCAGTCCAGGGAGAAGCTCAAAAAGTTCCAGGACAGCCTGATGCCATCAATGTTAATTGGCATTTGGATGATCATGTTGCATTCAACCAAGTTGGTGAAACTAGCAACACAAATGGTCAAGTGGCAACTCTGACTAGAGCCAAAAGAAGAGCAGTTGAAAAAGCTCAAGATGTGAGCAATACTTCTAGTGTTCCTAATTTTGTTTCCATAGTGTCTGAGCCTTCAAAGATCAAGCAACATTTCAAGTGCAACTCAAAGTAAAAGCTAAGTACAAAACCCTTTTGGACTAAGTCTTTAATTAAATTCTTTCTGACTTTTTATTTGACTAAGTGTTCATTATGTTGAGGAAATTATTGCAGGGTTTTTCCTAAGCCTATTTTTTTGGGGACCCATTTTTGGCTAATTGCTGAATTCTTTCTGACAAATTGTCCAAGACAGTTTTTGAAGGCATATATTTCTTTTCGACAAAATGTCTGAAGCAAAAAATAATGACCTATTTCTTTCAAGAAAATTGTCTGAACAATTTTCCCGAATGATCTTTCTATAGCAAGGTGCCATATACAAGTTTCCTAAAGGATATCCTTTTCGAGAAAGTGAACCATACAAAAGTTCTGAAGGGTCGTTTTTCAACAAAACGGTCCATTTTCAAAAGTCTCGAAAGGTCTATTTTCGATGAAATGGTCCTATACATTTTTCTGAAGGACATTCTCTTTAGACAAATGGTCCTAGACAAAGTTTCGAAAGATCTTTCTGCAACACAGTGTCCTATACTATTTTACCGAAGGGTTATTTCTCGAGAAAAAGGTTTAGTTCAATATTTCCTAAGGTCTTTTTCAAAGAAGGTGCCCCAAACAAAAGTCTAGGACGACCTTGCAAGCGTCAAATTCAAGCAAAGAAGATCATTATTTTTCAAATATGTAGTGACGATCGTGCGGATCTCAAATATGTTTGTGCAGATGTCAAAGTTCAGACTACATGAAATAGGCGTTTGTATTCAAATGGGTTCCAGATCGACTATCTGTGTTCGATCCAAGCAAAGATCTGATGGCACGCATCAAGTCAATAAGTCAATCAACATTCACGTAGCTGTCAAATTCCAACCATGACAAGTAATTGTTTGGGTTCAAAAGGTCCTTAAAAGGTTTGAAGTTCATCAAGATCTAATGGTTTATGAGAGCCCTCATACTGACACAGCTAAATCAATGATGCACGTGAGCTCGTACATCATGATCTGATGGAATGCAAAAACTAACAAGAAAGTGGGACCAGGGATATCTAAGGGCTTGTGTTTAATCACTCATCAAGATCGGACAACGAGTGTGAGTCAAAGAGGTCAACGAATCTAAGAAACTAATAAGTTGAAGACAAGTGGCACAAGCACATTCAGTTGGAAAAAGATTGATAGCTCATGGGCATCTGTGCACAGACAGATCAATGGAGTGAGGCAGAGTCAATAAGTCAGCATATTTGTGGAGCCAATGAACATAAAGATAGTTGGGCATGATGTAGACAATCCAAGTTGGCTATCAACAGCCAATAAGCGAGAGCAAGCTCAGGACATTTTCAATGAAAGTCGAAGAAGTTATTTTGGACCCAGGCAAAGCAAATTTAGAAGAGCCGAGTTCAAAGGCGAACTAGGGTTAAACCACGGCCACAGTTCAGAGACCAAGCATCACCATTAAAAGCTCCATTTAAGTAAGATAGATCTTTTGGGTCTAATACAGAGGGTGAAGATGAACCAATGATTGTAAATCAAAGTCGAGCAATTTTTTAGACTTTCGTAGTTATGGTTACTATGTGAAAACCAATGGTCTAAGATTGGTTTTCACCTATAGTGGACTTTTGTCTCGCCTATCATCATGGATCATTTTTTGATGATGCAAGCACAATTGGCTACCTAATGTAGATGTGGCACTTTTCAGTCAATTCCAAAACATGATCCTTGTCAACAGATCAAGTAGATGATGTCATGAAGTTCCAAGAAGAAATCTGGTGGTTGGATAAGGGCATTAGACATTTAATTCTTTTAGAGAATTTGTTCCTTGCTGTTAAGATCACAAATCAACATCCTCGAGAGTGCTAATCCATCAAAAGTGGTTGGGCATTTTTCAATGCACAACGCTCTCTCTTTCTCTTTTCTATAAATATAGGCTTCTAAGCCTTAAAATTGATCCTTCTATCCCTCTTTTTGGTATGACCAGACTCCTATCGAAATTTGTATTGAGACACCTCTTTTATGCAATAAAGATTGAATTCCATCCTTTTCTAATCCAAATTGAAGTGTGTTCTATGAATTCATGCACTATTTTTAAGTGAATGTATGTTCCTTGCTTATGTCTGAGTTTTTTTCACCTTCAAGAAGTGTTTAATAGTCTCATAGGTCATTATAAGTGCAATCTACAATTTATCATAATCTAGTTTGAAAGTGGATTTCTGCCCTCTCCTGCTAATTTGGTAATTGATTAACACCTTATTCTAAAATATTTATTTGAGATTAACAATCTTTGGTCTTAAAAGTGTCTCATAGTGTGTTTTGTGTGAGTTGGAGTGATCAAATCATTGGTGCATCACCGCTTTTTCATGCTTTTATAAGTTTTGTCAAATCTTTCTCCCTTTTCCAAGCAAGTGTTAGTTTAGGTTAGTATAGGTGATAAATCAATAAGGAATCTGGCCTTCTCCAGAGGTCTGATCCATCTTTAGGATACCGCAATCTAGGATCAGTCCCATGTTGGACTAGATTTGAGTGAGAAGATCTAAACAATCTCCTCCTCGGCTAAGGTGCAAATCTAGAACACCAATAGGTAGCAAATTTTAGTTCGCAATATAGGTAGAGAGATGGTTTATTTTGTTTCTCTCAAACCTTATGGTGCCAGTCCTAAGAAGGGTAGAAATATTGTTAGCAGTTCATTTGGGCTTCAATCAGAGTTATTCGACATTTGCATAGAATTACAGTAGATCCTAGGAAGTATGAGTTCCCAGCTGAGCACAAAGTAATATCCTGCTATGTGTATCCTACTTCAAGTGTAGTGGTTGGTGGGCTAGCGGCATGCTACAAGGAGGGGAGGTTAGTGATTGAGGAGAAAAAACCTATGTTATAGCAAAAATTTGGGAGTGATTTTTTTAGTGCATCAAAGAGGAAAGCATATGAGAACACTTTGCCATTGAATCTCATGATAGGTCTAGATCATCAATAGGACATGAAGCTAATGAAGAAAGAAAGAACTTTTCTCCAACCATTGAAGATATGTTAGATCTAAAGGAGAAGTGCTATTTTGAAATATGGATGAGTAACTTGATATTGTTTTTTCCTTGGTCAAATCAATAACCATTGAGAAAGAGAAAACTTTGCATGGTTTAAAATCATGTCTTTTACAATAGGCTCTTCAAAATTATCATAATTATATGGCAGATCTCATATCTTAATGAAGGATTAGATGACTATGCAAGTCAGATATCTTTAGATTATGTGCACCATCAAAATCAATGGGATATTACTTCTTTGGTGTTTGACAAGGTGTAATGTAAAGATTTCAGGTATAACGTTTCCTTGTAATCTTCTATTATCAACTTCACAATTGTACTGATGTTAGAATTGATTTATTGCAACTTACTAAGATGAGATTTTTTTTTCAATTATGCATACAATATGTGAACCAATTGAAGAGGAGAAATATGATGCGTATAGAAGTATGCTTGTTAGTAATTTTGATATTTTATGTAATTTTTTTGAAGAGAAAGATGCATTGTCTTCTTTATTTTTGTTGTCCATGTAAAACTTCAATGGTCTTGAATATATGTAGTAATGAAGCATCTTCTCCAAGGTGGTTTTTTGTGCCTTTAAACCAGTTTACAAATTGGGATTCCTTAATTGGGACTCTACAATACAATTTACAAAGATGGGATGATGTGGTCACCCTAAAGTTTATTAGGTTTAAAATGTCTTATGGATCTTTTTGATCTTTTTTTTTAGTGGAAAAATTTGGTCCTCTAATTATTGAGATTTTTAAAAGAAGAATTTTAAATTGGTAACATGTGGTTAAGGAAATGAACATTTGTTTCATAATATTTTAAAGTGTGACGAGTTATATTTACTGACGAAAGGCTTCACTCTTTGAAAAGGAAAAAAAAAATCAATTGGGAACCAAGTATTTAACATGGTTCCCATTGCTCGGATTCATATACTTGTTGGAATTGATGGGAATGCTTTGACTTCTACCACATGATAGCTTACAAAACCTAAGAACCAACTACATCTTTTGAAGTTATTATGAAAAGACATGAATTGATCTAGGAAAAGAAAATGAGATTGAAGAGAAATGCAGAAATGTTCACAAGAGGAATCTTCACATAAAACTAATAATGTTTTACTTTGGATCATAGTAGAAAAAAACTTTTGGGAAAAAAATCATTTTTCAAAAGTGTAAGTGTTTTTCAAAAAATTCATTATTAATCAGGTAAAAGTCGAAAAAACATAAAACCATCAAAAAATTGTGGAAAAAAGAGAAAAAATTATTTTTTTTTTAAATTTGAAGGCACAAAGATACATATTAGGCATTTCAATTGTATAAAGAATGGATAAAAATTATGAGAGGAAGTTAAATAAGATTGTATGCCATCAAAATCAACAAGCTATTTTCTTTCATTAATTTCTAGACTATTACATTTGCATTTCAAAATGCATACTATTGTTGTTTACAAAGGAACAAAAAATGAGAGAAAGCCAATGGCAACGAGGTAGACTAGGGATCAATAGGTGTAGATGTTGAATCTCTAGGGTTAGAGCCTCTCTTAATTTTAGAGACCACCTCAATGTTGTACTCAACCTTCTCCAACAAGTCAAAGTCAACTTCATAATAAATAGAGTCATCATTATTTTTGAGTCATTCAAATTTTGGATTGAATTTGTCAAGTTCAATTCGCTAATCTTTCTCGATGGTACTTAACATTATCAAATAGAATGCATATGTTAGTGACTTGGAGAATAATATTTTATAAGAATATAAATTAACTTTTCATATGAATTGAGAATTAGAAATGCAACATTTCTTAACATTGAGCGTTCTTCAACTTTAGGTAAAGATTGTGGTGGACAAACACCAAATCATTCATTCATTTTTGCATGCATCAATTGCATTTTTTAAAATATATATGCTCAAATTTTTGAATATATATGCTCAAACACACTCTAACTACGCTCACAAGTGGGTGAATTGCATGGTTGGCTCAACATATGCATTGCCATCCATCGAAGTTGTTTGGTTTCTTTGCCAAAGGAATCTTACCATGGTGTTGTAAAAATAGATTTTGTCAACTTTATAACGTGCACAATTCAATCAAAATTTAACTTTTTCACCATATGTATGTAGAAGAATTATCTACCTAGTGTGAAGGTCTTCCTCCTTGTTATGGCTACTTTAGTAGAGAAGAAATCATTTGCCTGCTTGTACATCAGAAACTCTCCCATGGCTACCTAAAAAGATTCCTAGGAAACATTCTCTCTATGCACTTAATTAGACCCTCTATGACCTGTACATCATCTCAAAATTAGTCATTAAAGAACAACATTGGATTCAAGAAATATCCAACTATATAGAGGGAAGAATGCATCTATTAATCCCATCTTTTATCAATTATCTCTCATAATGGTATGTACTTGGCCCTATTATTCGTTAATCTAATCTTAATAGTGCCTTTGGAACTATTAATTGCCTAATATAAATAACCCATGGGGGTTTATCCCCATCGATGAGTCTCAAAATTTAAACCAGAGGCTTGAAGAATAATATAATTTTATCTACCTATTTCCAAAAAGATAGTGATAAAACATAGTCATCCACCATTTTGCCTTCAATATGTTTCACAAAGGAAGGTTCCATCCACTCAGTTGAAATGAACATTCATATTAAATTCATTTTTTGTTGAAAAAGAATTTTCAATTCAAGGAAGTGGGTTGCAAACCTTGTCACCCTCGCTGAAGAAGTTTCTTGCCATCTATGATTGTGTGCATTATATTAAGCACTTTTAGGTGGGCTTGTTTTGAAATACCTCTTTCACCCATGAAATTTTGCATATGTCATCCAAAGATAATTAAGAGAATGTACCACATATGAAATCTAAAACATAGTTCCATATTTGTCCATAACAAGCCTCCTAGCAACCACATAAACAATAACATTATTTGTAATGAATTGGACCACATTTTGTGGCCTCACCTCAATCATAACCTCATCAAATAGATGAAAGAGTGTTTTGTCTGATTTTATCATCTCAAATTCATCAACACTTTTAATAAAAATTTTGCCAATGTCACATGACTCGAGGAAGTTGATGGGTATATAACTTCATCTGTCCATCCATCTAACATTACAATGCATCTTGATTTTTTTTCATACCTTACGATGTTTTGTAAGAGCATCGCTCACATCCTGTACATCTTTCAACAAATCAGTATGCAAAACCTCATATGATGGAGAAATAAACCCAAAGTAATTGCAATTGTATCCACCATATGCTATATTTGTACCAAAATTTAGAGATTTCCAGCTTTACCTACTCATGAACAATATTGATCCAACCTATACTCTCTAGCGTGGTTTGCACTCCATGTCTAGTGTGAGAGCTAAAGAAGGCATGAATATTTCCCCTTCCTACATCTAACCCACAAAGTACTAATCCAAAGGTAGATTATTAAGGAGTTATAATGAGAAAAACAATTAAAAATATTAAATACATTCAAACAAATGTGAAATATAACATTTACCACAGAGAAGGGTTAGGTTACTAGTTAGGGTTAGGTCTAGTTTTTTTTAGAGTTTTAGGTGTATTTAAGTATTTTTTAATTGTAGACAATGTTGTCCCTGAAAAATGCCACTCATTTTTGGGACAACCTATGGACTATTTTGGCCTTGCACAGACCAAAATTTCTCTCTTCTCTTCTCAAAATTTGTTATGAGCTTTCAAATTCCTCATTTTTTAAAGATTTTTTCGTAAAGAGATTCACAGGTTCAACAGGTTAAAAAAGCTTTTACAGGCGAGTTCAGTCAAAAAGAACAAGTTTCTAACACTTAGTCATTTCCAGGATCAATTCAGCACCTCAGTTCAATCAAAAGAGTTCAATCGGCACATGATAAAGGGCAAAGGCTTGGACCATTGAACTTTGAACCACTTTGGTTCAAAGGTTCAATGGGTTCAATGACCAAGTTGGTTCAACGTGCTTGGTCCAAAAGATCAAAAGGACTTAGCCAAATAACGAAGGATGAACCTATTGAACCATTGAACCATTGAACCAAAGTTGGTTCAATCGGTTGGTTCAAGGGGCTACGCCAAAGTGATCAAGGCAAGTGCCCTTGCGAAGGGCAGGCAGCATTGATTCGAAGGTCAAAAAAAAGACAGAATTCCTTTGAATTTGTTCAAAGGCCCAAAAGAAACAATTCTTTCGAACTTTTTGTTCGATGGAAATGGCTAAGTCCAAAAGGCCGAAAGAATACTTTCAGGAAGATTTTCTCGAAAAAATGTTAAGGCAAAATTCCTTCAAACTTTTTGTCCGAAGGAATTCATTCGGAGAAAAAGTCCGAAGAAATAGAAAAGAACGAATGGCCAAGTAACAAGAAACTTTCCTTCGGACATTTTGTCTGAATGAATTCTTTTTAGGTTTTTTGCCCGACGAAAAAAGCTCGCTGGAGAATTTGAAGCCCGAAAGACAAGTACCCTTGCGGGGGGCACTTGGCGACAGAGAAAAGACCATTTTAAAAGCCCAAACAAAGACGCAGAAAGGAACTTTCACAAACTTAGACAAAAAGGGGCTTCAATGAGTGAACCGAATGAACCATTGAACCAATAGGTTCAACGGGTTCAAGGTTCAAATGTTCAACCAGAGCTTGGAAAGATAAAGGAAGCAGTGTTTGAGCGAAACGCAGAATAAACCAATGAACTGATTGAACTTTGAACTGAAAGAGTTCAAATTTCAATGGTTCAACATGGTTCAAAAGTTCAAAGGCGGCCTCAGTCAAAGAAAAAGCAGCACACAAGTGGTTCAACGGATGGTTCAATCAAGGGGCGACGAAGCGATTGAACCAAAAAGTGATAAAATAAAAGAGACAAAATGAACCAATGAACCGATAAACTTTCAGTGGTTCAACAGGTTCAAGGTTCAACCTGAATCAAGCGATCAACTAAAAAGAGAGCCCGAAGACTCAAAGAAAGAAGACCGATGCAAAAGACCAAAAATGTCTTCGAAAGAGTTATTTCCAGTAGGTAGAACAGTGGATCGAGTAGACTTCTGAGCGCACCAAACCAAAGATGCAGAATATTTTCTTCCATGAAGTAAAGACAAATATGCAAAGGACCAGATAGTCCATATTAAGGAGGAGACATATCAGATGAAGGGACACGCCATAGTTATGGCAGTGCACTGTTCTCAGCATGGTATCTCCAGACAAAACTGGAGACGCATTCAAGACATTGACTACAGCATGGGCAGTCTCATGGAAAAAGGCGCCAATCCTTGTGTAGTGGCTATAAGTTTGTTAATTCTCTCATTTGTAAGGGAGACTTTTCATTTTACAAGAGCGAAACTTTGCCCATTTTGAAAGAAGAAGACTGAGACTTTGAGCTCAGGTTGTAATTTCATTTTCATTTTTATATGAATGAGAAAGCAGGTTTTTTACAGACTTTTTGATGTTCTGGCTTGTATCATTTTAGAAGATCATTCTTGCGTCTGTCTTTTGAAGGTGTTCGTATTCATTTAATTTGGTAAGCATAATTAGTGAAGGTAATAGGGAAGTGTCCTGAAACCAACTGTGGGAAGACTTTGTGCTCTCACAATTATTTTCAGTCTGTGTTTTTCTTTTCTTTTTGTGTTGAAGATTTTGGGATGAATTTATGCCCCTAGTATCCTTTGTGATATACTCTTTGGGCAGTTGAGGTGGAAACTCTGCGTTCTGCTTCATCCTGCTGTTACTACGCCCTTTGGTCACTGGTTACTTTACTATCTGAAAAAAACTCTTGCTATTTCCTGCAAGAACACTTCTGAAAGAAGAGAAGTGCCTTTAGTGTTTACACCAGTATTTTCTCTTTTGTCTGTGTGCATCATCTCTGAAAAAAGAGAGATGGATGGTTTATCCTGCCCCCATGTGTTATTTTCTACTTATTTATATTATATATAGCTCTTACGTATCTATAGGGAACCTCCCCTTGATGAGAGGAGAGATTTGTCTCTGATTGATGTAGTAAAGCTACACACTTGGCCGACCAATCTTATTGTTGTGGTTGATCAGACCTATTTTGTTGATCAATATGCTGATTGACAAAATATTCACCCAACAATTTTTGGCGACTCCGCTAGGGAAGAGCGCGCAGTTTAAATTCTCTAACTTCACGCTGAAGCAGATCCTGATTTTTTCTATTTTTTGTTCTGCAATCTAGCAACTCCACGTTATACCAGAGGCCAGAAATCTTAAGATGTTTTTGACCCTGCTTTTGAGTTGGTGCAAAAGAGTAATTTTGAGTTGTTTCCTCCACAACCTCACATTGGATGAACTAGGAGTTTTCCTCCTAGCCCTACCAGGCCACTAACACAAGGTAGAGCTTCTTTTTCTACTGCTAGTTGAGCTTTGCCTATCCACGCTCCACCTGGATTAGTGATCCCACTTTTACAAAATCAAATCATGGCTCAAGGCCCCTAAGGTAATTCTTTCAGTCCCCTGAATTTGACTCCACCTCTACATGAGCTTCCATGCAGTTCAAGGAAGAATTTTTCCAAATTCTTTGGTGATGGGAAGGTTCATCCTGATGAACACATTGCAGTGTTCAGCATAGCCTGCGATGTAATAGGGGTGGAATTTGAAGACATAGCGGTCAAGCTATTCATGGAGACACTATAAGGCACTGCTGCAGACTGGTTCTACCACCTACAGGCTAGATCAGTGACTGATTGAGACACTTTGAAAGACAAATTTGAAGCCAAGTTCAAGCCTGCAGAAGATGCACATGCATTGCTGACCCAGCTCACTCAGATGAAGAAAGAGCCTCATGAGCCTATGAGGGATTTTATTGCTAGGTTCGACAAGCTGAGACACAGGATTCCCATGGTCGCCTAGCCGACACCTTAGAACCTCAAATGCTTCTTCATCAACTCACAACTGTCTGAAGTGAGTTTTTTGCTGAGACGGGCCAGACACATAGACCTTGTTGTTGCTCAGGACTTGGCTACTGAGGTAGAAGATGACCTTATCTTAACAAAAAAGATAAAAAGAGACTCTAATAAAGGTAAATCCTCTTCATCTTTTGAGTATTCACCTACAGTCATCACTGACCCAATGGTACAAAAGCTAGCAAATGAAATGCTAGCTCTCAAAAAGCAAATGGCGCAAGGGATGTCATCTGCTCCTGCATACAGAGATATCCCCAAAAGGACATTTCAAAATTAGGCATACCAAGGCAATGCTGCCAAGAATCAAGGATAGCAAATTTGCCTTCCTCCTCCATAGAGGAACCTCACCCTTGAAGCACCTCCAAATAACTCGACAGTTGGATATCTTGAAGCTGAAGCAAATTTCTCATTCCAACTCGAGTTAAATCCTGAAGATGATGTTAATCTCTTCACTGAGGAAGAAGAAGAATTAGCTGGTGACTCCCATATTAGTTTCAGAACTATTAGGATGAACCCAAGAGTGAAGGTAATACAACTGAGGGGTCATATGATGTATTCACTGGGTCCAAAAATCAATCAGCTCAATAAGCTGATAAGGAGAAAGTAGAGGAGTGACCTCAACTAGCAGTTTCAATTGCTAAGCAGGGATCCACTCTTCTTTTCCAGTGAAAGGACCCAGTGATTTCAAGAAAGGTAAGTACCCCAAATGCCCCTACGCCTTCTACTTCAATTTCACAGTCCAGTCCTCCCCCTTTCAAAAATCAAAAGGATGAACTCTCATCCTCTGCTCCTAGCTCATTCCAGACATTTGATATCATTGACCATATAAAGAGAAGCAAAATTCAAATGTCTAAATTTGAATTTCTACAGTCCCATCCTGAGCAATTAGACAGACTGGTTCAATGTGTTAAAAACTAGAACATCCCTGTTGAATGAGTAATTTTCAAAGTGACACATGATGCTGCCAGGAATGCACCCACCAGAAACAACCTTGTCACCACTCCCCTTACTGCTCCTGACAGGACTGAACCTTTTTATGTCTCATTGCAGATAAATGGACATTAGTTAAATAATTGCATCATTGATTCTGGAGCTTTAGACAATGTCATTCCTGCTAAAGTGGCCGAATCCCTTGATCTCACATTGACTAAAACTTTCTGTAGATGCTTCTCCATGGAGAACAAGCAAGTGCCTTTGCTAAGACAAATTAAAGATGCCCAATTTGTGTTTGTTGCCTTTCCAGACAAAGAATCAAGATGATTGTTTTGGTAGCAGACGTCCCAGCATCATATGGCATCCTTCTTGGGCAAAATTTTTGCAGGAATGTTAGTGGTGAATTGAACATGGATTTATCAGAGGTGAGGATTCCAGTCAAAGGTGTTATGAAGAGGTTGCTTCTTGAAAAGGAAGCGAAATATGTGGTCACCCAGACCTCAGCACCTGAAGCTCAAATTTTGTTTGAGTCTTCAGGCATGGGTAACTACTTTCTATATACGGATGGAGTTCATGAGACATCTAATGAAGCTCCTGCAGATGACAGCCTAGAAATGCATTCAACTGGAATAGCAAAGGAATTGGCTAAGCATAAGGGTGGAAGTATCTCCACCCCCGAATAAAGAAGAATCCAAAAAAAAATAGTATCAAATGAGGTATAGATTCTTGAATTTGATGGCAGCTGCTCTTCCACTGGTTTAGGAGCTAGGGTTGTGTTAATATCTCCTTAAAGAGATATTTTTTCCTCATCTTATAAATTGCAATTCAGCAACATGAATAACACATCTGAATATGAGTCTATGTTGCTTGGATTGAGAGCCGCTCAAGACAAAGGCATCAAGATCCATGCTAAAGGAGATGTCGAATTAGTGGTTTGTCAGGGAAGGAACCTGTATCAAACTAAGAATGAAAGATTGCATTATTACCGTAATTTAGTCTAGGACCAACTTGAAGACTTTGATGCTTTCAGCATCTCTGCAGTTTTCAGAGAATTCAATGACTAGGCAAATGCATTAGCTGTTTCAGCTACTCTCTTGGTCCCCCACCCAGATTTCAAAGGAGACAAGTACATGATTGAGCTGGTCTTTCAGCCTAGTGTACCTGATAATGCCAGTCATTGACAGGTTTTTAACAATGACGACCAAATCATTTCCTTCTTGGAGCAAAAAGATAGCTTTGAACTGTTTCATTTTGAAGGCAGTGAACCTCAGAAGTGTGAAACAGCTCCTAAATTAAATGCAGACATAGGTGAGGAGTTCTTGCAACTGAAAGGGAATAAGATTTTCAAAGGCCTGGTTTCCATTGAAAAGTTATTTGATAAGCATGATAGATTCATCAGACAGCAGCCAATGGATTCAAGCTCATCTCAAGAGTTTGATCAAGTAAATCTGGAAACCAAAGAAGACTCCAAGATGGTGAACATTGAGAAATGTTGTACTCCTAAAGAGCGTTTCAAATTCACCTCTTTGCTCAATGAATACATGGATGTCCTAGCGTACTCCTATGCTGACCTAAAATCACTCCAGCCTGATAAAATTTGACACAACATCTCTCTCAAGGCTGATTCAACACCTTACAGGCAAAAGTCTAGGCATTATAATCTAAAAATATCAAGTACTATTTTATCTGAGATACAAAAAATGCTAAATGCCAGGATAATCTTTCCAATCCATCATTCCACATGGATTGCCAATATAGTGCATGTAAGGAAGAAAAATGGTGAAATTCGCCTTTGTGTGGAATTAAAAAATTTGATCAGACATCTTTGAAGAATAATTATCCTTTGCCAATCATGGATCAAGTGTTGCAGATAGTGACGGGCTCAGAGATGTTATCAATGTTAGATGGCTTTCCAGGCTATAATCAGGTCAAAGTTGGTGAAGCAAACCAGCATAAGACCACTTTCACCACACCTTGGGGCACATTTGCATATAAAAGGATGCCTTTTGGCTTGACAAATGTTGGCGCCACCTTCCAAAGAGCAATGGACCTTGCCTTCAAAGATGAGATGGGTAAGTTCATCATAGTTTATCTTGATGACTTGACTGTCTTCTCTAAGCATCGCCCAGATCATGTGAGCCATTTGCAGCAAGTGTTGGAACGCTGCCACTAAAATGGCATTTTCTTAAATCTCAAGAAGTCAATTTTCAGAGTAACAGAGGGAAAACTTCTCGAACACGTTGTGTCCAAAGGAGGCAAAAAGATTGACTCAGATAGAGTCAAGTCTATCTAAAAACTTTCCTTGCCCACAAGCAAGACTGTTGTTCACTCTTTCTTTGGAAAGGTGAATTTCTTATGGAGATTCTTCCCCGAATTTGCCGAGAAGACCAGACACATTGTAAACATGATGAAGGGAAAGTCCACCTTCAGCTGGACTGAAGAAGGCAAGTCAGCTTTTGAGGATATCAAGACTGCCATTGCCCATGCTCCAATTCTGGCTTGTCTAGACTATAGCAAAGAGTTCACCATTTACAGCTATGCTTCAGAACACATGCTTTCAGCGATTCTGGTTCAGTAGAATAAAGAAGGTATGGAATCTCCCATTTTTTTCATGACCTGTCCTATCAAAGTTCATGAGCTGAAGTACTCAAATATGGAGAAGCATGCTTATGCAGTGGTGAAGGCCGTGAAACATTTTCATTTCTACATCTTCAATTCTCAAGTTACTGCCTTGGTCCTTGACAACACATTGAAATCTATACTGACTCGGTAGGAGTTTGGGATGAAAAGAGGCAATTGGGTTGCAAAGATCTAGGAGTTCGATCTGATCATCAAGTCAACAAAACTGGTACGTAGAAAGGGGCTATGCCAACTAATTGATGATAACAAGCCAAGAGGAACAGAGGATGAAGAACCAGAAGTGGGTGACACACCAACAGTCCTCTTTGTCTCCACCACAGATGAGTGGTATTCGAGTATTGTTCATTTCTTTACTTATGGTGAATGTCCTGCTCACTTATCTTATAAAGAAGGAGAACCATCAAGCTGAAAGCTACTAATTTTGTCTTCTAGGACAACGGCCTATACAAGAGAAGCCTTGATGGAACGTTTCTTCCCTGTGTGGACAAGAAGTAGCAAAGTTGACTTCTAAAGTCCTTCCATAATTCGGCTTGTGGAGGACATTTTTTTGCCCATGTGACTGCCCATAAGATCCTACGAGCCAGGTATTATTGGCCAACTCTCTTTCGAGATGCATACAAGTGGGTCAGGGGATGTGAACTGTGCCAACAGTTTGTTAGAAGGCCCAAACTAGCTACCTTGCCCCTCAAACCAGTGATCATAGAGGAGCCATTCTAGCAATGGAGAATTGATTTTATTGGAGCTGTAAACCCATCATCAAGTGTTGGACATGACTATGTCCTCACGACAACAGACTACTTCACCAAATGGGTGGAATCAGTTCCAACCAAACATGCTACTTTAGAAGTAGTATGCAATTTCCTTAAAGAGAACATCATGTCCAAGTTTAGGGTCCCAGTCAAAATTATCACTGGCAATGCAGCCTATTTCACTTCTCATGAGATTACTCAATTCTACTTCTACTATGGAATTACACTCTCTCACTCCTCTGATTACTTTCCACAAGGGAATCGACAGGGTGAGTCAAGCAATAAAAATTTGGTGACTATCATCAAGAAGCTGGTGGATGACAAACAAAGTACTTGGCATAAGGCATTGGTTGATGCTCTATGGGCAGACAGAATTACACCAAAGATATCAATTGGTATGTCTCCCTTCTAACTTCTGTATGGTGTCAATGCTGAGATACCAATCACCTTGGAATTGTAAGCATTGAAATTGGCCAAGGCGATTAAAGATCAAACATATGAGAGCTCACTTGAGAAGAGGATCATGTGCCTTGCTAAGCTGAATGAGCAGAGAACTGCAGTGGTGGACCGAATTGCTGCCCATCAAAGTCTAGTGAAGAAGCTCTTCGACCAAAAAGCAAAGAATCATGATTTCTAGATTGGAGATCAAGTCCTGCTGTGGGACAAGAGAAGAGAACCAAAGGGGATGCACAGAAAGTTTGATTCCCTGTGGAGGGGCCCTTTTACTATTCATCAGCTCAACGGTAAAAATAGTTTTTTGTTGAAGTATCAAGATGGCACTCTCTTTTCTCTACCTCACAATGGGCAACATTTGAAGCACTTCAACTCTTGAAGTATCAGATGAGTTTCCCTATACATATGAATATTTATATAGTCTTTTGTTTTGTTTTGTTCATTTCATTTTCATTTTTAGAGCCTTTCTTCTTGGGTAGCGCAACTCCATAGCCCAATGGCACACTTCAAGGCACTGGAGATTCTAGTTTCTACTCCCCTCAACTGTGGTTCAAGTTTCCAACTGAAGGTAGTTCCCCAACTAGAGCACGTTGTTGTCCCCAAAAAATGCCACTCATTTTTGGGACAACCTATGGATTATTTTGGCCTTGCACAGACCAAAATTTCTCTCTTCCCTTCTCAAAATTTGTTCTGAGCTTTCAAATTCCTTATTTTTTAAGCTTTTTTCGTAAAAGGATTCACAGGTTCAACAAGTTAAAAAGCTTCTGCAAGCGAGTTTAGTCAAAAAGAACAAGTTTATAACACTTAATCATTTCTAAGATCGGTTCAGTGCCTCGATTCAATCAAAAGAGTTCAATCGACACATGATAAAGGGCAAAGGCTTGGACCATTGAACTTTGAACCACTTTGGTTCAAAGGTTCAATGGGTTCAATGACCAAGTTGGTTCAATGTGCTTGGTGCAAAAGATCAAAAGGACTTAGCCAAATAACGAAGGATGAGCCTATTGAACCGTTGAACCAAAGTTGGTTCAATCAGTTGGTTCAAGGGGTTGCCCCAAATTGATCAAGGCAAGTGCCCTTACGGAGGGCAAGCAGTATTGATTCGAAGGTCAAAGAAAAGATAGAATTCCTTCAGATTTGTTCAAAGGCCCAAAAGGAACAATTCTTTCAGACTTTTTGTCCAAAGGAATTCACCCAGAGAAAAAGTTCAAAGAAATAGAAAAGAACGAATGGCCAAGTAACAAGAAACTTTCCTTCAGACATTTTCTCTGAAAAAATTATTTCAGGCTTTTTGCTCGACGAAAAAAGCCCGCTGCGGAAGTTGAATCCTGAAGAACAAGTACCCTTGCGGGGGGCACTTGGCGACAAAGAAAAGACCATTTTAAAAGCCTGAACAAAGACGTAGAAAGTAACTTTCACAGACTTAGATAAAAAGGGGCTTCAACAAGTGAACCGAATGAACTGAATGAACCATTGAACTATTGAACCAATAGGTTCAACAATTCAAGGTTCAAAGGTTCAACCAGAGCTTGGAAAGATAAAGGATGCAGTGTTTGAGCGAAACGCATAATAAACCAATGAACCAATTGAACTTTGAATTGAAAGAGTTCAAAGTTCAATGGTTCAACATGGTTCAAAAGTTCAAAGGCGGCCTCAGTCAAAGAAAAAGTGGCACACAAGTGGTTCAACGGATGGTTCAATCAAGAGGCAAAGAAGTGATTGAACCAAAAAGTGATAGAACAAAAGAG